>JAVGWX010000001.1:1259102-1904102 GCA_036924085.1 Ariolimax columbianus | reverse complement strand
GAGGCGTGTCTCAGAATTGTTGGTTCTGTAGGCTTAGACAATCTGGTATGTCTGAAGTGTGTCTCAGAATTGTTGGTTCTGTAGGCTTAGACAATCTGGTATGTCTGAGGTGTGTCTCGGAGTTGCTGGTTCTGTATTCCTGGCCCACAGCTGTTGTCAAACATGGAACAAGGAGCCCTGTACTGGGGGTTGCTATATATATTAGTCTCCAGTGGAAAGCAATCCTCGCTGAATGTTATTTACCCGAATGATGTATGCATAAATGAATACGTTATTGTTCTGGGCGAATTCATCTGCAGGGCGTGTTTACGAATGCACTTAAGCACACGTTTAGATAAATGTCAGTGCTCAAAGTCGTGTCTGTCACCCTAGCCAGCAGAGACCATCTTTCAGATATTGTAGGATTTTGGCTTAACAAATTGATCAGCAATTGTTGATCTCTGTCAGTGCTACCATCTTTGGTTACTGCTCAAGGGATGAAGTGTCAGTAGTGGGTACACAAGACAGCAAGATGTAACATACACTAGCAAACATGGTTCCTGGTTCAATATTAGGATGTGTTAATGAGGTCAACATAACAAAGTCATTGGCAGCACAGCCAGCCAGCCACCTGACCTGAGGATGCCTTAGGGCCTAGTACAATCACTGGACCTGGGTATGTCTTGGGGCCTAGTACAATCACTGGACCTGGGTATGTCTTGGGGCCTAGTACAATCACTGGACCTGGGTATGTCTTGGGGCCTAGTACAATCACTGGACCTGGGTATGTCTTAGGGCATAATACAATCACTGGACCTGGCTATGTCTTGGGGCCTAGTACAATGCTTCTAAGGGTGTTTTTTTTTATACTTGACTGTTTTTGTAGAGTTGTCTGTCAGTGAAGAGTTGTCTGTCAGTGAAGAATTGTCTGTCAGTTAAGAGTTGTCTGTCAGTGAAGAGTTGTCTGTCAGTGAAGAGTTGTCTGTCAGTGAAGAGTTGTCTGTCAGTGCAGAGTTGTCTGTCAGTGAAGCATTGGCTGTTTGTGTAGAGTTATCTGTTAGTGTAGAGTTTCGTAGAAAGAATGTGTGAAGATGTACAAGTACATGATACATGCGAGGCGTCTTCAAATGAAACCGGACCAAACTCCACCAAGTGAACATACGTACGATGCGCATGATGACTTCTAGTGTAAACAGCACATACCAACAGTCAAGTTTTGCAAAATTGCATTATCCTCCGATTCATAGTTTCCTCAGCAGACCGTTGAAAACTTGGATTGTTTGAAACGGAATCCGTCCAGAGTTGATCAGCGAGCCGTGATTCGGTTTCAAATAGCTGAAGGATGTCGACCAGTTGACTTTCATGTCTTAGATGAGTTTATAACGGTAAGTCATGACTTCATATACAGTTAATGTTTACATTGAAAGGATCGATGTCAAGATAGAGACTAGTTATGACCCTGCAGGACAATGACACACCAAGACAGCGACGCGTCAAAACAACGACCCGACAGAACAGCGACCCACCAAGAATCTGACCCACCAAGACAGCGGCCCACAATGGAATCGACACATCAAGACCGCGACCCGCCAAGACAGTAACTCACCAAGACAGCAACCCATCAAGACCGCGACCCGCCAAGACCACGACCCGCCAAATCCGCGACCCACCAAGACCGCGACCCGCCAAGACCGCGACCCACCAAGACAGTAACTCACCAAGACAGTAACTCACCCAGACAGTAACCCACCCAGACAGTAACCCACCCAGACAGTAACCAACCCAGACAGTAACTCACCAAGACAGTAACTCACCCAGACAGTAACTCACCCAGACAGTAACCCACCAAGACAGTAACCCACCCAGACAGCGACCCGCCAAGGCAGCAACCACCCAGACAGTAACTTACCAGAACAGCGACCCACCAAGACAGCGACTCACGAAAACATTGACCCACCAAGACAGCGACCCACCAAGACAGCGACCCACCAAGACAGCGACCCAACAAGACCGCGATCCACCAAGACAGCGACCACCCAGACAGTAACCCACCAGGACAGCCACCCACCAATACAGTAACCCACCAAGATCGCGACCCGCCAAGACAGCGACCCACCAAGACAGTAACCCACCAGGACAGCGACCCACCAAGACAGCGACACACCAAGACAGTGACCCACCAAGAAAGCGACCCAACAAGACAGCGACCCACCAATACAGCGACAGATCCCAAATATTGTCCAATTGACACTTGTACGTCTGTTTTGGTTACGATTTGTTTCCCTCTGAATCTGTCCAGAAGGAATCTCTCGGAGAAAATCGATACCTAATTACCTGGTGACGGGACGATACTGATCAGACGTCTCAGAGCTGACTGGTACAGCCTAATTGTGGACAGACTTTTCTATGACCAATCACGTGTCTGTCTCTGAGTCTGGCTATTTCGGTGTCACGTGTCTGAGCAAATATTTTTTTATAAACAGTTTGAGGCGGTGTCGGATCATACCAAACAGTGTCGGATCATACTAAACAGTGTCGGATCATACCAAACAGTGTCGGATCATACCAAACAGTGTCGGATCATACCAAACAGTGTCGGATCATACTAAACAGTGTCGGATCATACTAAACAGTGTCGTAGCACACTAAATAGTGTCGGAGCACACTAAACAGTGTCGGAGCGCACTAAACAGTGTCGGAGCCCACTAAACAGTAGAGCACACCAAGCAGCGATGTTCTCCATGTCCCATAACCGACAATGATGTGAGGGATAAGACTCCCATTAACCAAGTCTCCACATTCCAAACTTCCAAGTTTTTCTTGCCCTAAATCTAAATGACTGACATGTATGCAGCTAGATAGACCGCAGCGTGCCTAAGACAAGAGAGCCTTGCTAACCGTTGACCTAGTCAGCCGCCAGAGAACGTACAGATGCTTTACCCACACCAAAGCATCATGTTCTGGCACGTCGCCCTTGTCTCAGATATCCTAGCGACCAGACTCAAACTTTTTGCTAGACAGTTGACCAGTCGCGCTTAATATGTGTGTATGATGGACACCATGTGCACAGTGGGGATTCCGTGGCGAGGTGGTTAAGCAGTCGGCTTCGTGATCAGGTGGTGTGGGTTCGACTCCAGACTCCGTCGTCTATTCACGGATGCTTGATGCGGAGTCCCCTGCATCTCGTAGTCGCCCCCTAGTCGTCTTGTCCTTGACTTGCCACTTGGGTCGGGCGGCTCGAGACGAGAGAGTGAGGATACAAGTAGCGCAGTTAATCATTACTAAAAATAGCGCAAGCAAAATTAATTATGCCATCATCGTCTGCGATGGACGGCGGCCTTTGCTTTGCTTCTCCTTTGCATGTGCACAGAAAGAGATCCGAATGTGTGTTGTACGTGCTTGGCATCTTGTGTACAATCTATGTTCTGAACGGTTACACGAGTGTACAGATCGCTTAAGGACGAGATTTGAATGTCGGTTGTATATGCATGACACCTCGTGAACGATGTATGTTCTGATTAGGTGTGAATGCACAGAACGACTGCGTACGTAATCCGATCGTGAGGACGAGTTTGTGATTGTGTGTTGAGTGTGCAGATAAGGGAAGTATAGCGGCAACAACCTTAGATAAATAGATTTTGGAGGAAACATCAAAAGCGAGTGCTTAAAACCACCTATTGTAGTTATATATATATATATCCATATGATTCTTTAGTTTAGATGTACTTTGCTTTTTGTTGATACTGTGCAACGATTATTCTTGTAATAAATGATATTCTTTTGTATGATGGTCAGGATAGTGTTTACTTTGAAGTCGTGCCGTCGATACATGTCCTAACTCTTTACATCAATAAACTACTAAGCTAAGCCTAGACTCTACCACAATATCAAGTGCATCTGGCAGTGGCTTATGTTCATGGCGTGTGTGCTCCAAGTTGATCGCCTGCCTTCTTGGTTTCTGGTCTCTGCCAATAGATCAAATCCAATTCCGTTGACCTTGTGACTGATGTCTCCTGTTGAGAAGGCCAGTAGCGGTAGTGCCAAGAACAACACTGATACATTGGAAGGGGTTTGAACCTTGTATGATTTGGTGACAAGCTGCAACAGTTATTGCAAGGGGTGACAAGACGTCCTAGGAAGTCGGTATATGGCCCAATAAATAGTTATGCAGGTATGGTACCTTTTTGTCTGATGGAAAAGATTGGCCTGGCGATTAACTGTAGATTCTACGGGACTAGAGCTTGCTGGAAACAACATTTAGCTTAATCAACACGTTAACAGTCGAAGCCCAAGAGTCCTGGAAACTGGCCTGGAAACTGGTAGAAATGGTTAAGCAGGTCGGCCACATCTCCTGACAGAAGCGACAGAGAACTTGAGGGAGAACATCATCTCAGAACGGGTGTGCCACAGGATTCACAGAACTCATCCCAACCGCTCATATCCAAACTGTGCGAGAAAGCTTTAATTCCACAGCGCAGACCAGGCGGACGGAAGCTGCAGACATTCAGAGGTCAGTTACCTTAGCAGAGAAGAGATCCACAAAATCGCAAGATATTTAATTAGTAGTTGCAAATTGTTAGGGATGATAGTGATAGAAGACATGGTGAGTATAGATCCAAAGGTTACCTCTAGTTTATGCAAACATCCTCTTGTAGAAAAATGAGTCAGAATTAGTTTAATAGATAATGTTCTAAATGATTAGAGAAAGCAATAAGTGAATGTGTCTTTATTATAAAAGAATCAGTTTTCCGTGCTTCCTGTGGTTTTATATGAAAATTTTAAATTTATTGAACGGTAGATACGGTCACTATTCGTCAAGAGAAAGATAATACGTTGGACAGATAAGATTGGTCGGCTATTCAACATACATTGTGTGACCAGAATCTGAAACAACCACCCTGTCATACCACCACCGCCTACGTGGCCGGTATGTCAAGCAGCGATAATTTTATGGAGTTGTGGTCGTTTTGTTGAGTGGTGGTCGTTTTGATGAGTGATGGTCGTTTTGTTGAGTGGTGGTCGTTTTGTTGAGTGATGGTCGTTTTGTTGAGTGATGGTCGTTTTGTTGAGTGGTGGTCGTTTTGTTGAGTGATGGTTGTTTTGTTGAGTGGTGGTCGTTTTGATGAGTGATGGTCGTTTTGTTGAGTGGTGGTCGTTTTGTTGAGTGATGGTCGTTTTGTTGAGTGGTGGTCGTTTTTGTTGAGTGGTGGTCGTTTTGTTGAGTGGTGGTCGTTTTGTTGAGTGATGGTCGTTTTGTTGAGTGATGGTCGTTTTGTTGAGTGGTGGTCGTTTTGTTGAGCTGTTGAGCAGCTATCAATCAGAGGCTACTTTGACTTTCGAATATTTGTAACAACACAGATAATTATGACAGTTTGGTCTAGGCCCACACACAACACCAGCGTAGTTAGGCCCACACACAACACCAGCGTAGTTAGGCCCACACACAACACCAGCGTAGTTAGGCCCACACACAACACCAGCGTAGTTAGGCCCACACACAACACCAGCGTAGTTAGGCCCACACACAACACCAGCGTAGTTAGGCCCACACACAACACCAGCGTAGTTAGGCCCACACACAACACCAGCGTAGTTAGGCCCACACACAACACCAACGTAGTTAGGCCCACACACAACACCAGCGTAGTTAGGCCCACACACAATACCAGCGTAGTTAGGCCCACACACAACACCAGCGTAGTTAGGCCCACACACAACACCAGCGTAGTTAGGCCCACACACAACACCAACGTAGTTAGGCCCACACACAACACCAGCGTAGTTAGGCCCACACACAACACCAACGTAGTTAGGCCCACACACAACACCAACGTAGTTAGGCCCACACACAACACCAACGTAGTTAGGCCCACACACAACACCAGCGTAGTTAGGCCCACACACAACACCAGCGTAGTTAGGCCCACACACAACACCAGCGTAGTTAGGCCCACACACAACACCAGCGTAGTTAGGCCCACACACAACACCAGCGTAGTTAGGCCCACACACAACACCAGCGTAGTTAGGCCCACACACAACACCAGCGTAGTTAGGCCCACACACAACACCAGCGTAGTTAGGCCCACACACAACACCAGCGTAGTTAGGCCCACACACAACACCAGCGTAGTTAGGCCCACACAAAACACCAGCGTAGTTAGGCCCACACACAACACCAGCGTAGTTAGGCCCACACACAACACCAGCGTAGTTAGGCCCACACACAACACCAGCGTAGTTAGGCCCACACACAACACCAGCGTAGTTAGGCCCACACACAACACCAGCGTAGTTAGGCCCACACACAACACCAGCGCAGTTAGGCCCACACAAAACACCAGCGTAGTTAGGCCCACACACAACACCAGCGTAGTTAGGCCCACACACAACACCAGCGTAGTTAGGCCCACACACAACACCAGCGTAGTTAGGCCCACACACAACACCAGCGTAGTTAGGCCCACACACAACACCAGCGTAGTTAGGCCCACACACAACACCAGCGTAGTTAGGCCCACACACAACACCAACGTAGTTAGGCCCACACACAACACCAACGTAGTTAGGCCCACACACAACACCAACGTAGTTAGGCCCACACACAACACCAACGTAGTTAGGCCCACACACAACACCAACGTAGTTAGGCCCACACACAACACCAACGTAGTTAGGCCCACACACAACACCAACGTAGTTAGGCCTACACACAACACCAGCGTAGTTAGGCCCACACACAACACCAACGTAGTTAGGCCCACACACAACACCAGCGTAGTTAGGCCCACACACAACACCAACGTAGTTAGGCCCACACACAACACCAACGTAGTTAGGCCCACACACAACACCAACGTAGTTAGGCCCACACACAACACCAACGTAGTTAGGCCCACACACAACACCAACGTAGTTAGGCCCACACACAACACCAACGTAGTTAGGCCCACACACAACACCAACGTAGTTAGGCCCACACACAACACCAACGTAGTTAGGCCCACACACAACACCAACGTAGTTAGGCCCACACACAACACCAGCGTAGTTAGGCCCACACACAACACCAACGTAGTTAGGCCCACACACAACACCAACGTAGTTAGGCCCACACACAACACCAACGTAATTAGGCCCACACACAACACCAGCGTAGTTAGGCCCACACACAACACCAACGTAGTTAGGCCCACACACAACACCAGCGTAGTTAGGCCCACACACAACACCAACGTAGTTAGGCCCACACACAACACCAACGTAGTTAGGCCCACACACAACACCAACGTAGTTAGGCCCACACACAACACCAACGTAGTTAGGCCCACACACAACACCAACGTAGTTAGGCCCACACACAACACCAACGTAGTTAGGCCCACACACAACACCAACGTAGTTAGGCCCACACACAACACCAACGTAGTTAGGCCCACACACAACACCAACGTAGTTAGGCCCACACACAACACCAACGTAGTTAGGCCCACACACAACACCAACGTAGTTAGGCCCACACACAACACCAACGTAGTTAGGCCCACACACAACACCAACGTAGTTAGGCCCACACACAACACCAACGTAGTTAGGCCCACACACAACACCAACGTAGTTAGGCCCACACACAACACCAGCCAAAATAGGCCCAAACACAACACCAGCCAAATTAGCCCCACACACAACACCAACGTAGTTAGGCCCACACACAACACCAACGTAGTTAGGCCCACACACAACACCAACGTAGTTAGGCCCACACACAACACTAGCCAAAATAGGCCCACACACAACACCAACGTGATTAGGCCCACACACAACACCAGCCAAAATAGGCCCACACACAACACCAACCAAATTAACCACATACTACATCATATGCAGATCTATGTAGTGTATTTACTACTATTGTGAGATGCTTCTGGAGGCTCTAGATATTGTCCCTGGATCTGCACAGCTAAAACTATGCTTGTTTATTTCAATCGTGACACGAATCAATGGCAAACGTTTAATTCCACATGCCCCCTTAATGTCGCTATTTTCTTAAACGATTTCCTATTTCATCAATGTGTTTGCCTCTCTGTCTTGGTTTAAATATGCACTCTAGGCGCTTGTCTGTGTGTGTGGGCGCTTGTCTGTTCGTGTGGGCGCTTGTATGTTCGTGTGGGCGCTTGTCTGTTCGTGTGGGCGCTTGTCTGTTCGTGTGGGCACTTGTCTGTTCGTGTGGGTGCTTTTCTGTTCGTATGGGCGCTTGTCTGTTCGTGTGGGTGCTCGTCTGTTCGTGTGGGCGCTTGACTATGCGTGTGGGCGCTCGTGTGGGCGCTCGTCTGTGTTCGTATGGGCGCTTGTCTGTGCGTGTAGGCGCTCGTGTGGGCGCTCGTCTGTGTTCGTGTGGGCGTTTGTCTGTTTGTGTGGGCGCTTGTATGGGCGCTCGTCTGTGTTCGTGTGGCCACTTGTCTGTGTTCGTGTGGGCACTTGTCTGTTCGTGTGGGCGCTTGTCTGTTCGTGTGGGGGCTTCTCTGTGCGTGTGGGCGCGTGCGTTTGTGATGGGAGGGTGTTGGAGAATGAATGTATGGCGGTGTGGTGTATGAGAAACTGTGCATTTGGAGATGTGTGTGAGGGAGAGATGTTGTTCTTGTGTCGAGGGCTAGAACGTCGAGGAGGATTGAGGAATCCATGAGGGCGATTAGGATTCTCAAGCTGGTATATGTGGAGGACATTAACAGTAGTGTCAATCTTACACTGATGTCAATCTTACACTGATGTCAATCTAACACTGATGTCAATCTTACACTGATGTCAATCTTACACTGATGTCAATCTTACACTGATGTCAATCTTACAATCGTGGCCTGGACTAATCAGATAGATTACAAATAAGCTGTTGGAATCAACTATATCTGACAGTTACGTTTCTGTTGGAATCAACTATATCTGACAGTTACGTTTCTGTTGGAATCAACTATATCTGACAGTTACGTTTCTGTTGGAATCAACTATATCTGACAGTCAAGTTTCTGTTGGAATCAACTATAACTGACAGTTACGTTTCTGTTGGAATCAACTATATCTGACAGTTACGTTTATGTTGGAATCAACTATATCTGACAGTCAAGTTTCTGTTGGAATCAACTATATCTGACAGTTACGTTTCTGTTGGAATCAACTATATCTGACAGTCAAGTTTATGTTGGAATCAACTATATCTGACAGTAAAGTTTCTGTTAGAATCAACTATATCTGATAGTCAAGTTTCTGTTCGAATCAACTATAGCTGACAGTCAAGTTTCTGTTGGAATCAACTATAGCTGACAGTCAAGTTTCTGTTGGAATCAACTATATCTGACAGTCAAGTTTCTCTTGGAATCAACTATAGCTGACAGTGAAGTTTCTGTTGGAATCAACTATAGCTGACATTAAAGTTTCTGTTGGAATCAACTATATCTGACAGTCAAGTTTCTGTTGGAATCAACTGTAACAGTTCCCGCCGGAGCAAGGAGAGTTTAGGATGCCTGAACATGTTAAAGCTTAAAGCTACCTGAATGCATGTCAAGGTCACTCACCGTCTCAGCAAAGGAGAACAGAGTTGGGTTAAGGAATGTGGAAAGGTAGAAACTGACCACTGGCCTTCCGATTTTGGTAGGGGGAGATTGATTGACGGACGAAATTGGCAGCGGGGCTTGCTGCCAGAGAATGAGTGACAGGTGTGCAAAGTGTTTCGTTCCAATTGGGATTGAAGATGGCCATCACCTGAGATCGATTGGTCAAGCTCTGGTCTTGCTTGAGGATATATAACTCGAGACAAAGTTTAGCTCGAGAGGCTGGAGAGAGAGAGGCTGGATAGAGAGAGGCTGTATGGAGGAGAGTGAGAGTGAGAGAGAGACTGAATGTAGATAGTATGTTTAACTCACCGACTTAGATAGAGGAGCGATTGATAGACGGTTGGACGAATGTTTAGTGATAGGACAGGATCGCTCAAATAGGTGAATGAGTTTTGCATTAAAAGATAATCTGAAAGTGTGTTTGTAAGCAAGGAGACATTGTGAACGAGTTATGTCGAGATCGCCCGCCTGAGGGGATTTCAGTGAGGAAGAGTATTTGATAAGGTGTGTTGAAGACGCAGTTAAGGCGATGTGTGTGTGATGTAATTGCAAGGCAATAGAACTGGGGTTTTAGATAGTTGGGAATTCCATCAATAGCTAATGCTTGCAATTCCCGTTTTAGTAGAATGTTTAGTTAAGATATGTATTATATTGTGTTTGTAATTTCTCTACTCATTCTATGATATGAGTATGATATAATAAATATGCCACCTGATGTGTGATATGTCATTTACTGAGTATGGTCATCATGATGTGGATGAGTGTGAGAATGTTCTAAGTTAGATCACGGCCAGGGCAAGCGGAGGGACTGCTACACAACTATATTTGACAGTCAAGTTTCTGTTGGAATCAACTATATCTGACAGTCTAGTTTCTGTTGGAATCAACTATAGCTGACATTCAAGTTTCTGTTGGAATCAACTATATATGACAGTCAAGTTTCTGTTGGAATCAACTATGTCTGACAATCAAGTTTCTGTTGGAATCAACTATAGCTGACGGTCAAGTTTCTGTTGGAATCAACTATAGCTGACAGTCGTTTCTGTTGGAATCAACTATAGCTGGCAGTCAAGTTTCTGTTGGAAGCAAGTATATCTGACAGTTAAGTTTCTGTTGGAATCAACTATATCTGACAGTCAAGTTTCTGTTGGAATCAACTATGTCTGGCAGTCAAGTTTCTGTTATATTCAACTATAGCTGACAGTCAAGTTTCTGTTTTAATCAACTATAGATGACAGTGAAGTTTCGTTTGGAATCAACTATAGCTGATAAAGTCAAGTTGTTTTGTTATCTTACATTGCTGACAAGGGGACTGGTCACACCCCCTCACATGGGCTGTGACCTAATACATGACGAGTTAATTATCATCCTAGACGGCAATTGAGACACCGAAACTGACGTGTACTCTCCTGATAGCATCTATTGCTAGCAAACTTGGACTGCCTACTGCTGAATGGACCCTTTTTCTTCAGACATTTAGCAAGTGTTGAACCCAACTCCATAAAATGGTTGAATTGATCAAAACAATAATTAAAGAGTTGAGCTTTCATTGAAAGAAAACACGAGAAGACGAAGTGACTTACCACTGGACTTTTGACATGACTTACCACTGGACATTTTACGTGTATACATATATATATATATATATATATATATATAGATACATATAACTTAACTAACCTAACGACTTTATACTGGTTTAGAAAACTCTGCAGAGTTTGTATACAACCAGTTTCATTTACATTTCCTTGCTCTAAAAGCTATGTGCATCTAAAATTTTCTTAAATGACTTAATTGTCAAAACCTCGGCTGACAATGCATTCCAAGCATTCACCACTCTATGACTAAAAAATATTTCCTAATATCTAATCTGGACCTCTCTTTAGTCAGCTTGTAGCTATGCTCTCTTGTCCTTGTATGTGGTTGTATTTTGGAAAACTTGTTATAGTCTAATTATCCATTCCTCTGATCATCTTATAAACCTGTATTAAGTCACCACAAATTCTTCTCTCTTCGAGACACTGTAGGCCGGTTTTCTGAGTCGTTCCTCATAACTGTAATTCTGGAATCCCACTATCAGCTTTGTCGCTCTTTTTTGTATTCTTTCTAGCATGTCTATATCCACTCTACGATAAGAACTCCACACCTGTACACAGTACTCCAATCTAGGTCTAACTAATGCTTTATACAGTTTGACTATCACTTTCTTGCCCTTATGTTTAATATTTCTTTTTATCATACCTAACATTGCATTTTCCTTTTTCACTGCTACCTGGACTTGCTCATTCACCTTACCTGTATGATCTATTATAACCCATATGTCCCTTTCTTTATCTATCTTTCTAATATTGTTCTCTCCCATTCTGTAATTATGTTCCAAATTGGATCTACCCATGTGGATGACAGTACATTTATCTACATTAAATTCCATTTGCCAGCTTACATACTATTCTCGAATTTTATCTAAATCCGACCTCAATATATCCACTTCTGCTTTAGTCGAGACACTACTGCATAGTTTTGTATGATCAGCAAATTTTGCAATCATGGATCCCATATCGATGTCAAAATCGTGTATATATATCAAGAATAAAATTGGTCCCAAAACCGAGCCCTGTGGCACTTCACTTTTCACTTCACACCACTCAGAGTACTCCTTATTTATGCCCACCCTCTTCCTTGTTTCCGTTATCCAATTTTCAATTCATTTGACAATCTCCCCACCTATTCCATGTGATTTTAACTTTATAAATATCTTTGATGAGATACTCTATCAAAGGGCCTTGCAAAATCTAGATAAATAACATCCACTGGCTCCCCTTTATCTATGATTTTAGTAACCTCCTCCATGAATTCTAATAGATTTGTTAAGCATGATCTCACTCTAGTAAACCTATGCTGACTATTTCTAATTAGATTAAATTTGTCTAAATGCATTACAATGTTTTCTTTGATTATTGACTCTAACAATTTACTGACTATGCTGGTTAAACTCACCGGTCTATAATTTGCTGGATATGACTTTTTGCCCTTTTTTAAAAAGGGGATCAGTCCTGCATCTTTCCAATCCCGTGGACCAATCCCTTTTTAAAGTGACTGAGAACATAATATAGCCAATGGTTTTGCTAGATCTTCGTAGTTCTTAGTCGACCTGTACTTCTACAGAGGCAGATGCCCTTGTGCAGGTCCCAGCTCTGGTATGAGCTGGATGTAGCCTTGAGAAGGAATACCTGCTTAGTGGGCTAGGCTTATGCAGCTTAATACCCCACTGCGTTAGTTGTTAATCGTGTTCATATTAATAGACTCAAACACTAGAGCAAAGCAGACCCGCAGTCTGTGCTGCTCTAAACAAACCACCCAACCATGGCTGGTGCTATGCCATGTCCCACAGCCATTAGCCTCTTACGACATGCTCTCTTTGGGGCAGTGGAGCTATTCTTGTGCTTGTAATACACAAAGACCCGGCAATCCACTGGGTTTTGCTAGTTGGCCTCTAATTTCAAACAGTAATTTGGATGAATACGACCTTGACCTAGGAATATATCCACATTCAACCCTTGCAATATTTGTAAAAACTATTTCTTCTATAACAGATCGATCTTAATCCCATTGTATCCATGCCTCTTTTGGGATATATCTGTAGTCTATGTGATTTTGGAGCAGTCTTCTTTCGTGTAGACTGTGCCAAAGTACTGATTGAGCAGATGAGCTGCCTCTCTATTCTCACTTATTATTTTCCCTGTACTATCTATGAGAAGGCCAACTTTGTCTTTTGTTCTTTGTTTATTGTTATAATAAGAAAAGAAGCTTATATATATATAAATGTATATGTATATAGGGGGGTCGATGTAGGGTCTGGGCACAATGCCTCGTCTACACCAAATGGATGCTGATGCGAATCTACGGCCTCTCACATCCAGGGCGTAGGGATCGCCCGCCGCGACAGCTGCTTTCCGGCTGGCAGCACGCTTCTGGCAAGGGGCCTCTCCTGCACAAACGTGCCCATAGCAACACCTTCTCGTGAGTGACCATGTCGTTTACTGAGTTTGCTGGTGGGAGGGGGGGGGTGATTGGGTGGAGGTGTAAGACCATGTACCTGGCGGCATAACCAGGCGGTGATCAGTTTGGGGGCGACCGAGTACCTTGTGGTATAACCAGGCGCGGTACAGTTTTGGGACCCTTAAGGTGACAGTGCAGTACCCATCCACGAGTGGGAATATGCTCTGGTTGTTTACCAGCCCCCCGAACCCCACCCATGGGTTAAATGTTCTTCTCATCTGTCGTCTGTCTTTCTACACAACTTTTCGTTGTCAACCTACGAGACCTCTACTAAGGGTCCAATAATGGTAGAAGCACCCAGAGAGGATCTGGGCCTAGCCCAACATCCAAGCTGCAGCGAGTGGAACGGATGATCTGACATTGCACTATCGTCTGACTCTGACTGACTCTCTAAGTGTGGAGAGGTGGGGCGGAGTCATTGGATCTCATTAAAATGTAGGAGCTGTTGTGGCGTGGGAGGGGGCGGGGGAGATCGTGAAGGCATAGGAGACAGGACGTGACACAGCCATGGGGGATAGGCCTAATTACATAATAAAGAAGTGTGGTCTGCAATAAGAGCACTCGTGGCTAGCGGGGAATGCATTCTGTGAACCCCACCTGACTTCCCCCCCCCACCCACCCCCAATGAAGGAAATGGCACAGCCAAATACATCTATCACTCATGGAGAAAGGCGCACTCAGTATACTCTTTGGGAGGCGGAAGTCTGCAGCAAAACACCAAATAATCCAATGCCAGAAAACAATAAACATTCTTCAAACGTGCTAGGGCGTCGTCTTGGTTACCAAGGGCCACAAAACAGAAATAATTCCCCTGCTCTGTGTCAGAAGTTAGAGAGGCCCACACAACAGAGATAATTCCCCTGTTCTATTTGAGAAGTTAGCCAGGCCCACACAACAGAGATAATTCCCCTGTTCTATTTGAGAAGTTAGCCAGGCCCACACAACAGAGATAATTCCCCTGTTCTATTTGAGAAGTTAGCCAGGCCCACACAACAGAGATAATTCCCCTGTTCTATTTGAGAAGTTAGCCAGGCCCACACAACAGAGATAATTCCCCTGCTCTGTGCCAGAAGTTAGCAAGGCCCACACAACAGAGATAATTCCCCTTCTCTGTGCCAGAAGTTAGAGAGGCCCACACAACAGATATAATTCCCCTTCTCTGTGCCAGAAGTTAACAAGGCCCACACAACCGAGATAATTCCCCTGCTCTGTGCGAGAAGTTAGCGAGGGGGAACCTTAACATACTACAGCTTAACATTGCCGGAGTACCCGGCATTGTCAAGTTCACGTCTGACATTTCCCTCACGTCTGTCCACTCTCTGGACATCACTGTCTCTATCTGCCCTTCAGGCCTCTCCACCACTGTCTACTACAAACCCACTGACGCCCACAACTACCTCCTCTACACTTCCTCCCATCCCCTATCCTGCCGCGATTCGCTTCCTTTCTCCCAACTCCTCCGCCTCCGACGCCTATGTCAGGATGACGACGACTTCCTTCTCAGGGCCCATGAGATGCTTGACTTCATCCGCAAGCGACTCTACCCTGAGACCACTCTCTCCTCCGCTCTTCAGTGGGTTCTTCTTATCTCCCGCCAAGACTCCCTCACTCCCACCCGTCGTCCTCCTTCTGACCGTGTGAAACTCGTCCTCACTTATCACCCTCACTGCGTCTCTGTCCGGGATATCCTATTCCGCCATCTCCCTATCCTTCACTCTGATCCTGCCACTCGCAAAGTTTTTCCCGATCCTCCCCTTGTCGCCTACAAACGTGACAGGAACCTGAGGGACTTGCTGGTCAGTAGTCGCCTACACACCAGCCCTCATAGCCTCCCAGGCACCAGGCCGTGCAACAATTCGCGTGGCTGTGTTACCTGCCCTCGTGTCATCCTTTCTCGCTCCATTACCTTTCCTAAGGCTGAATTCTTCATCAAAGAGGGGTTCACATGTAAATCTCGTAACCTCATCTATTCCATCATCTGCCGCCAGTGTGGTATGACTTACATTGGGGAAACTGGTATGGAACTACGGGAGCGTTTCCGCCAACACCTCAACGACATCCACAACCGCAGTGGTTCCCCAATTGCCAGCCACTTCAATGGTCCTGAGCACCGGGGTATGGCTGACGTCAGTGTCACTGGTCTAGTTTCGTGCTTCTCTGACGATCGTCATCGATTCGCCCTTGAGAACAGACTTATCTCGAGTATGGGCTGTCTCCAACCACATGGTATTAATATCTTCCACACTTTTTCTTAAACCCTCACACTGGTTCCCATCTATTTGTCTTCTCCCCCCCCCCCCCGCCTCCCCCATTCTTCCATCAGTTCTCTTCCCCCCCTCATCAATATCACGCCCTCCCGGCTTATATTGCCTTCTCATTGTTCTCCTATCTGGACCACTATTTGGCCACGCTTGGCTTATCAGGCATATTCCGCCACTTTTTGTTTGACCGCTCCCATTTCAGTTTCTATCGAGCACTTGGCACAACCGGTCGCTTAGACAGAAAGCGTCTCCTACCTGAAACAGATGAGTTGACCCTTTTTTTCTTATATGTTGATTTGTTAGTTCAGTGTTGTTGTCCCTGATGGAGGCCTATTGGTCGTAACGTAGGTTTTGTTTGTGTTCTCGTCTCGGTGCGGTATCTGACCATACCCATTTTTAAATTTTGATTAAGCTCAACCTTAATCAACTTTTACTAGTTTTTTTCATGTTTTTTTCCCATTATACACATCCACAGAACCGCTGCAGCCTCGCCTTATTTTACTCTAGGAAACAATACTTCCACAAAGACAAATTAACATCACGGGCTATAACAGTATAAGTGGGAATGCAACAAGTGCCAGGACATTACGACCCTGATCAGGAATGATACACAAGCCATTGTAACCAACAATCCTGTGGATGATATTTTTTATTTTTTTGACGTTCGCCTTATTTCTCTATTCCTCAAGGCAGTGTGCGTTACACTGGGGTTTTTATTTTGCGCCTGTCGGCCTAGTGCATCCGATTTCAGCATGCATTTTATGTAAGGGCCTTCTTCCCCCAGCATTTTCTAGGGGTTTTCTTTCCCGGGGTAACTGCCGGTGCTGTGATGGGGATCGAACCCAGCACCTTCTGGTTGTGAGCCATGTCACTTAACCACTAGCCCACGTCGTCCCCATGAGGATGATATTGACCATCAAACAATAAAGTTATAGAGCAAAGATAACACAAAACACATACTACAAAACGTTTACTGTCCGCTAAACGTCCCTCCCAAAAAACCACCTGAATTTGAGCCGTCGTCAAAGAAAACAGTGTTAGTGGGAGATTTCAATGCGCACATGCCAAATCTTGGATACCACCAGTTTAATAATAAAGGCCTGGAGATGGAAGAGCCGTGTAATGGTACTAATCTTACACTGCTCCAGAGTCTGGGAACCCCGCCAACTCTTTTGCACAGAGTACACGGTACCACCAGCCGGCCCGATCTGGCACTTGTATCGGCTGACTTGGTAGATAACAGTACCACTAAAGTCTTGGACGATGTTGGAAGCGACCATCGTCCTAACCTAACAATTATTGAAACACTGCAGAGGGATAGGATGGTTCGAAGAGACCCATCATGGAATTTCAGAACGGCTATCTGGGACCGTTATGGCCAGGAAACTGATGCTGGGTTTAGTTATGGCCAGGCAACTGATGCTGGGTTTAGTTATGGCCAGGAAACTGATGCTGGGTTTAGTTATGGCCAGGAAACTGATGCTGGGTTTAGTTATGGCCAGGAAACTGATGCTGGGTTTAGTTATGGCCAGGAAACTGATGCTGGGTTTAGTTATGGCCAGGAAACTGATGCTGGGTTTAGTTACGGCCAGGAAACTGATGCTGGGTTTAGTTATGGCCAGGAAACTGATGCTGGGTTTAGTTATGGCCAGGAAACTGATGCTGGGTTTAGTTATGGCCAGGAAACTGATGCTGGGTTTAGTTACGGCCAGGAAACTGATGCTGAGTTTAGTTAAATAATTAAGAATGATGTCATCAATACAACTTTCAAACATTTATGTGCCACCATCTCAACAGCTGAGAGGACATGCATCCCACAGGGGACGTGCAGGAAATATAAACCGTACTGGAACCCAGAGCTGGAGGCAGCCATCAAAGATAGGTCAGGAAGAAAGTAGAACAATTTCCAAATACCCAAAATAAAACAGAGTCCAATAGATGGACTCGTGTAAAATAATAAATTGGTAGCTCTATGCTTCACGTGAACCATCCATCAATGTTGATCGAGGGACCTCAGTCAGAGCAGATATAACGTTGACTGCCATTCAACTGGTAACAGTCAACTGGACATGCTCATAAGGAGTGTCAGTGACAGAAGATTAAAGGCTACATAAGAAGTGTCAGTGCCAGGAGATGAAAGGCTGCATAAGAAGTAGTAGGGCGGAAATGAAGGATATGTTCATCACAGGACACCACCAAATAACGTGATGGTCTTACTTCGGCTGTGTAGCACACTTCTGGTCGTAATAGCTCCATTACGATATTGCTCGGTCGATGCATTCAAGAAGTGGATACAACAAGAGGATGTGGTTTAACATCTGACAGATCTGGTCAGGACAGGGACATGTGGTTTAGCCTCTGACAGATCTGGTGGTGGCGAACATCTTGGGAGTTTACTTTGTTGGAGCTGGACAAATATAAGTTTGAGTGTATCTTCTGTCTGTCACCGCTAGACTAGTAGTTTGAGTGTATCTTCTGTCTGTCACCGCTAGACTAGTAGTTTTAGTGTATCCTCTGTCTGTCACCGCTAGACTAGTAGTTTTAGTGTATCCTCTGTCTGTCACAGCTGGATGAGTAGTTTGAGTGTATCTTCTGGCTGTCACCGCTAGACTAGTAGTTTTAGTGTATCCTCTGTCTGTCACCGCTAGACTAGTAATTTTAGTGTATCTTCTGTCTGTCACCGCTAGACTAATAGTTTTAGTGTATCTTCTGTCTGTCACTGCTAGACTAGTAGTTTTAGTGTATCCTCTGTCTGTCACAGCTGGATGAGTAGTTTGAGTGTATCTTATGTCTGTCACCGCTAGACTAGTAGTTTTAGTGTATCCTCTGTCTGTCACAGCTGGATGAGTAGTTTGAGTGTATCTTCTGTCAGGGCTGGCCCAACAAAAGTCATAGACGATCTTACAGATTCGGTTATTAATATACGAAAACAATTAGACGCTTATCTAAAATTTTTAAAAATCAAGATTAGTCTAGTGGACAACTGATGTTAACAAACAACAAAAAAACGATAGTTTCTGCAGACATGTAAACGATCCATGGAAAACGTAACTAGAAATATATTATTTAGTTGACAATGTTGATAAAAAAATTATTAGGAACTATTTTCTATCATTATAGAGTTTCATCTTTTAGTCCACACTATTCAAATGCTTGACCCAATTTTTACGGACATGTTCTAGCTCAGCAATCGCATTTCTGGTAATAGACTGGGCTTCTCATCAAATCACAGGTCTGAGGTCAACACAATACAAGAGCCTTAGGAAAAGTACATTAAGGTATTCCCACAGGCGAGGTGTGGGGACCATTTGAGGATATGCCTACAGGCCAGGTGTGGGGACCATTTGAGGGTATGCCTACAGGCCAGGTGTGGGGACCATTTGAGGGTATGCCTACAGGCCAGGTGTGGGGACCATTTGAGGGTATGCCTACAGGCGAGGTGTGGGGACCATTTGAGGGTATGCCTACAGGCCAGGTATGGGGACCATTTGAGTGTGTGCTTACAGAATATTCCAGAGTGGACTGCTGCGATCTTCATGTATGACAAGGACAAGGATATCACTACTGCCTCACAGAGGGCATGTAGTAAAAGGCGACTAACTGTGTGACATGGCGTTACACCGGCCATGGTCAGGTGGTTTGTTTAGAGCAGCATAGATGGCGCCTAACAGGCTGTGAATCTACTCTGTTCTAGTGTTTGATTCTATTAAGATAGATTCGCACATCGGCTAACCACCCTCTACGGCCCTTGTTCCAACGTAGCAGAGTAATATGCTGCTCGAGCAAAGCAGGAAACCCTTCTCCCGGCTACATCCAGCTCATACCAGAGCTGGGGTCCTGCATAGAGGAATCTGTCACTGCAGAAGTACAGGTCGACTAAGAACAGATGAGTGCGTCCCACATTCAATGTTCTTACGGGAAGAATCGTGCTGTGAACATGCAACCAGAGACACCAGGCCACCAGGCCTAGGCAGACCCCTGGAGACTCACTAGTTTATGTATGATAGCATGAATTCCCGACTAGCTATAGAAATTGGTAGACGATATAAACAGATGATATGTTGACGATAGAACAAGCGTTTCAGAAATACAAATAACAGAACGTCAATACCAGACTAGACAGACAGAATGCGAGATCAATATATGATGATCGATACACACGCAAGTAGGAATGTAATGAACATTTAAAGCCGCACAACAGAAGGAGGAAGAAAATGGGCTTTACAAGCAGCGCAGTTATACATCTGTGCAAGAAACCCACAAATCATTGTCAGGTCCTGCGTGACCCCCCCCCACCCCAATCAGTGTCACATCCAGCGTGACCCCCCCACCCCCAATCAGTATCAGATTTAGCGTGACCCCCCCCCCCTCCCAATCAGTGTCAGATCCAGCGTGACCCGACAAATCAGTATCAGATCTAGCGTGACCAACTCCCCTCCCCCAATCAGTGTCAGATCCTGTGTGACCCCCTCCCCTCCCCCAATCAGTATCAGATCCAGCGTGAACCTCCTTTCCCCAATCAGCGTCAGAACCAGCGTGAGCGCCCCTCCCCCCTTTCTAAATGAGCGTCAGACCTCCCAAAAATTAATCGAAGATCCCCGCTGATGGACCCACCCACCCCACCTCCAACAAATCAGTTCGAGACGCCCACAAATTGCTCAGACCCTTCCCCCTCCACCCCCCCCCCCAAGCACTCAGACCCTCACAAATCACCAAAAGACCCCCTCAAATCACCCATAGACCCGCACAAATCGCTCAGACCCCCCCCCCAAAAAAAAAAAATAAAGCACTCAGACCCCCGCAAATCACACAAAGACCCCCTCCAATCACCTAAAGACCCCAACAAATCACCCAAAGACCCCCTCAAATCACCCAGACCCCTTCAAATCAAAGACCCCCCTCAAATCCCCCAGACCCCCACATATCACCCAAAGAGCCCCTCAAATCACCCAAAGACCCCCTCAAATCACCCAAAGACCCCAACAAATCACTCAAAGACCCCCACAAAACACCAAAAGACCCCCACAAATCACCAAAAGACCCCATCAAATCACCCATAGACCCCACAAATCAATCGAAGACCCCCCCCCCCCCCCCCCCCCCCCACAAATCAATGCATAGTATAACGGTGGAATCAAGTTCAAATAATGGAGTAAACTTGAAAACGTAATCTTCTGATTGTAGGCCCTACAAGTACCTGATTCTTGTCAGGTCTTCTCTGGTAGAAGATTTTCAGTGACTCTTCTCATTTCACGTGACGTCCTTGGTCATCCATGACAAAGTGCAAAGCAAGGTTTCTCAACATCCTAGCCACTACGTGGGTCAAGGTGTTATGTGTGACAAAGTGAAAAGGGTTCCAAAAGCCAAGGTCAGAGGATCCCTGTAAACATCGGCCGAGGTACCCACCCATGAGTTTAGAACAGAAGTCATTGTTCCGAACCTACGACAACGACGTCTTAAGAGTTGACCAAGCCAAATTGAAAATCTCACGGATTTCTGGGCCACAGAGTGCAAATAGATGGAAAGTCCCATGACCTTTAAGGTCACATAGAAAGTTCAAGACAAAGTTGTCTTTCTTTAGCTGCACAGTAGATCAGAGAACGTCTACACGCCAGGACTGGACAAAGATAGAGGACTTCGGCCCAAACCGGGAGGTTATAGTGGATCTTCACCAAGCACTTGACTGAGTGTTACAGACAGCCAACCGAAACCAGCACTTGGCTGAGTGTTACAGACAGCCAACCGAAACCAGCACTTGGCTGAGTGTTACAGACAGCCAACCGAAACCAGCACTTGGCTGAGTGTTACAGACAGTCAACTGAAACCAGCACTCGACTGAGTGTTACAGACAGCCAACCGAAACCAGCACTTGGCTGAGTGTTACAGACAGCCAACCGAAACCAGCACTTGGCTGAGTGTTACAGATAGCCAACCGAAACCAGCACTTGACTGAGTGTTACAGACAGCCAACCGAAACCAGCACTTGGCTGAGTGTTACAGACAGCCAACCGAAACCAGCACTTGACTGAGTGTTACAGACAGCCAACCGAAACCAGCACTTGACTGAGTGTTACAGACAGCCAACCGAAACCAGCACTTGAATGAGTGTTACAGACAGCCAACCGAAACCAGCACTTGACTGAGTGTTACAGACAGCCAACGGAAACCAGCACTTCGCTGAGTGTTACAGACAGCCAACCGAAACCAGCACTTGGCTGAGTGTTACAGACAGTCAACTGAAACCAGCACTTGGCTGAGTGTTACAGACAGCCAACCGAAACCAGCACTTGGCTGAGTGTTACAGACAGTCAACTGAAACCAGCACTTGGCTGAGAGGGTACAGACTGCTCACCCAACCCAGCACTTGTCTTCGAACGTAAACATTTGACTGTATTTTGTCAGGTGCATTGTGGCTGAAACCTTGTTACGAGTGACGATGAATGTAAAGTCATGGAATGACAATTCTCTGCATATAAGTCAGGAAGAAATGTATTTTCCTTCAACACGAAGCGGTCGTACTAAAAAAAAGGGAAAACAAAAGTGATGCTCTTGGTCTGAGATCTACAGTGTAAGAACCGCTATCGTTGTCACAAGAACCCGTGAAATCAAAGGTACTACTTTTTATTGGAGAACCCCGGTGCAAGAAGTGTTGAAATCGTTGCAGTTCCTGGCGTGAAGACAAGACCAGGAGAACCAGGAGACCTGGACACTACAGGAGTAGAAGCGTAGAACAGGAGGCCGCCAGACAAGCCAGGACCAGAAGATTGACAGCGGACAATAACCATTTAGTTATTTAGTTTGGGTAAACCTTAGTTAGATACGATAGTGTTAAATTAATCAGATTTAGCTAGAACTGATCAAAGTGATAGAAGCCTTGGGTTGATTAGTACAAGAGAAAGATTTGTGCTATTTGCACAAACCTCTTGATGGACAGTAGAGAGTATTATTGTTCTAGTATTATTGTCTTGATACCATTTGTGTTTGTAAAATAGACCGTTGATTGTTATTGCTGCAGTTCCCATAATCGTTACAGTATTCTACTTAGAGGTGTGAGCAAGTAGAAGAGTGATAGATGTCAAAATGAAAGATGGAAGCAAAGAGATTAACCTGCTACACGTGTCCCACTTCCTTGGTCAGGCTACTGTAGCACAGCATGTCTCTAGTTGCAAAGCATGGACGTACATTGGGCTCTAGGAAGGTATGTGTTACATTAAAGCCCTGACATTAAGATACACGACAAACCAAGATTGTTTAAATTACAAACAAGGAAATATAATTAACAAAACAAGCAAAAGAGCCAGAGAGCGAGTTAGGAAGCACCACTTCAACTTGACGTAGAGACCTAGTTCTCTAGTGATCTAGTAATCTGTTCTAGTGGAAAAGTAGATCATTTTATGTTGTTCTAGCTAACCTCTTTGGGAACTGAGGCTCTGGTCTAGTCAGGTACACAATACTGACCAGGACGTCGCGTCAGGGTCAATACACTGACCAAGACCACAATCTCTCTTCCATGTAGCGTTCCCTGGTAACAGACTGTTTTCAAGGCAGGCTGGCTGGCCCGATGTGGATCAATCACAAATCAGCCAAATAGTAGTTGTAGTGAGCGCCACGCAGATGGAGCACAACCACCTGGAGGACCGTCGTCCACCTTTATCAGTATGCTCGGGATGTCAAGAAAGCTGCTACAACTAGCCACTTAACGTCATTTTAAGGCCCCAAAAAAGAGTAAACTTACTCATTGTGGGCAATAACAACAAGCTAAGCCTCTAGATGTAGCCCGTGGTCGTGTTGACCTATGCCAATAATAACTGAACAGGCATATGAACTTCTACAATCTTGGCATGTACTGCCTTACTTCCCATCTCATGGCTACCACGACTTTCTTTCTCTGTCCTGCCTGGTATTAGTCACACGACTTTCTTGATCTTTCCTGCCTGGTATTAGTCACACGACTTTCTTCCTCAGTCCTGCCTGGTATTAGTCACACGACTTACTTCCCCTCTCAAGGGGATGGCTTGGGCTAGTGGTTAAGTGACACGGCTCACAACCAGAAGGAGTTGGGTTCGATCCCTAATCTCAGCACCGACCGTTACCCCGGGGAAGCAAACCCTTAGAAAATGCAGGAGGAAGCAGACCCTTACATAAAATTCATACTGAAGTCGGATGCACTAGGCCGACAGGCGCAAAATAAAAACCACAGTGTAACGCACACCGCCTTGGAGATTAGGGAAATAAGGCGGAAAAAGAAAAAGAAAAAAACACCAAAAAAACACAAAAATACAACAAAAAATTCTCCTCTCCTGGTCCTAGCCACCAGGACGTACTTCCCCTCTCCTGGTCCTAGCCACCGCGACTTATCTCCTTGTACTGTCCACCACTTCTCGTCCAGTTGACATTCATCGCAGAATGCAGACAGTGTATGGGGACAAAAGTATGTCGAAGACAACAGTGAAGAACTGGGCAACGATGTCTAAAGAAGGACGTGAGTTAACGAAAGATCTTTCGAGACCAGGTCAGGCACATATTGTTGCACCAGAAAATGCCATCGCCAAACTTGATACAGTAATTCGGGTGGACCGTCGCCGGAGCTTACGTTCGCTAGCAGATGCATTCGCAGTGTCGCTAGGGACAGTTTAAATGGTGGTTAGCAACAAACCGAAGTATCGTATGGGGGTTCACAATGGGTACCGAAATACATATATGTACATATCAAAAGGGAAAATTGGTCCCAAAACCAAGCCCTGTGGCACTCCACTCTTCACTTCACACCACTCAGAGTACTCCTTATTTACGCCCACTTTCTGTCTTCTTCCCGTTAACCAACTTTCAATCCATTTGGCAACTTCGTCACCGATTTCATGTGATTTTACCTTCCTAAATAATCTTTCATGAGCTACTCTATCAAAGGCCTTTGAAAATCTAGGTGAACAACATTCACTTGCTCGCCTTTATCTGTCATTTTAGTGAGGATAAATTAGACTACAACATGTTTTTTGAGACCAAAAAAAAACCGTACAAGAAGAAGAAGGCATAGCTAGAAATGATCTAAAGAAAGGTTCAGATTAGATATTTAAAAATATTGTTTTAGTCAGAGAGTGGTGAATACTTGGAATGCGTTGCCACAGGAAGTAGTGGAGGCAATGACAATTAATGCATTTAAGAATAGATTGGATGCGCATAGCTTTTTAGAGCAAGGAAATGTACATGAAATTGGTTGTATACAGACTCTGCAGAGACTTCTAAGCCAGAATAAAGACGTTAAGTCAAGTCAAATTAAGTTGTTAAGCTAAGTTATGTAATCTCTTCTATTCCATTCTAATAAATTTGTTAAGCACGATCTCCCCATGCTGACTTTTTCTGATTAGATTAAACTTGTCTAGATGTATTACAATATTTTAATTGATTATTGACTAACAATTTATAGACTATGCTCGTTAAACTCACCGGTCTATAATTTTCTGGATCTGATGTGTTTAAATTTTTTGAACGAAGGGATCACTCCTATAATACAGCCAATGGTTTTGCTAACAGGTATCTGATTTCAAACAGAAATTTTGGATGAATACCATCTTGACCTGGACATTTATCCACTTTCAACCCCTCTATTTTGCTTTAAACCAATTCCTCCGTAATACAGATTGATCTTAATCCCCATGTATCCATGTTTCTTTGAAAAATATCTATAGGCTCTGAAATGTTTGAGCAGTCTTTTTTTGTGTACATTGATTGTACCAAAGTATTGATTTAGTAGATTAGCAGCCTCCCTATTATCACGTGTATTATATCCCGTGCTATCTGTAAGAGGGTCTACTTTGTCTTTCGTTCTCTCTTCATTGTTAGAGTAAGAGGAGTTTTCACTATCAGTCTTCATCTTTTGAGCAGGTATTTTTATCGAAGTTTGTTTGTGCTGGTCTTTTCACTTTATAAACTGTTTCGCTTATCCAAATATTTGAAATTTGTTTCTTTTGAAACACATTTTTCCATTTTCTATTTATTTTGTCCATGCTTTTTTTTTTAGCTTTTCTGCATTTAACTACTGATCTAGTTATTCACTTTTCACGTCCGGGGTTTACCTCCTTACATAGAACACATTCCTCTTTTCGATTCTCTAGAATTATTTAGAAAATATCTTTCCAGATTTTGTGGCTCACTTGTTGTTTTATCTTAGCAACACCTGTCTCAGAGTGGTCGTATGTTCGAGTCCCTATGTTGTTTCCTTCCCTGCCATAAGATTCAAACCAGTTCCCCAACGGTCACGTTTTCAATCATATTTTACTCTGTAGTAAAAACTAGGTCGTGGGTTGTTTATGCCTCTGGTAGCTTCTTCTGCACGTTGACACAAACAATTGTCGGTTATGCACTTAACAAACGGGATTGACTCGACCAGTGCTTCAATCTTTTCTAATTTTTGGTTGTGGAAAGTTGAAATACCCCATTAATAACAATTTCCCAGCACTAACATTTTCTATAATGCTAATCAGCTCCTCATCTTCCTCTTTTGGATGATGGGTTGTTGTTGTTGTTATTATTCCATAGCTGCTGAGCAAGCCTGCTCTTGGCAGCTAAATGTCATTCTAATATATAAAGAGGTCTTCTTCAGTTGTGTCACCGCTCCGTACAGTGTGTTGTCAATTGTCGGCAGTGCTTGTAAGAATCTTTTCCTCATGTCCGCAAGCGCCTTACACTCAATGAGTAGATGTCGAACTGTTTCATCAGGATGAGAGCAATGTCTGCACAAGGGCAGGTACTGGGGATTGATGCCGATCAAATGGCTATTGACTTTGGTATATCCTGTTCGGAACTGAAAGATGAGACTTTGATCTCTTCTGTGTAGTTTATTTATATCATCGTTACTTTTTGGCTGTGACATTTCGCTAAATACACTGCGACCTGTTGTTCCCGTCGCCCACCTGTTGTTCCCGTCGCCCACCTGTTGTTCCCGTCACTCACCTGTTGTTCCCGTCGCCCACCTGTTGTTCCCGTCGCCCACCTGTTGTTCCCGTCGCCCACCTGTTGTTCTTGTCGCCCACCTGTTGTTCCCGTTGCCCACCTGTTGTTCCCGTCGCCCACCTGTTCATCCAGATTTCCCGAATATTATTCTGAATAATTCGTTTTACTGTGTGGTTACTGCAGGGTTTATCCAACTTGTGTTTCTAGGCTCCTGTTTTTTGTGCCGATCTGTCGGCCATCTCGTTCCCTAGTAGTCCACTGTGTCTAGGGATCCATTACAAGGTGACATTTTTCCCGTGGGCAGTGATGATGTTGTTGATGCCCCCCCCCCCTCCGCCCCCCTCTCACCTCCACTCCATAAGAATATCTCATTTCTTTGTATGTGGTGTTTTTAGCGCCTCTAGAACCGACTTGGAATCACTAAAAATACCCAATCCATCGGCAACTTTGCCCAAGTCAAGCCCAAGTCAAGCCCAAGTCAAACTGTTGGTGCAAAATCTGAACTGCTGTTTTCATAGCCTCTGCCTCCGCCTCATCGTGTGAGCGTGTAGCAGTGTAAGGTGTTTCCACAAGTTAGCTATTTAGAATGTTACTACATGCATCCACATCATTCAGGACACAACCAGACTTAGCTATTTAGCAATTAACACAGCAACATGCTCCAGCAAGCTGCGTAATGTTTAATAATATCACATTGAATTAAAATCGAGATTATAAACAACTAGAGAAATACATCTTAACTAAGTAATCATATATTATATATTTATATAAATACATGTTACCACGGAGGTTGTAAGCACAATCTTTTGAATATTGCTTCCAACTAATACAACTAAGTTCTAGCCGATACACTCCCCTTCCCTTATCTGCACACTTCACACTCTCACAAACTGGTTTTCACGATCGTATTCTGTGCATTCACTCAGACTCAGATCCCTCCAGGCAGGTGATCTTTACATTAAATTTTCAATCTGTTCAACGTATACTCACATATGGTGATACCTTTAATCGATCTGCGTATACACATACTCTGGAACATACATCGTTCCCTCGGTGTCCTGCATACACCACACCGACATTCAGATCTTTCCTAGTCACGGGGTGTCCAACACACGTCATATAGAGCGAATGACCAAGACTCAAAGGCGTATGCTAGTTCAATCACTCTCCAACTCATTCTACCTCTCACACATTCATAAAACAGCCGGCTAAATAGTAGCAGCCTATCAATCGCTCTTCTAGAAAGTCGGTCAGCTAAACTCTCATTCCTTTCCTGTCAGCCTCCTAGCCAAACTCTCAGTCTCTCTCTCTCTCTCTCTCTCTCTCTCTCTCTGCATAGCAAGTCTGCTTGAGTTAAACTTTGCATAGTATTATATAGTCTCAAGCAGTATCAATGGTCTTCTACGGGTTGTCTGACTCAGCCATCACTCTAGCTTGGATCTATCTCCAACTAGTTGTTTTGGAACGAATCACTGTCACTCTAAAATTTGGCAGCAAGACCTGACGGCCTCCTCTGTCTATCACTAACCCCCCACTACCCAAATCAGAACGCCAGAGTGGTCAGCTCCTAATCCCGACCTGTACCAGACACATTCTTCCCCTAAACCCGCGTTTTGCTTTGTCGTCTTAGTTTCGAGACCTTGACACACATTCAGGTACTTTTGTTTCCATAGTCGCCTGCCCCATTACCCCTGCCCTTTACGCCCATGCTCTGGCTGGAACTATAACACGGTTTTCGCCGCATCAATCACACAACTCGTATATGAACCTATCCGAGTATTTCATTTGGATACCATTCCCTGCAAAAGAGGTAGATTTGAACAATATATATCTGTAGCATACTCAAGCCACCGTTTTTCGACACCCACTTTCGATTTCTCACAGAGCACTTTCAATTGTATTGCCAGTGGATAAATCTTCAGTGATAATTATATTAACTGACTGTACAGTATAATAAAACACTACCGCCCTTAGCCTTGTCTCCAACTATCCTACCTTTCTTTAACATTGTAGATCCACCTATTTCAAGTTCACTATCTGCAAAGTCTTTATTTCTCCATGATTCTGTTCACCCTATTATATCTGGTTTTTTTCTTTATCTACATACAGTTTCAATTCTTCTCTTTTTTTTACTAAGCTTCTCACATTTGCATAAAAACATTTTATTTGTTTTTTTTGCATTGTTGTTTTCAATTCTTGATTGGTTTTATTATTTTAATTTTTTGTTTTCTTTGCCGCTACTGCTTTGGCTCTTTCCTAACCCCAAATCTTCCGATTGACTATTTTCCCTACAGCACCCTGTTTTAGGCCTGTCGTTGGTCTGACCCCTCCAGTCCCAAGTCTATTTAGTGACTTAATGCTGAGTCAGGTGTCCAAATTCCTCCCACAACTCCATCCAGGGGAATTGCATTAGTTCATTCCCTTTTTCGATGTTGCTTTTTCCGGAACTAGTGTGTAGAGGATGTTGGCTGAAACGTGTGGACGCCACCTGGTGTCCAGTCAGTAACGTGGGGCGTTCGATACTTTCTCTCCTTCATTTTCTAATGCGACCTATATTTGTGTCCCTGGATGGGGCGGTGGCCTCCAGGTAAGGTGTCCGTCTCAGGTGGGGGGGGGGGGGGGGGGGGGATCCAGTGGTCGCGAAATAAGGTGTCCGTCTCGGGTGGGGCAGTCGTCGCGAGATAAGGTGTTCGTCTCAGGTTGGAGGGAGGGGGGGGGGGGGATCCAGTGGTCGCGAGATAAGGTGTCCGTCTCGGGTGGGGCAGTCGTCGCGAGATAAGGTGTTCGTCTAGCGCGGGCCAGTCGTCGCGAGATAATGTGTTCGTCTCGGGTGGGGCAGTCGTCGCGAGATAAGGTGTCCGTCTCGGGTGGGGCAGTGGTCGCGAGGTAAAGTGTCCGTCTCGGGTGGGGCAGTCGTCGCGAGATAAGGTGTCCGTCTCGGTTGCCAGAGGTCGCGGGTTCGAATCACTGTGGAGACGAGATTTTTCAAGTGGATCTTCTATTAAAAATCACCCTGATCTATGTGTAGTGAGATCGGACTCATGTGTTCAGTGTTGACCAGATTAAAAATCCCCTGGTAGTTAGAAATCTAAAAGAGTAGGTTTAACAGCTGCTGCCTGGACAAAATTCAAAATTCTAGTTCAAAATCTGCCCAGCTGATTGATGCCTTATCCCAGGCCTTGAAACCGCCTACTAAAATACCAACTACGGATAGCCTACCGCTACCTGGCAACAGGCGTTAACAACAAGCCTGTTTGAATGTAAGGATTCCAAGTTTTCCAAGCGGCGCTATGCCCAAGATGGAGTATAGTTTTTCAGTTGGAGTAGGTTTGAGGCACGCTGGAACTATTCGGCAAGTCTTATCTGTTGCTGTATCAATCTGCAGAGTTGTTCCAGACCGGCGCGGGCTGCTCAGGTACGGTGTAACACGGTACTCAGGTACGGTGTAACACGGTTTCAGTGATAATGTTCGGAGGGCATCTGTCCCCATGTTAAGTCAGTTCATTTTCAGATAATATTATTTTGTATGTTCTGTTGTTTGTTTCTTGGCAGTGTACGGCGTAGGACAGCGTGCGATCCACATTCACATCCAGGTATTTGAGACGGTTTTCCAGTTCACGCCAACGTTAATGGATTTGTTATTTTATTTTGTCTCCCTATTTCTGATGTGGAAAGCACATATTTGAGCGTTGCTGTGGTAATACACGGCCAAGATTATCAAGGGTGCATGACTGTTCAACCTCTTAAAGGCATTGGACAGGAACGAATGTGCTGTCGGCATTAATGGATTTCGTCTCCTCATTTCTGTAGGATGGTCGTTGGTAGTTATACAGGTGCTAGGGCGACCCTTATGCCTGGTCGTTTTTTAGTTTTCTTTGGCGATCGACTTTTATTTCTTCTCAAAGTGACACAGAAGCACTTATTCTGCAATAGACTTTTGATTAAGTTGGTGAAGCGAAAGTCACTTGTCATAGAATTTAGTTTTGTTACCAGTTTGTAATGGATGCTGTATTAGATCAATAAAAACCAGTTACTTGATCTTCTAGCGTTCATATCCGTCCTCGATTAGTTGTGTCGTGTAAAGAATGTGGTTGTATCATGATGTGCCAGGTGTGAAGCCCCCTTGTCCCTCGATAAACTTCTTGTCAATCCAGTGGGAGATGAGGTTCTTGATCATTCTTTCACAAACTGTTAACAGATGTCAGAGTGACGTCAGCGGTGGTTCTGTCATCATTGGGTTCTGTTGGGGATTTCCTGGTTTTATCCCTGTAACCACGTGACATATCCTGCAGGTTTGACAGACTTGCGCAGATTCCATTAATGTCTTTATCAGCTTTAGCAGCCATTTGAAGATGTCCTGTCCAAAGTTTTGAATTTGCTCTGAGTAAAATCATCAGGGCCAGCTGTTTAGTTGTCGTTAATTTGATATGTTGCCTCATTTAGCACCGCGGTGGAGAAAGGGTGTCGCCATTAAGGCATCATCATTTGTGTAATCTCGTGGGAGCTTGGTGTGCTGTTTTGTTAATGGTTTTCCCCGTTCAGCAGTAATTTGTGGGCTATTTGCTTGGGGTTAAGCTGCATTACTTTGATCATTACGTGGGTCATTACTTGGAATATTGCTTGGGTCATTACTTGGGTCATTACTTGGGACATTACTTGGGTCATTACTTCAATTCTTGATTATCTTTCCAGGCTCGCCGACTATTGTGTTTCATGTCCAGGTCTTCCACAAGATGGCGCCATTTGTTTTCTCGAGTCTGACATGGCATGTAAGAGGCCCACCCTAACCCGCATGGTCTGCTCAAAGAAGGAGCCATTTTAAAATAATTGTTGATATTGCTCGTATAGTTACTTGGAGTTTTCGTTAAGTCCAGCATTATACTGGGCTTGGCAGCCTCTCGGAGATTTCGTTAAGTCCAGCATTATACTGGGCTTGGCAGCCTCTCTGAGATTTCGTTGTCCAGCATTATACTGGGCTTGGCAGCCTCTCGGAGATTTCGTTAAGTCCAGCATTATACTGGGCTTGGCAGCCTCTCGGAGATTTCGTTAAGTCCAGCATTATACTGGGCTTGGCAGCCTCTCTGAGATTTCGTTAAGTCCAGCATTATACTGGGCTTGGCAGCCTCTCGGAGATTTCGTTAAGTCCAGCATTATACTGGGCTTGGCAGCCTCTCGGAGATTTCGTTAAGTCCAGCATTATACTGGGCTTGGCAGCCTCTCGGAGATTTCGTTAAGTCCAGCATTATACTGGGCTTGGCAGCCTTTCGGAGATTTCGTTAAGTCCAGCATTATACTGGGCTTGGCAGCCTCTGGGAGATTTCGTTAAGTCCAGCATTATACTGGGCTTGGCAGCCTCTCGGAGATTTCGTTAAGTCCAGCATTATACTGGGCTTGGCAGCCTCTCGGAGATTTCGTTAAGTCCAGCAATATACTGGGCTTGGCAGCCTCTCGGAGATTTCGTTAAGTCCAGCATTATACTGGGCTTGGCAGCCTCTCGGAGATTTCGTTAAGTCCAGCATTATACTGGGCTTGGCAGCCTCTCGGAGATTTCGTTAAGTCCAGCATTATACTGGGCTTGGCAGCCTCTCGGAGATTTCGTTAAGTCCAGCATTATACTGGGCTTGGCAGCCTCTCGGAGATTTCGTTAAGTCCAGCATTATACTGGGCTTGGCAGCCTCTCGGTATATGAGACCTTGATGCCATCTTCGTAAGCTCAACAAAAGTCTCATATTTGTCAGGGATTGATTCTAGTATCAACACCTCTCTGTCTAGCTCTCAGGAGTGTTGACCTCTAGCTCTCAGGAGTGATGACCTCTAGCTCTCAGACGTGTTGACCTCTAGCTCTCAGACGTGCTGACCTCTACTTCTCAGACGTGTTGACCTCTAGCTCTCAGACGTGTTGATATCTAGCTCTCAGACGTGTGGACCTCGTTTGTCTTGTGTAAAGTTACATAAGAACAATAAGACCGTGTGTATGTATTAAGACAGTACGGGCATTCTTGTTCCCGACTAGCACACAATATGATTGACACATTTATGTTAAGTTGACCTATACTAAACTATTCCCCAAATGGTCAACCGGGTTCTTTGTGTATGACATGGACAAGAATAGCACTACTGCCACGCCATCTACACGTTATGCCATGTCACACAGTTCGCCTCCTCTTACGACGTGCTCTCTGCACGTCGTAAGAAGAGGCGAACTGTGTGCCATGGCATAACGTGTTTACGTGGTTTGTTGAGAGCAGTATAGATGGCGCCTAACATGCTGCGGATATAATTTGCTCTCGTGTTTAAGGCTATTAATATGGACTCGAATAGCGGTTAACCACCCTCCGTGGGACTTGTCCCAAAGTAGCGGAGTAATAAGCTGTTGGAGCCTAGCCTGCTAAGCAGGAAATCCTTGTCCCGGCTACATCCACCTGTCCCTAGTGCTGGGACCTGCCCATGCAACGCCCCAGGGTCAGATGAAATGCCTGCTGAGCTTTACAAAGCAGGGGGCCCTGTACTTATACATTGTTAACAGACCTCTTTCGCTGAATTTGGGATGTAGGTCATATGTAGCAGGAACTGAAAGATACCCCCATTGTACACATGTACAAGCACAAGGTCAATAATCAACTTGTGATAACCACAGAGGGATCTCCTTCCTAACAATCGGTTGAAAGAACTTTAGCTCGAGTCTTGCTCAACCGCTGATCAACTCATCTCGAGCAGAGGCTACTTCCAGGGAGGCAATGTGGTTGCCGAGCTGGTCGGGGGACGGCTGACATGATTTTTACAGCTCGTCAAATCCAAGAGAAATGATGGAACAGCATCATGACTTCAACATCAGTCATGACTTTTGTTGACCTGACAAAGGCCTTTGACGCCGTCAAGGGACGGAAAATCGTGGCGAAATTCAGTTGCCCCCAAAAATTGATCCTAGTTCTCCGCCAGGTTCATGATGTCAGCCCACGAACATAATGATGATGAACTAGCTACAGAATTCCCAGTCTGATATGGGATCAAACAGAGCTGCGTGCTAACCTCAACGCTCTCGAGCATGGTATCTGCAGCCATGCTTTCTGCTACTACACGTGACTGTGACACCGGCATCATCTCAGATAGAGGACACGAACAGAAACGATACACTCTAAACAATTCTCTTAATAATTTAGATAGAGGAAACGAAAAGAAACGATACACTCTAAACAATTCTCTTAATAATTTAGATAGAGGAAACGAAAAGAAACGATACACTCTAAACAATTCTCTTAATAATTTATACATTGATTCCGCTGCCCGGGAGCTGCTTGCTCTGAACCGCTCAGCCTGGCACACCGCCCTCATGCATGGGTCTCGCACCGCTGAGCACAGAACCATTATTGCGGTGCAGGAAAAGCGAGTTGAATAAAGTACAGGTTGCAAAACGGCCCACTTACTAAAGCTGTTCACGTGTGCCCTACGTGCGGTAGAATTTGTCCGCTCAGATCCGATTGTACAGCCAAATGCGGTCACATCTGAATAAACATGTCTGACGATATCTTCGCGCGCAATGGGCAACTAATTAGAGAAGGAACTAACTGACTAAATAACTAACTGACTAAATAACTAACTGACTAAATAAATAAGTGACTAACTGACTGACTAAATAAATAACTGGCTAAATAACTAAATATATAAATAACTGACTAACTAAATGACTAAATAAATAACTGACTAGCTGACTAATTAAATAACTGACTAACTACCCCTGGTACAATGTTACCACCCTCCCCTTAAGTTCAATCACCAGTGAACTACCTTGCTACCAGTGTCCCTAGCAGATTGGTGTTTTAATCAAAATGAAACCGACACAAATTAAAGGAACTTCCTGGAATCAGCATAACCAAATGTTCATAGAAAAGGACCAACAGATCTCTCTACTAGTGTACAAGAGGAAGGAATCTATCATATAGTCAGATTTGGTGCCGTAGCGACAGACATATTTAGTGTCGTAGCGACAGACATATTTAGTGTCGTAGCGACAGACAGATTTAGTGTCGTAGCGACAGACATGTTTGAGTACAACGATATTGCTTGTTCTTGGTGTTGAGCTACCATCCACTTTCAGCGATGTCAGAGTAGATCCTCACCTAGAAGGGTAGGGTTCCAGTGTTTCTTTCGTTGTTCTACCTTCTCTGTTCTGCCTTCTCTGTTCTGCCTTCTCTGTTTTCTGCCTTCTCTGTTTTCTGCCTTCTCTGTTTTCTGCCTTCTCTGTTTTCTACCTTCTCTCTTTTCTGCCTTCTCTGTTTTCTACCTTCTCTGTTTTCTGCCTTCTCTGTTCTGCCTTCTCTGTTTTCTGCCTTCTCTGTTCTGCCTTCTCTGTTGTCTACCTTCTCTGTTTTCTACCTTCTCTGTTTTCTGCCTTCTCTGTTCTGCCTTCTCTGTTCTACCTCCTCTGTTTTCTGCCTTCTCTGTTCTGACTTCTCTGTTCTACCTTCTCTGTTTTCTGCCTTCTCTGTTTTCTGCTTTCTCTGTTCTGCCTTCTCTGTTCTACCTCCTCTGTTTTCTGCCTTCTCTGTTCTGCCTTCTGTGTTCTGACTTCTCTGTTCTACCTTCTCTGTTTTCTGCCTTCTCTGTTTTCTGCCTTCTCTGTTCTGCCTTCTCTGTTCTACCTTCTCTGTTTTCTGCCTTCTCTGTTCTGCCTTCTCTGTTCTGACTTCTCTGTTCTACCTTCTCTGTTTTCTACCTTCTCTGTTTTCTGCCTTTTCTGTTTTCTGCCTTCTCTGTTCTACCTCCTCTGTTTTCTGCCTTCTCTGTTCTGCCTTCTCTGTTCTGCCTTCTCTGTTCTACCTCCTCTGTTTTCTGCCTTCTCTGTTCTGCCTTCTCTGTTCTGCCTTCTCTGTTCTACCTTCTCTGTTTTCTGCCTTCTCTGTTCTGCTATCTCTGTTCTACCTCCTCTGTTTTCTGCCTTCTCTGTTCTGCCTTCTCTGTTCTGCCGTCTCTGTTCTACCTTCTCTGTTCTGCCTTCTTTGTTCTGTATTTGTGGAACGGTTAGAAATGTACAGATGGCACCACATTGGTGTGGCAGATAAGACAGAACGTCACGTGAACAATAGACACGTTTTCTTTTTGTCGTCTTCTCTTTCTTCTTCTGCTTCTTCTTTCAATCCTTTGAATCAGTCTGAGCAGCTGCTGCTGTGTTTGTGGGCATGTCACGTGACATCCTCTCAGGTGGGCCCTACCTGTCTGGCTGTTGGAACACAGGGAACAGTACCCTACGTCGCTCTTCGCGGAAGCATTATTTCATAACAGTCTGGCAAAACAGGTGGGGATCGACACTGTGATCCCCATAGTCATGATTTTACTGAGAATCCTTGCATTAGCTCCCGTAGGACTGTGGCTCATTTTCTTAAGTGCACTCACCACAGAGTGTAGGAAGAGCATTGTTACCTGCTACCAAAGAGAGAGATAATAGTTGAATTACCTCAGTACTAACGGCTGCCGCCAACATCAATTATTCTCAAACTGTTTGGCCATCATTGGCCGGCGTCCACTCGATATACGTGTTTGATTGGTCTCTGACTTCGTGCATTATTGATCTCAGAACTCTGACTACGTGTATGACTGATCTCTGACTATGTGTATGACTGAACTCTGACTACGTGTATAATTGAGCTCTGACTACGTGTATGACTGATCTTTGATCTCTGACTACGTGTATGACTGATCTCTGATCTCTGACTACGTGTATGATTGATCTCTGACTACGTGAATGATTGACATTGTCGTCCCGAACCTTATCTAGCAGTGATTCCTTGGCTAGAGATTGTTTTTCTTATTGTATGTTGGTCATGTTGTGCCTAGGAAGAGATTTGTCCCATTACTGCGTTTCTTTAATATCCATGTTTGACTACCATAGATCAGTTTGGCATTACAAACGATACTGACAGTTTCGTGTCTTAATGCCCTTATTTGGGAATGTCATTGTGTCGGTCGCTGCACTAGTGGTTGTCATGTCTGTGTGTATCTCGACTGCTCCAGTGCCCTAAGTGATAAAGTGTTGAAAGCACTATCACTAGCAGGTCATACAAGAGCAAACATGTCTGTTGATGGAGCGGGCTCTTTGACACCCGTCAGTTCCCAGACAAATTAGAAAGAGGATGTTTACACAGCTGCAGGGAGGTTAAATGTTATTCGACAGATATACCAATCAAATGCCATTAACGTACTTTCTTCAAAGGAAACCCGCAGACGCTCGGGCACCAAGACATGCCTGGCAGCATCAGCAGAGACACCAATGAAAATATGAAAATGCCACAGGAAATGCGATGACTTCTAGCAGCCTGATCAAACTTGCAGATCTGGCAGCCACATGTGACAGAACGTCTTCGCGTACATATGACCTTCTCATGCGGTGTTTGTGGGGGAGCTGATGAGAGAGACATGTTTTCATATTTAGAGTATTTGGTCTCGTCTGACTCGACGGTTACTCGTCTGAGTACTGTCCATTCTATCGGCTATTGCTCGTCTGGGTCTGAGAACTGTCCATTCTATCGTCTGACTAAAACGTGAGGATCTAGTGATGTGCAGACCAGCCATTCTTTCTCTCTCTCTGTCTCGTTCCCTATTGCTGTCCCTCTCTCCATCTCTCTCTCCGTCTCTCTCTCTCTCTCTTTCTCTCTCTTTCTCTCTCTCTCTCTCTCTCTCTCTCTCTCTCTCTGTATGTTTCTTCGTATGTTTACACGGTAGCTACTTGAATTCATTTTTTATATGTTCTATTGTCACATTGTCTGCTAGTTTGTCACATATGGCACAATCAGAAGATCGTTGAATCTTTCGTCACAGAGCAGAGTAGACTCAAGTGGCAGTTTGAATCGGTCGTCACAGTGTAAACTCAAGTGACAGATAAAGTTTCGATCTACTCTAGCAATACCAAAAATGACCATCGATGTCTCATCTCCCGAGGAAGGAGGGCACCAACCCAGAAGAAAAACTTAAAGTTCAACAGCTGATCATACTAGAGGTGATGATGGGGATGATGATGGTGATGGTGAGTGATGAGGGTGAGTGATGATGGTGAGTGATGATGGTGAGTGATGATGGTGAGTGATGATTGTGAGTGATGATGGTGAGTGATGATGGTGAGTGATGATGGTGAGTGATGATGGTGAGTGATGATGGTGAGTGATGATGGTGAGTGATGATGGTGAGTGATGATGGTGACGAAACGGTCGTATATACCAACCGATCTGTACTGCTCGGTGAGAAATCATGATGGGTCTTCTCCGGAAGAGTGAGAGGCAGGGTTGTTGTCGAGCGGCACGTGATAACAGCGGCCAGTCTCCGAGAGAGGGGAAGCAGCGACTTCAGCTTGGGTGAGGATCTCTGAAGACCTCCTTAGTGAGATCACTCGTTGCGCTGGACTCTCAAATCGTGTTTGGAAATGATAGAATGGGTAATGATAGCATGAGAAGTCTGAGCCATTCAGATGTCATCATCTAGGCTTCCGATCTTTCCAGGCGTGGGTGGATACACTTGACCATGGACTATTTGCAATGGGTTAGCTGACCCCCTGGGGCTCATAGGCTACAATTGTGGGCATATTGAATATGGATAAGATGTCATACTGAGATCAATAATTGACCGCCCGTTAGATGACGCCGAAATGAATAATTGATCATTTATTTCATCACGCCAAGCCCAGTCGTGACCACCTGTTACATCACGCCAAGCCAAGTCGTGACCACCTGTTACATCACGCCAAGCCCAGTCGTGACCACATGTTACATCACGCCGAGCCCAGTCGTGACCACCTGTTACATCACGCCAAGCTCAGTCGTGACCACATGTTACATCACGCCGAGCCCAGTCGTGACCACCTGTTAGATGATGGTACAGAGATCAATTTTTGAAGATTAGTTTTGGTGAATGGGGAAGAAGTGTGTACACGAAGTGTGCTCCAGGAACCATCACTAGATATACCTTTCACTGTTTGATGGACAGGGTGGGGCAGCTCTGGATGTGCTTGGAGTGATGTCATTGTTTACAAAAGATAAATAGTTTTGTCACCCTTCCTAAATGTTTCTGTTTTTGTCCACAAGTCTCCATCTCTCCTCCCAGCCCCAACCCCCTCCTCCTGTCTGCCCTCAACCTGCCCGCCCCCAACCCCCTCTTGCCTGCCCCCAACCTCCTCCTCCCGCCCGCCCCCAACCCCCTCATGTCCGCCCCAACCACCTCCTCCCCGCCCCCAATCGTCTCCTGCCCGCCCCCAAGCTCCTCCCCCGCCCCCAACCCCCTCCTCCCCGCTCTCAACCACCCCACCCCCAACCCCCTCCTGCCCATGGCCCGTGTTCCCATCATCCTTTGATCGATATTACCTGACTATAGTGTCCTTCCTTTGATCGATATTACCTGACTGTAGTGTCCTTCCTTTGATCGATATTACCTGACTGTAGTGTCCTTCCTTTGATCGATATTACCTGACTGTAGTGTCCTTTCTTTGATCGATATTACCTGACTGTAGTGTCCTTCCTTTGATCGATATTACCTGACTGTAGTGTCCTTCCTTTGATCGATATTACCTGACTGTAGTGTCCTTCCTTTGATGTTTACCCTCCGAACCTTAGACCGATCACGCGCCAGAAAACGCCCACATTACAGCCAAGTGTGCACGAGAGATGGCGGATATCGCATTTCTTGCTCATTTCCTGTCAGACTCACCGAGGCTGTTCACCATGTTCTATATTAACCCACGGACACCACATCGTGTTCCAGTAACTACACCACACAGATAACACGTTAATGGTCTGGTTTTCTCTTCTTCTTCTTCTTCTTCTTTTTATACGTCTTCTTCTTCTACCTCTTCTAATTATGTGTGCACCTTCAGACGTCAACTTGAATATATCTGATGACAGTGGTTATCATATGCGAATGGAATCTGAACAGAGCTTTTTCAAGAAGGGTATTGGTGGTGACCATATGAACTTTCTCCGTTCCATGTACGTCATAAACGTTTCTAACATATCTTCAGCAGTCATTCCATCAGTGCCACGGACGCATTCATCACTTCTTCATATTCTTATTTTATTGCTCTCGTGATCTCGTAGATTGCCATTCTGTCGCAGATATTTCTATGCGAGGGATATTGGATCCATTAGCCTCAGAGAATCCAGCTCAACTCTAGCTGCAGAGATCTAACAGCAACCAGATAGTGTTGAGACTGGGTCAAAGAATCTGGGCATCCCTGAGACAGTGCTGTGTCTAACTATTGGTCAATGAATCTAGCATCTTTCAAACGATATTCAGTCTAGTTCAGACAATCTGATATACTTCAAACGATATTCAGTCTAGTTCGGACAATGTGATATACTTCAGACAAAGTTCAGTCTAGTTCGGACAATCTGATATACTTCAGAAAGAGATCAGTCTAGTTCGGACAATCTGATATACTTCAGACAGAGTTCAGTCTAGTTCGGACAATCTGATATACTTCAGAAAGAGTTCAGTCTAGTTCGGACAAAAGACAGAGTTCAGTCTAGTTCGGACAATGTGATATACTTCAGACAGAGTTCAGTCTAGTTCGGACAATCTGATATACTTCAGGCAGAGTTCAGTCTAGTTCGGACAATCTGATATACTTCAGACAGAGTTCAGTCTAGTTCGGACAATCTGATATACTTCAGACAGAGTTCAGTCTAAGTCTAGGTCGAGTAATCTGATGTTGCTGAGACAGAATAATATGGCTACAATTAAGCTAATCGTCTGATAAAGAGTTTCTTTCTGTCACAATTAACATCTCATAATAAAGTCCATCATTCTCAGAGTATGAACGGTCAACATCGGTAGTTCTGTGCTGGTCGGCTTGTTATCACGACGGCGCATTCGTCGAGGGAGTCTCTGTGCTGTCGAGGTAAAGTGTCTGCCTCGGATGCCGAAGGTCGTGGGTTCACGGTGGAGACCGGGATTTTAGAAATGCCGTGGCAGCCAGAAATCAACACGAGTTTGCTTGACAAAATTCAGAAACATTATCACTACAAATCTGCACAAAATGATTTATACCTTTCCACCGGCGGTTTGTTAAGAGCAGCATAAATGGCGTCTAAAATTCTGCGGGTCTACTTAGTTCTAGTGTTTGAGTCTAATAAGATGAACCTAAACATCGGTTACCCACCCTCCAATAAACTGTTTTTAAAAAATCAAGATTCGGCAGTCTTCTAAACCAAAAAGACGTCGAAGTTAGGAAAGACGTTCAAGATAAATTCAATGAAGAGACGTCTTAAGATGGTGGGCAGCCAGGCCTCAAAGAGATGATGAGGAATCAATTATGTAGATAAGTTTGGTGAAGCACGGTTTTGTATAGCATTTACACCGGTTGGAGACTTGAACACATGATAGTTTCTACACGCACACACAAACACACAAACACACACACACACACATACATACACTCTCACACACGCAGGCACATTCACGCACTCTCACATACGCACCCATACACACACATACGCACCCATACACACCCATACGCACCCATACACACACATACACAAACATACACACACTCTCACATACGCACCCATACACACACATACAAACATCTCACACACGCACACACATACACACACTCTCACATACACACATATACACACACACATATACATGCACACACGCAAACATCCCACACTCACATATACACGCTAGATACACACACTCTCTCTCACACACACACATACACACTCACTATCGCACACACATACATACACACATACACACATACTATCACACACACATACACACACTCACACACACGCATATACACACACATAAACACACTCTCTCACTCATACACGCACATACGCACACACCACACACCACACACACATACACGGACACACCACATACAAACACTCTCACACACACAAACACATACACACAAACACATACACGCACACACACAAACACATACACACTCACTATCACATATACATATACACACACTCACACACACGCATACACAGACTCTCTCAGTCATACACGCACACACACTCACAAACATACACGGACACACCACATACAAACTCTCACACACACAAACACATACACACACACACATACACGCACACACGCAAACACCCCACACATATATCCACATACACACACTCTCACACACACACATAAACACTCACTATCACACACACACATACATAAACACTTACTATCACACACACACACATACATACACACACTCTCTCACTCATACACGCACACACACTCACACACATACACGGACACACCACATACAAACACTTTCACACACACTCTCACACACATACACCCACATACCACATACACACACCCTCAAACACACATACCAAACACACACGCACACTCATACACACACCCGCACACACACACTCACACTCCTACACACACACACCACACACGCACCGCACATACACACGCACACACATGCACCCACACTCACATACACACAAGCTCACACACATTCTCAAACACACACACACAGTCACACGCACGCACGGACACACGCACGGACACACACACACTCAAACACACAGACACAGTAAATGCTTTACCTCTTTCGTCAAGTTTACCAGATGCCATGGTATAGAAACTTGTAATCCATGTTGCAACTAGCAACATAATCCGTAAAGTGCCTTCAGAATGTAAATATTTCCGTTCCATTGTTTTTGGTAGTGAGGAAATATCACTTTTAACCTTTGATATCCGGGTTCCTCTTGAAATGCGCGTGATCCTGGCACGCACCGATGTTCTCCAAGATGGCACACTCACAAAACACACTTCACTCGAGAAGATGTAAGCACATATCTACTAATATGGAAACTAATTGTAATCATTTATCAGATTTGTCTGTAACATTAAAAGGATATTCGTTGTCTTAATTGAGCTTTTTCAAGCATAAGTCAAGCATGTGATATCATCTAAAACATGTGATATCATCTAAAACATGTGATATCATCTAAAACATGTGATATCATCTTAAACATTTGATATCATCTAAAACATGTGATATCATCTAAAACATGTGATATCATCTAAAACATGTGATATCATCTTAAACATTTGATATCATCTAAAACATTTGATATTATCTAGAACATGTGATATCATCTAGAACATGTGATATCATCTAGAACATGTGATATCATCTAGAACATGTGATATCATCTAGAACATGTGATATCATCTAGAACATATGATATCATCTAGAACATGTGATATCATCTAAAACATTTGATATCATCTATAGCATTTGATATCATCTAGAACATGTGATATCATCTAGAACATGTGATATCATCTAAAACATGTGATATCATCTAAAACACGTCCTGTAATCTCAAGACATGGTGTCTGTACTATCCGTTTGACATGAGATATCCCAGAATGCCAGAACTTCAGCCATATTTACACTTGTGATTTGATAGCAGTCCATGAGAAATGTTCAAGTTTAGGATACAACTCTTGAATTGCTTTAACAGACGATACACTGAAACGTTTCCACTCGGAAAGGCCTCGGGTGCCGGACACAGGCACGCGCGGTAGGCAAGGGCAGAGAAAAAAGAGGATTGTGAACGCTTGGCATGTCGGGGAACTAACCACAAGAGCTGAGGGAGAGCCCGAGAAGGGGCAGAGGACTGGCGGGTGGAGCAGGAGGAACGGGGGCTGGCACAGTTAAAGGAGCTTGTATGTAGTATTTGTTGTGACAGTAGTCTCTTGTTTACGTCACTGCCGGCTTGCTTATCAGTTCATTGGAGCTTTGTCGAGGTTTAAACCGTCAGCCCTCTTGTACCCTCGACTTAATGAGTCACGGAATTTGAATCAAGCTTTCTCTCACAGCGGGGAGAGCTTCTGACGACAGAACAAAATGTTGAGAGCTTGATGTTTGATACAAGAGTTGTAGAGTAGGGGACAGGCAAAGGGAAAGAGTGGTAGAGTAGGGGACTGGCAAAAGGGAAGGAGGTTTAGAGTAGGGGACTGGCAAAGGGAAGGAGGTTTAGAGTAGGGGACTGGCAAAGGGAAGGAGGTTTAGAGTGGGGGACTGGCAAAGTGAAGGAGTGGCAGAGTGGTGGACTGGCAAAGGGAAGGAGTGGTAGAGTGGGGGACTGGCAAATGGAAAGAGTGGTAGAGTGGGGAACTGGCAAAGGGAAGGAGTGGTAGAGTGATGTTGTGGTGGAGTGATGTTGTGGTAGAGTGATGTTGTGGTGGAGTAGTACAGTGGTAGAGTGATCTAGAGGTAGGTCGCTGAGTGACATAACGGCAGTGATATTGTGTTAGAGTGATGTAGTAGTATCCCTCTCTCCCATTTCCCCCTCTCTCAATCTCCCTTCTCCCAATCCCCCTCTCCAAATCCCCCCTCTCACATCCCCTCTCCCATTCCCCCCTCTCTCAATCTCCCTTCTCCCAATCCCCCTTCTCTCAATCCCCCCTGTATCAATCTCCCTCTCAGAAATCGCCTCTCCCAATTTCCCTCTCCCAACTCCCCTCTCCTTCCCCCTCTCCCAACCCTTATCTCACAACCCCCCTCTCCCAATCCCCCTCTCCCAATCCCCCCTCTCCCTTTCCCCCCTCTTACAACCGACCTCTCCAAACCCCAATCCCCCTCTCTCATCTCCCCTCTCCCAACTCCCCTCTCCCAATCCCCCTCTCCCAACTCCCCTCTCCCAACTCTCCTCTCCCAACCCCCCTCTCACAACCCTCCTCTCACAATCTCCCTCTCACAATCCCCCTCTCACAACCCCCCTCTCACAACCCTCTTATCACAACCTCCCTCTCACAACCCCCCTCTCACAACCCCCCTCTCACAACCCCCCTCTCCCAATCCCCCTCTCTCATCTCCCCTCTCCCAACTCCCCTCTCCCAATCCCCCTCTCCCAACTCCCCTCTCCCAACTCTCCTCTCCCAACCCCCCTCTCACAACCCTCCTCTCACAATCTCCCTCTCACAACCCCCCTCTCACAACCCCCCTCTCACAACCCCCCTCTCACAATCCCCCTCTCACAACCCCCCTCTCCCAATCCCCCACTACCCCTGTATAAAATATGCCGCTCTAGTCTAGTACACTTAAGGTTATTTTACTAAAGCTCCTACCATTTACGTCTGCTGTGCGCCTACATCTGCCCTATAGTTAGTGTGAGCTGACAGTAGAGCCCTGTCAGATAGGCGGCATCTCTGTTACTGCCAGGCATGTTTCTACACAGACCAGATTGTTCTCCACTCGACAAGTTGGGAGACATCAGCACCGTTACAAGCGTCCAGGTGAGAACGTGAGACATGTTTGTGAGGGTCATGACCTCTGCGTGTAGCTGAGGAGAGAAATCTTAATAACTGCAATAGTCTAGGTGTGTCTTCAAGTTCATGTAGAGTTGGCCATGTCAGAGTCGTACAGATAACAAGAAAGGCGAGGCTGTGGCAGTACTGTGGATTAAAATAAAATGTATAGAAACCCCGATAGGTGCAGCTCAGGTACGTTTGGTTCAGTTAAATGTGGTTCAGGTAGGTGTGGTTCAGGTAGGTGTAGTTCAGGTAGGTGTGGTTCAGGTAGGTGTAGTTCAGGTAGATTTGGTTCAGGTAGGTGTGGTTCAGGTAGGTGTGGTTCAGGTAGGTGTGGTTCAGGTAGGTTTGGTTCAGGTAGGTGTAGTTCAGGTAGGTGTGGTTCAGGTAGGTGTCGTTCAGGTGGGTGTGGCTCAGGTAGGTGTGGTTCAGGTAGGTGTTGTTCAGGTGGGTGTGGTTCAGGTAGGTGTGGTTCAGGTAGACTTGGTTCAGGTAGGCGTGGCTCAGATAGGTGTGGTTCAGGTAGGCGTGGTTCAGGTAGGTGTGGTTCAGGTAGGTGTAGTTCAGGTAGGTGTGGTTAATGTAGGTGTGGTTAATGCAGGTGTGGTTCAGATAGGTGTGACTCAGGTAGGTGTGGTTCAGGTAGGTGTGGTTCAGGTAGGTGTGGTTCAGATAGGTGTGACTCGGGTAGGTGTGGTTTAGGTAGGTTTGATTCAGATAGGTGGGACTCGGGTAGGTGTGGTTTAGGTAGGTGTGATTCAGATAGGTGGGACTCAGGTAGGTGTGGCTCAGGTAGGTGTGGTTCAGGTAGGTGTGGTTCAGGTAGGTGTGGTTCAGGTAGGTGTGGCTCAGAACAGAAATAAGAACGACACCTACGATGCGCCTAAAACCTCTCCATCTGAAACAGCAGATAACGGACACATGACCGAACAGATGGCAGGGGAAGCCCTACCACAGGTGGGATGGAAGGAGTGGCAACGAAAGGCCTCTTCACAGTTAAGCTGCTTATCATCCTCAGAGATATACTGGTCACTCGAACCACAATGAGATGTGTGACAGAGCCCAGGTTTTGCTGACGGTTGTTATCTAGAATGTTAGAACAGGTATCCACGACACAGTTACAGGTAATTCAGTAAACACTCGTCATGTCAAATGGTCTATATTTAATAACAAATAGCTCACAGAAACAATATTATTAAAGAGAACAAAATACATCTAAACTATATGATCAAATGCTATATATATTAACGTAAATATTAACTACAGCGGAGGATTTAAGAACAGCTTTTGAATATTTCCCCCAAATTAATACAACTCAGTTCTATCCGCTACACTTCCTCCCCCCCCCCCCCCTCTTTTTTTCTCTGCACACTTAACACACTCTCACAAACTCGTCTTCACGATCGTATTCTGTACTCTGCCGTTTTGTGCACACTTTCACATTCAGATCCCATCAGACAGGTGATCTCTACATTCACATATACTTCCAATTGACATTTACTATCAGATCGATTAACATCTGGCGATCTATGCATTTACATATACTTCGATCACGTCCTTCTAGTCGGTATCATACATTCACTTATGGTGACACACTCAGTGGATCTGTGCATTCACATACTTCAGAACACACGTGGTTCACTCCGTGTCCTGCACAATCTTACAGACATTCAGATCTCTTCTAGTCACAGGGTGTCCAGCACACACACTAATAGAGCGACTGGCCAATACTCGGAGGCGTATGCTGGTTCAGTCACCCTGCAGTTCATTCTATCACTCACAAAATGCCATGAAGACTGCTAGCTAGTAGCAGCCTTTCAATCGATCTGCTAGTCAGCCTGCTAGCTACTAACTTAACCCTAGCTACTACCTCACTCCTAGCTACTACCTTACTCCTACCTACTACCTTACTCCCCCCAGCTACTACCTTACTCCTAGCTACTACCTCAGTCCTAGCTACTACCTCACTCCTAGCTACTACCTCACTCCTAGCTACTACCTCACTCCTAGCTACTACCTTACTCCTAGCTACTACCTCAGTCCTAGCTACTACCTCAGCCTGCTAGCTACTACCTCACTCCTAGCTACTACCTCACTCCTAGCTACTACCTCACTCCTAGCTACTACCTTACTCCTAGCTACTACCTCAGTCCTAGCTACTACCTCAGTCCTAGCTACTACCTCACTCCTAGCTACTACCTCACTCCTAGCTACTACCTTACTCCTAGCTACTATCTTACTCCTAGCTACTACCTTACTCCTAGCTACTACCTCAGTCCTAGCTACTACCTCACTCCTAGCTACTACCTCACTCCTATCTACTACCTTACTCCTAGCTACTATCTTACTCCAAGCTACACACATAACTATAAAACTAATCCTAGGAACAAAATAGATTACGTGGCATCGTACGGCGTTTCCACATTGTGGCTAGCTTAACTAAAGTGTTACAACGTGTACCCACACCACGACACAACTACATACAGTCAATAACACAAACAACACTCTCCAACAAAATGTGGCAAATATCAACAAAAACAATATTAGAAAAAAGGATTATTTAGTCAGGTGTCTGTTTTTGTTTTTTCTATACATAAATTGAATTACAGCGGAAGTTTTAAGAAATAGATTTTGAATATTTCCTCCATACAACCTAACCCAGTTCTAGCCGCTACCATCCCCTCCCTTGTTCTGCACCCTCAACACACTCAACACACTCTCACAAACTCGTCTTCACGTTACTCCGTCATTATGTACATTCTTCCACACTCAGATCTCTTCAGTCAGGTGATCTATACAACCACATTCATCTATTCACGTATGCTCAGGTGATCTATACAACCACATTCATCTATTCACGTATGCTCAGGTGATCTCTGCAACCACATTCATCTATTCACGTATGCTCAGGTGATATGTGCGTTCATATGAAGTTAGATCACGTCACTTATAGTCGGAATCATCGCGTACTCACTAGTGGTCACACATCAGCCGTTCTGTGCATACACGTACTTCAGAAAACACATCGTTCAATCGGTGTCCTACACGTACGATACACATTGGGATTTCTCCTAATCACAGGGTGTCCAACACACACACTTATAGAGCGGCTGGCCGAAACTTGAACGTGTATGTTGGTTCAGTCACCCTGAAACTCATTCTATCCCTCAGAAACTTATAGTCAGCCTGCTAGCTAGTATCTCATTTATCTCTGTCCCGACCAGTCTGCTAAGTTCATTTTTGCCGAGTATTTTATAGTCTCGAACAAAATCATGGCTGTCCAACGGACTTCTGTTGATTGTCTGACTAGCCTTCACTCTAATTTGAATCTACCTCCAAATAGGTATTAGACAAATAATTTCGAATACCTGTCACTCTAAATGTCGAAACAGGCCGTGACGGCTTCTGACTGTCACCAACTCCTCACTACGCTAAAACGGAATGTCAGAGTGGTTAGCTCCAAACCCCCACCTATACTAGACACATTCTTCCCTCCTAGCCCCTCGTTTCCTTTATCGACTTAGTGTCGATACGGTGAGTGACCTTGGCACACATTCAGGTAACCTTTTGTTCACAGATTCGCAGGCCCCATCACCTGTGCCCTTAGCGCCCATCCTCCAGCTGGAACTGTTATACTCACAACAGGACATGGAATACAACGTTGAGTTCAGGTTGACAATCACTGCGGGCGTCTGGTAACGCCTTAACGACATCTTCAACAACTCTTATTCCCCGATTTCCAACCATTTCAATGGATGGGCATAAAAGGACCAATTAATGATCAGCATAGATTCAAGCTGCAGAAGCGACAAGCCTCTTTCATGAGCTGTCACTAGCAGCAAGGATTCATCGCTCTCCATACCTTCATCTAGACTTCAATTCCTCACCATCTAGGCTTTATTTACTCGTAGGCTTTATTTCCTCACCATCTAGGCTTTATTTCCTCACCATCTATGCTTTATTTCCTCACCATCTATGCTTTATTTCCTCATCTCCGTCTATGCTTTATTTCCTCACCATCTATGCTTTATTTCCTCACCATCTAGGCTTTATTTCCTCACCATCTATGCTTTATTTCCTCACCATCTAGGCTTTATTTCCTCATTTCCGTCTATGCTTTATTTCCTCACCATCTATGCTTTATTTCCTCACCATCTATGCTTTATTTCCTCACCATCTAGACTTCAATTCCTCTCCGTCTATGCTTTATTTCCTCACCATCTAGGCTTTATTTCCTCACCATCTATGCTTTATTTCCTCACCATCTAGGCTTTATTTCCTCATCTCCGTCTATGCTTTATTTCCTCACCATCTATGCTTTATTTCCTCACCTTCACCTAGACTATTTCCTCACCATCTAGGATTTTTTCCTCACCATCTAGACTTTATTTTCTCACCTCCATCTATGCTTTATTTCCTCATCTCCGTCTATGCTTTATTTCCTCACCATCTATGCTTTATTTCCTCACCTACTAGGAAGTATATCCTCACCTTCATCTAGGCTGTATTTTCTCCAACCTTTCCTCCCAGCCTCTCTTTCCCCTGTTATAACATTCCTGTGTTTTATTGATATCCATATCGATATAGAAGTGTCTTTGACCTCTATCACCTGATTCGGTCTTCCACTTTTACCACTGCATGCGCTTTTCTGATCAGCTTTTCCATTTCTAAATGGTCTCCTACCGGTCCAAATAAACTATTACTTGAAGGTTCATCTTCTGTCTATGATGCGTAAGTTTATGCATTTTGTTCGTTTGCCCTGATGAAGACCTGTTTGGGTAATTAATGTTTCGTTATTTGATTCTGTTCTACCGCGGTATCCGAACCATTCATATTCATGGTTTTAGAGACCTCCTGGCAGGGATGACCACGTATTTTGACAGAGATTTGTGATAGTGTTGAATCAATGTATCGTCAGTATTGTGTTTGTATTGTGTCAGTGTTATGTAAATCTATTGTCAGTATATTGTTGATGTACTGTTAGTCTTATGTCAGTGGGTGTCAATATTGTGTAAGTGTTATTGTTGTCAAAACATCGTCAGTGTATTACAAGACTGGCAGGGTTTTGTTAGTGGGTTAGTAATATTATGTTAATGCATTATCCATGTTGTTTCAGTGCAATGTTAGTAATATGTTCCGTTGATGCATTGCCGTTATTTCGTCAGTTTTGTGCTAGAATTGTTTCAATGTTGATGAATGTCTTAAAATGATTTGTACAGCTCAGGTAAGGGACAGGCCAGACACTGGACAGCTCAGGTAAGGGACAGACCAGACACTGGACAGATCAGGTAAGGGACAGACCAGACACTGGACAGATCATGTAAGGGACAGCCCAGACACTGAACAGATCATGTAAGGGACAGGCCAGACACTGAACAGCTCAGGTAAGGGACAGACCAGACGCTGGACAGCTCAGGTAAGGGACAGAGCAGATACTGCAGAGCTCAGGTAAGGGACAGACCAGACACTGGACAGCTCAAGTAAAGGACAGACCAGACACTGGACAGCTCAGGTAAGGCACAGACCAGACAGTGGACAGCTCAGGTAATGGACAGACACTGGACAGCTCAGGTAAGGGACAGACACTGGACAGCTCAGGTAAGGGACAGACACTTGGACAGCTCAGGTAAGGGACAGACCAGGCATCCATTCTGGACATATAATGCTACCGTTACTCATGTTACGTGCAAAGCTCTGTTCCTGGCTTGGTAACGGGAGATTGGGAACGTTCAGGACCTGGTAGCGGGAGATTGGGAACGTTCAGGACTTGCTAGCGGGAGATAGGGAACGTTCAGATCCTGGTAGCGGGAGATTGGGAACGTTCAGGGCCTGGTAATGGGAGATAGGGAACGTTTAGGGCCTGGTAGCGGGAGATTGGGAACGTTCAGGGCTTGGTAGCGGGAGATTGGGAACGAACCCATGAGAAGAAGAAGGTTCCTTGCTTTTTCTAAACTGAGTTTTATGTTTGTCACTGTCAGTTTGAACGGACATGGTAGAGAAAGCTGGACACGATATTTATTTCTCCAGATACATAGGACAAAGACAACTGTACTATCTACCGAATCTAGATACATAGGGCAGAGACAACTAGACTTACTATCAAGTCTAGATACATAGGGCAGAGACAACTAAACTATGAAGTCTAGATACATAGGGCAGAGACAACAAGACTATGAAGTCTAGATACATAGGACAAAGACAACTAGACGAATTATCAAATCTAGATACATCGGACAGAGACAACTAGACTATCAAGTCTAGACGATGAAGATGGAAACGATTATTGAATTGGCTTTAAGCTTTTAAATACAGCTGTAGGATCAGGGAGAGCATACAGTGACGACTAATGAGAACATGAGGTCGGAACAAGTCAATATAGAGACGGGGATTAGAGAGTTAGCGCTCTTTAATTAATTAAACGGGCGGGGATCACTCAAGATTCTGAGATATCAGAAGTTATATACACACACACACACACATACACACGCAACCGCACATACACACACACACACACATATATATACACACACACATACATACACACACACATACACACACACACACACATACACACAAAGAGCGAGAAATGGAGAGAGGTGGGAGAGAGAGAGAAAGACAGGGAGAAAGAGAGAGAGTGAAAGAGAGAGAGAAAGAGAGAGATACGGCGAGAGAGAGAGAGGGAGAGAGAAAGCGAGAGATACAGCGAGAGAGGGAGAGAGAAAGCGAGAGATACAGCGAGAGAGGAAGAGAGAAAGCGAGAGATATAGCGAGAGAGAGAGAGGGAGAGAGAGAAAGCGAGAAAGAGAGAGAGAGAGAAAGAGAGAGAAAAAGCGAGAGATACAGCGAGAGAGAGAGGGAGGGAGAGAAAGCGAGAGATACAGCGAGAGAGAGAGAAGGAGAGAGAGAAAGCGAGAAAGAGAGAGAGAGATAAAGCGAGAGAGAAGAGAGAGAGAAAGCGAGAAAGAGAGAGACAGAGAGAAATAGAGAGATAAAGCGAGGTGAGAGAGGGAGAGAGAGAAAGCGAGAAAGAGAGAGAGCGAGAGAGAGATAGAGATAAAGCGAGAGAGAAAGCGAGAAAGAGAGATAGAGATAAAGCGAGAGAGAAGAGAGAGAGAAAGCGAGAAAGAGAGAGAGCGAGAGATAGAGAGAGAGAAATAAAGCGATAGAGAATAGAGAGAGAAAGCGAGAAAGAGAGAGAGAGATAAAGCGAGAGAGAAGAGGGAGAGAAAGCGAGAAAGAGAGAGAGAGAGAGAAATAGAGAGATAAAGCGAGGTGAGAGAGGGAGAGAGAGAAAGCGAGAAAGAGAGAGAGCGAGAGAGAGATAGAGATAAAGCGAGAGAGAAAGCGAGAAAGAGAGATAGAGATAAAGCGAGAGAGAAGAGAGAAAGAAAGCGAGAAAGAGAGAGAGCGAGAGATAGAGAGAGAGAAATAAAGCGAGAGAGAATAGAGAGAGAAAGCGAGAAAGAGAGAGAGCGAGAGAGAGAGAGATAAAGCAAAAGAGAAGAGAGAGAGAAAGCGAGAAAGAGAGAGAGCGAGGGAGAGAGATAAAGCGAGAGAGAAGAGAGAGAGAAAGCGAGAAAGAGAGAGAGCGAGAGATAGAGAGAGAGAAATAAAGCGAGAGAGAATAGAGAGAGAAAGCGAGAAAGAGAGAGAGCGAGAGAGAGAGAGATAAAGCAAAAGAGAAGAGAGAGAGAAAGCGAGAAAGAGAGAGAGAGATAAAGCGAGAGAGAAGAGAGAGAGAGAAAGCGAGAAAGAGAGAGAGAGAGAGAGAGACATAATCTAATCAATAAAACAGAGTAGTCTCAGTCAACTGTATGAAATGAGTTCTAGCGTTTGACCTTAACATCTTCTGCGAGAACGATTGAGCGGTTTTCTGATGCACACCTGGTCCTGTTGTCTGGGAGACAGAATACTATTCACATAACCCGAATACCTCGGTGGCCGTGGCAGTTGAAGAGACGAGCAAAATGCTATTAGTAACACGGAGGATGTTGTTTAGATGGACCGAGTCTGTCACCTTGGTGCCTACCAGTCTGAACATTGCAAATGGTGGCAAATTGTGGAGTAATTTAGATGTTGGTTCTTATAAGGAAGTTATATTTGATCTCTAGCAAGGCTGTCGAGAACGATTCCAGTAGTGCTGTAGTGCTATCGCTCGACCACGTCCTGTTACACTTGTAGGACAGACTCTACATATGAGGTCTCCACTGTGAGTGTTGAAGCTACATCTCAGCTACGTCAATCATTTGCCATCTCCATTATAAAATCGACAAATACTGGAGTCCTGCAAAGTCTCTTACCTAAGTGATTTTGTGGAGAGATCCGATCAGCCTGTGATAGGATCGAGAGTATGGCCACTGCTACTCTGTGAGCATATCGTTAGAAACGGATAACGGTTCCACATCTCTCTAAGGTAGAGGACTCTCCAACTTCTTGTAGCAACTCCAGATGGCTGAACTACATTAGCAGATGGAGCGAGGGATCTGCTCTATCTATATCTCACTTCCAACAAATTAACTATGACACTAATTGAAAATAAAACACCATAAAGAAACTTTAATTCTACACGTTCCCAACTGACTCTCAAATTTTCACTTTAAACAAATCCTGTCTGGCTGTAAAAAATATGAACTAAAACTAAACTGAAATAAACGTGATTTTCGAGCATTATCGCTTCCCCAGGCCAGACTGCCTCTCTTTGGTCTGCATAGGTAGGGCACTCTTGTAGAATATGTTCTGGTGTTTGCTTGGGTGCTCCACAATCGTACATGACAGTGTCTCTCAGACCCATTTTGTGAAGGTTTGCCTTGAGTCTACAATGTCCCGTTCTGAGTCTGAAGATCTTTGACTGCCCATCTCTGCCAAGTTTGTCTATGCTGTCAATTTCTGGTTTGTTTTCTTTGTGCTGCTCTCTCCATTCTGTCCTCATGGACCGTTTGATGAGTGTCTTTGTGATGGTCTCTCCATTCTGTCCTCATGGACCGTTTGATGAGTGTCTTTGCTTCTTTATAGCTATGTGGATGGGGAGTCTGCGTGCCACCACTTCCGGCTGTTGTGACCTCATCTGCTTTCTCGTTTCCAGGGATCCCACAGTGGGCCGGAATCTATTGTAGAACTAAATCTGTTTTTTGAGACAGCAATTTGATGTTGTATTCTATTTCATGTGAGAGTCTATCACGTTTTTGGCTTGAGATGGCTTGGAGTACTCTCCTGGAGTCTATCACGTTTTTGGCTTGAGATGGCTTGGAGTACACTCCTAGAGTCTATCACGTTTTTGGCTTGAGATGGCTTGGAGTACACTCCTGGAGTCTATCACGTTTTTGGCTTGAGATGGCTTGGAGTACACTCCTAGAGTCTATCACGTTTTTGGCTTGAGATGGCTTGGAGTACACTCCTGGAGTCTATCACGTTTTTGGCTTGAGATGGCTTGGAGTACACTCCTGGAGTTAGAATGACCGTTTCCCTTGTAGTTTTGTTTTGGCTGATGAACAGCTCTTGCTTCAGCTCTAGTACAAGTGTCTCCTGCTGGTATGAAGTGATTTTCTATGTCACCATTGGAGTGTTCCATGTAGATTCCACTGCCTCTGTTGCCGACTGCTCACTTTTCTTCCTTAACCCTGTAACCTCTAAGATTATTTTGGACCGGTCCTGGTTCCGTGTCCAGGGTTCTGGAATGAGTGGATTTCTCTGGCCAGATGGTCGGGACTTTTCCTTAGTAGTCTATTGTTTGTTCTCTCTTGGAACTTCTTGTGCAGATGATGATCAGGTAACCTCTTTAGTTTTTCAAACTGAGTAAGGGATTTATATTTTCTTCTTAATTCAAGGGGATCAATATTTGTTATTTTCCCACCTCTGTATTTGGAGTGTTTTTCAATGCCCTAATGGTAATTCTGATATCCATATTTTGGACTCGGTCTAGTTATCATGTGTTTGTTTTGGCCGCTGTTGACCAAGTGCTAGAGGGCATATTACATGATTGGTCTGATTGAACCAGTGTAAACATGCTTGCGATTTATTTCTCCCCCCCCCCCTTTTTCCACAATGTACTAGCCAGTTTTTTTTAATCACTGAGAGTCTTTGTATGGCCTTTGTCTGGATCTTCTCTATACTTGACTTCCAGGTAAGTCTCGAGTCAAATGTGACTCCAAGGACTGTGGGTGTGTCCAACTAGGGTATTTGTTGGCTACCTATCTTTATTTATTTTAGTGACAATCTCGCAGATTATCTCATTCTCCACTACGTCACAAATGGTCCAACTCACCTTTGTCTCCTACCTTCCCTACCTTCCCCACTGCCTCGACTGGCCATTTCTCGTACATAGCGACTTCTCTTGGTCGGTCTCTTTATGGAGCCTACTAGTGCTCTCTGTTATTGTTTTCTAGAGTGACTATTCTCTCTGTCATATGTCTTTCTAGGGTGACTATTCTCTCTGTCAAACCCTCTATCCTACTTCTACTGAGCTCTGTCTCACCCTCTAACTTCCTTATTATATCTTCCCTCCTGAACCTGTCAGTCTCTCTCAAGGCGAGCAACCTTATGGGTCTCTTTATGGGGACCCTTCCTCCTAGTTTATGTCCTCACTATCCACCCACGTGGTCTAGCCTACCTTCCCACTTGCTACCCCCTTAGTCGACCCGGCTGCTAGCATCGCGCCAGAAAAAGGGGACGCTAATCCCACACCCCACCATGATATGTCCGACTGCCTGGCACTTTTAACATCGCATGGCTCTCTTGTGCCTCCTGAAAGGTGCCATGGGTGTCTCCATCTTTACACCGTTAAATATAGACGAACTAAACGTTATATATAAAACACAGGTCAAGCAGCAATCAATATGTATATTTGTTAAACACAACTTTCAATAAATAACGAGCCTGTATAAAAAAGTTATTTTACACAATTGCAGTAATTGAAATATTGAAAATATATCTAACTTTTGTGTCCTTTCAGCTAAGGGCAAGAACACTTCTTAATTACTCTAACCTTAATTTCTCTAACCTTAATTACTCTAACCTTAATTACTCTAACATTAATTACTCTAACCTTAATTACTCTAACATTAATTACTCTAACCTTAATTACTCTAACCTTAATTACTCTAACATTAATTACTCTAACCTTAATTACTCTAACATTAATTACTCTAACCTTAATTACTCTAACATTAATTACTCTAACCTTAATTACTCTAACATTATTTACTCTAACCTTAATTACTCTAACATTAATTACTCTAACCTTAATTACTCTAACCTTAATTACTCTAACATTAATTACTCTAACCTTAATTACTGTAACCTTAATTACTCTAACATTAATTACTCTAACCTTAATTACTCTAACCTTAATTACTCTAACCTTAATTACTCTAACCTTAATTTCTCTAACCTTAATTACTCTAACCTTAATTACTCGAATGTTCTGTCCTCCTGTTTGGGTTCCGCCTAACTACCAGCGACAACCTTGACCTTTGCATGATAATGTAGGTCACATAGCAACAGTGTTATCGTGAAGCAGTTCCAGCCGGCTCAACTACCGTAATGAAAACTTTATTTCTACACGTTCACAACTGACTCTCCAATCTTCTCTCTAAACAAAACCTGTCTGACTGTAAGAAATTTGAACTAAAATAAACTTGATTACGAACTACAGCTTAATAAACGAACAGTTACTTGATGGTCGAACTGTGTAGATTGCCACAGGATAGAAGATCCGCGTCTGTTATGTAACCTAGGTGATTTCGTCACTGGTTCTATTCTCCTCGTCGACGTTGGCTTGTAGAGATCGTTGAAGCGCTGGATCACTGTAATAGTCGAACATCTCTCTAGTAAGGCGCTGGATCGCTGTAATAGTCGAACATCTCTCTAGTAAGGCGCTGGATCGCTGTAATAGTCGAACATCTCTCTAGTAAGGCGCTGGATCACTGTAATAGTCGAACATCTCTCTAGTAAGGCGCTGGATCGCTGTAATAGTCAAACATTTCTCTAGTAAGGCGCTGGATCGCTGTAATAGTTGACAATCTCTCTAGTAAGGCGCTGGATTCTCATCAGCGATGCAAATAAGTAGTAAATAAGATGGCCAACTCGTGCGTGTTCCTTAATGAGGCACTACTAAATCTGATTCTACCACTTGCTATTGTGAAACATCAATTTCATTACCATTTACCGCTCTCTGATACATTGCTGAACATCTGCACTCGCGTGGTGAAAGATTGTTTGTCGAAACTCTCTCTCTCTCTCTCTCTCTCTCTTTCTCTCTCTCTCCGTCTGTGGACTCCAAGACTCATATTTCAGATTTACCAAGATGGTCATGTTCTCGTTGCTACCTGCCGACTGATGTCGAACGTGTTTCTCCGATCTTCGCTGCCGACTGATGTCGAACGTGTTTCTCCGATCTTCGCTGCCGACTGATGTCGAACGTGTTTCTCCGATCTTCGCTGCCGACTAATGTCGAACGTGTTTCTCCGATCTTCGCTGCCGACTAATGTCGAACGTGTTTCTCCGATCTTCGCTGCCGACTAATGTCGAACGTGTTTCTCCTATCTTCGCTCTAGAATGAATCTGTTCTCTTGTGACTCCCGCTATTTCACACCCAAAAAGATCTCGACTTGTCTCTCCTCTCTTCGCTGTCGAATCTGACGACTTATTTCTCCCCGCTTCGCTCTGCAATCTCTTTCTCAACTCTCTCCCCTCTTCGCTGTAAAATCTGATGACTTGTTCTTTCGCTCTACGCTCTCTTAAACTGTCAATAATTCAGACTTCCCTAGCTAGTTATAGCCGCCGCTTTTTTCCCCAGATCTCGTACCTAGGTTTTCTCCTTGAGAGACTTCATAAAAACCAGTAAATAGCATTCGTCACTACCAATCATGCTGTAACAGGCTTCTATGCGTCAAGACGTTATGCAAGGTTAGGTAATTTGTAACATCTGCGTGGCTTGGAAATCAACGCTATGCATACCAAGCATTCCGATGTCCAGATTTGAGAACATCTTTACTTGCTAGCTTTGTTAGTTTTAATTCTATAAGAAACAATTGATGACTACTTACTATCAATACTCCCGCCCTTTCTAACTTTAATGAAACATGTCAAGAATCCTATTACTAATAAATCTGCACAGCTAAGATCTGTTACATTCTAACACTCACCAAATTATTCCCACAAGCTAAAACCAAAGTGTGTGCGGTGAACTTTGCGTAGTAATGATGAACCTAGAATCCACACAGTTAACAGCCTCATACACGAGCTAACCAATTAATAATTACAGGTCCCAAGGAGGAAAGATGAGGTTAGGGTGGTTTGGTCAGAGTGGTGAGGTCAGAGTGGTGAGATCAAAGTGGTGATGTCAGATTGGTGAGGTCAGAGTGGTGAGGTCTGGGTAGTGAGGTCAGAGTAGTGAGGTCAGAGTAGTGAGGTCAGTGTAGTGAGGTCAGAGTAGTGAGGTCAGAGTAGTGAGGTCTAAGGGGTGAGATCAGAATAGTGATGTCTAAGGGGTGAGGTCAGAGTAGTGAGGTCAGAGTAGTGAGGTCTAAGGGGTGAGATCAGAGTAGTGAGGTCTAAGGGGTGAGATCAGAGTAGTGAGGTCAGAGTAGTGAGGACAGAGTAGTGAGGACAGAGTGGTGAGGTCAGAGTGGTGAGGTCAGAGTAGTGAGGACAAAGTAGTGAGATCAGAGTGGTAAAGTCGTATTGGTGAGAGAGTAATGAGATTAGAGTGGCGAGGTCAGAATGGCGAGGTCAGAGTGACAAGGTCAGAGTGGTGAGGTCGGAGTGGTGAGGTCAAAATGGTGAGGTCAAAGTGGTGAGGTCAGAGTGGTGAGGTCAGAGTGGTGAGGTCAAAGTGGTGAGGTCAGAATGGCGAGGTCAGAGTGACAAGGTCAGAGTGGTGAGGTCAGAGTAGTGAGGTCAAAGTGGTGAGGTCAGAGTGTAGCATTAAGAGACACCGTAAGATAATATTCCTAAGAGAGAATCTATCCAGCCCAGATAGAAAGTAAGAGAATCTATCCAGCCCAGATTGAAAGTAAGAGAATCTATCCAGCCAAGATAGATGTAGTAATAAAGTTGATCTAGTCGGAAGAAATTCGCTGAGATATGTGATGGCATTTTATGTTGGCTGGGAGATGTCATGAACTCACTGTACACAGGGAGACTGTGAACAGTTCATTGACTGTACGTGAGATACGAAAAAACGTGGTATGTTGGAAGTAGATAAATATGGACAATTCCCGCGAGTTAGCCGTTCATGAATAATTCATTGACCTTATAATCATTTGGTACATAGCTATATAAATAGTTTGTAGTGTGTGTGTGTTCATCTGTGTGTGTGTGTGTAGGTTCATCTGTGTGTGTGTTCATCTCTGTATGTGTGGTCATCTATGTGTGTGTGTTCATCTGTGTGTGTGTGTTCATCTGTGTGTGTGTATTCATCTGTGTGTTCATCTGTGTCTGTGTGTTCATCTGTATGTGTGTGTTCATCTCTGTGTGTATGTTCATCTCTGTGTGTGTGTTCATCTCTTTGTGTGTGTTCATCTCAGTGTGTGTGTTCATTTCTGTGTGTGTGTTCATCTCTGTGTGTGTGTTCATCTCTGTGTGTGTTCATCTGTGTGTGTGTTCATCTCTGTGTGTGTGTTCATCTGTGTGTGTGTGTTCATCTATGTGTGTGTTCATCGCTGTGTGTGTTCATCTATGTGTGTGTGTGTTCATCTGTGTGTGTGTTCATCTCTGTGTGTGTTCATCTATGTGTGTGTTCATCTCTGTGTGTGTGTTCATCTCTGTGTGTGTGTTCATCTGTGTGTGTGTGTTCATCTATGTGTGTGTTCATCGCTGTGTGTGTTCATCTATGTGTGTGTGTGTTCATCTGTGTGTGTGTTCATCTCTGTGTGTGTTCATCTATGTGTGTGTTCATCTCTGTGTGTGTGTTCATCTCTGTGCGTGTGTTCCACTCTGTGTGTGTGTGTTCATCTATGTGTGTGTGTTCATCTCTGTGTGTGTGTTCATCTGTGTGTGTGTGTGTTCATCTGTGTGTGTGTTCATCTCTGTGTGTGTGTTCATCTCGGTGTTTGTTCATCTCTGTGTGTGTGTTCATATGTGTGTGTGTGTTCATATGTGTGTGTGTGTTCCTCTGTGTGTGTGTTCATCTCTGTGTGTGTGTTCATCTGTGTGTGTGTGTTAATCTATGTGTGTATGTTCATCTCTGTGTGTGTTCATCTCGGTGTGTGTGTTCATCTCTGTGTGTGTGTGTGTTCATCTCTGTGTGTGTGTTCATCTCTCTGTGTGTGTTCATCTCTGTGTGTGTTCATCTTTGTGTGTGTGTTTATCTCTGCGAGTGTGTGTTCATCTCTGTGTGTGTGTTCATCTCTCTGCACGTGTTTATCTTTGTGTGTGTATTTTCATCTCTATGTGTGTTCATCTCTGTGTGTGTATGTTCATCTGTGTGTGTTCATTTCTGTGTGTGTTCATCTCTGTGTGTGTTCATCTCTGTGTGTGTGTGTGTTCATCTCTGTGTGTGTGTTCATCTCTGTGTGTGTGTTTATCTCTCTGCATGTGTTCATCTCTAAGTGTGTTGTTTTATCATCTGTGTGTGTGTGTGTGTTCATCTCTGTGTGTGTTCATCTCTGTGTCTTTTGCTCATCTGTGTGTGTGTTCATCTCTGTGTGTGTGTTCATCTCTGTGCATGTGTTTATCTTTGTGTGTTTGCGTGTGTGTATGTATGTTCATGCGCGCGTGCGCCTATGTGTCTGTATTTGTGTGCACGTGTGTTGGAATGAAAACAAAATACATTCACGCCCACATGGTTTGAGGCTGATCGCGTCATGAAGATGGTTTTTGGTAGAAGGCTCCATTCAGACTGAATCACGTGCTTTGACACTGCCACGTGGATGGTTATAGAAAAAGATCGATTCCTGATAGCGCGAGCAGGAATCGATGATTCCGACTACTGGTCTGATGGTAAAATCTAATGCCTGTTCGTAGGTCGTAGACACAGGTCAATGGACGCTGTCCCCACCGACTACTAATCTTGTGGTCAGAAGCAGGGGACGCTGTCTCCGTTGACAGTATTAGATTCGAAGCCAGTTGTTTACGTTGACAGACTATTAGATTCGAGGTCAGCTGTTTACGTTGACAGACTATTAGATTCTAAGTCAGCTGTTTACGTTGACAGACTATTAGATTCGAGGTCAGCTGTTTACGTTGACAGACTATTAGATTCCAGGTCAGCTGTTTACGTTGACAGACTATTAGATTCCAGGTCAGCTGTTTACGTTGACAGACTATTAGATTCCAGGTCAGCTGTTTACGTTGACAGACTATTAGATTCGAGGTCAGCTGTTTACGTTGACAGACTATTAGATTCCAGGTCAGCTGTTTACGTTGACAGACTATTAGATTCCAGGTCAGCTGTTTACGTTGACAGACTATTAGATTCCAGGTCAGCTGTTTACGTTGACAGACTATTAGATTCCAGGTCAGCTGTTTACGTTGACAGACTATTAGATTCCAGGTCAGCTGTTTACGTTGACAGACTATTAGATTCCAGGTCAGCTGTTTACGTTGACAGACTATTAGATTCCAGGTCAGCTGTTTACGTTGACAGACTATTAGATTCCAGATCAGCTGTTTACGTTGACAGACTATTAGATTCCAGGTCAGCTGTTTACGTTGACACCATCGGCTCATCAATTGGGAAGAAGATGTCAATGTTAACATACGAAATTCTGATCATAAAAGTACTCTGGGGAGTACTCTGGGGGCACTTTTACCATGACAAGTAATCTGATGCACTGTGTTAGGATATTTGCTTTCCTCCTTCCTCCAAGAAGAGACCATTACGTTGTAGCGGTGGCTGAAGGGCGATGGGCAAAGGGGTGGGGATATGTGGGGTGGGGGAATATGTGGGGTGGGGCGATGTGTGGGGTGGGGGATATGTGGGGTGGGGGGATATGTGGTGTGGGGGGAGATTTGGGATACAAAGATCACATGACTGTCAGTGGTGAAAGCCAGAAGGGAGCCAGTCGCATCATTACGGATGTATGAATACAAAACTTGACATAGGAACTGGGTTTTAGAATGCAAAGAAGGCTGAACAAGGCAGGTAAACCAAAACAGATTACAGCGGAAATGAAAGACTATAGATTAGAAATGTTGGGAATAAGTAGACAGGAAATATAAAGACATCAACAGAAGAAACAGTATTCTACTTTCAAATAGAGGACGGACACCACAGCGAAGGTGTGACCAAATCCTAGCAAGAGGAATGGAGAAAACATTACTCTGGAATGGAATCCGACAATCATTTGCAGATTGATAAGAGTCAAACTAACTGGAAGATTCACAAACATTACTATCATTAACTTAACATAACCTAACATCTTTATAGTGATCTAGAAGACTGCAGAATATGTATACAACCAGTTTCATTTACATCACCCTGCTCTAAAAGATATGCGCATCCGATCTATTCTTTAATGCATTAATTGTCCCTACCTCCACTACCTCCTGTGGCAATGCATTCCAAGCATTCACCGCTCTCTGACTACAAAAATATTTCCTAAATTACAATCTGGAGCTTTCTTTGGTTAATTTGTAACTGTGCCGTCTTGTTTTTGTAGGTGCTTGTATTTTGACAAAAAAACTTGTTAAAGTCTAATTCATCCGTTCCTCTGATCATCTTATAACCCTGTATTAAGTCACCTCGAATTCTTCTCTCTTCGAGACACTGTAGGCCGGTTTTTCTGAGTCTTTTCTCATAACTGTAATTCTGGAATCTCATTATCAGCTTTATCGCTCCCACACCTGTACACAGTACTCCACACCTGTACACAGTACTCCACACCTGTACACAGTACTCCAATCTAGGTCTAAATAAAGCTTTACACAGTTTGACGATCACTTCCTTGCTTCTATGTTTAACATTTCTTTTTATCATACCTAAAATTGCAGTTGCCTTTTTCACTGCTACCTGAACTTGTTCACTCACCTAACCTATATGATCTACTATAACCCCTAGGTCCCTTACCTTTTTTATATTTCTAAAATTATTCTCCCCCATTCTCTAATTATGTTCCATATTGGATCTACCCATGTGGATGACTGTACATTTATCTACATTAAACTCCATTTGCCAGCTCACAGACCATTCTCGAATTGTATCTAAATCCGACCTCAATATATCCACTTTTGCTTTAGATGAGACACTACTGCATAGTTTTGTGTCATCAGCAAATTTTGCAATCATGAATCCCATATCAATGTCCAAATCATGTATATACATCAAGAACAAAATTGGTCCCAAAACCGAGCCCTGTGGCACACCACTTTTCACTTCACACCACTCAGAGTACTCCTTATTTATGCCCACCGTCTGCCTTCTTCCCTTTAACCAATTTTCAATTCATTTTGCAAATTCCCCACCTATTCCATGTGATTTTTTCAAAATATTCTATGATGAGGTACTCTATCAAAGGCCTTTGCAAAGTCTAGATAAATAACATCCACTGGCTCCGCTTTATCGGTTATTTTAGTAACCTCCTCCATGAATTGTAATAGATTTGTTAAGCATAATCTCCCTCTAGTAAACCCATGCTGGCCTTTTCTGATTAGATTAAACTTGTCTAAATGTATTACAATGTTTTCTTTGATTACTGAATCTAACAATTTACAGACTATGCTCGTTAAACTCACCGGTCTATAATTTGCTGGATCTGATTTTTTGCCCTTTTTATTAAGGGGGATCACTCCCGCATCTTTCCAATTCGTTCCCTTTTGTCAGTGATTGAGAACAAAATATAGCCAATGGTTTTGCTAATTGGCCTCTAATTTCAAACAGCAATTTTGGATGAATACCATCATTTATCCACTTTCAACTCCTCAAATTTTTTAAAAACCATTTCCTCTGTAATACAGATTGATCTTAATCCCGCTGAATCCATGTCTCTTTGAAAGATATCTAAAGACTCTGGAAGCTTGGAGCAGTCCACTTTTGTGTAGACTTCTTTCTTCTTTTTTTATATAATGTCTGTGTTGTGATTCATTCTGTGTGTTGGGTTTTCTTGAATCCTAGTTTCTTCCCATGTCTTATTCCACATCTCTTTAGCTTTCATCCCACATAATGTTAATGTGTTTAGATCTTGTAGTGTACTTCTGAACGCTTGACTCAAACACATCTGATCAATCTGATCTTCCGTCACATGGTCTAGAGATACCCATGCAGCCTTATGTACCGTTCCTGTGTAGAAACATGTGTCATTCAATTACCGTGTGGCTTAGGGCACACAGCTCTGCAAAAATGTCTATATTTTCGTTCTGGGGGCCACTCTTTCCTTCTCTCTCTTCTCACCTCACTCTGTTTCATTTGACTCTGTCCTACAGTCATACTCTTGCACAACTTTCACACGCGTCCTCATGGTGAGGCCCTTCCATTGCACTTTGTTTGGGCTAGCTTCTGAGGGCGCACAAACCTAGCATAGGTACATATAGAAGCACACATGCATCCAAGCACTGGTTTATGCTTCCTGATATCGCCCAATGGACTACGGTCTGGGGTGGAAAATGGCGCGCCTCTGCCAGTAGAAACTAGTGAGGCAAACATCTAAGCAAAAAAAAAAGAAATGTCTCTTTGAAAAATATAACATACTCTGGGATCTTGGAGCAGTCCTCTTTTGTGTAGACTTCTTTCTTCTTTTTTTATGTAATGTCTGTGTTGTGATTCATTCTGTGTGTTGGGTTTTGTGTAGACTGTGCCAAAGTACTGATTGAGTAGATTAGCTGCCTCCCTATTCTCACTTATTATTTTCCGTGTACTGTCTATGAGAGGGCCTACTTTGTCTTTCGTTCTTTGTTTATTTCTAACATAAGAGAAGAAGCTTTTACTGTCAGTCTTGAACCTCTGAGCCAGTTTTTTTTTCGAAGTCTATTTTTGCTGTTTTATTCACGTTCTGAGATATTTCTGCTTGTCCAAATATTTTAAACGTTTCTTTTGATTTTTACATGCTTTAGTTTTATCTCTTCTACATTTAATTACAAATCTAGTTATCCACTTTTTGCGTTTGGGGTTTACCTCCCTACATGAAATACATTCCTCTTTTAGCTTTTCTAGAACTGTTTTAAAACTCTCCCACTCTTGTTCAACATCTGTTCCTCCGACAATATTTTTCAAGATTATGTGATTCGCTGCCTCTTTCATCTTCTTATCGTCTGCCTAAGAGTAGTCGTATGTTCGCGTGTTTATGTTTACTTCTTTCCCTGCTATAAAATCCCAACGGATGATTTGATGGTCACTTGAGCCAAACAGTTCCCCAACAGTAAAGTTTTTAATCATATTTTCCTCTGTAGTAAAAACTAGGTCGAGTATGTTTTTGCCTCTGGTAGGTGCTTCTACATGTTGAATTAAAAAATTGTCAGTTATGACTTAACAAAAGGTTTTGACTCTACAAATGCTTCTGCCATATCCCATTTTATTTCTGGAAAGTTGAAATCCCCCATTAATAATAATTTCTTATCACTTTCCTTTACTATGCTACTAATCAGCTCCTCGTCTTCCTCTTTTGGCATTGATGGACAGCTATAGCACACTCCAATCACTGTTTTTTCACCCCCACCCCGGATTTGTATTTCTTCCCAGACTCTTTCATTTTTGTTACCACATGATAAATCATCTTTGATTGTTATATATACAGAATTTATACAGTATAATAAAACGCCACCTCCCTTAGTCTTGTCTCCAACTATCCTATCTTTCCTTAACATTGTATATCCCTCTATTTCAAGTTCACTATCTGCAATCTCCTCATATGTCCATGATTCTGTTAACCCTATTATATCTGGTTTTTCTTCTTCTACATACAGTTCCAATTCTTCTCTTTTATTTATTATGCTTCTCACATTTGCAAAAAAACATTTTAGTTTGTAATTTTGTTGTTTATCCAATTTTTGCTATTGCTTTACCATTTTTATTTTTGGATTCCCATTACTTATTTCACACTTCTTGACCCCACCTTTCCTCTTTGACTGCATCCTGTGTAGCACCCTATTGTAGGCCTATTTTTAGCCTCATACTCCATTTATCTTACTATTTTAAATTTGAAAGGCAATGACTAAACCTATACTTCGTTACAACATACTGTGCTACCGCATTTAGATGTAAAAATTTCCTGTCTATAATTTTACTTTCGTCTACTTTCACCTCAATAAATTGAATAATTACATCACCTGCAACCTACGGTCGATACCTATTATCTTTTCATCACAATAGTGAGATGTTATTCACGAACATTACTATAATTCAGGTGTGCTGTAACAGTTCCAGCCAGAGGATGAGCCTTAACAGCAGGGTTGATGTGACCGGCGACTCTGAGAACAAAGGTACCTGAATGTGTGCCCCGGTCACGCACCGTCTCGACACTAATTCGACAAAGCAAAACGGGGATTTGAGGGAAAGAATGTGTCTAGTACAGGTAGGGGTTAGGAGCGGACCACTCTGGCGTTCCGATTTGGGGTAGTGGGGGGTGGGGGGGGGGGGGGGTTAGTGACAGACAGAGGCTATCAGGTCTTGCTGCAACATTTTGAGTGACAGGAATGCGGAGTGATTCGTTCCAATTACAACTTAATAGAGGTAGATCCAAACTAGAGTGATAGCTGAGTCAGACAACCCACAGAAGACCAATGGACAGCTCTGATACTGCTTGAGACTATATAATACTGGGAAAAGTTTAACTCAATCAGATTGGCCATGGATAGAGAGAGAGAGAGATAGAGAGAGAGACTGAGAATTTAGCAAGGGGTCTGTTTAGCTCACCGACTTTCTAGAAGAGTGATTGATAGGCTGCTATTAGTTTAGCAGGCTGTTTTACAAATGTGTGAGAGATGGAATAAATTGCAGGGCGACTGAACCAGCATACGCCTATGAGTCTTGGCCTGTCGCACTATAATGTGTGTGTTGGGCACCCTGTGACTAGAAGAGATATCGATGGGTGTGTAGTGTGCGGGGCACCTAGGGAACGATGTATGTTCCAGAGTGGGTGTATACGCAGATCGATTGAGTGTGTTATCACATGTGAGTATACGTTGAATATATTGAAAGTGAAATGTGAAGATCACCTGCCTGAAGGAATCTGAATGTAGTATGTAAAGATCACCTGTCCGATGGGATCTGAGTGGGAGTGAATGCACAGAATAGGATCGTGAAGACGAGTTGTGAGAGTGTGTTGAGTATGCAGGGAATGGGAGGAGAGGTTAGCCGCTAGAACTTGGTTGGATTAGTTGGGGGCAATACTCTAAAGCTAATGCTTACAACCTCTGTAATTAATAATAATACAATTAATAGATGTATTATAATTATTTAGTTAAGATGTATTTTTATGTATTGTTCATAATGTCATTTTCATATACTTCAATAATTTTGTTTGAATGAGATATTAATAAATCTGCCACCTGCTGTTTGCTATGTTATTTGCTGTGTGTGGTCGTGAATGATGTGGATGCACGTGGTAACATTACAGATAGAAAAAACCCAGTGAAAGCCTCGACTCTGCCACAGTGTTCACCAACATTACTATAATTCAGGTGTCTTCACCAACATTTCTATAATTCAGATGTCTTCGCCAACATTACTATAATTCAGGTGTCTTCACCAACATTTCTATAAAGCAGGTGTCTTTACCAACATTACTATAATTCAGGTGTCTTCACAAACATTACTATAATTCAGGTGTCTTCAACATTTCTATAATTCAGGTGTCTTCACCAACTTTACTATAATTCAGGTGTCTTTACCAACATTATTAAAATTCAGGTGTCTTCACCAACATTACTATAATTCAGTTGTCTTTACCAACATTACTATAATTCAGGTGTATTTACCAACATTATTATAATTCAGGTGTCTTTACCAACATTATTATAATTCAGGTGTCTTTACAAACATTATTATAATTCAGGTGTCTTCACCAACTTTACTATAATTCAGGTGTCTTTACCAACATTACTATAATTCAGTTGTCTTCACCAACATTACTATAATTCAGTTGTCTTCACCAACATAACTATAATTCAGTTGTTTTCACCAACATTACTATAATTCAGTTGTCTTCACCAACATTACTATAATTCAGGTGTCTTCACCAACATAACTATAATTCAGTTGTTTTCACCAACATTACTATAATTCAGTTGTCTTCACCAACATTACTATAATTCAGTTGTCTTCACCAACATAACTATAATTCAGTTGTTTTCACCAACATTACTATAATTCAGTTGTTTTCACCAACATTACTATAATTCAGGTGTCTTCACCAACATTACTATAATTCAGGTTTGTTCCCCAACGAACGACCGTGATCAAGACATACATAGACGAACTCTGTCACCAGCAGCAGACAGAAATAGATCCAGTAGACAGACACGATGATCTCATTATGAGGGTTGAAACGGCAACTTAGGTAGCGAAAGAATGACAGAGAGATAGGGATGTAGAATGGGACACGAGAACCAATCAAATCAAATCAATCAAAGCCCGTCGCCCCTCTCGGCCCATCGGCCATTGACAACACCCCGCCAGGATGTACGGCCCTGCCCTGCTCCTTCTGTATCTCTCCAACTGTAATCATTTAATCTCAGTTCCTTCTGCATCTCTCCAACTGTAATCATTTAATCTCAGTTCCTTCTAGCTTTCTCTTCTACTTGTTTTTGGGTCTACCTCTCTTTATATCTCTCTCTCTCTTTCTCTCTTTCTTTATCTCTCTCTTTCTCTTTATCTCTTTGTCACCCCCCCCCTCTCTCTTTTTCTCTCTCTTTCTCTTATCTCTTTGTCCCCTCTCTTTCTCTCTCTTTCTCCTCTCTTTCTCTCTCTTTCTCATTCTTTCTCTCTCTCACTTTCTCTATCTATGCTCTTGAGGATTACATCTGACATCCTGTCTGGCTGTTAGACTGACTTCCACAGTGAATGTCCTACCCAGGCCCATTTTCTTCACTTAATCTGTTGTTCCAGTGGCTGTTGTTGACTCCTTTCCCATATGACTTCATTCCTAACCATGTCCTGCCACTTTATGAACATAGGACCATTCCTCACCATGTCCTGCCACTTTATAAACATAGGATTTCATTCCTCACCATGTGTTGCCACTTTATGAACATAGGACTTCATTCCTCACCACGCCCTGCCACTTTATTTTGTTTACCCTTCTTATGCATCTGGTAAAGAAGGACTGGAGTCTTTGTTGTATGACCTTTGTCGTTCTCCATGTTTCTCCTCCATACAGCAGCGCCTGCTTGACACTTGGGTTGAATATTCTAACTTTGGTGTGAGAATTGATATCTGTTGATCTCCATATATTGTTTAGTGCTAGGAATCTCCCTCGTGTCTTTCCAATTCTGATCCTTACATCTGGACCTCCTGATGTGTCAATTGTGCTACCCAAATAGGTCAAGGTATCCACTTCCTCCAACTGCCCTCCCTCCTGCATGATTGGTTCGTTGCTGTTAGGTGTTGAGTTTATTGAGCTTGGTTTTCTTTATGTTGATATTCAGTCCCCGTTTGGCCGATTGTTCTTTCACCCTATCAAGTTTTTCTTACATTTGACTATGACTGTGTGACAAAAGTAGCAGATCATCTGTGTAGTCCAGGTCCTCCAATTGTGACAATAGTGTCAATTAAATACCACTTCTTTTTCCCTCGATTGATGTCTTCATTAACCAATCTTTAGTCAACAAGAACAGGAAAGGTGAGAGCAAGCATCCTTGTTTCACTCCCGTTAATCAGTGCTCCTTCATGTACCACACTTCTAACTACAGTTTTGAACGTTTTGTAACAGATCTTAGCTGTAGAGACAAATTATAGGAACGTAGGCATGTTTGAACAGTTAGGAGAAGGATAGAAACTGTGTAGACAAACCGTTTGTTTCTCTTTCTTGAGATTTAACTAAGTCAGTTCAGCTGAACGCAGTCCCGCCAGAATTTAGCCAAACGTACAATTTGTCCGAAGTTTAGGTAATCTGATGTAACTTACAGGTAATGGCACACAGTCGAAGCACACGTGGACGACAGCGGTGGTAGCCAGTTAGAACGGGTAGACTTGCTACCACCAACAAACTCGTGTCGTCTGGACACCACGCAAACATGATGGGCGGGAATGACAAGCAGACGGACAAATAACGTGCTTTTTAGAATTCACGCGATCTGGGGACGCAGATCAAATATAGGGCACGTGAGGGGGATTTGAAAGAGATAGGCAGTTAAAAGCAGATGACGGGAAAAGGCAATTGAGGTAGACACTCAGATGAGAGAAGAGACATTCAAATGAGAGAAGAGACATTCAGATGCGAGTAGAGACCAGATGGAGGCTGAGATTGAGATTTAGCCGGGATGAGAGCGCCATATTAGAACAGAGTCATAGAACAAAGCAGCGAGAATGAACAGCCGAGGTAAGACCTCCTGCAATATCACCAGCAAGCAAGGTAACTACCCTTATATTATGTATTGGTCGTCAGTAGATGGGATTCCGTGGCGAAGTCGTTAAGTCGTCGGCCTCGCGATCAGGTGGTGTGGGTTCAACTCCGGACTCCATGGTCTTGTCATGGATGCTTGATGCGGGGTCCATCTCGTAGTCTCACCCTAGTCGTCTTGTCCTTGACTTGCCACTGGGGTCGGGCGGCACGAGACGAGAGAGTGAGGATAAAAAATAGCGCAGTTAAACCATACTAAAAATAGCGCAGTTAAACCATACTAAAAATAGTGCAGTTAAACCATACTAAAAATAGCGCAGTTAAACCATACTAAAAATAGCGCAGTTAAACCATACTAAAAATAGCGCAGTTAAACCATACTAAAAATAGCGCAGTTAAACCATACTAAAAATAGCGCAGTTAAACCATACTAAAAATAGCGCAGTTAAACCATACTAAAAATAGCGCAGTTAAACCATACTAAACATAGCGCAGTTAAACCATACTAAAAATAGCGCAGTTAAACCATACTAAAAATAGCGCAGTTAAACCATACTAAAAATAGCGCAGTTAAACCATACTAAAAATAGCGCAGTTAAACCATACTAAAAATAGCGCAGTTAAACCATACTAAAAATAGCGCAGTTAAACCATACTAAAAATAGCGCAGTTAAACCATACTAAAAAGAGCGCAGTTAAACCATACTAAAAATAGCGCAGTTAAACCATACTCAAAATAGCGCAGTTAAACCATACTAAAAATAGCGCAGTTAAACCATACTCAAAATAGCGCAGTTAAACCATACTAAAAATAGCGCAGTTAAACCATACTAAAAATAGCGCAGTTAAACCATACTAAAAATAGCGCAGTTAAACCATACTAAAAATAGCGCAGTTAAACCATACTAAAAATAGCGCAGTTAAACCATACTAAAAATAGCGCAGTTAAACCATACTAAAAATAGCGCAGTTAAACCATACTAAAAAAAGTGCAGTTAAACCATACTAAAAATAGCGCAGTTAAACCAGACTAAAAATTGCGCAGTTAATCCTTGCTAAAAATAGCGCTAGCAAAATTAATGATGCCATCATCGTCTACGATGGACGGCGGCCTTTGGTCGTCAGTAGCAGCTAGAGGCGGTCTTACATTGATCACATTGGTCATATTGACGCAGTCACAACGACCACATCGGCATCACCTTGATCAGGTAAACACAAGTCGTCAGTAGCAGCTAGAGGCGGTCTTACATTGATCACATTGGTCATATTGACGCAGTCACAACGACCACATCGGCATCACCTTGATCAGGTAAACACAAGTCGTCAGTAGCAGCTAGAGGCGGTCTTACATTGATCACATTGGTCATATTGACGCAGTCACAACGACCACATCGGCATCACCTTGATCAGGTAAACACAAGTCGTCAGTAGCAGCTAGAGGCGGTCTTACATTGATCACATTGGTCATATTGACGCAGTCACAACGACCACATCGGCATCACCTTGATCAGGTAAACACAAGTCGTCAGTAGCAGCTAGAGGCGGTCTTACATTGATCACATTGGTCATATTGACGCAGTCACAACGACCACATCGGCATCACCTTGATCAGGTAAACACAAGTCGTCAGTAGCAGCTAGAGGCGGTCTTACATTGATCACATTGGTCATATTGACGCAGTCACAACGACCACATCGGCATCACCTTGATCAGGTAAACACAAGTCGTCAGTAGCAGCTAGAGGCGGTCTTACATTGATCACATTGGTCATATTGACGCAGTCACAACGACCACATCGGCATCACCTTGATCAGGTAAACACAAGTCGTCAGTAGCAGCTAGAGGCGGTCTTACATTGATCACATTGGTCATATTGACGCAGTCACAACGACCACATCGGCATCACCTTGATCAGGTAAACACAAGTCGTCAGTAGCAGCTAGAGGCGGTCTTACATTGATCACATTGGTCATATTGACGCAGTCACAACGACCACATCGGCATCACCTTGATCAGGTAAACACAAGTCGTCAGTAGCAGCTAGAGGCGGTCTTACATTGATCACATTGGTCATATTGACGCAGTCACAACGACCACATCGGCATCACCTTGATCAGGTAAACACAAGTCGTCAGTAGCAGCTAGAGGCGGTCTTACATTGATCACATTGGTCATATTGACGCAGTCACAACGACCACATCGGCATCACCTTGATCAGGTAAACACAAGTCGTCAGTAGCAGCTAGAGGCGGTCTTACATTGATCACATTGGTCATATTGACGCAGTCACAACGACCACATCGGCATCACCTTGATCAGGTAAACACAAGTCGTCAGTAGCAGCTAGAGGCGGTCTTACATTGATCACATTGGTCATATTGACGCAGTCACAACGACCACATCGGCATCACCTTGATCAGGTAAACACAAGTCGTCAGTAGCAGCTAGAGGCGGTCTTACATTGATCACATTGGTCATATTGACGCAGTCACAACGACCACATCGGCATCACCTTGATCAGGTAAACACAAGTCGTCAGTAGCAGCTAGAGGCGGTCTTACATTGATCACATTGGTCATATTGACGCAGTCACAACGACCACATCGGCATCACCTTGATCAGGTAAACACAAGTCGCCAGTAGCAGCTAGAGGCAATCTTCCAGTGATCTCATTGATCATATTTAACATAGTCTATCCTGGTCACGTCGATTCCACTTTGATGTACCTCCGACGAAAAATAACAGGACCATGGACAGGTCTACCTGGATTTAGAACATTCAAATTACCATCAGCGGCAATCAGCGAACATAGTTCGATCACAGCCGACCATATTAGCAGAGGAGAGAGAACCGGGCGATAATAGTATTGATATGTTTAGCTGTTGCTTTAGGGGTGTTTTAGGAAGCGTGGAAGAGAATTTAAATTTTTGTTATAAATTTATAGTTGGTAGCAGTAAAGAATCGATTGTATTGTATTTATATTTAAATAGTCTTACTTGAATTTGTTTAGAGTGAGTGTAGAGTGAGATAGAATGGAGCAGACCCCTTTACCGTCTGCTACAGAGCTCTAGCAAATCGATCAGCTCTGGTACAATATTCTGGATGAGGGCTGCGTACTTCTCTAATATCCCATAATTTCTCAACAGTAGCCATAGAGTACTTCGATCAATACTGTCAAACGCCTTTTCATGGTCTATAAAATGTGCGATTAGTAATGATTTCCATTCCATACTTTGTTCTACTATGCGCAGCGTAGCTATATGATCGGTGCATGATCTTCCCTGACGAAATCCTGCCTGTTCGTAGCTGAGCTTTTATCTACTTCCGTTTTTAATCTGTGCAAGATGATTCTGTTGAATATCTTGCCTGGCACCGGCAACAATGTAATCCCCCAATAATTGTTGCAATCTGCCAGGTCCCCCTTATTAGGCAGTTTAATCAGATGTCCTTCTTCCCATTCTGTGGGCACTCTCTCCTTCTTCCCATTCTGTTGACACACTCTCTCCTTCTTCCCATTGTGTTGGCACTCTCTCCTTCTTCCCATTCTGTGGGCACTCTCTCCTCTTCCCATTCTGTTGGCACTCTCTCCTTCTTCCCATTATGTGGGCACTCTCTCCTCTTCCCATTCTGTTGACACACTCTCTCCTTCTTCCTATTCTGTTGACACTCTCTCCTTCTTCCTATTCTGTTGACACACTCTCTCCTTCTTCCCATTGTGTTGGCACTCTCTCCTTCTTCCCATTCTGTGGGCCCTCTCTCCTCTTCCCATTCTGTTGGCACTCTCTCCTTCTTCCCATTATGTGGGCACTCTCTCCTCTTCCCATTCTGTGGGCACTCTCTCCTCTTCCCATTCTGTGGGCACTCTCTCCTCTTCCCATTCTGTTGACACTCTCTCCTCTTCCGATATCTTCTTGAATAATCCTTGCAATGTATCAGTGGCCTTATCTATTTCTGCCATTTTGGCGTCTGCTCCTATTCCATCTGGTCCTGTCGCTTTCCCTTTCTTAAGTTTGGATATGACCCTTTGGATTTCTATTTTACTTGGTGGGTTGCTGTCAAAGTTCAAGGTCTCTGCTGGTAGGATATTTGGTGTTTCTTTCCACCGCGCTCCGCCATCTTTCAGGTGATATCAGGACGTATTATCCAGTGCGTGGATCCGTGTGTGCGTCAGTGTGTACCCTTGCTAGATTTGGGCGCTCTCAGAAGTCAATCCACTAAAGTGCACTGGAAGGGTCTCACGATGAGGTCGCGTGCTTCTAATCAGCTTTCACCATTACTAAGACACTTCAATGAAGACAAAGAGACAGATCATAGATAGTATTTGCATACCGCTGCTATTAGTGTCAAACATGGACACTCACCGAGGCGAGACAAAGACAAATCAGGGCATGCCATATGAGGTGTCACTAGGCTGCCGGTGTCACTAGGCTGTCGGTGTTACAAGTCTGTCGGTGTCACTAGTCTGTCGGTGTCACAAGTCTGTCGGTGTCACTAGTCTGTCGGTGTCACTAGTCTGTCGGTGTCACAAGTCTGTCGGTGTCACTAGTCTGTCGGTGTCACAAGTCTGTCGGTGTCACTAGTCTGTCGGTGTCACTAGTCTGTCGGTGTCACAAGTCTGTCGGTGTCACTAGTCTGTCAGTGTCACAAGTCTGTCGGTGTCACTAGTCTGTCGGTGTCACTAGTCTGTCGGTGTCACAAGTCTGTCGGTGTTACTAGTCTGTTGGTGTCACTAGTCTGTCGGTGTCACTAGTCTGTCGGTGTCACTAGTCTGTCGGTGTCACTAGTCTGTCGGTGTCACTAGTCTGTCAGTGTCACAAGTCTGTCGGTGTCACAAGTCTGTCGGTGTCACTAGTCTGTCGGTGTCACAAGTCTGTCGGTGTCACAAGTCTGTCGGTGTCACAAGTCTGTCGGTGTCACAAGTCTGTCGGTGTCACTAGTCTGTCGGTGTCACTGGTCTGTCGGTGTCACAAGTCTGCCGGTGTCACTAGTCTGTCGGTGTCACTAGTCTGTCGGTGTCACAAGTCTGTCGGTGTCACTAGTCTGTGGGTGTCACTAGTCTGTCGGTGTCATTAGTCTGTCGGTGTCACTAGTCTGTCGGTGTCACTAGTCTGTCGGTGTCACTAGTCTGTCGGTGTCACTAGTCTGTCGGTGTCAATAGTCTGTCGGTGTCACTCGTCTGTCGGTGTCACAAGTCTGTCGGTGTCACTAGTCTGTCGGTGTCACTAGTCTGTCGGTGTCACTAGTCTGTCGGTGTCACAAGTCTGTCGGTGTCACTAGTCTGTCGGTGTCACTAGTCTGTCGGTGTCACTAGTCTGTCTGTGTCACTAGTCTGTCGGTGTCACTAGTCTGTCGGTGTCATTAGTCTGTCGGTGTCACTAGTCTGTCGGTGTCACTAGTCTGTCGGTGTCACTAGTCTGTCGGTGTCACTAGTCTGTCGGTGTCACAAGTCTGTCGGTGTCACTAGTCTGTCGGTGTCACAAGTCTGTCGTTGTCACTAGTCTGTCGGTGTCACAAGTCTGTCGGTGTCACTAGTCTGTGGGTGTCACTAGTCTGTCGGTGTCACAAGTCTGTCGGTGTCACTAGTCTGTCATTGTCACAAGTCTGTCGGTGTCTCTAGTCTGTCGGTGTCACAAGTCTGTCGGTGTCACAAGTCTATCGGTGTCACTAGTCTGTCGGTGTCACTAGTCTGTCATTGTCACTAGTCTGTCGGTGTCACTAGTCTGTCGGTGTCACTAGTCTGTCGGTGTCACTAGTCTGTCGGTGTCACTAGTCTGTCGGTGTCACAAGTCTGCCGGTGTCACTAGTCTGTCGGTGTCAATAGTCTGTCGGTGTCACTAGTCTGTCGGTGTCACAAGTCTGTCGGTGTCACTAGTCTGTCGGTGTCACTAGTCTGTCGGTGTCACAAGTCTGTCGGTGTCACTAGTCTGTCGGTGTCACAAGTCTGTCGGTGTCACTAGTCTGTCGGTGTCACTAGTCTGTCGGTGTCACAAGTCTGTCGGTGTCACTAGTCTGTCGGTGTCACAAGTCTGTCGTTGTCACTAGTCTGTCGGTGTCACAAGTCTGTCGGTGTCACTAGTCTGTGGGTGTCACTAGTCTGTCGGTGTCACAAGTCTGTCGGTGTCACTAGTCTGTCATTGTCACAAGTCTGTCGGTGTCTCTAGTCTGTCGGTGTCACAAGTCTGTCGGTGTCACAAGTCTATCGGTGTCACTAGTCTGTCGGTGTCACTAGTCTGTCATTGTCACTAGTCTGTCGGTGTCACTAGTCTGTCGGTGTCACTAGTCTGTCGGTGTCACTAGTCTGTCGGTGTCACTAGTCTGTCGGTGTCACAAGTCTGCCGGTGTCACTAGTCTGTCGGTGTCAATAGTCTGTCGGTGTCACTAGTCTGTCGGTGTCACAAGTCTGTCGGTGTCACTAGTCTGTCGGTGTCACTAGTCTGTCGGTGTCACAAGTCTGTCGGTGTCACTAGTCTGTCGGTGTCACAAGTCTGTCGGTGTCACTAGTCTGTCGGTGTCACTAGTCTGTCGGTGTCACAAGTCTGTCGGTGTCATTAGTCTGTCGGTGTCACTAGTCTGTCGGTGTCACTAGTCTGTCGGTGTCACTAGTCTGTCGGTGTCACTAGTCTGTCGGTGTCACAAGTCTGTCGGGGTCAATAGTCTGTCGGTGTCACAAGTCTGTCGGTGTCACTAGTCTGTCGGTGTCACTAGTCTGTCGGTGTCACTAGTCTGTCGGTGTCACTAGTCTGTCGGTGTCACTAGTCTGTCGGTGTCACAAGTCTGCCGGTGTCACTAGTCTGTCGGTGTCAATAGTCTGTCGGTGTCACTAGTCTGTCGGTGTCACAAGTCTGTCGGTGTCACTAGTCTGTCGGTGTCACTAGTCTGTCGGTGTCACAAGTCTGTCGGTGTCACTAGTCTGTCGGTGTCACAAGTCTGTCGGTGTCACTAGTCTGTCGGTGTCACTAGTCTGTCGGTGTCACAAGTCTGTCGGTGTCATTAGTCTGTCGGTGTCACTAGTCTGTCGGTGTCACTAGTCTGTCGGTGTCACTAGTCTGTCGGTGTCACTAGTCTGTCTGTGTCACAAGTCTGTCGGTGTCACTAGTCTGTCGGTGTCACAAGTCTGTCGGTGTCACTAGTCTGTCGGTGTCACTAGTCTGTCGGTGTCACTAGTCTGTCGGTGTCACTAGTCTGTCGGTGTCACTAGTCTGTCGGTGTCACTAGTCTGTCGGTGTCACTAGTCTGGACAGAGCACGAAAGGAAGAAAACAAACAGAAGGTGGGTTCAATACCGTGCATGGAATGCACAGAAAGGCAGAGAATAAAATGGTTCGGACCGTTGACAAGAATGTAACAAAAGTTACCAGCTGCTCGTACCTACAATACCAGACATCAGGTTGCAGAACAAGTCAAAGACCATGAAAGAGATGGATAGATGGTGTCAGGGCGACACTGAAGAAACACGGAATGACAACAACATTGACGACAAAACTGGCACACGACAGAAAACTACACCTCCCCACGACGTGTAACGACACAAGTAGAAAGAGAATGATGATGATGATTCATTAACAGAGTAGGGATAAATTATTCACTTCTTCAATATATATATATTTGTGATATCTATAAACTAACATGCATTTCTTCGAATGGCAGCACAAGAAACTGGAGAGATCACTTAATGTGCAACAGCAAGTTCAGGCATTCCCTGCAAGATGAGGAAGTAAGAAGAGGCTAGGATGTGGGGGCTAGTCATACAAGATGAGGAAGTAAGAAGAGGCTAGGATGTGGGGGCTAGTCATACAAGATGAGGAAGTAAGAAGAGGCTAGGATGTGGGGGCGAGTCATACAAGATGAGGAAGTAAGAAGAGGCTAGGATGTGGGGGCTAGTCATACAAGATGAGGAAGTAAGAAGAGGCTAGGATGTGGGGGCTAGTCATACAAGATGAGGAAGTAAGAAGAGGCTAGGATGTGGGCACTGGCCATACAAGATGAGGAAGTAAGAAGAGGCTAGGATGTGGGCACTGACTGTACAAGATGAGGAAGTAAGAAGAGGCTAGGATGTGGGGGCTAGTCATACAAGATGAGGAAGTAAGAAGTGGCTAGGATGGGGGGGGCTAGTCATACAAGATGAGGAAGTAAGAAGAGGCAAGGATGTGGGGGGCTAGTAAGTAAGAAGAGGCAAGGATGTGGGGGCTAGTCATACAAGATGAGGAAGTTAGAAGAGGCAAGGATGTGGGGGCTAGTCATACAAGATGAGGAAGTAAGAAGAGGCAAGGATGTGGGGGCTAGTCATACAAGATGAGGAAGTAAGAAGAGGCTAGGATGTGGGCACTGATCATACAAGAAGAGGAAGTAAGAAGAGGCTAGGATGTGGGCACTGGCTATACAAGATGAGGAACTAAGAAGAGGCTAGGATGGTGGCACTGACTGTACAAGATGAGGAAGTAAAAAGAGGCTAGGATGTGGGCACTGACTGTACAAGATGAGGAAGTAAGAAGAGGCTAGGATGTGGGCACTGGCTATACAAGATGAGGAAGTAAGAAGAGGCTAGGATGGTGGCACTGACTGTACAAGATGAGGAAGTAAGAAGAGGCTAGGATGTGGGCACTGATCATACAAGAGGAGGAAGTAAGAAGAGGCTAGGATGTGGGCACTGGCTATACAAGATGAGGAAGTAAGAAGAGGCTATGATGTTGGCACTGGCCATACAAGATGAGGAAGTAAGAAGAGGCTATGATGTGTGCACTGACTGTACAAGATGAGGAAGTAAGAAGAGGCTAGGATGTTGGCACTGGCTGTACAAGATGAGGAAGTAAGAAGAGGCTAGGATGTGGGCACTGGCTGTACAAGATGAGGAAGTAAGAAGAGGCTAGGATGTGGGCACTGGCTGTACAAGATGAGGAAGTAAGAAGAGGCTAGGATGTGGGCACTGACCATCAGCAATTATGAATGTGAAGTTGACTGCTACTGGCCTGAGGGTGACAGGATACAGACGAAAGGGAGGATCTCCCCAACAGCTCTTCCTGACAACCACCACCACAGTCACCACAACCAGCACCACAGTCACCAAAACCAGCACCACAGTCACCACAACCAGCACCACAGTCACCACAACCAGCACCACAGTCACCACAACCAGCACCACAGTCACCACAACCAGCAAACAAGGAAACCATGTGTCGCACAGGTAAAGAAACGATATCAAATTTCCAAAAGTCTGAACAAATGACTCTTTGACAATGTCAACCAAAACTGTAACACCATTACAGAACAAGCAGGAAATGATCCTGGCGAGTCCTTGGAAGGACATGACAAGATTGGCGAACAGAAAGGACATGACAAGATTGGCGAACAGAAAGAAAACGTCAACTGTGAAATGTAAAAATTGTCATTTTTCCAGACAACTTGAATAAGAAAGATTGATCGCATGTTCTGATTGAACATAACATTACCAACTGGGAACTGATGGCACGGAGCAAGCGCCTAGACATGCACATCATGGAAACCGTTCGAAGCTCGAGTTTGATCGTCATGGGAGGGACCCTGGAGAAACACATGAGTAAGGCCGGTCCATGACCTCTTGATCAAGAAGAGTACAAGACGAAATAGAAATCGTGGCTCTGAGCTGGCGCATAGCACAAAAGATGACTGCAGACTGGGCCAAATGGAAGAAAAGTTTCGCTGCCCTTAAAGACACACCAGACTTGATGGTCAATGACAACTTTGCCAGTCACTCAGGAATGATATCAGAAAGAACAGTAAGAATATATTTGCTATTTCACATCAAGAGGGCAAATCCGAGCAGGAACTGTGCAACAAAAGGTTTTTAGCGGAAAAAAGCCAGATGAAAAGTATAGAAAGGGAGGTAATCGTCATATTAACATGATATTATTATTTTGATAGTATTTTCCCTTGCTTGTTTTATCGACTGTCACCTGGATAATCTTGGGTATCAGACGACAAAAAAATCATCTAACAGACATTTCCTATAGATGATCGATCTTCCAGTTGTAATATAGACAACAAAAACAGGCCAGCATAAACATACGATCAACTAACGACAGACGGTTGACATACCTGGACAATTATAGAGAGGAAATTAGCATGACGCAGTTTGGATGTTATATATGAATGATCATCATCATCAAGTCATTCAATTCTGGGACATGTTAGAGCCCTAGACCCAATCATGAAGTCACTCAATCCTGGGACAGGTAAGGGCCCTAGACCCGATCATCAAGTCACTCAATCCTGGAACAGGTTAGGGCCCTAGACCCGTTCATGAAGTCATTCAATCCTGGGACAGGTTAGGGCCCTAAACCCGATCATGAAGTCATTCAATCCTGGGATAGGTTAGGGCCCTAGACCCAATCATGAAGTCACTCAATCCTGGGACAGGCTAGGGCCTCACCCCAATCATCAAGTCATTCAATCCTGGGACAGGTTTGGGCCCTAGACCCGATCATGAAGTCATTCAATCCTGGGACAGGTTAGGGCCCTCAACCCCATCATCAAGTCATTCAATCCTGGGACAGGTTAGGGCCTCAACCCCCTCAACAAGTCATTCAATCCTGGGACAGGTTTGGGCCCTAGACCCGATCATCAAGTTATTCAATTCTGGACTCGTTAACAATCTCAGAATGCTGTCTTTCCATTTATGCCTGTCATCTGTGACAGTTATCAGCTCAGCATGTCTTCTTCACCGTCACGGCTCTACATGCTTGTGTGTCAAAGGCATTTCTTGGTCTGCCCCTTCCTCTCTTACTATGTGTTTTGTCTTCCAAGATTTTCTTCACTGGACCCTCACGATGTAGGTTGTGTACCAGGCAGGCCAGCCGTTGTGTTTGTACCTTCTGTATAAGCTTTCTTCCCTCTCCCACTTCTACCAACCACCCTATGTTTGACTTCCGCTCCGTCCAGCTCGCTGTGTTCATCTTTCAGTAACACCAAATCTCAAAAGCCTCCAAGTGTATTCATATCATGTATTTATTGTCCATGTTTCAGATACATACAATACCACAGACCAGACTGTGTTTGCAGATCATACTCTGTCTCTCCTATTATGGCTTGCCAATCAGCAAACTTTGTATGGCTTGCCCATCAGCAAACTTAATATGGCTTGCCCATCAGCAAACTTGATATGGCTTGCCCATCAGCAAACTTGGTATGGCTTTCCCATCAGCAAACTTGGTATGACTAGCCAATCAGCAAACTTGGTATGGCTTGCCCATCAGCAAACTTAGTATGGCTTGCCCATCAGCAAACTTGGTATGGCTTGCCAATCAGCAAACTTTGTATGGCTTGCCCATCAGCAAACTTAATATGGCTTGCCCATCAGCAAACTTGATATGGCTTGCCCATCAGCAAACTTGGTATGGCTTGCCCATCAGCAAACTTGGTTTGGCTTGCCCATCAGCAAACTTGGTATGGCTTGCCCATCAGCAAACTTGGTATGGCTTGCCCATCAGCAAACTTGATTGCATCCAGCTGATCATCGGCTATCTTTTCCCCCAGAATGCATTTCTTCATGCTCTGGGCAGCCATCGCCTTTGAGCATTCAGTGAACAGTCCAGGTGAAAGTGGACATGCCTGTCTCTCTTCTCTCCTTACATGTACTGGATCTGTGGTTCCTTCTGTCTCTCTCCTCTCCTACATGTACTGGATCTGTGGTTCCTTCTGTCTCTCTCCTCTCCTTACATGTACTGGATCTGTGGTTCCTTCTGTCTCTCTCCTCTCCTACATGTACTGGATCTGTGGTTCCTTCTGTCTCTCTCCTCTCCTTACATGTACTGGATCTGTGGTTCGTTCTGTCTCTCTCCTCTCCTACATGTACTGGATCTGTGGTTCCTTCTGTCTCTCTCCTCTCCTTACATGTACTGGATCTGTGGTTCCTTCTCTCTCTTCTCCTACATGTACTGGATCTGTGGTTCCTTCTCTCTCCTCTCCTACATTTACTGGATCTGTGGTTCCTTCTCTCTCCTCTCCTACATTTACTGGATCTGTGGTTCCTTCTCTCTCCTCTCCTACATTTACTGGATCTGTGGTTCCTTCTCTCTCCTCTCCTACATGTACTGGATCTGTGGTTCCGTCTCTCTCCTCTTCTACGTGTATTGGGTCTGTGGTTCCTTTCCCAAGTGATATTATATTATTTTGATGTGTGAATGATTTGCTTCAAACGGAGGATGGGTTCCTAAGTTTCAGCTTGTTTAAGGACCCGAAAATCCGTTCTCAGACCTCTTGGTCAAATGTCCTTTCGTAGGACATAAAGCAGATAGTTCTCTCTACAAAGATTCTCTCTACAAAGATTCTTTCTACAAAGATTCTCTCTACAAAGATTCTCTCTACAAAGATTCTCTCTACAAAGATTCTCTCTACAAAGATTCTCTCTACAAAGATTCTCTCTACAAAGATTCTCCCTACAAAGATTATCTCTGCAAAAGCCTCTCTAGTGCCTAACTCTCCTCAGAATCGAAGCCGAATTTCTGTCCTTTGCCCAGCTATGTCACTTGTTGTTCTCTTGCTGATATTGCCTAAAAGGATGTGATATCAGCATCGTTCTCCAATGTTTGCATTCGGGCACGGTGGACGTCTTTGGGAGAGATACTATCACTGGTGTGTGATCTGATGGCCACGTTCACATGAGATAAATGGCTCTTACAAGCTGGTAAAGCCGTTGCTGCAGTGGATCGCCTGCTCCATCCATAAGTTGTATGGCTGTGTCATCTATACCCGCTGCTTTGGATCGCCTGGAGGGTCTCCACGAGTCCTCTCGTTCTGTTTGTTTCTTTCTCGCTGGCTGGGATAGCTATTTCAGCTGTCTATTGTGTTCCTCGTATAGTTATGTTACATTCTCTTTCCATAGTTATTTCTTTTGTTTTGAGTCTGCAATGACTTGTCAGGTTTTATCTTGCATGGCACGGGGCTGTCAATGCCAAAGTGATTCTACGGCTGCATCTGAATTTGCATGGGGTTTCAGTTATGTCTTCCCAAGATGTCACATCCATTTCCAGTGCCTTCACGTCTTAACTTACAGGCGCATGTGACCCTCAGAAGTGGTTGATCAACAGTTTTTCTTTAACCACATGCCAACTGTCCATAGAGAAATCTTTGGGAATCGACCGTCTTCGATGTGACGAATATGTCCAAGTCATGGCAGTCTTCGCTGCCTACGGGGGGTGTACATACTTGGGAGACTGGTGCCAGAATGCCGTTTCTCCATGATATGCCAGGGATGGATCTCATGCGCCGTAGGTGAAAGGTGCTGAGCCTATGCTATTGTTTGGCATCGGTTGTCCACGTTTCGCTGCAACATAGAAGCGTACTGCCGACACATACTCTGTAAACTATAACCTTGGTTTTAGCTGTAAGTTTGAGGTTTTACCAGACACGTGTAATGAGACGACCAATAATGGTGGCAGCCTTGGCAATGCGATTGTCCATTTCGGGGTCTAGCGAGAGCTTATCATTGATGAGGGACCCCGGGTAGGGGAACTGGTTCACAGTTGCCAGTTCGTAGCTGTCGATAGTGATGGTCGGGAGGATGTCCCACGAGCCAGGACAAGTGAAGCCATGAAAACACCGTTCGTGGTACCCACATATAACTTTAGAACTCTGCCCGACCAATGGAGTTAATAGAACAGTTATTGTTCGAAATTCTCCCACAATGCCCGTTTAAGACTGCCCAGCCAAATGGGATTTTCACACAGTTCCTATTGGACAATCCCACGACTTGCTACATTAGGAGAAAAAAAGCTTTTCGTTAGTAGAGGACAGTTCATGAAACGCTGACAAGCCAGAAGACAAATATTGACTTCATGGACTCTAACGGGGAAAATAATGTACATAAGCTGGGGTACCAGTGTATTCGAAATAGAGCACAGAACAGAAGGCCACAGAGTAGTTTGTGGAGCTAGGACAGAGCGAGAAGCTGGGACAGAGAGTGTGAAACATTGGCTGAAGTTGAGTAGTTAGAACAGAGAGATAGAACAGCGTTAGAACAGCAGAGGAGTGACAGAAGCAAACTCCAGTCACTGAGATGGAAGATCTCGGCCAGTACAGTGGTGTGTGTTGTTCTGTTGATTCTACGCTGACCCCTCATCACACTTGATGTTGACTGAGAAGTCCCTGGAGTAGCATTCGACTGCAAACTTGTCAGAAAGAGACGTAAAGCTATCGACCCGGCAACACGTCGTAACAAAGGTGTTACTCTTGACCTGTGACCTACAGTAACATAACCACTGTCGTCGACACGAGAAAAAGACGAAGAAAGAGAACCAGAAAGTCTAATCGCAGAAATCGCTTTCCTGAACTGAAGACGAGACAGGAGGCTCAGAACAGCTAGACGTTGCAGAGGCTGAGAGGAAGACCAGAAGGCCACCGGGCGAGCTAGGACCAGAAGAGTGGCAGTGGACAGTTAGCTAGATAGTATTGTATCAACTCAGAGTGAGATATGGCTGTGAATGGAACATTAGCTAGAAATGATCACGTGATAGGGCCTAGGGTTAATTTAGTACAAGAAAATACTAGTGTCATTTGCAAGAAATTCTTGAGAGACCTAAAAGCTGAGTGTTGATGGATAATACTCTTCCCCAACTGACATCCACATGAATGGACATCTCTCGTTGTCTGTCCTTAGGAGGCGTGATTTTATTCGCTGTGTGTAATGCCAGGGGCTCCAGGCCTCGGGGCCGTTCACAACTGTCTTAAAGACGCAATTGACTCTGACTGCCTCCCTTACCTGTGACTGTCACCGTCCCACCCGCAAGGCAACAATTGTTGGTGTTACGATTTTCTCTCCTCGGAAATTTGTTGTCCTGAGATACCTGAGAGCGGTAAGTACACGTGATAGTGTTGAGCTCAATACAAGAGATGTACTGGAAGACGATGTCCGGGTCACGCCCGCATACGTCTGACACGACTAATTCGAATTTCTAACAGAAGTATGAGACGACTGAGACACAGAGAATGCCCAGTCCAGGTGTTCAGACCAGTCAGAACTCGTTCCAGAAGTCTACTCCATTAAGTGGTCTCCATTTAGTGGTCTCCATTAAGTGGTCTCCATGGTCTCCATTAAGTGGTCTCCACTTCACGTGTCAGACGATTGGGATCGTCACTGGAAAGACTTTTCAGGGGGCAGAAAACACAGTGATGTCTCCAAGGTGATAGCTTGAGTCTGCCTGGTCTCTGGCACGATTTGAGGTAGGGACCTTCACGTCCTACTTCCTGTAAGAATGACCTCCCATCGACGTGGTCAAGTCTGTCCAGCTGAAGGGGATGATGTGTGGGCGTGGACCTGCCACATCTCATATTCGGTTTGAACAACAATCAGGGTCTAGACAAGGATCACGTGGACACATCAGGGCTGCTCTCTGTGTTTTCCTGTGTGTGTGTGTGTGTGTGTGCGAGAGAGAGAGGAAGTGAGTTGGGGAGGGGGCGGAGGGGACACAGAGAGATAGAGAGGAGGGGGACACAGAGATAATGTGAGGGGGGACCCAAAGAGACAGAGACGGAGGGGAAGGACACAGAAAGAAAGAGGGGGGAGGACACAGAGAAAGAGACGAGGAGAGGACACAGAGAGACCGACAGGTCAGGGGGGGAGGGGGCTGACACAGAGAGAAAGAGGAGGGGGGCACATTGAGAAAGAGGGTGTAGGACACAGAGAGAAAGAGAGGGGGAGGACACATTGAGAAAGAGAGGGGCAGGACACAGAGAGAAAGAGAGGGACAGGACACAGAGAGAAAGAGAGGGGAGGGCACAGATAGAAAAATAATGGAGGGTGTAGAGAGAAAGAGGGGGGAGTAGGACAGAGAGAAAGAGAGTGGGAGGACATAGAGAGAGAGGGGGCAGAGAGAAAAAGACGGTGGGGGGTGGAATGACAAAAAAGAAAGAGGTGGGGGCAGAGAGAGAGCGAGGGGGGACACCGAGAGAAAGAGAGGAGGGGGAGGGGGAGGACAGGCAGAGAAAGAGGGGGGAGGACACAGAGAGAAAGAGGGGGGGGGAGAACACGCAGAGAAAGAGGGAGGAGGACACAGAGAAAAAGAGAGAGGGAGGACACAGAAAGAGAGGGTAATAGATATCGACATGTAACAGAGTTTACACGAGTCCAACGCGACAGGGAAGGGAAGCCCTGAAAACATAGTTCGTGGTATCCACGAATAAGCGTTAGAAACCTGTCCGATAAATGGAGTTCATAGAACAGTCATTGTTCGAAATTCTCAAACAATGCTCGTTTAAGACTGTCCAGCCAAAGTGGATATTTCCCACTGTCCTATTTTGGAAATCCCACCAGGTTTTAGGTCACAAAGACGGTTCAAGACAAGGTATTCTTTCTTTGGCGACACGATGGTTCAAGGAAAGTTGAGGCGCAACCACTGAAAGGGAGAGGTCATTGGCCAAAGCGGTGAGAACGTGATATAAGCTGTGGGGATCAGGGTATTCAAGATAGACCACAAAGGAGAAGGCTAGCTAGCAGGTTGGATTGATTAGGACAAAGCCAAAAATATCGGCTGAAGTAGAATAACTATAACAGAGAGATAGAATGGCGCTTGTACCACAGACAAGTCACCAAGCAGACACTGGTAACTGAGAGGGAACTAGAGACCACATACTTCTAAGCATTTGACTGTGTGTGTTGTCCTTAACTTAACTTAACTTAACTTAACTTAACATCTTTATACTGGTTTAGAAGACCCTGCAGAGTCTGTATACAACCAGTTACATTTACATCACCTTGCTCTAAAATCTATGCGCATCCAGTTTATTCTTAAATACATTAACTGTCCCTGCCTCCACTACCTCCCCTGGCAATGCATTCCAAGCAGACACCACTCTCTGACTAAAAAAATATTTCCTAATATCTAACCTGGACCTCTCTTTAATCAGCTTGTAGCTATGCCCTCGTGTTATTGTAGGTGGCTGTATTTTAAAAAAACTTGTTATAGTCTAATTTATCGATTCCTCTGATCATCTTATAAACCTGTATTAAGTCACCACGAATTCTTCTCTCTTCGAGACACTGTAGGCCGGTTTTTCTGAGTCGTTCCTCATAACTGTAATTCTGGAATCCCACTATCATCTTTGTCGCTCTTTTTTGTATTCTTTCTAGTATGTTTATGTCCCCTCTATGAAAAGGACTCCACACCTGTACACAGTACTCCAATCTAGGTCTAACTAAAGCTTTATACAGTTTGACGATCACTTCCTTGCTCCTATGTTTAATATTTCTTTTTATCATACCTAACATTGCATTTGCCTTTTTCACTGCTACCTTAACTTGCTCACTCACCTTTCCTGTATGATCTATTATAACCCCTAGGTCCCTTTCCTTATCTATCTTTCTAATATTGTTTTCTCCCATTCTGTAATTATGTTCCATTTTGGATCTACCCATGTGGATGACTGTACATTTATCTACATTAAACTCCATTTGCCAGCTTACAGACCATTCTCGAATTGTATCTAAATCCGACATCAATATATCCACTTCCGCTTTAGATGAGACACTACTGCATAGTTTTGTGTCATCAGCAAATTTTGCAATCATGGATCTCATTTCAATGCCCAAATCATTTATATATATCAAGAACAAAATTGGTCCCAAAACCGAGCCCTGTTGCACACCACTTTTCACTTCACTCCACTCAGAGTACTCCTTATTTATGCCCACCCTCTGCCTTCTTCCCGTTAACCAATTTTCAATCCATTTGGCAACTTCGCCACCTATTCCACGTGATTTTAACTTTCGAAATAATCTTTGATGAGGTACTCTATCATAGGCCTTTGCAAAGTCTAGATAAATAACATCCACTGGCTCCCCTTTATCTATGATTTTAGTAACCTCCTCCATGAATTCTAATAGATTTGTTAAGCACGATCTCCCTCTAGTAAACCCATGCTGACTATTTCTGATTAGATTAAACTTGTCTAAATGCATTACAATGTTTTCTTTGATTATTGACTCTAACAATTTACAGACTATGCTCGTTAAACTCACCGGTCTATAATTTGCCGGATCTGATTTTTTGCCTTTTTTTAATAAGGGGATCACTCCTGCATCTTTCCAATCCCGTGGAACAATCCCTTTTGTAAGTGATTGAGAACATAATATAGCCAATGGTTTTGCTAGTTGGTTTCTAATTTCATACAGCAATTTTTGGTGAATACCATCTTGACCTGGACATTTATTCACTTTCAACCCCTCCAATTTTTTAAAAACCATTTCCTCTGTAATACAGATTGATCTTAATCCCGCTGTATCCATGTCCCTTTGAAAAATATCTATAGGCTCTGGGATCTCGGAGCAGTCCTCCTTTGTGAAGACTGTGCCAAAGTACTGATTGAGCAGATTAGCTGCCTCCCTATTCTCACTTATTATTTTCCCTGTACTGTCTATGAGAGGGCCTACTTTGTCTTTCGTTCTTTGTTTATTTCTAACATAAGAGAAGAAGCTTTTACTCTGTCTTGATCCTCTGAGCAAGTTTTTTGTCGAAGTCTATTTTTGCTGTTTTATTCGCTTTCTGAGATATGTTCTGCTTGTCCAAATATTTTACATATGTTTCTTTTGATTTTACTGCCTCTATATATTTTTGCCATGCTTTATTTTTTGCTCTTCTACATTTCACTACAAATCTAGTTATCCACTTTTTACGCTTGGGGTTTGCCTCCCTACATGGAACACATTCCTCTTTTAGCGTTTCTAGAACTGTTTTAAAACTTTCCCACTCCTGTTCAACATCTGTTCCTACAATAATATCTTTCCAGATTATGTGGTTCGCTGCCTCTTTCATCCTCTTAACATCTGCCTTAGAGTAGTCGTATGTTCGCGTGTTTATGTTTACTTCTTTCCCTGCAATAAGATCCCAACGGATGATTTGATGGTCACTTGAGCCAAACAGTTCCCCAACGGTAACGTTTTCAATCATATTTTCTTCTGTGGTAAAAACTAGGTCGAGTATGTTTTTGCCTCTGGTGGCTGCTTCTACATGTTGAATTAAAAAATTGTCAGTTATGCACGTAACAAAAGGTTTTGACTCTACAAGTGCTACTGCCATATCCCATTTTATTTCTGGAAAGTTGAAATCCCCCATTAATAATAATTTCCCTTTACTTGCCTTTGCTATACTACTAATCAGCTCCTCATCTTCCTCTTTTTGACTTGATGGACATCTATAGCACACTCCAATCACTGTTTTTTCACCCCCACTTTCTATTTCTCCCCATACACTTTCATTTTTGTTACCACATGATAAATAATCTTTGATCGTTATATTAACAGAATTTATACAGTATAATAAAACGCCACCTCCCTTAGTCTTGTCTCCAATTATCCTATCTTTCCTTAACATTGTATATCCCTCAATTTCAAGTTCACTATCTGCAATCTCCTCATATGTCTATGATTCTGTTAACCCTATTATATCTGGTTTTTCTTCTTCTACATACAGTTCCAATTCTTCTCTTTTATTTACTATGCTTCTCACATTTGCATAAAAACATTTTAGTTTGTAATGTTGTTGGTTTTCCTCTTTTTGCTTCTGCTTTATCATTTTAGTGTTTGCTTTTCTACTATGTATTTCACACTTCCCTGACTCCAAATTACCCCGTTGACTACATCCTCTATAGCACCCTATTGTAGGCCTATCTTTAGTCTCATACTTCATAGGCCTTACTAGTTTAAATTTCTAACACAATGATAGAACATATACTTTGCTACAACATGCTGTCCTATCTCATTTAGATGTAAACCTCCCCTATCTAACATTTTACTTTTGTCTTCTTTAACATCAATAAATTCCATTCCCATGTCCGCACACATCACCTGTAACCTAAGGTTGATACCTATTATTTTGCTATCTAGATAGTCTGACCCATCTGCTCTGTCTAAAATGCCCATCATTGTGACCTTTCTAAACTTTTTTTCCTTAAGTGTTCTCATAAGACTTTTATATTTATCCATAATTATTTCTGTACCATCTCTCTTTACATTATTTGTACCTGCCAATACTACCACATGACTGTTTCCTTTGTCATCTAACCTCTTTATTCTCCCCTCTATGTCCTCTATTTTTGCTCCTGTTTAATTCGACGCTGACACCTGCCACACGTGACGCCGACTTCCACGTACTAAAGTCGCATTCAACTGCATACTCGTCAGTGTTTGTTACTTCAAACACCGGAAACTGTCGTCCCGGACAACTCGTCGTAACACAGTTGTTACTCTTGGCCTAACAACTACAGTAACAGGACCACTGTCGTCTGTCGTAGACACAAGAACCGCTATCGAAAAGGGTTTTATTCCTGAATTGGGAAACAACCACACTACAAGAACCACTGCAGTCACTGAGTTAGTGAATAGACAACGAAGAAGGGAAACCAGAAGATCTTATCGCTGTAACCATCTTCCTGACGTCAAGACGAGACAAGAGGCTCAGATGACACATACTTTGAAGAAGCTGTAAGTTGAACAATATGACATCAAACGGGTGAGGACCGAAAGATTGCCAGTGAACAATTAGCTAGAAAGATGGGGTTAATTAAAGACAAGAGAAATACCTGTGCTAATTACACGAAACTCTTGAAAGACATTAAAGTTAACCAAAGGGTTGATGGGCATTAGAATTTGATTCTCAAGCCGAGTTTCTTGTTATCATTTCAATGCTGTTTGTGTAATAAACATTTATTTGTTTTTGCTGCTGTTAATATAATTGTTAGTGATTGAAGTTGTGAGTTAAGGAGTGATAGTTGTATGGAAGAAAGTCAAGTCGTGATAGAGGGAGTATGTAACAGAAATATAGACAAGCAAAGAAGCACACAAGGGTGGAAGATCCCACATCAGCGTATATAGGAACAAAGACTGGGAGATAGGTCAAGGTCTACCATCGATCTGGGCCAGGTCTGCGTGCAGCGCGTGATATCGCCTAAAATATGTAAACCAGGTGAAGCAATGAAGAGGCGGGAGGAACGAGTAGGACCCGTGCCACACAGTCTGAGTTTACTATTTACAAGAAAAGATCCTCAAACCTCAGACCTAAGTCTAATCTTAATTCTAGCGCTAACCCAAACCCTAAAACTAACACTGATCCTGAAACTATTTCTAACCAAAACCTAACCCTAACCCTCAGACTAATCTTAAACCTAACCCTAATCCAACACTTACAACTAACGATACAACTAACCCTAATCCAAACCCTTAAAACTAACCCAAACCCTCAAACAAACCCACAACCTTAAACTAACCTTAACTCCAAAACTAACCCTAACCCTAAAATTAAGCCCTTTAACTAACCATAAAGCTAACCCCAAAACTAACCCTAACCGCAAAACTAACCTGAACCCCAAAACTAACCCTAACCGCAAAACTAACCTGAACCCCAAAACTAACCCTAACCCTAAAATTAAGCCCTACAACTAACCATAAAGCTAACCCAAAAACACACCGAGCAACTCATCTTAAAACCAATCCGAATTCTGAACCTAACCTAGTGTAACATAATTTAACTTAGCCCTAACCATAACTACAGCCTAACTCTAACCTTAGCCCTTATCATAACTACATCCTAACTCTAACCTTAGCCCTAACCATAACTACATCCTAACTCTAACCTTAGCCCTTATCATAACTACATCCTAACTCTAACCTTAGCCCTAACCATAACTACATCCTAACTCTAACCTTAGCCCTAACCATAACTACATCCTAACTCTAACCTTAGCCCTTATCATAACTACATCCTAACTCTAACCTTAGCCCTAACCATAACTACATCCTAACTCTAACCTTAGCCCTAACTATAACTACATCCTAACTCTAACCTTAGCCCTTATCATAACTACATCCTAACTCTAACCTTAGCCCTAACCATAACTACATCCAAACTCTAACCTTAGCCCTAACCATAACTACATCCAAACTCTAACCTTAGCCCTAACCATAACTACATCCAAACTCTAACCTTAGCCCTAACCATAACTACAGCTTTACACAAAACTTAAACCTAGCCCTAACCTAAACATAACCCTAGTTCTAATACAAAACTGAACTTAACACAAACATAACCATAATCTAGTCGCAGCAGTAGTAGTAGTAGCAGCAGTAGTAGTAGCAGTGGTAGTGTTGGCAGCAGTAGTAGTAGCATCAGTAGTAGAAGTAGTAGTAGAAGTAGTAGTAGTAGCAGTAGTAGTAGTAGTAGAAGTAGTAGTAGTAGCAGTAGTAGTAGTAGTAGAATGGTAGAGATAGCAACAATAGTAGTAGTAATAGTAGTAGTAGTAGTAGTAGTAGTATTAGCAGCAGAAGTTGTAGTAGAATGGTAGATATAGCAACAGTAGTAGTAGTAGTAACAGCAGTAGTTTTAGTAGAGTGGTAGAGATAGCAACAGTAGTAGTAGTAATAGTAGTAGTAGTAGTAGTAGTAGTAGTAGTAGTAGTAGTAGTAGCAGTAGTTGTAGTAGAATGGTAGAGATAGCAACAGTAGTAGTAGTAGTAATAGTAGTGCTGACGTTAGTCCAGTCAGAGGGACGTAAATCGAGTGGACGTAAGTAAAGGTATGTATCTCTTGTTTGCTTGGCCGTAACCAAGGGAGTCCTAACTACAGCAGATCTCTCTGTGTGACAAATTGTACCACCAACACGATTCTCTTACAACTCAGTCGTTGTTTGAGAACAGCCTTGACCTTAAACTCTGTGTAAAACTCTTATATTTCTCCATGAAGGTTCTCTTGGTGTGTGTTTAGATTTTTTAAAGAGACATGCTTAAGTTGACCCTGATATTAATTAGTACCTGGAGGAACATATGACAGTGAGAAAGAACAGGCTACCCCAACTCCAAAACAAACCGTGGCCTAGTACAAAGAAGTCTCCAACACTCCATCCATGAGAGCAGTCTGGAACATCTTTATATGTTCCTTTTTTTTCTTAAATATTTCACGGAGTCTATTTGATAAAAATGCTCACGAGTTCATGTTCAAATAAAATCTATGATTTAAACACATCAAGAGGATGCAGTTTATAGCCATTAGTACATCACTTTCAACATGCGCAGCTTCATTAGCCAGTTAACAGCTGAATGGGATAGAACGAATTATGAGTGAGGTCCTTGAAGATCACGTGGTACTGTCAAGATATGGGGCCGAACGATTACCAACCTTCGTTTTGCAGATGATATCGACGGGTTGGCGGGTTCAGAAGCATAACTCCAGGAATGGGTCAGAAAGCTCGATGAAACAGCTCTTGACTATGCTATGGCGATTAATTCTGGAAAGACAAAATTAATGACCAACAACTCCGAGGGCTTCAGCAGTAGCCTAATGGCCAGGAACTCGAAGTGGTTGACAGTTTTAAATATCTGGGGTCGATTGTCAGTGATGAAGGATCAAAATGTGAGGTGTTGGCCAGAATAGCACAGAAAATAGCGGCGCTTGCACGGTATTAAAACAATCGGACAAGATACACGGTTAGCAATAGTTAGTTAGTTAGTTATTTAGTTACTTTTCTATCCACTTGTGCCGTTGAGCAACGTACGGAGCTTAAGTCGTCTATCCTGCGCCAAGTGCGTTGCGTCGGTCAATGTGAGTTCGTGTCGCTGAACAATCACTCTAATATCATATATCCACCTACCTCGCGGCCACCTCCTTGCCATGTAGCCAAATCTACCACCGTTGTAAGCCATCAGTGGAAGTTGATGAGGGTGTATTCTCATGAGATGAACAAACCAGCTTATTTTCTGCCGTAGTGCCGACTATACTTCGAATGTCGTCGTTCCGTATTTTGCCTCTTCTGGTAACACCGATGCCCTTTCTCAAACACGTCATTTCACACGTCGAAATTCTGCTCTTGCACGTCCTTGACAGAGGCCATGTTTGGAACTGGTAGCACAAAATCGGCATAAATATACTGTTTATCAGCTGTTGCTTTGTTGCTAAACTAAGGCTCGGGTGTCTGAGCAGTGGGGACAGCTGATAAGTCACTGCAGATGCTTTCTGGCACCTTGTCTCGATTTCTCTGTCGATCCTACCGTCTGCCAAAAAAATTCTGATCAAATACTTGAACCTGTTGAAGAGAAATATCATTGAGACTTATCTTGAGTGGCCCGGGTGTTCGACTGATCATCATAGTTTCTTTTTTGTTCTCGTTAATTCGCATATCGGTGTACAATGCGTAATTTGGTCCTGTCAATATTCCTCTATGCTTGTGAGACATGGACAAGTACAGCTGACCTGCATCGGAGGATACAGGTCTCGGAGATGAGATGTTTCCGAAGACTTTTAACCGTCACGTCCAAGGTTACAAATTAAGTGCAACAGCAGCACTAGGGCCTTTTGAAGATCTCGTGACGAGATCAAAGGGTCTTGGTACGGTCGCATATCGAGATCAAAGGGTCTTGGTACGGTCACATATCGAGATCAAAGGGTCTTGGTACGGCCACATATCGAGATCAAAGGGTCTTGGTACGGTCACATATCGGGATCAAAGGGTCTTGGTACGGTCACATATCGAGATCAAAGGGTCTTGGTACGGTCACATATCGAGATCAAAGGGTCTTGGTACGGTCACATATCGAGATCAAAGGGTCTTGGTACGGTCACATATCGAGATCAACGGGTCTTGGTACGGTCACATATCGAGATCAAAGGGTCTTGGTACGGTCACATATCGAGATCAAAGGGTCTTGGTACGGTCACATATCGAGATCAATGGGTCTTGGTACGGTCACGTATCGAGATCAAAGGGTCTTGGTACGGTCACATATCGAGATCAAAGGGTCTTGGTACGGTCACATATCGAGATCAAAGGGTCTTGGTACGGTCACATATCGAGATCAAAGGGTCTTGGTACGGTCACATATCGAGATCAAAGGGTCTTGGTACGGTCACATATCGAGATTAAAGGGTCTTGGTACGGTCACGTATCGAGATCAAAGGGTCTTGGTACGGTCACATATCGAGATCAAAGGGTCTTGGTACGGTCACATATCGAGATCAACGGGTCTTGGTACGGTCACATATCGAGATCAAAGGGTCTTGGTACGGTCACATATCGGGATCAAAGGGTCTTGGTACGGTCACATATCGGGATCAAAGGGTCTTGGTACGGTCACATATCGAGATCAAAGGGTCTTGGTACGGTCACATATCGAGATCAAAGGGTCTTGGTACGGTCACATATCGAGATTAAAGGGTCTTGGTACGGTCACATATCGAGATCAAAGGGTCTTGGTACGTCAAATATCGAGATCAAAGGGTCTTGGTACGGTCACATATCGAGATTAAAGGGTTTTGGTACGTTCACATATCGAGATCAAAGGGAATTGGTACGGTCACATATCGAGATCAAAGGGTCTTGGTACGGTCACATATCGAGATCAAAGGGTCTTGGTACGGTCACATATCGAGATCAAAGGGTCTTGGTACGGTCACATATCGAGATCAAAGGGTCTTGGTACGGTCACATATCGAGATCAAAGGGTCTTGGTACGGTCACATATCGAGATCAAAGGGTCTTGGTACGGTCACATATCGAGATCAAAGGGTCTTGGTACGGTCACATATCGAGATCAAAGGGTCTTGGTACGGTCACATATCGAGATCAAAGGGTCTTGGTACGGTCACATATCGAGATCAAAGGGTCTTGGTACGGTCACATATCGAGATCAGAGGGTCTTGGTACGGTCACATATCGAGATCATAGGGTCTTGGTACGGTCACATATCGAGATCAGAGGGTCTTGGTACGGTCACATATCGAGATCAGAGGGTCTTGGTACGGTCACATATCGAGATCAGAGGGTCTTGGTACGGTCACATATCGAGATCAGAGGGTCTTGGTACGGTCACATATCGAGATCAAAGGGTCTTGGTACGGTCACATATCGAGATCAGAGGGTCTTGGTACGGTCACATATCGAGATCAAAGTGTCTTGGTACGGTCACATATCGAGATCAAAGGGTCTTGGTACGGTCACATATCGAGATCAAAGGGTCTTGGTACGGTCACATATCGAGATCAAAGGGTCTTGGTACGGTCACATATCGAGATCAAAGGGTCTTGGTACGGTCACATATCGAGATCAAAGGGTCTTGGTACGGTCACATATCGAGATCAAAGGGTCTTGATACGGTCACATATCGGGATCAAAGGGTCTTGGTACGGTCACATATCGGGATCAAAGGGTCTTGGTACGGTCACATATCGGGATCAAAGGGTCTTGGTACGGCCACATATCGGGATCAAAGGGTCTTGGTACGGCCACATATCGGGATCAAAGGGTCTTGGTACGGTCACATATCGAGATCAAAGGGTCTTGGTACTGTCACATATCGAGATCAAAGAGTCTTGGTACGGTCACATATCGAGATCAAAGGGTCTTGGTACGGTCACATATCGAGATCAAAGGGTCTTGGTACGGTCACATATCGGGATCAAAGGGTCTTGGTACGGCCACATATCGGGATCAAAGGGTCTTGGTACGGCCACATATCGGGATCAAAGGGTCTTGGTACGGTCACATATCGAGATCAAAGGGTCTTGGTACGGTCACATATCGAGATCAAAGGGTCTTGGTACGGTCACATATCGAGATCAAAGGGTCTTGGTACGGTCACATATCGAGATCAAAGGGTCTTGGTACGGTCACATATCGAGATCAAAGGGTCTTGGTACGGTCACATATCGAGATCAAATGGTCTTGGTACGGTCACATATCGAGATCAAAGGGTCTTGGTACGGTCACATATCGAGATCAAAGGGTCTTGGTACGGTCACATATCGAGATCAAAGGGTCTTGGTACGGTCACATATCGAGATCAAAGGGTCTTGGTACGGTCACATATCGAGATCAAAGGGTCTTGGTACGGTCACATATCGAGATCAAAGGGTCTTGGTACGGTCACATATCGAGATCAAAGGGTCTTGGTGCGGTCACATATCGAGATCAGAGGGTCTTGGTACGGTCACATATCGAGATCAGAGGGTCTTGGTACGGTCACATATCGAGATCAGAGGGTCTTTGTACGGTCACATATCGAGATCAGAGGGTCTTGGTACGGTCACATATCGAGATCAGAGGGTCTTGGTACGGTCACATATCGAGATCAGAGGGTCTTGGTACGGTCACATATCGAGATCAAAGGGTCTTGGTACGGTCACATATCGAGATCAAAGGGTCTTGGTACGGTCACATATCGAGATCAAAGGGTCTTGGTACGGTCACATATCGAGATCAAAGGGTCTTGGTACGGTCACATATCGAGATCAAAGGGTCTTGGTACGGTCACATATCGAGATCAAAGGGTCTTGGTACGGTCACATATCGAGATCAAAGGGTCTTGGTACGGTCACATATCGAGATCAAAGGGTCTTGGTACGGTCACATATCGAGATCAAAGGGTCTTGGTACGGTCACATATCGAGATCAAAGGGTCTTGGTACGGTCACATATCGAGATCAAAGGGTCTTGGTACGGTCACATATCGAGATCAACGGGTCTTGGTACGGTCACATATCGAGATCAAATGGTCTTGGTACGGTCACATATCGAGATCAAAGGGTCTTGGTACGGTCACATATCGAGATCAAAGGGTCTTGGTACGGTCACATATCGAGATCAAAGGGTCTTGGTACGGTCACATATCGAGATCAAAGGGTCTTGGTACGGTCACATATCGAGATCAAAGGGTCTTGGTACGGTCACATATCGAGATCAAAGGGTCTTGGTACGGTCACATATCTAGATCAAAGGGTCTTGGTACGGTCACATATCGAGATCAAAGGGTCTTGGTACGGTCACATATCGAGATCAAAGGGTCTTGGTACGGTCACATATCGAGATCAAAGGGTCTTGGTACGGTCACATATCGAGATCAAAGGGTCTTGGTACGGTCACATATCGAGATCAAAGGGTCTTGGTACGGTCACATATCGAGATCAAAGGGTCTTGGTACGGTCACATATCGAGATCAAAGGGTCTTGGTACGGTCACATATCGATATCAAAGGGTCTTGGTACGGTCACATATCGAGATCAAAGGGTCTTGGTACGGTCACATATCGAGATCAAAGGGTCTTGGTACGGTCACATATCGAGATCAAAGGGTCTTGGTACGGTCACATATCGAGATCAAAAGGTCTTGGTACGGTCACATATCGAGATCAAAGGGTCTTGGTACGGTCACATATCGAGATCAAAAGGTCTTGGTACGGTCACATATCGAGATCAAAGGGTCTTGGTACGGTCACATATCGAGATCAAAGGGTCTTGGTACGGTCACATTTCGAGATCAGAAGGTCTTGGTACGGTCACATATCGAGATCAGAGGGTCTTGGTACGGTCACATATCGAGATCAGAGGGTCTTGGTACGGTCACATATCGAGATCAGAGGGTCTTGGTACGGTCACATATCGAGATCAGAGGGTCTTGGTACGGTCACATATCGAGATCAAAGGGTCTTGGTACGGTCACATATCGAGATCAAAGGGTCTTGGTACGGTCACATATCGAGATCAAAGGGTCTTGGTACGGTCACATATCGAGATCAAAGGGTCTTGGTACGGTCACATATCGAGATCAAAGGGTCTTGGTACGGTCACATATCGAGATCAAAGGGTCTTGGTACGGTCACATATCGAGATCAAAGGGTCTTGGTACGGTCACATATCGAGATCAAAGGGTCTTGGTACGGTCACATATCGAGATCAAAGGGTCTTGGTACGGTCACATATCGAGATCAAAGGGTCTTGGTACGGTCACATATCGAGATCAAAGGGTCTTGGTACGGTCACATATCGAGATCAAAGGGTCTTGGTACGGTCACATATCGAGTTTAAAGGGTCTTGGTACGGTCACATATCGAGATCAAAGGGTCTTGGTACGGTCACATATCGAGATCAAAGGGTCTTGGTACGGTCACATATCGAGATCAAAGGGTCTTGGTACGGTCACATATCGAGATCAAAGGGTCTTGGTACGGTCACATATCGAGATCAAAGGGTCTTGGTACGGGCACATATCGAGATCAAAGGGTCTTGGTACGGTCACATATCGAGATCAAAGGGTCTTGGTACGGGCACATATTGAGATCAAAGGGTCTTGGTACGGTCACATATCGAGATCAAAGGGTCTTGGTACGGTCACATATCGAGATCAAAGGGTCTTGGTACGGTCACATATCGAGATCAAAGGGTCTTGGTACGGTCACATATCGAGATCAAAGGGTTTTGGTACGGTCACATATCGAGATCAAAGGGTCTTGGTACGGTCACATATCGAGATCAAAGGGTCTTGGTACGGTCACATATCGAGATCAAAGGGTCTTGGTACGGTCACGTATCGAGATTAAAGGGTCTTGGTACGGTCACATATCGAGATCAAAGGGTCTTGGTACGGTCACATATCGAGATCAAAGGGTCTTGGTACGGTCACATATCGAGATCAAAGGGTCTTGATACGGTCACATATCGGGATCAAAGGGTCTTGGTACGGTCACATATCGGGATCAAAGGGTCTTGGTACGGTCACATATCGGGATCAAAGGGTCTTGGTACGGCCACATATCGGGATCAAAGGGTCTTGGTACGGCCACATATCGGGATCAAAGGGTCTTGGTACGGTCACATATCGAGATCAAAGGGTCTTGGTACGGTCACATATCGAGATCAAAGGGTCTTGGTACGGTCACATATCGAGATCAAAGGGTCTTGGTACGGTCACATATCGAGATCAAAGAGTCTTGGTACGGTCACATATCGAGATCAAAGGGTCTTGGTACGGTCACATATCGAGATCAAAGGGTCTTGGTACGGGCACATATTGAGATCAAAGGGTCTTGGTACGGTCACATATCGAGATCAAAGGGTCTTGGTACGGTGACATATCGAGATCAAAGGGTCTTGGTACGGTCACATATCGAGATCAAAGGGTCTTGGTACGGTCACATATCGAGATCAAAGGGTCTTGGTACGGTCACATATCGAGATCAAAGGGTCTTGGTACGGTAACATATCGAGATCAAAGGGTCTTGGTACGGTCACATATCGAGATCAAAGGGTCTTGGTACGGTCACATATCGAGATTAAAGGGTCTTGGTACGGTCACATATCGAGATCAAAGGGTCTTGGTACGGTCACATATCGAGATCAAAGGGTCTTGGTACGGTCACATATCGAGATCAAAGGGTCTTGATACGGTCACATATCGGGATCAAAGGGTCTTGGTACGGTCACATATCGGGATCAAAGGGTCTTGGTACGATCACATATCGAGATCAAAGGGTCTTGGTACGGTCACATATCGAGATCAAAGGGTCTTGGTACGGTCACATATCGAGATCAAAGGGTCTTGGTACGGTCACATATTTAGATCAAAGGGTCTTGGTACGGTCACATATCGAGATCAAAGGGTCTTGGTACGGTCACATATCGAGATCAAAGGGTCTTGGTACGGTAACATATTGAGATCAAAGGGTCTTGGTACGGTCACATATCGAGATCAAAGGGTCTTGGTACGGTCACATATCGAGATCAAAGGGTCTTGGTACGGTCACCTATCGAGATCAAAGGGTCTTGGTACGGTCACATATCGAGATCAAAGGGTCTTGGTACGGTAACATATCGAGATCAAAGGGTCTTGGTACGGTCACATATTGAGATCAAAGGGTCTTGGTACGGTCACATATCGAGATCAAAGGGTCTTGGTACGGTCACATATCGAGATCAACGGGTCTTGGTACGGTCACATATCGAGATCAAAGGGTATTGGTACGGTCACATATCGAGATCAAAGGGTCTTGGTACGGTCACATATCGAGATCAAAGGGTCTTGGTACGGTCACATATCGAGATTAAAGGGTCTTGGTACGGTCACATATCGAGATCAAAGGGTCTTGGTACGGTCACATATCGAGATCAAAGGGCCTTGGTACGGTCACATATCGAGATCAAAGGGTCTTGGTATGGTCACATATCGAGATCAAAGGGTCTTGGTACGGTCACATATCGAGATCAAAGGGTCTTGGTACGGTCACATATCGAGTTTAAAGGGTCTTGGTACGATCACATATCGAGATCAAAGGGTCTTGGTACGGTCACATATCGAGATCAAAGGGTCTTGGTACGGTCACATATCGAGATCAAAGGGTCTTGGTACGGTCACATATCGAGATCAAAGGGTCTTGGTACGGTCACATATCGAGATCAAAGGGTCTTGGTACGGGCACATATCGAGATCAAAGGGTCTTGGTACGGTCACATATCGAGATCAAAGGGTCTTGGTACGGGCACATATTGAGATCAAAGGGTCTTGGTACGGTCACATATCGAGATCAAAGGGTCTTGGTACGGTCACATATCGAGATCAAAGGGTCTTGGTACGGTCACATATCGAGATCAAAGGGTCTTGGTACGGTCACATATCGAGATCAAAGGGTCTTGGTACGGTCACATATCGAGATCAAAGGGTCTTGGTACGGGCACATATCGAGATCAAAGGGTCTTGGTACGGTCACATATCGAGATCAAAGGGTCTTGGTACTGTCACATATCGAGATTAAAGGGTCTTGGTACGGTCACATATCGAGATCAAAGGGTCTTGGTACGGTCACATATCGAGATCAAAGGGTCTTGGTACGGTCACATATCGAGATCAAAGGGTCTTGATACGGTCACATATCGGGATCAAAGGGTCTTGGTACGGTCACATATCGGGATCAAAGGGTCTTGGTACGGTCACATATCGGGATCAAAGGGTCTTGGTACGGCCACATATCGTTATCAAAGGGTCTTGGTACGGCCACATATCGGGATCAAAGGGTCTTGGTACGGTCACATATCGAGATCAAAGGGTCTTGGTACGGTCACATATCGAGATCAAAGGGTCTTGGTACGGTCACATATCGAGATCAAAGGGTCTTGGTACGGTAACATATCGAGATCAAAGAGTCTTGGTACGGTCACATATCGAGATCAAAGGGTCTTGGTACGGTCACATATCGAGATCAAAGGGTCTTGGTACGGTCACATATCGAGATCAAAGGGTCCTGGTACGGTCACATATCGAGATCAAAGGGTCTTGGTACGGTCACATATCGAGATCAAAGGGTCTTGGTACGGTCACATATCGAGATCAAAGGGTCTTGGTACGGTCACATATCGAGATCAAAGGGTCTTGGTACGGTCACATATCGAGATCAAAGGGTCTTGGTACGGTCACATATCGAGATCAAAGGGTCTTGGTACGGTCACATATCGAGATCAAAGGGTCTTGGTACGGTCACATATCGAGATCAAAGGGTCTTGGTACGGTCACATATCGAGATCAAAGGGTCTTGGTACGGTCACATATCGAGATCAAAGGGTCTTGGTACGGTCACATATCGAGATCAGAGGGTCTTGGTACGGTCACATATCGAGATCAGAGGGTCTTGGTACGGTCACATATCGAGATCAGAGGGTCTTGGTACGGTCACATATCGAGATCAGAGGGTCTTGGTACGGTCACATATCGAGATCAGAGGGTCTTGGTACGGTCACATATCGAGATCAGAGGGTCTTGGTACGGTCACATATCGAGATCAGAGGGTCTTGGTACGGTCACATATCGAGATCAAAGGGTCTTGGTACGGTCACATATCGAGATCAAAGGGTCTTGGTACGGTCACATATCGAGATCAAAGGGTCTTGGTACGGTCACATATCGAGATCAAAGGGTCTTGGTACGGTCACATATCGAGATCAAAGGGTCTTGGTACGGTCACATATCGAGATCAAAGGGTCTTGGTACGGTCACATATCGAGATCAAAGGGTCTTGGTACGGTCACATTTCGAGATCAAAGGGTCTTTGTACGGTCACATATCGAGATCAAAGGGTCTTGGTACGGTCACATATCGAGATCAAAGGGTCTTGGTACGGTCACATATCGAGATCAAAGGGTCTTGGTACGGTCACATATCGAGATCAAAGGGTCTTGGTACGGTCACATATCGAGATCAAAGGGTCCTGGTACGGTCACATATCGAGATCAAAGGGTCTTGGTACGGTCACATATCGAGATCAAAGGGTCTTGGTACGATCACATATCGAGATCAAAGGGTCTTGGTACGGTCACATATCGAGATCAAAGGGTCTTGGTACGGTCACATATCGAGATCAAAGGGTCTTGGTACGGTCACATATCGAGATCAAAGGGTCTTGGTACGGTCACATATCGAGATCAAAGGGTCTTGGTACGGTCACATATCGAGATCAAAGGGTCTTGGAACGGTCACATATCGAGATCAAAGGGTCTTGGTACGGTCACATATCGAGATCAAAGGGTCTTGGTACGGTCACATATCGAGATCAAAGGGTCTTGGTACAGTCACATGTCGAGATCAAAGGGTCTTGGTACGGTCACATGTCGAGATCAAAGGGTTTTGGTACGGTCACATGTCGAGATCAAAGGGTCTTGGTACGGTCACATGTCGAGATCAAAGGGTCTTGGTACGGTCACATATCGAGATCAAAGGGTCTTGGTACGGTCACATATCGAGATCAAAGGGTCTTGGTACGGTCACATATCGAGATCAAAGGGTCTTGGTACGGTCACATATCGAGATCAAAGGGTCTTGGTACGGTCACATATCGAGATCAAAGGGTCTTGGTACGGTCACATATCGAGATCAAAGGGTCTTGGTACGGTCACATATCGAGATCAAAGGGTCTTGGTACGGTCACATATCGAGATCAAAGGGTCTTGGTACGGTCACATATCGAGATCAAAGGGTCTTGGTACGGTCACATATCGAGATGAAAGGGTCTTGGTACGGTCACATATCGAGATCAAAGGGTCCTGGTACGGTCACATATCGAGATCAAAGGGTCTTGGTACGGTCACATATCGAGATCAAAGGGTCTTGGTACGATCACATATCGAGATCAAAGGGTCTTGGTACGGTCACATATCGAGATCAAAGGGTCTTGGTACGGTCACATATCGAGATCAAAGGGTCTTGGTACGGTCACATATCGAGATCAAAGGGTCTTGGTACGGTCACATATCGAGATCAAAGGGTCTTGGTACGGTCACATATCGAGATCAAAGGGTCTTGGTACGGTCACATATCGAGATCAAAGGGTCTTGGTATGGTCACATATCGAGATCAAAGGGTCTTGGTACGGTCACATATCGAGATCAAAGGGTCTTGGTACGGTCACATATCGAGATCAAAGGGTCTTGGTACGGTCACATATCGAGATCAAAGGGTCTTGGTACGGTCACATATCGAGATCAAAGGGTCTTGGTACGGTCACATATCGAGATCAAAGGGTCTTGGTACGGTCACATATCGAGATCAAAGGGTCTTGGTACGGTCACATATCGAGATCAAAGGGTCTTGGTACGGTCACATATCGAGATCAAAGGGTCTTGGTACGGTCACATATCGAGATCAAAGGGTCTTGGTACGGTCACATATCGAGATCAAAGGGTCTTGGTACGGTCACATATCGAGATCAAAGGGTCTTGGTACGGTCACATATCGAGATCAAAGGGTCTTGGTACGGTCACATATCGAGATCAAAGGGTCTTGGTACGGTCACATATCGAGATCAAAGGGTCTTGGTACGGTCACATATCGAGATCAAAGGGTCTTGGTACGGTCACATATCGAGATCAAAGGGTCTTGGTACGGTCACATATCGAGATCAAAGGGTCTTGGTACGGTCACATATCGAGATCAAAGGGTCTTGGTACGGTCACATATCGAGATCAAAGGGTCTTGGTACGGTCACATATCGAGATCAAAGGGTCTTGGTACGGTCACATATCGAGATCAAAGGGTCTTGCAAATACGATCCTGCACGGAAAGGTGCAAGCCAGACGACGAAGAGGTCGGCCCAAAAAGAGGTGAATAGACAACATAAAAGAATGGACAAATTTCAGTTAGAGGAGGCACGGGTCGCAACCGCTGACAGAAAGGGATTGCGTGTGGTTGTGAGGATGTCTTCATGTGTGTAACAGATCTTAGCTGTGTAGATTTATTACGGTTATGATTTTAGACATGTTTTATTAAAGTTAGAAAGGGTTGGAGTAGAGCATGGACAGTCAGTAGGCATTCATTGTTTCTTATAGAAATAAACTAACAAAGCTAGCTAGTACAGATGTACTCAAATCTGGGCATAGAAATGCAAAGCGTTGGTTTCCAAGCCATGCAGATATTAAAACTACGTAACATTGCATAACACCTAGACGCCTGTTACGGCATGATCAGTAATGACAACTGAGACCGGACATGCTATTAACTGCTTTAGGTGTTTAGTCTAAGGTTGGTAAGGGGGCTGTATGGGTTGGTATTTGGTCTAAGGTTGGTAAGACGGCTGTATGGGTTGGTATTTGGTCTAAGGTTGGTAAGGGGGCTGTATGGGTTGGTATTTGGTCTAAGGTTGGTAAGGGGCTGACTTTGACATTAGAGAAACATAGACAACTAAAGTGAGAGAGAGAGTGATAGAGAGAGAAGCAGACATACAAATTGAGAGATGAACGAGAGAGACAGAGAAATACAGAGACGTCGTGAAGCTTTAGAGAGATTAGTTGGAAAGCCACAGTCACACAGCCAGAATGGTGGGCAGATAAGCAGACAAACAGACAGACAATCAGGCAGATTTATAGCTAGTCTGTTAGAAAGACATACATACAGACATACATATATAGATAGATATATAGACAGACAGACAGAGACAGACAGACAGACAGACAGACAGACAGACAGACAGATAGATAGATAGATAGATAGATAGATAGATAGATAGATAGATAGATAGATAGATAGATAGATAGATAGATAGATAGATAGATAGATAGATAGATAGATAGAATAACTCTTCCCGCGAAAGTCTGCTCGTAGTATTACCTAGGCAACAAGGGACATAAGCCAACCCCTTCCACAGCGCCTCCCTGCCTGCTTAAGCGCTACATTCAATCCTGTCAGTGACTGACAGCCAATCAGAAAGCCATTTCGTGCTAGTGGGCGGAGATAGGGATTCTAGATCAGTAGCCCTGTGGCTGATATCTATTGGATCTAAGAACTTCAAGCTATCAATCACATCCACGATTGACAATGATCATAAAAACTGAGAACAAGGCGGCCATTGAGAGACCACAGATATAACGGACATTTAGAGACCACAGATATAACGGACAGTGAAGACATTCGAACAAGGCTGTTCCAACACGTCGGCACACATTACAAGGGCTTCGCTGGGACGGAAACTGAGTTGGTCTTTGAGCGCATCCACAACTGTTACGTAGAGTGGAGTCAGGTGGAGTGGGGTCAGGTGGAATGGGGTCAGGTGGAGTGGGGTCAGGTGAAGTGGGGTCAAGTAGAGTGGAGTCATGTGGAGTGGAGTCAGGTGGAGTGAGGTCAGGTGGAGTGGGGTCAGGTGGAGTGCGGTCAGGTAGAGTGGAGTCAGGTGGAGTGGGGTCAAGTAGAGTGAAGTCAGGTAGAGTAGAGTCAGGTGGAGTGGGGTCAAGTAGAGTGGGGTCAGGTGGAGTGGCGTCAGGTGGAGTGGGGTCAGATAGAGTGGGGTCAGGTTGAGTGGGGTCAGGTGGAGTGGGGTCAGTTGGAGTGGGGTCAGGTGCAGTGGGGTCAGGTGGAGTGAGGTCAGGTGGAGTGTCGACAGGTGGAGTGGGGTCAGGTGGAGTGCGGTCAGGTAGAGTGGAGTCAGGTGGAGTGGGGTCAGATAGAGTGAAGTCAGGTAGAGTGGAGTCAGGTGGAGTGGGGTCAAGTAGAGTGGGGTCAGGTAGAGTGGGGTCAGGTGGAGTGGAGTCAGGTGGGGTGGGGTCAGGTGGAGTGGGGTCAGGTGGAGTGGGGTCAGGTGGAGTGGGGTCAGGTGGAGTGGGGTCAGGTGGAGTGGGGTCAAGTAGAATGGACAGGTGGAGTGGAGTAAGATGGAGTGGGGTCAGGTAGAGTGGAGTCAGGTGGAGTGGGATCAAGTAGAGTGAAGTCAGGTAGAGTGGAGTCAGGTGGAGTGGGGTCAGGTAGAGTGGGGTTAGGTGGAGTGGAGTCAGGTGGAGTGGGGCAAGGTAGAGTAGAGTCAGGTGGAGTGGGATCACGTGGAGTGGGGTCAGGTGGAGTGGGGTCACGTGGAGTGGGTCAGGTGGAGTGGGGTCAAGTACAGTGGGATCAGGTAGTGGGGTTAGGTGGAGTGGGGTCAAGTAGATTGGAGTAACAAGATCTTTGTTATAATGTGCGAATTCAAGGTGTGTCCGAGTGTCTATGTCTGTGTATATGTGTGTTTGTGTGTGTGTCCTCTAAACGAGAGTCTGGATGATATATCGTATGTAGAGGAGAGGAAGAAACACCATCTGTTGAGCTGCAGACATAGCCAGTGATCACCAAAGAAACACCATCTGTTGAGCTGCAGACATAGCCAGTGATCACCAAAGTAACACCATCCGTGGAGCTGCAGACATAGCCAGTGATCACCAAAGAAACACCATCTGTTGAGCTGCAGATATATCAAGTGATCACAAAAGAAACACCATCTGTTGAGATGCAGACATAGCCAGTGATCACCAAAGAAACACCCTCAGTGGAGCTGCAGGCATAGCCAGTGATCCCCAAAGAAACACCATCCGTGGAGCTGCAGACATAGCCAGTGATCACCACCGAAACACCATCCGTGAAGCTGCCGACATAGCCAGTGATCACCAAAGAAACACCATCCGTGAAGCTGCAGACATAGCAAGTGATCACCACAGAAACACCATCCCTGGAGCTGCAGACATTGACAGTAATAACCAAAGAAACGCCATCTGTTGAGCTGCAGACATAGCCAGTGATCACCACAGAAACACCATCCGTGGAACTGCAGACATAGCTAGTGATCACCACAGAAATACCATCCGTCACGTGCTTTATCCCATGCCCGTTATTCTCCGCGTGGCATTGTTTTTATTCCACCATTGTGGGTCGTCTGTCTGGGTGTGACCTACACTTAGGTCGTCTGCCTGGGAGTCACCTACACTTGGGTCGTCTGTCTGGGTGTGACCTACACTTGGGTCGTCTGTCTGGGTGTGACCTACACTTGAGTCGTCTGTCTGGGTGTGAACTACACTTGGGTCGTCTGTCTGGGTGTGACCTACACTTGAGTCGTCTGTCTGGGTGTGACCTACACTTGAGTCGCCTGTCTTGGTGTCAGCTACACTTGAGTCGTCTGTCTGGGTGTGAGCTACACTTGGGTCGTCTGTCTGGGTGTGAGCTACACTTGAGTCGTCTTTCTGGGTGTGAGCTACACTTGAGTCGTCTGTCTGGGTGTGAGCTACACTTCAGTCGTCTGTCTGGGTGTGACCTACACTTGAGTCGTCTGTCTGGGTGTGACCTACACTTGGGTCGTCTGTTTGGATGTGACCTACACTTGGATCGTCTGTCTGGGTGTCACCTACACTTGGGTCATCTGTCTAGTTGTGACCCCAGCTTGGGTCGTCTGTCTGGTTGTGACCCCAGCTTGGGTCGTCTGTTTTATGATAATATAAACCCTGCCACTTGGTCTGTTGTGCCTCCGAACATTCTGCTGATTATGTTTACTTGACATCAACAACTGCAACGTTTCGACTACCTTGGCCCAGTTTCGATGCCAGTTGGCGCGCCTCATTTTTGTTTAAGTTGATTTCGTTTAGTTTCCCATTTATGCGATTTGATTTGAGTGCAAACCTTGTTGGTATTCTTATGTTAACGACGTTTGTGTTACTGATAATTGGTATGTTGATAATCACGTGATAACATACTGGTATATAGCCTGGATGAGAAAAGGGGCGGGTTGACCGAGCGGTCGGCTCCCCCAACCTATACAATCCATTTTCCAGCAAAATATCAACCAGCCGATCTGACCAGCCGACCTTGCAGAAGAAAGGTCCTTCCATCGGGGTCTTATAGTCAATCATATCAATACCACAAGGAGAAAGATAGAAAGAAAGGCCTAAAGAACACAGAAAGAAGAGACCTACAGGTCGATACAAGGAAAATTTGATTGAAGATTGTTAGAACAAGAGAAACTATCACATCTTGATGGATGGAGCGGGAGTGGCGGGGTGTTTGTTGATGGTCTGTGCCCAAAAAGGTGATAAGGGTGAGGTGAGAGGTTTGTGGTCTGTGCATCTCAAGGTGATAAGGGTGAAGTGAGAGGGTTGGTGGTCTGTGCACCACAAGATGAGATGGTTGACGGTCTGTGCACCACAAGGTGAAAAGGGTGGAGTGAGAGGGTTGGTGGTCTGTGCACCTCAAGGTGATACGGGTGAAGTGAGAGGGTTGGTGGTCTGTGCACCTCAAGGTGATAAGGGTGAGGTGAGAGGGTTGGTGGTCTGAGCTCCACAAGATGAGATGGTTGACGGTCTGTGCACCAGATGGTAATACAGACATGAACATCGTTAGCTTAGAACCTACAACAGATACAAAAACTCATTCTCAAGTCTCAGTATAAACAACATGTACAATAACCAAGAGGACTTATTAGTTCATCACATGTTTACCTATGAACAGACCAGAAAACAATCGTGATTTTTCCTCATGTAATGTACGCATGAGAACATTTCCAATTTTATTAATTAAAAGCCGAGGAAAAGCAAACAATACACATTGTAAGTATATTACTATAGTAATGTAGTAACATTTAGGAATTATCAGAGATAAGGTATGTATCATTCACATGAATTATGACTTCAGTCGTCCAGCGCGGTTTGGTTCATTCCATGTCTAACTGCCTGATTCACAAACACATTCCATAAACAGCACTTCCATGGCATGACATGTGAGGCTAGCAACCCCAACGCATAAATAGCACTTCTATGGCATGACATGTGAGGTGATTTACGGGCAGCACATAATTATATGACCATAATCAGCAATTGGCCATGTGATGGATGGATGGATGGATGGATGGGTGGATGGATGGGACAACAGGTGCTTCTGTTCGACGGGGCAGCGTTCGCAGCTGGGGCTACGATTGGTCCACGAGGATGAAAATCCATGATCCCGTATCATCGAGTGGACTGATGGGAAAGCTATTCTAGGAGTACTTGCGGACAGACGAAGAAGGAGAGAGAGAGAAAGAGAGAGAGAGAGAAAGAGAGAGAGAGAGAAAGAGAGAGTCAGAGAGAGTAGAACAAATAATGACGGTGTTAAATGTGCAGTCTTTGAATCACATAAGTCTGTATAAAAAAAAATCAAGAAATTGTCTCAACGAAATGAGATAGAGAGAAGATTCATCTACTTTTGAATTCAAGTTCACGTAGGTCATTGGTATGATTAACAGATGGTCACCAGGACACAGTCCCCAAAGATACTTGAAGAACTTTGCAACCTCTACCACGAGATGGTGGAGCTTAACCTTACCATTATATGGCAAATCCCATTATGACGACTAGTAGCTGTGGAGGACATCATTAGATGTGGCAGAAGACAGTAACAGACAAGGACATAATTAGATGAGGCAGAAGACAGCAGCTCTGGAGGGCATCATTAGACTAGGCCAAGGGCAGTTACTCTGGAGGATATCATCAGGACTCTGCGCTTATAAGAATCAGTTACGTTTACCTGATGGTAGAGCTGTCAGTCAAATAGAAGTGATGTTGGCAGTATCCTTGTGATGAAGTGTCCGTGTGGCATAATATAGATAAATCGTGTACGTCTGTTGCAGTTTGAGACATTCCAGTGATCCGACCGGTTCAGTGTGTTTACGGGACTGCTGTAACACGATCTCACACCACACATACATGACCTCCGACATATACATGCATGCAGATGATCACATTATGACCAGATATTCGATTTAAAAATAGTAATATCATATATCTGATGTGGTGACATTAGTATCACATATATGAGAGAATAATAAAAATATCACATATACGAAGAAATGTTTTTTTGGTACAAACATTGAAGAGCGGCAAATCGTTCACATAATTCTGGACGTATCCTCCATAGATGTCTGTGATCTTGTGCCAGGATCTGGGGACCTATACAAATGAACAATTGCTGCGTAATCTTGATAGCCCAATAGAGACACCATATAATAGCATCAGCGTGTTCTAGAAAGAACTGACCACCACAACATGAGCTCATGTCAACTGTACCGGAAGTTAACAAAACAAAAACAAGCAGAAAGGTGTTCGGTTTGCCAGCTTTTTATGGGAGAAAAACATAATGCCTGCTATAAAAATACACACACACACACACACACACAGAGACACACACAGGCACACACAGGCACAAACACACACACACACAGACACACACAAACACACACACACACAGACACACACAAACACACACACACAGGCACACACACACAGGCACACACACACAGGCACACACAGACACACACACAGACACACACACAGGCACACACAGGCACACACACACACACACACACACACACACAGCCACACACAAACCTTCTCAAATCCCAGAATAATTACAGTAAAAAGAACATAGTGAGGTCTCAGCACTAATTGGTTTAGCAACTGACTTTCCGTTTTCAGCAACCTCACATTGTCTTCGCCCGAAAACCAACCACCGTCAATGCTCTATCAATTGCCACCATATGTCCTTTACTGTACAGGATTCCCACACACTGGGACATATAATCAGATGACCCGGTTCCTGGATGGCTCCACATTCGCAATATTCATCCCCGCTTTGTCAGGTTAGACCCATACCTGGACACAGCTGCCCCTAGCCTGTTCAGGGATCTCCACCTAGTGTATGGTAAATCATCTCAGGTTAGACCCATACCTGGACACACCTGCCTCTAGCCTGTTCAGGGATCTCCACCTAGTGTATGGTAAATCATGTCAGGTTAGACCCATACCTGGACACAGCTGCCCCTAGCCTGTTCAGGGATCTCCACCTAGTGTATGGTAAATCATCTCAGGTTAGACCCATACCTGGACACACCTGCCTCTAGCCTGTTCAGGGATCTCCACCTAGTGTATGGTAAATCATGTCAGGTTAGATCCATACCTGGACACACCTGTCCCTAGCCTGTTCAGGGATCTCCACCTAGTGTATGGTAAATCATGTCAGGTTAGACCCATACCTGGACACACCTGTCCCTAGCCTGTTCAGAGATCTCCACGTAGTGTATGGTAAATCATGTCAGGTTAGACCCATACCTGGACACACCTGTCCCTAGCCTGTTCAGAGATCTCCACGTAGTATATGAAAATCATGTCCTGGTGCAAGCTCTTCTTTAATCCATTCTTTTGTCGCCACTTTTTAATACTGTTTTTCTCGAGGTTCTGTTCTGAGGGCTGTCTGCAGAAAACTGTTCCTTGATTTCAGTGGCATTCTCTCTGATGTATGCCTAAAAAGAGGGTGTCTGATCACAGGACTGCCTTTGTCTCTCAAGTTCTGATGTGAAACGTCTGATATCCAGATATGCGATATACTGTGTAGACCTTTTCCCCTGCCTTTGGTTTAAGACATCCTGTTACAACTCGGCGTCTTATTTAGTTATTTGCCAGGTAAGCGAGGGGTCATGGCGACATCATTAGGTGATTTTGTCTTTTGGATATCTGCAAATTGGCTGTCCCCTGAGACGTGCTCTAATGAGAATCACGGAACGTGGTTATCATAGAGTTTCTGTGTGATATCTCCCAGAGAACGGGCTGTTTATAGAAGATGATGGTAATATTGAAGGCAAGACGATAGTTGACCAGGTCTCAGTGGCCTACAGCTGGCAATGACTTAGACAAGAAGAATTGACATGAATGCGTGAAGTGGAGCGTCAGGCTGGATGAAGTCTCGCGTACAACTACCACACAATGTAACGAACACATTGCTGCTTTCCCTCTCCAATATTATCATTGATGGATGTTATGGCATGATAAAACCGTGTGAACCCTCTAGAGAGGTCAAAACATGATAAAGAAATAGTTTCGACTTCAATGACTGCCCGCCTGTTATCAATGACAGGTAGTAAAATATTTGATTGGATGTGAGAGACAGACGCACAGTGAAATATCTGGTGCTCAAAACATCGAAATATGAACCAACATTGGCGACCCGCCATAGATAAAGTCAAATGAATCCACATTAGACGATAGAAACAAATAGAATACCACAAACAGCCGGACGAAATGGTTAAGCAGCCTGCAAAGCGCTAGATCGGAGCTCAATCATTGTCTCACAAAGTTTCATTTACTGTCACATCGACAAACCACCCAAAACCAATTAGTACGCAATAGTCCATTACGCAGAGAGACAGAAGATGTTCCTTGTCCAGAATGTCCAGTTCATAGAGAGACAGAAGATGTTCCTTGTCCAGAATGTCCAGTTCATAGAGAGACAGAAGATGTTCCTTGTCCAGAATGTCCAGTCTGTGACCTAGCACATAGAACTAACCACGTGACAACTCCTTACCATTTCCGTCGCTGTCACTAATCTGGATTGACCTTTGACCCGATGGGTGGCAGCGGCTCGTGGATCCGCCTGGTCAGACCAATGATCTCCTGGTTGAGGGACTTGAGAACACGAAACTGATACGTCACAAGCTGAAAGTCAAGGTCATCAATCCTATCTCATCTTTCAGCATACATACCTTTAACATAAAGGTCAAGGTAGCAGTCAGTGATGTATGGGGTGAAGTGTTAGTCTTCGTGGTCATTGCCGTCTGGTAAAAGTGTTAGAGTCTGCATGGTACTAGGGCTCAGTTCAACAACTGTAATTATGAGATTGGGCGACCAGTTCCCTTTTTTTTTGAGTTCACTTCCTGAACAGTGAGCCAGATACTCAATTACAGTTGGGTCAACTTGAATGTGTTAATAACAGGATCGAACCAGACACTTTTGTGCTGAGAAGTCAGGGCTCAACGATCTGCTACTCTGACAATGTTCATGAAAATAGCAACCGTTTCCACACACGTCATGACCATAGAGACGTACACCACACACGTCACGATGGTAAGACGTACACCATACACGTCATGACTACAGAGACGTACACCACACACGTCATGACTACAGAGACGTGCACCACACATGTCATAACTACAGAGACGTACATCACAGACGTCACGATGGTGGGACGTACACCATACACGTCATGACCACAGAGCCGTACACCACACATGTCATGACTACAGAGACGTATACTGCACACGTCATGACCACAGAGACGTATACCACATAAGTCACGACCACAAAGACGTATACCACACAAGTCACGACCATAAAGACGTATACCATACACGTCATGACCACAGAGACCTACGTCACACACGTCATAACCATAGAGACATATACTACACACGTCATGACCACAGAAACGTATACTGCACGCGTCATGACCATAGAGACGTATGCCACACATGTCATGACCACAGAGACGTATGCCACACACGTCATGACCACAGAGACGTACGCCACACACGTCATGACCACAGAGACGTATACTACACACGTCATGACCATATGTAGTGACCAGAATCCAACAAAACGTTAACAGCTGGCGGAGATCAGTCAAACGAGCAGAACAAATTTGGGGAACTGGCTTAAAACAAATAAAATATAAAACAACATGCGAGCAGACAGAGAAGAGAATGTACAGAGATGGTAAAAGATGGTGTGGAAGAAGGCATTAGCCCCATGTACCCTGTGGCATGCAAGCCGAAAAGAAAAATCAGTGGAAATATAGAGCTGAGGAAGGTATGCATGGCAGTAATGAACCTATATTAAAGTGTTATACAACAGAAAAAAGTACACGTGGTTGTAGTGGTTGTATAGTGTTGAGGTTTAGAGCAGAGACAACAGTACCAGGGTGATGGGGACGTATAGAGTGGGAATATAAAACCGAAAAAATGATACGTTTTTATGTAGGTGACGGTCTGTCAGCAACCGCTTCCAGCAACCCATATGTCTCAAAATACAGTTTTATTTATCTCTTACATAGGAATCTCCACAGGCACAATTTGTCCTGGCATATGGCACCACTAATCTCCACAGGCACAACTTGTCCTGGCATATGGCACCACTAATCTCCACAGGCACAACTTGTCCTGGCATATGGCACCACTAATCTCCTCAGAGACAACGTGCTGGCATATGGCACCACTAATCTCCACAGGCACAACTTGTACTGGCATATGGCACCCCTAATCTCCACAGACACAACTTGTGCTGGCATATGGCACCAGTAATCTCCACAGGCACAACTTGTCTTGGCATATGGCACCACTAATCTCCACAGGCACAACTTGTCCTGGCATTTGACACCCCTAATCTCCACAGGCACAACTTGTCCTGGCATTTGGCACCACTAATCTCCACAGGCACAACTTGTCCTGGCATATGGCACCACTAATCTCCACAGACACAACTTGTGCTGGCATATGGCACCACTAATCTCCACAGGCACAACTTGTGCTGGCATATGGCACCACTAATTTCCACAGGCACAACTTGTGCTGGCATTTGGCACCACTAATCTCCACAGACACTACTTGTGCTGGCATATGGCACCACTAATCTTCACAGGCACAACTTGTGCTGGCATTTGGCACCACTAATCTCCACAGGCACAACTTGTGCTGGCATATGGCACCACTAATCTCCACAGACACAACTTGTGCTGGCATATGGCACCACTAATCTCCACAGACACAACTTGTGCTGGCATATGGCACCACTAATCTCCACAGACACAACTTGTGCTGGCATTTGGCACCACTAATCTCCACAGACACAACTTGTGCTGGCATATGGCACCACTAATCTCCACAGACACAACTTGTGCTGGCATATGGCACCACTAATCTCCACAGACATAACTTGTGCTGGCATTTGGCACCACTAATCTCCACAGGCACAACTTGTGCTGACATATGGCACCACTAATCTCCACAGGCACAACTTGTGCTTTCATATGGCACCACTATCAGGTCAACCATCATAGAGGCACTGAGTGATGTGCGGCCTTCCTTACCCAGGAACTACCCAGGTTATTGTAGAGAAACAACTTCCATTGACTGATATGGTCCCTAGACAGCAAGTCTATGGATCCTTGCCTAGGGGTATGTCCTTGCTGGTCATCATGTCCCATCTTTCAGCAGGTTCTCATTACATTCAGTTAATATGTGGATCCTTGAGTTGAGGTCAAGGTTGTTAGCCACTGGTCCAGGCAGGCCAGGTTATAGCAAGCCATGTCCAAGTAAGTCTAAACATATGTTACGTATGGGTGAGCGTGTGTCAATATGTGCTCGTAGCGTTTGTGTGTGTGTGCTTGTAGCGTGTGTGTGTGTGTGCTTGTAGCGTGTGTGTGTGTGCGTGTATGAGTGTGTGTATGTGTAAGTGTGTGTGAGTGTGTGTGTGTGTGTGTTTGTGTGTGTGTGTATGTGTGTGTGTTTGTGTGAGTGTATGTGTGTGTGTTTGTGTGTGTGTATGTATGTGTGTGTATGTGTGTGTGTATGTGTGAGTGTATGTGTGTGAATGTGTGTATGTGTGAGTGTGTGTATTTGCGAGTGTGTGAGTGTGTGAGCGGAAGTATGTGTATGTGTGAGTGTGTGTGTATGTGAGTGTGGCGTGTGTTAGTGTGGGTGTAGTGTGAGTGTATGTGTAAGTGTGTGTGAGTGTGTGTGAGAGTGTATGCGTAAGTGTGTGTGAGTGTGTGTGTGTGTATGTGAGTGTGAGTGTGTGTATGTGAGTGAGTGTGTGTATGTGAGTGTGTGTGAGGGTTTGTGTGTATGAAAGTGTGTGAGTGTGAGTGTGTAGTTGTGTGTGTATGTGTGTAAGTGAATGTATGTGTGTGAGTGTGTGTGGGTGTGTGTGTGTATGTGAGTGTGAGTGTGTGTATGTGTATGAGTGTGTAGTTGTGTGTGTATGTGTGTAAGTGAATGTATGTGTGAGAGTGTGTGTGTGAGTGTGTGTGTGTGAGTATGTGAGTGTGCGTGTGAGTTTGCGTGTGTGTGTCTTGTGAGTATGTGTGTGAATGTGTGTACATGTGCGTGTGTGTATGTGTATGAGTGTGAGTGAGTGTGTATGTATGTGTGAGTGTAAGTGTATGTGTGTGTAAATGTGTGTATTTGTGGAAGTGTGAGTGTGTGTGTATGTGTGAGTGTGTGTGTTTGTGTGTTTACGTGTGAGTGTGCGTTTGAGTGTGTGTGTGTATGTGTTAGTGTGTGAGTGTGAGTGTGTGTGTTTGTGTGTTTGAGTGTGTGTGAGTGTGTTGTGTCTATGTGAGTGTTTGTGTGTATGTGTGTGTGTGTGTGAGAGTGTTAGTATGTGAAATTGGCTTATAGTCTGTCTGTTATATCCATGAACAAGGTCTGAAGCAATTTTTTATTAAACTGTATGTCAGATCCACAGGATTTTTCGCATATAGCCTTAGAATATCCAGGATGCTAAAACATTGATATTATTTAGACCTGAATGAAGATGAAGACGCTGAGCAGCGCATGACCTGTAGTGGTCAGCGACCCATAGCTGACTGCAAGCGTCAGGACCAAGCGAACCAGAGCTGACTGCTAGCGTCAGGACCAGCGAACCAGAGCTGACTGCTAGCGTCAGGACCAGCGACCCATAGCTGACTGCTAGCGTCAGGACCAGCGAACCAGAGCTGACTGCTAGCGTCAGGACAAGCGAACAGGAGCTACCAAGACCCTTCTACACCTCCATGCGATGATCCTGGATAACAGGATGCAACAGGGCAGACTGGCTAAGGAGAAGGGATCGAAGAGGGAATGCTAACCCGGTACTCAAAAAATGCTTGCTGAAGTCGGATCTGTTGGACCGAAAGGTGCAAAGATCGCAGTCAAGCTGTAAACTACGACACAACGCATTCCGTTCTCTGGACTACATTCTTCTACTTAAGCCCTTTTAGTGTTTGGTAGCGGGAGATTCAGAACGAACGAAGCCAAGCCAAGCCATATAGTCCATAGAGGTTAAGACATTTTCACATCGGCGAGTTCTTTCGATCTTTTAGGACTATTACAAAGAAGTGGCATCAAATTTAAGATTTTACAGTAGACAGCTCAAGTTCTCGTCACATTTTGTTCATGGGTGTATCACCTTCTTGATAGATCAGTTCATTGTTGGTGCTGCCCTTTATGTACAATCGCAAAAATGACACCAATATGTTACACTTAGTACAGCTCTTCGGTCACCATTGGATCCCAAGGTTGTATCAACTGTGCAGCTAATCGTATGTTGTGTAACGCATTTGAATATTGAAATGTATTTGTTGTCATTTTATGTACACCTAATTGTTTTTATAAAAATACGCTAATTCATCCAAGTCTGCTAATCAGTATGTCTACAAAAGATGATATTAATCATCCGAATCTATCGATTCAAAGAGGTTGATAATTGTTACTGGCTGGACAAATTGTAATCCATCTCGTTGCCAGTACTGTTCTTCTTCCCGGAGCACATGTTCAACACACTCTTCCAGAACCGAATGTCTATTTTGGTTAGGTACTCACGTGTCAGCACTTCAACATCACACATTTTAAATGTTCTGTTCTGTTCGGTAACTTGTCCTATGACTTTAGCCCACACAAGCTCTATAGGGTTTAGATGCGCACGATATGCAGGTAGTCTCAGAGAAGTGTGGCCGTACTCTTCAATGATTTTGTCAATATGATACACCTCTGGCTGATTTGTCTTCCTCACAAGCTGCAACAACTCGGGCTTCAAACACGTGTTATCGAAATTCACATTTTCCTTATCTAGCCATGTCCTAATATGAACTTTGGTATTTGATGCAGTTGATACGTTGTCTTCCTAAGATACTGCATTGTGATAGGATGCATTATCGATTACTAGACAAGAGCGTCTATCCAGAATTAGAAGCAGATCCTTCGTCCTCCAGTGCCTTACATGTTGTCCATTCATTTCAGAGTGGTTGGATCTACCGTCATTACTTTCTGTTAGGAAAATAAGTTCAGCGTCATGGATACGTCCATTTTCACTGCTTCCGGCAAACGTTAGTATAATGCGCTGCCATTTGCTGCTTGGAATCCATCTTCTCTGTTCACCGTCAACTGATTGTCATTCTTTACCTTAAGTGTGGTGAGCATTGACCCAGGATTCGTCCAAGTTTACAATATCATAGCCTTCTGGCATCAATTAACTATGGCTTATTTCACATACAATATTCCTGCCGCCTGTGTTTTCATGAATGTAAAGCCGGCGGCTCTTACAATTTTCCAAAGAGTACTTTTGGAGACTTCAAAACTGCAGTCGGATTGTAATGTTATTTTGAGTTTCAGCAGAGTAACAAGTTGATTTTTCAACAGTTTCAATATCTTCCGTTTTATGACATCTCTGTCGAAATCGTCAAATCGTCCTTTTCTTACCTTGCTTGATATTAGTGCACTCTGAGTCCTGTCCAATCCAACGGTTAAAGGATCGTGTATCCAGACGAAACGTCAATTGCGTTAGTTTTTCTGGATCTTGACAAATAAATGACCCATCTTAGATTCCCAGGGGAAGAACTTGTATAGTAAAACGGTAACCTTCTCTATTGTTATAAATGTACCTGGAAGACACATACAACCGTTTGGATTTTGGGACCTTAATTACATGTCTGAAGCAGTTTTTTTAAACCCGTGGCTGATTAGTTGGATATCAGCTGCCCTGATGGAAAGAACAGTTGTTCTACGCGTGGGATCGTGCACGTCAGAACTGAGACGAATATGTCCAGGACTGCCTAAACGGTCTCCGCTCTCACCGGTGCTGTTCAACATCTACACAGTAAAAGTGACCAATATTCAACCCACAGGGACAGGGCGAACGTTGACATTTGCCGATGACATCATAACGTACAGAACTGGCTCAGACAGGCAAGAGTTGGTCAAAGACATCCAGGAAACCTTGCAATGAATCTGACAGTGGTGCGGCGACTCAAGCTCCAAGATCATCCGAACAAGGCCTGCATGATGTGGTGCTCTTTGAATAATTCCATAGTAAAGGCTGAACTCCCGGGCATCACTTTTGATGGTTGCACCATCGACAGGTGTGACAGGTTGAAATACCTCGGAGTGACATTTGATCGCATCCTGTCCTATATTTGCCACATAGACCACATCGTACAAAGATATAAGCGAGGGTTAGGACCACTCAAGACCATGGCTGCTGTCGACTTGGAATAACGCATTCTGTTCATCCTATTTCGTCAGGTCGTGTTGTTTGTCATCGATTACGGACTAGGCATCCTCACACTATCAAGAACACAGTGTGAAAGGTTGGACCGTATCCAAAACGAAGGTATGCGACTGGTTCTGGGCTGCACTAGAGATACCCCGATTGTGATGATGCGGTACATGTTGGGATTGTTATCGGTGACATCCAGACATAAACTGGGACAAGTCAAAGCCTATATGCATGTCACCACAGACACGCGGCACACTCTGTACAGCAGTATCTCTGACATCAAGGGATGAAGAATCAAGAAAGGGTCGTCATGGATGGCACAGGCTGAGACAACAATCGGACACATCACTCCAGCTGAGACGATAGCCAAAGGGGGAAGTCATTGTGACAGACGCGCAAGCCATACTTCAGAAAGTACAGAAGGGATGGCTTATGTACGAGTGGATAACAGCTGTTGAGGCCCCGAACATCCAGGGGTTGACATGGATCTACTATCCTGGTCATACCGGGGTTCAGGGCAATGAAAGAGCTTACATCGTGGCTTCACACGTTTCAATCATGGACATATTATTGATGGATAGAATTGACATTTTGATATCAATCAATGACCGCCTGCTGGATGAGGACACCGCATTAGATGAAACAGTAATCCACAGTCTGCAAAGTTTCGACATTAAACGAGGTTCGAGCGGAGTGAACGGAGAGGACGGCGCAGGAGAGTGTACAACCAGCGAGCTACAGGGACCATCAGCATCCATACACTACGCCATTTGATGAGAGAGACTGAGCACCTGTTAGTATTCCCGGAGTGGTGACGTCGATTCTGAGAAACAGAACAGAATAAATATACACTTCAAACTAGTTTTGAAATTATTTCAATGGAACTTTTGAAAAAGCAACTATATGTCACATTAACGACCCACAAACTACAAAATTGGGATTCACCTATAACTGAAGGACAGATTCGCATGGATTCACCCATAACTGAAAGACAGATTCGCATGGATACACCCATAACTGAAAGACAGATTCGCATGAATGGACTTGGTTGTTTTCCCATTCGACAAGATGTCTAATTGCGGCACAGGATAATCAAGAATTTGTTTTTCACTCAATGTATTTGAATGTCCAAACATCAATGTTTTAAACAGCACAACGGAGTACCCTTTACATGTTAAAAAGATGTCCAATTCAGCGAGGTTTTTTTAAATACAGCCTAATGAATTCATTTTTAACAACACATCGAATTTCTTAGAGAAAAAAAATACTTAACGTCATGGATATTCTTAGGTCGCATGCGGACAATCATTTGTATGTGACATGCAGACAATCATTTGTATGTGACATGCGAACAATCATTTGTATGTGACATGCGGACAATCATTTGTATGTGACATGCGGACAATCATTTGTATGTGACATGCGGACAAACATTTGCATGTGACATGCGGACAATCATTTGTATGTGACATGCGGACAATCATTTGTATGTGACATGCAGACAAACATTTGTATGTGACATGCGGACAATCATTTGTATGTGACATGCGGACAAACATTTGTATGTGACATGCAGTTTAGTATAAAATTGCTTTGAACCTTGTTTATGAATTAACAGACGGACTGTAGTATGTAAGCGAGTGTTAATTTGTGAGTGTGTGTTAGTACGTGTGCGTGTGTGTTAGTTTGTGAGTGTGTGAGTATGTCTGTGAGTGTGTGTGAGTGTGTGTGTGAGAGTGTGAGTATGTCTGTGAGTGTGTGAGTATGTCTGTGAATGTGTGTGAGTGTAAGAGTGTGTGAGTATATCTGTGAGTGTGTGTGAGCGTGTGAGTATGTCTGTGAGTGTGTGAGTATGTATGTGCGTGTGTATGTGAGTGTGTGTGAGTATGTCTGTGAGAGTGTGAGTATGTCTGTGAGTGTGTGTGAGTGTATGTGAGTGTGTGTGTGAGTATTTCTGTGAGTGTGTGTGAGTGTGTGAGTGTGTGAGTATGTCTGTGAGTGTGTGTGTAAGTATTTCTGTGAGTGTGTGAGTGTGTGTGTGAGTATTTATGTGAGTGTGTGTGAGTGTGTGAGTGTGTGAGTATGTCTGTGAGTGTGTGTGTAAGTATTTCTGTGAGTGTGTGTGAGTGTGTGTGTGAGTATTTATGTGAGTGTGTGTGAGTGTGTGAGTGTGTGAGTATGTCTGAGAGTGTGTGTTAGTGTGAGTGTGTGAGTGTGTATGTGAGTATGTATGTGAGTGTGTGTGTGAGTGTGTGTGTGAGTGTGTGTGTGAGTGTGTGTGTGAGTGTGTGTGTGAGTGTGTGTGTGAGTGTGTGTGTGAGTGTGTGTGTGTGAGTGTGTGTGTGAGTGTGAGTGTGTGTGTGAGTGTGTGTGAGTGTGTGTGTGAGTGTGTGTGTGTGTGTGAGTATGTGTGTGTGTGAGTGTGTGTGTGTGTGTATGAGTGTGTGTGAGTATGTATGTGAGTGTGTGTATGTGTGTGAGTGTGTGTGTGAGTATGTCTGTGAGTGTGTGTATGTGTGTGAGTGTGTGTCTGAGTATGTCTGTGAGTGTGTGTATGTCTGTGAGTGTATGTGAGTGTATGTGAGTGTGTGTGAGATTGTGTGTGTGTGTGTGAGATTGTGTGTGTGTGTGAGATTGTGTGTGTGAGATTGTGTGTGTGAGATTGTGTGTGTGTGAGATTTGTGTGTGAGATTGTGTGTGTGAGAGTGTGTGTGTGTGAGATTGTGTATGTGTGTGAGATTGTGTGTGTGAGATTGTGTGTGTGAGATTGTGTGTGTGAGATTGTGTGTGTGTGAGAGATTGTGTGTGTGAGATTGTGTGTGAGATTGTGTGTGTGAGATTGTGTGTGTGAGAGTGTGTGTGTGAGATTGTGTGTGTGTGTGTGAGATGGTGTGTGAGATTGTGTGTGAAAGATTGTGTGTGTGAGATTGTGTGTGTGAGATTGTGTGTGTGAGAGTGTGTGTGTGAGATTGTGTGTGTGTGTGTGAGATTGTGTGTGAGATTGTGTGTGAAAGATTGTGTGTGTGAGATTGTGTGTGTGAGATTGTGTGTGTGAGATTGTGTGTGTTAGATTGTGTGTGTGAGATTGTGTGTGTGTGTGAGATTGTGTGTGTGAGAGTGTGTGTGTGTTAGATTGTGTGTGTTAGATTGTGTGTGTTAGATTGTGTGTGTGAGATTGTGTGTGTGTGTTAGATTGTGTGTGTGTTAGATTGTGTGTGTTAGATTGTGTGTGTTAGATTGTGTGTGTTAGATTGTGTGTGTTAGATTGTGTGTGTGAGATTGTGTGTGTGTGTTAGATTGTGTGTGTGTTAGATTGTGTGTGTGTGTTAGATTGTGTGTGTGTGTTAGATTGTGTGTGTTAGATTGTGTGTGTTAGATTGTGTGTGTTAGATTGTGTGTGTGAGATTGTGTGTGGGTGTTAGATTGTGTGTGTGAGATTGTGTGTGTGTGTGTGAGATTGTGTGTGTGAGAGTGTGTGTGTGAGAGTGTGTGTGTGAGATTGTGTGTGTGTGTGTGAGATTGTGTGTGAGATTGTGTGTGTGAGATGGTATCCGTGAGATAGTGTGTGTGAGATTGTGTGTGAAAGATTGTGTGTGTGAGATTGTGTGTGTGAGATTGTGTGTGTGAGATTGTGTGTGTTAGATTGTGTGTGTGAGATTGTGTGTGTGTGTGAGATTGTGTGTGTGAGATTGTGTGTGTGTGTGAGATTGTGTGTGTGTGAGATTGTGTGTGTGTGAGATTGTGTGTTTGAGATTGTGTGTGTGAGATTGTGTGTGTGAGATTGTGTGTGTGAGATTGTGTGTGTGTGTGTGTGTGAGATTGTGTGTGTGAGATTGTGTGTGTGTGTGTGAGATTGTGTGTGTGAGATTGTGTGTGTGAGATTGTGTGTGTGAGATTGTGTGTGTGAGATTGTGTGTGAGATTGTGTGTGTGAGATTGTGTGTGAGATTGTCTGTGTGATTGTGCGTGTGAGATTGTCTGTGTGTGAGATTGTGTGTGTGAGATTGTGTGTGTGAGATTGTGTGTGTGTGAGATTGTGTGTGTGTGAGATTGTGTGTGTATGTGAGATTGTGTGTGTGAGATTGTGTGTGTGAGATTGTGTGTGTGAGATTGTATGTGTGTGAGATTGTGTGTTTGAGATTGTGTGTGTGAGATTGTGTGTGTGAGATTGTGTGTGTGAGATTGTGTGTGTGAGATTGTGTGTGTGAGATTGTGTGTGTGAGATTGTGTGTTTGAGATTGTGTGTGTGAGATTGTGTGTGTGAGATTGTGTGTGTGAGATTGTGTGTGTGAGATTGTGTGTGTGAGATTGTGTGTGTGAGATTGTGTGTGTGAGATTGTGTGTGTGAGATTGTGTGTGTGAGATTGTGTGTGTGAGATTGTGTGTTTGAGATTGTGTGTGTGAGATTGTGTGTGTGAGATTGTGTGTGAGATTGTGTGTGTGAGATTGTGTGTGTGAGATTCAGTGTGTGTGAGATTGTGTGTGTGTGTGTGTTAGATTGTGTGTGTGTGTGAGATTGTGTGTGTGTGAGATTGTGTGTGTGTTAGATTGTGTGTGTAAGATTGTGTGTGTGTGTGAGATTGTGTGTGTGAGATTGTGTGGGTGAGATTCAGTGTGTGTGAGATTGTGTGTGTGTGTGTTAGATTGTGTGTGTGTTAGATTGTGTGTGTGAGATTGTGTGTGTGAGATTGTGTGTGTTAGATTGTGTGTGTGAGATTGTGTGTGTGAAATTGTGTGTGTGTTTTTTAGATTGTGTGTGTAAGATTGTGTGTGTGTCTGAGTATGTATGTGAGTGTGTGTATGTCTGTGAGTGTATGTGAGTGTGTGTGTGAGATTGTGTGTGTGTGTGTGCGATTGTATGTGTGTGTGAGATTGTGTGTGTGCGATTGTGTGTGTGTGTGTGAGATTGTGTGTGTGAGATTGTGTGTATGAGATTGTGTGTGTGAGATTGTGTGTGTGTGTGAGATTGTGTGTGTGTGTGAGATTGTGTGTGCCTCTGTGAGATTGTGTGGGTGAGATTATTTTTATGAGATTGTGTGTGTGAGATTGTGTGTTTGAAATTGTGTGTGTGAGATTGTGTGTGTGAGATTGTGTGTGTGAGATTGTGTGTGTGAGATTGTGTGTGTGAGATTGTGTGTGTGAGATTGTGTGTGTGAGATTGTGTGTGAGATTCTGTGTGTGTGATTGTGTGTGTGAGATTGTGTGTGTGAGATTGTGTGTGTGAGATTGTGTGTGTGAGATTGTGTGTGTGAGATTGTGTGTGTGAGATTGTGTGTGTGTGAGATTGTGTGTGTGAGATTGTGTGTGTGAGATTGTGTGTGTGAGATTGTGTGTGTGAGATTGTGTGTGTGTGTGAGATTGTGTGTGTGAGATTGTGTGTGTGAGATTGTGTGTGTGAGATTGTGTGTGTGAGATTGTGTGTTTGGTAGTGTGTGTGTGTCAGATTGTGTGGGTGAGATTGTGTGTGTGAGATTGTGTGTGTGAGATTGTGTGTAAGATTATGTGTGTAAGATTGTGTGTGTGAGATTGTGCATGTGAGATTGTGTATGTGAGATTGTGTGTGAGATTATGTGTGTGTGAGATTGTGTGTGTGAGATTGTGTGTGTGAGATTGTGTGTGTGAGATTGTGTGTGTGTGTGAGATTGTGTGTGTGAGATTGTGTGTGTGAGATTGTGTATGTGAGATTGTGTGTGGGAGATTGTGTGTGTGAGATTGTGTGTGTGTGTGAGATTGTGTGTGTGAGATTGTGTGTGTGAGATTGTGTGTGTGAGATTATGTGTGTGAGATTGTGTGTGTGAGATTGTGTGTGTGTGTGAGATTGTGTGTGAGATTGTGTATGTGAGATTGTGTGTGTGAGATTTTGTGTGTGAGATTGTGTGTGTGTGAGATTGTGTGTGAGATTGTGTGTGTGAGATTGTGTATGTGAGATTGTGTGTGTGAGATTGTGTGTGATTGTGTGTGTGAGATTGTGTGTGTGAGATTGTGTGTGTGAGATTGTGTGTGTGAGATTGTGTGTGAGATTGTGTGTGTGAGATTGTGTGTGTGAGATTCAGTGTGTGTGAGATTGTGTGTGTGTGTGTGTTAGATTGTGTGTGTGTGTGAGATTGTGTGTGTGTGAGATTGTGTGTGTGTTAGATTGTGTGTGTAAGATTGTGTGTGTGTGTGAGATTGTGTGTGTGAGATTGTGTGGGTGAGATTCAGTGTGTGTGAGATTGTGTGTGTGTGTGTTAGATTGTGTGTGTGTTAGATTGTGTGTGTGAGATTGTGTGTGTGAGATTGTGTGTGTTAGATTGTGTGTGTGAGATTGTGTGTGTGAAATTGTGTGTGTGTGTTTTTTAGATTGTGTGTGTAAGATTGTGTGTGTGTCTGAGTATGTATGTGAGTGTGTGTATGTCTGTGAGTGTATGTGAGTGTGTGTGTGAGATTGTGTGTGTGTGTGTGCGATTGTATGTGTGTGTGAGATTGTGTGTGTGCGATTGTGTGTGTGTGTGTGAGATTGTGTGTGTGAGATTGTGTGTATGAGATTGTGTGTGTGAGATTGTGTGTGTGTGTGAGATTGTGTGTGTGTGTGAGATTGTGTGTGCCTCTGTGAGATTGTGTGGGTGAGATTATTTTTATGAGATTGTGTGTGTGAGATTGTGTGTTTGAAATTGTGTGTGTGAGATTGTGTGTCTGAGATTGTGTGTGTGAGATTGTGTGTGTGAGATTGTGTGTGTGAGATTGTGTGTGTGAGATTGTGTGTGTGAGATTGTGTGTGTGAGATTGTGTGTGAGATTCTGTGTGTGTGATTGTGTGTGTGAGATTGTGTGTGTGAGATTGTGTGTGTGAGATTGTGTGTGTGAGATTGTGTGTGTGAGATTGTGTGTGTGAGATTGTGTGTGTGTGAGATTGTGTGTGTGAGATTGTGTGTGTGAGATTGTGTGTGTGAGATTGTGTGTGTGAGATTGTGTGTGTGTGTGAGATTGTGTGTGTGAGATTGTGTGTGTGAGATTGTGTGTGTGAGATTGTGTGTGTGAGATTGTGTGTTTGGTAGTGTGTGTGTGTCAGATTGTGTGGGTGAGATTGTGTGTGTGAGATTGTGTGTGTGAGATTGTGTGTGTGAGATTGTGTGTGTGTGAGATTTGTGTGTGAGATTGTGTGTGTGAGAGTGTGTGTGTGTGAGATTGTGTATGTGTGTGAGATTGTGTGTGTGAGATTGTGTGTGTGAGATTGTGTGTGTGAGATTGTGTGTGTGTGAGAGATTGTGTGTGTGAGATTGTGTGTGAGATTGTGTGTGTGAGATTGTGTGTGTGAGAGTGTGTGTGTGAGATTGTGTGTGTGTGTGTGAGATGGTGTGTGAGATTGTGTGTGAAAGATTGTGTGTGTGAGATTGTGTGTGTGAGATTGTGTGTGTGAGAGTGTGTGTGTGAGATTGTGTGTGTGTGTGTGAGATTGTGTGTGAGATTGTGTGTGAAAGATTGTGTGTGTGAGATTGTGTGTGTGAGATTGTGTGTGTGAGATTGTGTGTGTTAGATTGTGTGTGTGAGATTGTGTGTGTGTGTGAGATTGTGTGTGTGAGAGTGTGTGTGTGTTAGATTGTGTGTGTTAGATTGTGTGTGTTAGATTGTGTGTGTGAGATTGTGTGTGTGTGTTAGATTGTGTGTGTGTTAGATTGTGTGTGTTAGATTGTGTGTGTTAGATTGTGTGTGTTAGATTGTGTGTGTTAGATTGTGTGTGTGAGATTGTGTGTGTGTGTTAGATTGTGTGTGTGTTAGATTGTGTGTGTGTGTTAGATTGTGTGTGTGTGTTAGATTGTGTGTGTTAGATTGTGTGTGTTAGATTGTGTGTGTTAGATTGTGTGTGTGAGATTGTGTGTGGGTGTTAGATTGTGTGTGTGAGATTGTGTGTGTGTGTGTGAGATTGTGTGTGTGAGAGTGTGTGTGTGTGAGAGTGTGTGTGTGAGATTGTGTGTGTGTGTGTGAGATTGTGTGTGAGATTGTGTGTGTGAGATGGTATGCGTGAGATAGTGTGTGTGAGATTGTGTGTGAAAGATTGTGTGTGTGAGATTGTGTGTGTGAGATTGTGTGTGTGAGATTGTGTGTGTTAGATTGTGTGTGTGAGATTGTGTGTGTGTGTGAGATTGTGTGTGTGAGATTGTGTGTGTGTGTGAGATTGTGTGTGTGTGAGATTGTGTGTGTGTGAGATTGTGTGTTTGAGATTGTGTGTGTGAGATTGTGTGTGTGAGATTGTGTGTGTGAGATTGTGTGTGTGTGTGTGTGTGAGATTGTGTGTGTGAGATTGTGTGTGTGAGATTGTGTGTGTGTGTGTGAGATTGTGTGTGTGAGATTGTGTGTGTGAGATTGTGTGTGTGAGATTGTGTGTGTGAGATTGTGTGTGAGATTGTGTGTGTGAGATTGTGTGTGAGATTGTCTGTGTGATTGTGCGTGTGAGATTGTCTGTGTGTGAGATTGTGTGTGTGAGATTGTGTGTGTGAGATTGTGTGTGTGTGAGAATGTGTGTGTGAGATTGTGTGTGTATGTGAGATTGTGTGTGTGAGATTGTGTGTGTGAGATTGTGTGTGTGAGATTGTATGTGTGTGAGATTGTGTGTTTGAGATTGTGTGTGTGAGATTGTGTGTGTGAGATTGTGTGTGTGAGATTGTGTGTGTGAGATTGTGTGTGTGAGATTGTGTGTGTGAGATTGTGTGTGTGAGATTGTGTGTGTGAGATTGTGTGTGTGAGATTGTGTGTTTGAGATTGTGTGTGTGAGATTGTGTGTGTGAGATTGTGTGTGTGAGATTGTGTGTGTGAGATTGTGTGTGTGAGATTGTGTGTGTGAGATTGTGTGTGTGAGATTGTGTGTGTGAGATTGTGTGTGTGAGATTGTGTGTGTGAGATTGTGTGTTTTAGATTGTGTGTGTGAGATTGTGTGTGTGAGATTGTGTGTGAGATTGTGTGTGTGAGATTGTGTGTGTGAGATTCAGTGTGTGTGAGATTGTGTGTGTGTGTGTGTTAGATTGTGTGTGTGTGTGAGATTGTGTGTGTGTGAGATTGTGTGTGTGTTAGATTGTGTGTGTAAGATTGTGTGTGTGTGTGAGATTGTTTGTGTGAGATTGTGTGGGTGAGATTCAGTGTGTGTGAGATTGTGTGTGTGTGTGTTAGATTGTGTGTGTGTTAGATTGTGTGTGTGAGATTGTGTGTGTGAGATTGTGTGTGTGAGATTGTGTGTGTGAGATTGTGTGTGAGATTATGTGTGTGTGATTGTGTGTGTGAGATTGTGTGTGTGAGATTGTGTGTGTGAGATTGTGTGTGTGAGATTGTGTGTGTGAGATTGTGTGTGTGAGATTGTGTGTGTGTGAGATTGTGTGTGTGAGATTGTGTGTGTGAGATTGTGTGTGTGAGATTGTGTGTGTGAGATTGTGTGTGTGTGTGAGATTGTGTGTGTGAGATTGTGTGTGTGAGATTGTGTGTGTGAGATTGTGTGTGTGAGATTGTGTGTTTGGTAGTGTGTGTGTGTCAGATTGTGTGGGTGAGATTGTGTGTGTGAGATTGTGTGTGTGAGATTGTGTGTAAGATTATGTGTGTAAGATTGTGTGTGTGAGATTGTGCATGTGAGATTGTGTATGTGAGATTGTGTGTGAGATTATGTGTGTGTGAGATTGTGTGTGTGAGATTGTGTGTGTGAGATTGTGTGTGTGAGATTGTGTGTGTGAGATTGTGTGTGTGTGTGAGATTGTGTGTGTGAGATTGTGTGTGTGAGATTGTGTATGTGAGATTGTGTGTGGGAGATTGTGTGTGTGAGATTGTGTGTGTGTGTGAGATTGTGTGTGTGAGATTGTGTGTGTGAGATTGTGTGTGTGAGATTATGTGTGTGAGATTGTGTGTGTGAGATTGTGTGTGTGTGTGAGATTGTGTGTGTGAGATTGTGTGTGAGATTGTGTATGTGAGATTGTGTGTGTGAGATTTTGTGTGTGAGATTGTGTGTGTGTGTGAGATTGTGTGTGAGATTGTGTGTGTGAGATTGTGTATGTGAGATTGTGTGTGTGAGATTGTGTGTGATTGTGTGTGTGAGATTGTGTGTGTGAGATTGTGTGTGTGAGATTGTGTGTGTGAGATTGTGTGTGAGATTGTGTGTGTGAGATTGTGTGTGTGAGATTCAGTGTGTGTGAGATTGTGTGTGTGTGTGTGTTAGATTGTGTGTGTGTGTGAGATTGTGTGTGTGTGAGATTGTGTGTGTGTTAGATTGTGTGTGTAAGATTGTGTGTGTGTGTGAGATTGTGTGTGTGAGATTGTGTGGGTGAGATTCAGTGTGTGTGAGATTGTGTGTGTGTGTGTTAGATTGTGTGTGTGTTAGATTGTGTGTGTGAGATTGTGTGTGTGAGATTGTGTGTGTTAGATTGTGTGTGTGAGATTGTGTGTGTGAAATTGTGTGTGTGTGTTTTTTAGATTGTGTGTGTAAGATTGTGTGTGTGTCTGAGTATGTATGTGAGTGTGTGTATGTCTGTGAGTGTATGTGAGTGTGTGTGTGAGATTGTGTGTGTGTGTGTGCGATTGTATGTGTGTGTGAGATTGTGTGTGTGCGATTGTGTGTGTGTGTGTGAGATTGTGTGTGTGAGATTGTGTGTATGAGATTGTGTGTGTGAGATTGTGTGTGTGTGTGAGATTGTGTGTGTGTGTGAGATTGTGTGTGCCTCTGTGAGATTGTGTGGGTGAGATTATTTTTATGAGATTGTGTGTGTGAGATTGTGTGTTTGAAATTGTGTGTGTGAGATTGTGTGTCTGAGATTGTGTGTGTGAGATTGTGTGTGTGAGATTGTGTGTGTGAGATTGTGTGTGTGAGATTGTGTGTGTGAGATTGTGTGTGAGATTCTGTGTGTGTGATTGTGTGTGTGAGATTGTGTGTGTGAGATTGTGTGTGTGAGATTGTGTGTGTGAGATTGTGTGTGTGAGATTGTGTGTGTGAGATTGTGTGTGTGTGAGATTGTGTGTGTGAGATTGTGTGTGTGAGATTGTGTGTGTGAGATTGTGTGTGTGAGATTGTGTGTGTGTGTGAGATTGTGTGTGTGAGATTGTGTGTGTGAGATTGTGTGTGTGAGATTGTGTGTGTGAGATTGTGTGTTTGGTAGTGTGTGTGTGTGAGATTGTGTGGGTGAGATTGTGTGTGTGAGATTGTGTGTGTGAGATTGTGTGTTTGGTAGTGTGTGTGTGTGAGATTGTGTGGGTGAGATTGTGTGTGTGAGATTGTGTGTGTGAGATTGTGTGTAAGATTATGTGTGTAAGATTGTGTGTGTGAGATTGTGCATGTGAGATTGTGTATGTGAGATTGTGTGTGAGATTATGTGTGTGTGAGATTGTGTGTGTGAGATTGTGTGTGTGAGATTGTGTGTGTGAGATTGTGTGTGTGAGATTGTGTGTGTGTGTGAGATTGTGTGTGTGAGATTGTGTGTGTGAGATTGTGTATGTGAGATTGTGTGTGGGAGATTGTGTGTGTGAGATTGTGTGTGTGTGTGAGATTGTGTGTGTGAGATTGTGTGTGTGAGATTGTGTGTGTGAGATTATGTGTGTGAGATTGTGTGTGTGAGATTGTGTGTGTGTGTGAGATTGTGTGTGTGAGATTGTGTGTGAGATTGTGTATGTGAGATTGTGTGTGTGAGATTTTGTGTGTGAGATTGTGTGTGTGTGTGAGATTGTGTGTGAGATTGTGTGTGTGAGATTGTGTATGTGAGATTGTGTGTGTGAGATTGTGTGTGATTGTGTGTGTGAGATTGTGTGTGTGAGATTGTGTGTGTGAGATTGTGTGTGTGAGATTGTGTGTGATTGTGTGTGAGATTGTGTGTGTGTGAGATTGTGTGTGTGAGATTGTGTGTGTGTGAGATTATGTGTATGAGATTGTGTGTGTGAGATTGTGTGGGTGGGTGAAATTGTGTGTGTGAGATTGTGTGTGTGAGATTGTGTGTGAGATTGTGTGTGTGAGATTGTGTGTGTGAGATTGTGTGTGTGAGATTGTGTGTGTGAGATTGTGTGTGTGAGATTGTGTGGGTGGGTGAAATTGTGTGTGTGAGATTGTGTGTGTGAGATTGTGTGTGAGATTGTGTGTGTGAGATTGTGTGTGTGAGATTGTGTATGTGAGATTGTGTGTGTGAGATTGTGTGTGTGAGATTGTGTGTGTGTGAGATTGTGTGTATGAGATTGTGTGTGTGAGATTATGTGTGTGTGAGATTGTGTGTGTGAGATTGTGTGTGCGTGATTATGTGTGTGAGATTGTGTTCGTGAGATTGTTTGTGTGTGTGAGATTGTGTGTGTGAGATTGTGTGTGTGAGATTGTGTGTGAGATTGTGTGTGTGTGAGAGATTGTGTGTGTGAGATTGTGTGTGTGTGTAAGATTGTGTATTTGAGATTTTGCGTGTGAGATTGTGTGTGTGTGTGAGATTGTGTGTGTGAGATTGTGTGTGTGAGATTGTGTGTGTGTGAGATTGTGTGTGAGATTGTGTTCGTGAGATTGTTTGTGTGTGAGATTGTGTGTGTGAGATTGTGTGTGTGTGAGATTGTGTGTGTGAGATTGTGTGTATGAGATTGTGTGTGTGTGTGAGATTGTGTATGTGAGATTGTGTGTGTAAGATTGTGTGTGAGAGATTGTGTGTGTGAGATTGTGTGTGTAAGATTGTGTGTGAGAGATTGTGTGTGTAAGATTTTGTATGTGAGATTGTGTGTGTGAGATGGTGTGTGTGAGATAGTGTGTGTGAGATTGTGTGTGAAAGATTGTGTGTGTGAGATTGTGTGTGTTAGATTGTGTGTGTGAGATTTTGTGTGTGTGTGAGATTGTGTGTGAGAGATTGTGTGTGTGTGTGAGATTGTGTGTGTGTGAGATTGTGTGTGTGTGAGATTGTGTGTTTGAGATTGTGTGTGTGAGATTGTGTGTGAGATTGTGTGTGTGAGATTGTGTGTGTGTGTGTGAGATTGTGTGTGTGAGATTGTGTGTGTGAGATTGTGTGTGTGTGTGTGAGATTGTGTGTGTGAGATTGTGTGTGTGAGATTGTGTGTGTGAGATTGTGTGTGAGATTGTGTGTTTGAGATTGTCTCTGTGTGAGAATGTGTGTGTGAGATTGTGTGTTTGAGATTGTGTGTGTGAGATTGTGTATTTGAGATTGTCTGTGTGTGAGAATGTGTGTGTGAGATTGTGTGTGTGAGATTGTGTGTGTGAGATTGTCTGTGTGTGAGAATGTGTGTGTGAGATTGTGTGTTTGAGATTGTGTGTGTGAGATTGTGTGTTTGAGATTGTGTGTGTGAGATTGTGTGTGTGAGATTGTGTGTGTGAGATTGTATGTGTGTGAGATTGTGTGTGTGAGATTGTCTGTGTGAGATTGTGTGTGTGAGATTGTCTGTGTGTGAGAATGTGTGTGTGAAATTGTGTGTTTGAAATTGTGTGTGTGAGATTGTCTGTGTGTGAGAATGTGTGTGTGAGATTGTGTGTGTGAAATTGTGTGTGTGAGATTGTGTGTGTGAGAATGTGTGTGTGAGATTGTGTGTGTGAGATTGTGTGTGTGAGATTGTCTGTGTGTGAGAATGTGTGTGTGAGATTGTGTGTTTGAGATTGTGTGTGTGAGATTGTGTGTGTGAGATTGTCTGTGTGAGATTCAGTGTGTGTGAGATTGTGTGTGTGTGTGTGTTAGATTGTGTGTGTGTGTAAGATTGTGTGTGTGTGAGATTGTGTGTGTGTTAGATTGTGTGTGTAAGATTGTGTGTGTGAAATTGTGTGTGTTAGATTGTGTGTGTGAGATTGTGTGTGTGAAATTGTGTGTGTGTGTTTTTGAGATTGTGTGTGTGAGATTGTGTGTGTGAGATTGTGTCTGAGATTGTATGTGTGTGTGTGTAACATTGTGTGTGTGTCTGAGTATGTCTGTGAGTGTGTGTATGTCTGTGAGTGTATGTGAGTGTGTGTGTGAGATTGTGTGTGTGTGTGTGCGATTGTATGTGTGTGTGAGATTGTGTGTGTGTGCGATTGTGTGTGTGTGTGAGATTGTGTGTGAGATTGTGTGTATGAGATTGTGTGTGTGAGATTGTGTGTGTGTGAGGTTGTGTGTGTGTGTGAGATTGTGTGTGCCTGTGTGAGATTGTGTGGGTGAGATTGTTTTTGTGAGATTGTGTGTGTGAGATTGTGTGTTTGAGATTGTGTGTGTGAGATTGTGTGTGTGTGTGTGTGTGAGATTGTGTGTTTGAGATTGTGTGTGTGAGATTGTGTGTGAGATTGTGTGTGTGAGATTGTGTGTGAGATTGTGTGTGTGAGATTGTGTGTGTGAGATTGTGTGTGTGAAATTGTGTGTGTGTGTGAGATTGTGTGTGTGAGATTTTGTGTGTGAGATTGTGTGTGAGATTGTGTGTGAGATTATGTGTGTGAGATTGTGTGTCTGAGATTGTGTATGTGAGATTGTGTGTGTGAGATTGTGTGTGTGAGATTGTGTGTGTGAGATTGTGTGTGTGAGATTGTGTGTGTGAGATTGTGTGTGTGAATTTGTGTGTGTGAGATTGTGTGTGTGAGATTGTGTGTGTGAGATTGTGTGTGTGTGTGTAAGATTGTGTGTGTGAGATTGTGTGTGTGAGATTGTATATGTGAGAATGTGTGTGTGAGATTGTGTGTGAGATTGTGTGTGTGAGATTGTATGTGTGAGAATGTGTGTGTGAGATTGTTTGTGAGATTGTGTGTGTGAGATTGTGTGTGTGTGATTGTGTGTGTGAGATTGTGTGTGTGAGATTCTGTGTTTGAAATTGTGTGTGTGAGATTGTGTGTCTGAGATTGTGTGTGTGAGATTGTGTGTGTGAGATTGTGTGTATGAGGTTGTGTGTGTGAGATTGTGTGTGTGAGATTGTGTGTTTGGTAGTGTGTGTGTGAGATTGTGTGTGTGTGATTGTGTGTGTGAGATTGTGTGTGTGAGATTGTGTGTGTGAGATTGTGTGTGAGATTATGTGTGTGAGATTGTGTGTGTGAGATTCTGTATGTGAGATTGTGTGTGAGATTGTGTGTGTGAGATTGTGTGTGTGAGATTGTGTGTGTGTGAGATTGTGTGTGTGAGATTGTGTGTGTGAGATTGTGTGTGTGAGATTGTGTGTGTGAGATTGTGTGTGTGAGATTGTGTGTGTGAAATTTTGTGTGAGATTGTGTGTGTGAGATTGTGTGTGTGAGATTATGTGTGTGAGATTGTGTGTAAGATTGTGTGTGTGAGATTGTGCATGTGAGATTGTGTATGTGAGATTGTGTGTGAGATTATGTGTGTGTGAGATTGTGTGTGTGAGATTGTGTGTGTGTGAGATTGTGTGTGTGAGATTGTGTGTGTGAGATTGTGTGTGTGAGATTGTGTGTGTGTGAGATTGTGTGTGTGAGATTGTGTGTGTGAGATTGTGTGTGTGAGATTGTGTGTGTGAGATTGTGTGTGTGAGATTGTGTGTGTGTGAGATTGTGTGTGTGAGATTGTGTGTGTGAGATTGTGTGTGTGAGATTGTGTGTGTGAGATTGTGTGGGTGGGTGAAATTGTGTGTGTGAGATTGTGTGTGTGAGATTGTGTATGAGATTGTGTGTGTGAGATTGTGTGTGTGAGATTGTGTGGGTGGGTGAAATTGTGTGTGTGAGATTGTGTGTGTGAGATTGTGTATGAGATTGTGTGTGTGAGATTGTGTGTGTGAGATTGTGTGTGTGAGATTGTGTGTGTGAGATTGTGTGTGTGAGATTGTGTGTGTGTGAGATTGTGTGTATGAGATTGTGTGTGTGAGATTGTGTGTAAGATTGTGTGTGTGAGATTGTGCATGTGAGATTGTGTATGTGAGATTGTGTGTGAGATTATGTGTGTGTGAGATTGTGTGTGTGAGATTGTGTGTGTGTGAGATTGTGTGTGTGAGATTGTGTGTGTGAGATTGTGTGTGTGAGATTGTGTGTGTGAGATTGTGTGTGTGAGATTGTGTGTGTGTGAGATTGTGTGCATGAGATTGTGTGTGTGAGATTATGTGTGTGAGATTGTGTGTGTGAGATTGTGTGTGTGTGAGATTGTGTGTATGAGATTGTGTGTGTGAGATTATGTGTGTGAGATTGTGTGGGTGGGTGAAATTGTGTGTGTGAGATTGTGTGTGTGAGATTGTGTTCGTGAGATTGTGTGTGTGAGATTGTGTGTGTGAGATTGTGTGTGTGAGATTGTGTGTGTGAGATTGTGTGTCTGTGAGATTGTGTGTGTGAGATTGTGTGTGTGAGATTGTGTGTGTGTGAGATTGTGTGGGTGGGTGAAATTGTGTGTGTGAGATTGTGTGTGTGAGATTGTGTGTGAGATTGTGTGTGTGAGATTGTGTGTGTGAGATTGTGTGTGTGAGATTGTGTGTGTGAGATTGTGTGTGTGTGAGATTGTGTGGGTGGGTGAAATTGTTTGTGTGAGATTGTGTGTTAGATTGTGTGTGAGATTGTGTGTGTGAGATTGTGTGTGTGAGATTGTGTGTGTGAGATTGTGTGTGTGTGAGATTGTGTGTGAGATTGTGTGTATGAGATTGTGTGTGTGAGATTATGTGTGTGTGAGATTGTGTGTGTGAGATTGTGTGTATGAGATTGTGTGTGTGAGATTATGTGTGTTTGAGATTGTGTGTGTGAGATTGTGTGTGCGTGATTGTGTGTGTGAGATTGTGTTCGTGAGATTGTTTGTGTGTGATAGATTGTGTGTGTGAGATTGTGTGTGTGAGATTGTGTGTGAGATTGTGTGTGTGTGAAAGATTGTGTGTGAGATTGTGTGTGTGTGTAAGATTGTGTATTTGAGATTTTGTGTGTGAGATTGTGTGTGTGTGTGAGATTGTGTGTGTGAGATTGTGTGTGTGAGATTGTGTGTGTGAGATTGTGTGTGTGAGATTGTGTGTGTGAGATTGTGTGTGTGAGATTGTGTGTGTGAGATTGTGTGTGTGAGATTGTGTGTGTGAGATTGTGTGTGTGTGAGATTGTGTGTGAGATTGTGTTCGTGAGATTGTGTGTGTGTGAGATTGTGTGTGTGAGATTGTGTGTGTGAGATTGTGTGTATGAGATTTTGTGTGTGTGTGAGATTGTGTATGTGAGATTGTGTGTGTAAGATTGTGTGTGTGTGAGAGATTTTGTGTGTGAGATTGTGTGTGTAAGATTGTGTGTGTGAGATTATGTGTGAGATTGTGTGTGTGATTGTGTGTGCGTGATTGTGTGTGTGAGATTGTGTTCGTGAGATTGTGTGTGTGTGTGAGATTCTGTGTGTGAGATTGTGTGTGTGAGATTGTGTGTGAGATTGTGTGTGTGTGTGAGATTGTGTGTGTGAGATTGTGTGTGTGTGTGTAAGATTGTGTGTGTAAGATTGTGTGTGTGAGATTATGTGTGTGTGAGATTGTGTGTGTGAGATTGTGTGTGTAAGATTGTGTGAGTTAGATTGTGTGTGTGAGATTGTGTGTGTTAGATTGTGTGTGTGAGATTGTGTGAGTTAGATTGTGTGTGTGAGATTGTGTGTGTAAGATTGTGTGTGTAAGATTGTGTGTGTGAGATTATGTGTGTGTGAGATTGTGTGTGTGAGATTGTGTGTGTAAGATTGTGTGAGTTAGATTGTGTGTGTGAGATTGTGTGTGTGAGATTGTGGGCGTAAGATTGTGTGAGTTAGATTGTGTGTGTGAGATTGTGTGTGTGAGATTGTGTGTGTGAGATTGTGTGTGTGAGATTGTGTGTGAGATTGTGTTTGTGAGATTGTGTGTGTGTGAGATTGTGGGTATGAAATTGTGTGTGTGAGATTGTGTGTGTGTGAGATTGTGTTCGTGAGATTGTGTGTGTGTGTGAGATTCTGTGTGTGAGATTGTGTGTGTGAGATTGTGTGTGAGATTGTGTGTGTGAGATTGTGTGTGTGAGATTGTGTGTGTGTGAGATTGTGTGTGTGAGATTGTGTGTGAGATTGTGTGTGTGTTAGATTGTGTGTGTGAGATTGTGTGTGTGAGATTGTGTGTGTGTGAGATTGTGTGTGTGAGATTGTGTGTGAGATTGTATTCGTGAGATTGTGTGTGTGTGAGATTGTGTGTGTGAGATTGTGTGTGTGAGATTGTGTGTGTGTGTGAGATTGTGTGTGTGAGATTGTGTGTGTGAGATTGTGTGTGTGAGATTGTGTGTGTGTGAGATTGTGTGTGAGATTGTGTGAGTGAGATTGTGTGTGTGTGAGATTGTGTGTGTGAGATTGTGTTCGTGAGATTGTGTGTATGAGATTGTGTGTGTGAGATTCTTTGTGTGAGATTGTGTGTGTGAGATTGTGTGTATGAGATTGTGTGTGTGTGAGATTGTGTGTGAGATTGTGTTCGTGAGATTGTGTGTGTGAGATTGTGTGTGTGAGATTGTGTGTGTGAGATTGTGTGTATGAGATTGTGTGTGTGAGATTCTTTGTGTGAGATTGTGTGTGAGATTGTGTGTATGAGATTGTGTGTGTGAGATTGTGTTTGAGCTGTGTGTGTGAGATTGTGTGTGTGAGATTGTGTCTGTGTGAGATTGTGTGTGGTAGATTGTGTGTGTGAGATTGTGTGTGTGAGATTGTGTGTGTGAGATTGTGTGTGTGAGATTGTGTGTGTGAGATTGTGTGTGTGAGATTGTGTGTATGAGATTGTGTGTGTGAGATTGTGTTTGAGCTGTGTGTGTGAGATTGTGTGTGTGAGATTGTGTCTGTGTGAGATTGTGTGTGGTAGATTGTGTGTGTGAGATTGTGTGTGTGAGATTGTGTGTGTGAGATTGTGTGTGTGTGAGATTGTGTGTGTGAGATTGTGTGTGTGAGATTGTGTGTGTGAGATTGTGTGTGTGGGATTGTGTGTGTGTGAGATTGTGTGTGTGGGATTGTGTGTGTGTGAGATTGTGTGTGTGAGATTGTGTGTGTGAGATTGTGTGTGTGTGAGATTGTGTGTGTGGGATTGTGTGTGTGTGAGATTGTGTGTGTGAGATTGTGTGTGTGAGATTGTGTGTGTGAGATTGAGTGTGTGAGATTGTGTGTGTGGGATTGTGTGTGTGTGAGATTGTGTGTGTGACGACTCAGAACGACAGTCCTGCTAGACTTCTGAGATTTTAGAGTAAGCGACAGACAGAGAGGAAGACGACAATCAGAGATGAAGACGACAATCAGAGATGAAGACGACAATCAGAGATGAAGACGAGAGTCACAGATGAAGACGAGTCAGAGATTAAGACGAGAGTCACAGATGAAGACGAGAGTCACAGATGAAGCCGAGAGTCACAGATGAAGACGAGAGTCAGAGATGAAGACGAGAGTCAGAGATGAAGACGAGAGTCACAGATGAAACCGAGAGTCACAGATGAAGACGAGAGTCAGAGATGAAGACGAGAGTCAGAGATGAACACGAGAGTCAGAGATGAAGACGAGAGTCACAGATGAAGACGAGAGTCAGAGATGAACACGAGAATCACAGATGAAGACGAGAGTCAGAGATGAAGACGAGAGTCACAGATGAAGACAAGAGTCACAGATGAAGACGAGAGTCAGAGATAAAGATGAGAGTCAGAGATGAAGACGACAGAGTCAGTGGCCATATGTTAATCGATGACTGATTACACCTGACAAACTACAGGCTGAAAACAGAAGAGGAAAACCTTTCTAAGGTGAACGGCTTCAGCCTTGATGGTGTTGTCCTCATACTCCGAGGGCAGACTCTTCATGTCCTCGTCCATGATCTGTGTCATCTTGGTGATCTGCTTGATGAGTTCTGTCATGGTGAAGTACTTGCTCGTCTGTAACTGGGTCTCTCGCATCCGTCGCGAGACAGCTTTCTGTTGCTCCAGGTCAATGTCTGCGAGTTGCACGGCGTTCGATGCCTGTCACCGGGTCAGAACAATAGGGACACAAATATGACATGTTTTACTGTGACCAGTTTGACTGTGACAAGATTTGGCATGTTTTAATGTGACATGCTTTGACATGTTTTAATGTGATAAGCTTTGGGATGTTTTAATGTGACAAGCTTTGGTATGTTTTAATTTGACATGCTTTGGGATGTTTATTGTGACAAGCTTTGTCATGTTTTAATGTGACATGCTTTGGGATGTAATACTGTGATACGTTTTGGCGTGTTTTACTGTGACAAGTTTTACTGTGACACGCCGCAGAAGACGGATGTGTCGGACCGAAAGGTGCAAATATGGCAGCCAAGCTGTAAACTAGCGACACAACGCATTCCGTTCAGCGGACTACATCATTCTTCTTGCGAAGACCTGTACAGGGCTTGGTAGCGGGAGATTGAGAACGAACGCAGAAGAAGAAGAAGAACTGTGACACGTTTAACTGTGACACGCTTTGGCAAGTTTTATTGTGACATATTTTACTGTGACATGTTTTACTGTAACATCTTTTGGCATGTTAACTGTTACATGTTTTACTGCGATATGTTTGACAGGTTTTACTGTGACATGTTTTCTTGTGACATGCTTTACTATGACTAGTTTTAGCCTGTTTTACTGTGACAAGTTTTGACATGTTTTACTGTGACATATTTTACGGTGACAAGCCTTGGTATGTTTTACTGTGACATGTTTTACTGTGACAAGCCATGGTATGTTTAACTGTGACATGTTTTACCTTGACAAGCCTTGGTATATTTTACTGCGACATGTTTTACTGTGACAATCTTTGGCATGTTTTACTGTGATATGTTTTAGCGTGTTTTACCGTGATATGTTTTACTGTAGCAAGCTTTGGCATGTTTTACTGTGACAAGTTTTACTGTGGCAAGATTAAACATCTTTTACTGTGACATGTATTACAGTGACACATTCTGGCAAGTTTTACTGGGGCATGTTTTACTGTGCCATATTTTACTGTGACATTTTTAATTGTAACATGTTTTGGCATGATCTACTGTTACATGTTTTACTGTGATATGTTTCGACAGGTTTTAATTTGACATGTTTAACTGTGACATGTTTTACCCTGACAAGTTTTGGACACGTTTTACTGTGAAATGTTTTGCTGTGACAGGTTTTGGCATGTGTTACTGTGACAAATTTTAGCATGTTTTACTGTGGCTAGTTAAATTGTATTGGATAGCGCTCTTTTTATCCATTGTATCCATTTTGTATCAATTGTATCCATTTTGTATCCAGTGTATCCATTTTGTATTACGTGTATCCATTTTGTATCACTTGTATCCATTTTGTATTACTTGTATCCATTTTGTATCTTTTGTATCCATTTTGTCTCACTTGTATCAATTTTGTATCACTTGTATCCATTTTGTATCACTTGTATCCAATTTTGTATCACTTGTATCCATTTTGTATCACTTGTATCCAATTTTGTATCACTTGTATCTATTTTTTATCGCTTGTATCCATTTTGTATCCATTGTACCAATTTTGAATCACTTGTATCCATCGTTTACATAGTAATGTCGGGGACATGTTCCAAATGATTTGACTTACTTTATTACATCTGTTTTGGATTGTGGTGTCGACTTTTCCATCTGCTGAGATTATGTTACCCAGGCACGTGAAATGTGTTATCAGTTTTACTTGATGGATTTGTATCAGTATTGTTGCTTTTATTTATTTCTTGCAATTATCAAAACTTCGGTTTTTTAATGTTGATTTTCATATTGTAATTCATTCGTGCATATCTCATACAGATAGTTTATATATTTCTGCATTTATTATATTATCGTCATGCCTTACCTATTGTTACGTCACAGACTCGGGAAGTGATCGACACAGCGAGCAGAAAATCACTATTTCCAGCAAGAGCATTTCACGTCACTGGAGCTCACTGCTGCGGAGTTTTTATCAAGACCGACAGACCCATGTATATTCTCGTACGATATTTGCATATACCATTAGCCACACACACATGTACGCTCCCATCCCAAACACACACGCACACACATGGATACACAAATACGCATTCCACACATCCACCAATACAAACACACACGCACACACATGGATATACAAATACGCATTCCACACATCCACCAATACAAACACACACGCACACACATGGATATACAAATACGCATTCCACACATCCACCAATACAAACACACACGCACACACATGGATATACAAATACGCATTCCACACATCCACCAATACAAACACACACGCACACACATGGATATACAAATACGCATTCCCCACATCCACAAATACAAAAACGAACACACACATGGATATACAAATACGCATTCCACACATCCATCAATTCAAACACACACGCACACACATGGATATACATTCCACACATCCACCAATAGAAACACACACGCACGCTCATGGATATACAAATACGCATTTCACACATCCACCAATACAAACACACACGCACACACATGAATATACAAATAAGCATTCCATACATCCACCAATACAAACACACACGCACACACATGGATATACAAATACGCATTCCACACATCCACCAATACAAACACACACGGCTCACACATGGATATACAAATACGCATTCCACACATCCACCAATACAAACACACACGGCTCACACATGGATATACAAATACGCATTCCACACATCCACCAATACAAACACACACGGCTCACACATGGATATACAAATACGCATTCCACACATCCACCAATACAAACACACACGCACACACATGGATATACAAATACGCATTCCACACATCCACCAATACAAACACACACGCACACACATGGATATACAAATACGCATTCCACACATCCACCAATACAATCAAACACGCACACACATGGATATACAAATACGCATTCCACACATCCACCAATACAAACACACACGCACGCACATGGATATACAAATACGCATTTCACACATACACCAATACAAACACACACGCACACACATAGATATACAGACACGCATTCCACACATCCACCAATACAAACACACGAACACACACATGGATATACAAATACGCATTCCACACATCCATCAATTCAAACACACACGCACACACATGGATATACATTCCACACATTCACCAATAGAAACACACACGCACGCTCATGGATATACAAATACGCATTCCATACATCCACCAATACAAACACACACGGCTCACACATGGATATACAAATACGCATTCCACACATCCACCAATACAAACACACACGGCTCACACATGGATATACAAATACGCATTCCACACATCCACCAATACAAACACACACGGCTCACACATGGATATACAAATACGCATTCCACACATCCACCAATACAAACACACACGGCTCACAACCAGAAGGTGCTGGGTTCCATCCCCATCACAGTACCTGCCGTTACACCGGGGAAGCAAACCTTTAGAAAATGCAGGAGGAAGCAGACACTTACATAAAATTCATGCTGAAGTCGGATGCACTAGGCCGACAGGCGCAAAATAAAAACCACAGAGCAATGCACACCGCCTTGGGGTATAGAGAAATAAGGCGAACGAAAAAGATATGTATATGGAGCGTATAGACTATTCGACAGTGAGTTGGCTTGCTAAAACTGGCATTACAGCGCGGCACGGTTCGAATTCACGGCCGGGCAGAATCCGGGGTTATTTCGTTTCTAGAACAACTCCTCCTCAAATCGACCCAGTTGTAAATTGGTACCTGACGTATTGTCGGGGAAGGTATAAACAGCAAGAAGGCAACTGGCCACCTCATCTTACATTGGTTTCGGCCAATTCGATGCAGAGCTAATCTCATACCTGACGTATTGTGTCCATGGGATCACCTTTAGTTTGATGTCCATACTGACTGGGGTACTTGGCTGACTGGGGCTCTCGGCTGAATGGGGTACTCGGCTGACTGGGGTACTCGGCTGACTGGGGTAATCGGCTGACTGGGGCTCTCGGCTGACTGGGGTACTTGGCTGAATGGGGTACTTGGCTGACTGGGGTACCTGGCTGACTGGGGTACTTGGCTGACTAGGGCTCTCGGCTGACTGGGGTACTCGGCTGACTGGGGTACTTGGCTGAATGGGGTACTTGGCTGACTGGGGTACTTGGCTGACTGGGGTACTTGGCTGACTGGGGCTCTCGGCTGACTGGGGTACTCGGCTGACTGGGGTACTTGGCTGACTGGGGTACTTGGGTAACTGGGGTACTCGGCTGACTGGGGCACTTGGCTGACTGGGGTACTCGGTTGACTGCGGCTCTCTGCTGACTGGGGCTCTCTGCTGACTGGGGCTCTCGGCTGACTGGGGCTCTCGGCTGACTGGGGCTCTCGGCTGACTGGGGCTCTCGGCTGACAGAGGCTCTCGGCTGACTGGGGCTCTCGGCTGACTGGGGTACTTGGCTGACTAGGGCTCTTGGCTGACTGGGGTACTCGGCTGACTGGGGTACTTGGTTGACTGGGATACTCGGTTGACTGGGGTACTCGGCTGACTGGGGTACTTGGCTGACTGGGGTACTCGGTTGACTGCGGCTCTCTGCTGACTGGGGCTCTCGGCTGACTGGGGTACTCGGTTGACTGCGGCTCTCTGCAGACTGGGGCTCTCGACTGACTGGGGTAGTCGGTTGACTGGGGCTCTCTGCTGACTGGGGTACTTAGCTGACTTGGGTACTTGGCTGACAGGGGTACTTGGCTGACTGGGGTACTTGGCTGACTGGGGTACTTGGCTGACTTGGGTACTTGGCTGACTGGGGTACTTGGCTGACTGGGGTACTTGGCGGTGCCTGATTGTAGCTATAAGCAACAATGACCGACGATGTCAGAGAATAGATTACCAATTAGTCGATAAGGAACAGTTCGCTACCATATATATAGATATGGCAGTTTAGAAACGACAGGAATCTTGATTTATTGAACCACATCTAGGATCTAGAACAAGTTATGACCTAGAACAAATTATGACCTAGAACAAATTATGACCTAGAACAAGTTAGGACCTAGAACAAGTTAGGACCTAGAACAAATTATGACCTAGAACAAGTTAGGACCTAGAACAAGTTAGGGCCTAGATCAAGTTAGGGCCTAGAACAAGTTATGACCTAGAACAAGTTAGGACCTAGAACAAGTTAGGACCTAGAACAAGTCAGGGCCTAGATCAAGTTTGGGCCTAAAACAAGTTATGACCTAGAACAAGTTAGGACCTAGAACAAGTTATGACCTAGAACAAGTTAGGACCTAGAACAAGTTATGACCTAGAACAAGTTAGGGCCTAGAACAAGTTATGACCTAGAACAATTTAAGACCTAGAACAAGTTATGACCTAGAACAAGTTAGGGCCTATAACCAGTTGAGATCAGTGTGAGATACAGCTGGGGTACTTTGATGTTGTGAGCTGTTGATGTGAACTTTGTGACAGAGAGAGGTAGGATGGAAGGGAAGAGGTAGGAGGGAAGGGAGGAAGAGAGAGGTAGGAGGGAAGGGATGGAGAGATATGTAGGATGGAAGGGAAGAGGTAGGAGGGAAGGGAGGGAGAGAGAGGTAGGAGGGAAGGGAGGGAGAGAGAGGTAGGAGGGAAGGGAGGGAGAGAGAGGTAGGTTGGAAGGGAAGAGGTAGGAGGGAAGGGAGGGAGAGAGAGGTAGGAGGGAAGAGAGGGAGAGAGAGGTAGGATGGAAAAGAAGAGGTAGGAGGGAAGGGAGGGAGAGAGAGGTAGGAGGGAAGGGAGGGAGAGAGAGGTAGGAGGGAAGGGAGAGAGAGAGAGGTAGGATGGAAGGGAGGGAGAGAGAGATAGGATGGAAGGGAGAGAGGTAGGAGGGAAGGGAGGGAGAGAGAGATAGGATGGAAGAGAGGGAGAGATAGGATGAGATTGAGTGATAGGACTACCAATATGTATATGATACAAGAACCAAAAGAAAACTCTATAAAATAGAGCTCATTTGTGATACATGAATACAAGAGGGGTTTGCCTGAGGACCAGAAGAAGATGTGCAATCAATGGCTTATCTGTTTGTGCTCTGACCTCAGTAGCCTGCAAGATCTTCTGTAGAGCTATGATCTCTGGGTCCGTACAGAAGTTTTCCAGGACGTCTATGTCTGTTACGACGCCAAACTTCTTGCGCATCTCCACTTCACACTTCTTGTTCATCTCTCCTAACCTGTGACACCAACAATACCAATATCATAATCAACAATATCAACAACAACAGTGGGAGCAACAACACCAACAACACTATCATCCTCATCATCGCAAACAACATTATGAACAACATAATCTACAGCAACACCAACAACACAACATAGAACACATCAACAACATATGTTCGGTAACGAAGCGACGTCATTGTATTCCTGACAGACCTATAGGTGAGCTGCCTCTCTCAGTGAGGGGCGAAGAGTGTAGATAAGGATGGTTACCTTAACTCGTCGGTTGTTCCTGCTCCGTCCTCGAAGGCGCCTCTTTCTGCTGATACACTCATGATTTGAAAACTTCGATATTTGTGCATGTCGGTTCAAAGATTGCAAATAACCTCAATCATTAAAGTAAAATGGCTGCGCCTGGCTGCACTCTTGACTCGCTCCGGTGTTTGTGTCGTTTTCTGTTGTTTGGTAGTTCCTGTTTCAATTATAATACATGACTGCTTATTCATGTTGTATCAAGGACTTTATTCTTTGTAATTCATATACTTTCGTTCGGTTATCCTGTTATGCTGCATCTTGCTGCGGATGTGCCTGTTTTAAACCTTGAGAAAAAAGTCAAGCATTTTGTGAACGTTCTGCTTGACTGCCCCACAGAATTCAGGGCAGGTTGTCGCTGCTTAAGGGCCTTCCTGCTTGGACTGAAGCCGACTTCCTCCTGCACTTCTCCTCCCTTCATTGGAGGTTACATCATACCTCTCCCAACCCTATATTCTCAGCACAGCAAGAGTCACGCTGACCCGAAGATGGACACAGTCCAGAGACCACGTGGGCAGAACACGACGAAATAGGGAGTCCGACACGGACAGACAAGGAAAGCCGACACAAACATTGGCTCAACACACTCCTCGCGGCCCTCATCCTGAGGCTGCGGAGAACTGGGCTCCACCTGAGGAGTATGTAGGGATTTTGGCTGACACTACGTATGAACAATCCTCAGTAGTTGGACTTGGAAGAGGTCGATCATCAGACCGCAGACGCTTAAAGATGTTATCTCTTTTATTTCTGCAAACCCCAGCATGACCAGAGCATGAAATTAGCACGATGTCCCAGACAATCCAGGCCTCCGTGTCTGTAATTCACTTACTCCACAGTTAGCCCGTCCGAAGCAAGGATTCAGATAGCCATATCAGTCGCCCAAGTCACTGCCTCGGTGTCCTTGTTCATGCTTGTATACTGTCTTATATGTTTCCCCGCTCCGCTGAACAGTAAAAATCTTTCTCAATCTAGGAATAAAACTATACCAAGATTTCTTACCACGCAACATGATCCATAAACAACAACATCATCAACAACATTAACAACAACAACATTAACATCAACAACACTAACTATAACAACAACAACACAATAACACCAACACCACCACCAACACCAACAACACCAGCACCACCACTTACATAAAAAAAACCACGAACAACACCAACGACACCAACAACATAACCAACATTAACAACACTAACACAAAAAAGATCAACACTACCAATAACCCCAACAACAACATCACCAACAACAACACCAATAACACAACCAACAACACCAACAATACTACCAACAACACTAACAACACCAACAACACTAACAACACTAACAACACTAACAACATCAACAACACTAACAACACAAAAACACTAACAACACTAACAACACTAACAACACCAACAACACCAACAACACTAACAACACCAACAACACCAACAACACCAACAACACCACTAACACCAACAATACTACCAACAAAACTAACAACATCAACAAAACTAACAACACCAACAACACTAACAACACCAACAACACCAACAACACCAACAACACCACTAACACCAACAATACTACCAACAAAACTAACAACATCAACAACACTAACAACATCAACAACACTAACAACACCAACAACACCAACAACACTAACAACACTAACAACACCAACAACACCAACAACACCAACAACACCACTAACACCAACAATATTACCAACAAAACTAACAACATCAACAAAACTAACAACATCAACAACACTAACAACAGCAACAACACTAACAACACCAACAACACTAACAACATTAAGTACACCAACAATACTAACAACATCAACAAAACTAACAACACCAACAAGACTAACAACACCACTAACACCACTAACAACATCAACAACACTAAGACCACTAACGCCACTAACAACATCAACAACACAAACAACACTAACAACATCAACAACACTAACACCACTAACACCACTAACAACATCAACAACACTAACAACACTAACAACATCAACAACACTAACACCAATAACACCACTAACAGCATCAACAAAACCAACAACACTAACAACACCACTAACAAAACTAACAACATCAACAACACTAACACCACTAACAACACTAACAACACCAACAACACTAACAACACCACTAACAACACTAACAACACCAATAACACTAACACCACTAACACCACTAACAACACCAACAACACTAACAACACCAACAACACTAACAACACCACTAACAACACTAACAACATCAACAACACTAACACCACTAACACCACTAACAACATCAACAAAACCAACAACACTAACAACACGACTAACAAAACTAACAACATCAACAACACTAACAACACCAACAACACTAACAACACCAACAACACTAACAACACCACTAACAACATCAACAACACTAACACCACCAACAACACCAACAACACTACTAACAACACTGACAACATCAACAACACTAACACCACTAACAACACTAACAACACCAACAACACTAACATCATCAACAACACAAACAACAACACCAGTAACATCAACTATATCACCAACAATACCAACAACATCAACAGCAATACCACCAACATCAACAACAACAATAACAACACCAATAACAACAACAACACCCCCATCAACAACATCAACAATATCAACAACACTAACACCATCAACAAAATTAACAACCCCACCAACAACATCAAGAAAATCACCAACAACATCAACACCACCAACAACACCCCCAACAACACCATCGAAACCATCAACAACTTCAACAACATCAATACCAACAGCACCACTAACAACATCAACACCATCAACAACATCATCAACACCACCAATACCATCAACACTATCAACACCAACAACAACATAACCACCACCACCAACAATATCACCACCAACACCACCAACCACATCAACAACACCAACAACACCACCACCAACACCACCAACAACATCAACACCATCAACAACACCATCAACAACACCAACAGTAACATCAATAACAACAACACCAACACCATTAAAAGCAGCATCAACCAATCGACCAAATTAGCAGAAGCAGATGTGAGTACCTGTGACGTTACACTGACACAGAACATGTCACGTACGTGGTCAGAGGTCAGAATGACAAGTTGTGGGCCTCCATATTATACCTCTATGCCAAACAAGTTAGACGTCACATCAAACTTGACGTCAAGTTGTGACATACTGATGCCACGTCAGGATGTACATAATGTCAAGTTAATGTTCACGATTTGAAGGGGACCTGTCTAAGATGAGATGTCCAAGGAGAGAAATTCAAGGGGGTGGGGATGGCCAGAGGGAGATGTCCAAGGGAAGACACTCAAGGGGAGATGTCCAAGGGCAGATGTCCACGGGGAGATGTTCAATGGGAGATGTCCAAGATGAGATGTTCAATTTAATATGGTAAAAGTGATGTGTTGAATATGAGATGTTGTAGGTGAGGTGTTGAAGGTCAGGTGTTGTATGTGAGTTGCTGTAGGTGAGGTGATGTAGTTCGTAGGTGAGGTGATGTAGTTTGTAGGTTAGGTGATGTAGGTTAGGTTATGTAGTTTGTAGGTGAGGCGTTGTAGTGATGTGATGTAAGTGAGCTGATGTACGTGAGGTGATGTACGTGAGGTGTTGTATGTGAGGCGTTGTAGTGATGTGATGTAAGTGAGCTGATGTACGTGAGGTGATGTACGTGAGGTGTTGTATGTGAGGTGACATGGGTGAGCTGATGTGGATGAGGTGATGTAGGTTAGATGATTGAGTTTGTAGGTTAGGTGATGTATGTGAGGTTATGTATCTGAGGTGATGTATGTGAGGTGATGTATGTGAAGTGATGTATGTGAGGTGATGTATGTGAGGTGATGTATGTGAGGTGATGTATGTGAGGTGATGTAGGTTAGGTGATGTAGGTTAGGTGATGTAGTTTGTATGTGAGTTGATGTGTGTGAGGTGATGTATGTGAGGTGATGTATGTGAAGTGATGTAGATGAGTTGATGTATCTGAAGTGATGTATGTGAGGTGATGTATGTGAGTTGATGTATGTGAGGTGATGTATCTGAGGTGATGTAGGGTGAGGGTGGTGTGTTTTGACATATTTAAGCTGAGGTTACTGTAATCCCCCTTACCTTGCCAGATATTTCTGTTTCTCTCTCTGTAGTTGCAGATGCATCTTCTTCACTTCCAGAACCTTCTTTCTTTGTATTTTTTTCTCCTTGATGAGCTCGGGAATGCGATGCCGCAGCCTCGTGATGCTGCTGTTCTCTATGACCAACGTTTCTGACAGGTCTCTGTCCATGTGTAAGATCTGATGCAGGTTCAAGGACACTGCTACATCTATGTTGTTGAGGAACTCCTGCTTTTCTTTAGAGAACGCCTCCAGCTCCTTCCGACCTCGCTCAAACTCTTTGTCCGCGGCCTGGGTCTTTGATTTCAAGTTGTTGATTGCTGACACTAGCTCGTCATACACCTCTTTGGCTGCCATCTCGTTCTCGTCGATTAGGAGACGACTGTTGCGAACGTCGATGACCTGGTCATAGATATCCTTGTTGAGCTCTGGTGGAGGAAAATCGATATCCAATCCGTCGTCATCGTCCTCATCCAAATCCATATCCATATCGCTACTCGACTCGCTGTTATCGTCACTTCCTGAGGACTCCATGGATTCCGACGATCGAGCCCCTTGATCCTTGGGTTTGGGCTTGGATATCTTTTTATTGAAGACCCGGATGAGATATTTCTCAAAGACGGGAAGCTTGGATGCGATCTGCATGACTTCCTGCAGTAAGGCATTCCGCTGTTTGGCATGTCCATCGAGATCCTTCTTCACAACCTCTTGCTTCTTGGATAATGCTTTTATTTGTGCTGCATATTCCTTCCTTTCGTGGTTGGCATCCACTATCTTGTTCTCCATGGCAGCCTCCATAGCCTCACTTTTTTGAGCCAGCATGAACTCCTGTGTTAGAACAACCATCCTCTGATCAGCGGTTTTGATGAGGTAATCTAGCTTTGTCTTCCGGTGCTTCAATATTTTGATCTGCGCATTAAATATGAATATCTCTTCATTGATTTTCTTGAGGTAGTAATCCTGATAGTGTCTGGCAGCCACCAGCCGCACTATCATCATGTGTTTCTCCAGTGGTGAAGGCTCGCTAGGAATTATTTCAACAAAATTTCCTAGGTCATAAATGTCCTCCTTCGGTTTATCGTCCTCCACACGGTCCAGCTGGTGAAGGACCTTGCTAGTGCTGGACACTTTTCGGTAAATCTGGGTTCCGTGGTGTTTCCTTTTCATGGGCGTTTCCACTTTCTTGGGTTTCGGGGCTACCAACTGTGTTGCCGCCATCTTTGCCTTTTCATCCAAATGGAGCTTATACGCCCTGACATCCTCAGGTGTGTATACCATATATGACTTTGGGCTTTCTTCGGGAGTCATGGACTCTATTTCTGGTATCGGCAATTTCTCTCCAGGCGGCAACAGAAGCTGGTTGTCTTGAATGATCTTGGTGTAGCTGTTCATGCGCTCAATAATCTCCACTTTACTCTGTCGCTGCAGGAGTAGCTTGTCGTTGAAGCTACACTTCAGTTGGTGAATAATTTCTTCTAAATACACCAGCCGTTTACGACCCCGATGCTCTGTTAGCTTCTTCTGGTCTGGCACCCTGTAGTCAGCTGCCATTTTCAGCTTTTTGTCGCCCATAGTATTACTGGCTTCTTCTATTGCTTTATCTTCCTCTCGCAGTTCTCTGCCCTTAGGCTCGGTAGCGAGAAAGTCCTTCCATACGTGTCGTCTGTGGATCTTCTTCTGTTTCCGTTCCCAAAGCCTCACCATTCTTTGGTAAATAAATTTGTCCATTCCTGGCTGCCTTCTTGGCTTATTCACGCTCTCGTAAATTGTGCTTGAGGCTCCGGACACATCATCGTCCATAATGCTCGACTCAACGCCATGGGGGGTGCTCTGATTCATTATCCTATCTTTGGCCAGTTCGAAAAATGCCGGGAACGTTGGCACTCTAAAAGAACTGACGGACAGATTCGATTGAAATGCTTTCACAACGAAGTAATTACAGTCAACCGTGTCGTTGTAGAATGATTTCAGTTTGGTCAAAGCAATGGTACAGCGCTCTGTCTCCCAGGCTAACTCCACGTGCAATTGTCGTAACGCTTGCTGCATCTCCATCTCGCGCCGCACAATGCCATCCTTGGTGATGGTGAACTCCACGTCGCTGAGTCGCGCGTGCTCCGGAAGCTCGTTGTTCCGTCTAACAATGTCATAGAACAGGAGGCGAAGACGCACTATCTCCTCGTGCTTGGCCGCCTTGTTGCGTTTCGCAGTCGCTAGCAGGGCCATCTCCTTCTCGATAGATTTGGAAACTTCAAGTGTGTACGCGCTGGGACTCAAGATGTCTTGGATGCCGGAGCGCACCGGCCGGACGGGTATAAAGGGCGATGGTACATTTGAAATGTAGTTTTGAACATCTTTTGGCGGTAACAGAGCATGCAAAAAACAATTTCCGTCGTTTCCACAAGTAATCGCGAAGACACCTTCCTTGTCTAGAGCAATCGACGTGATACTTCCTCTAACACAGTCATGGACTCCCTCAGTCCAGTGAGGTCCAACATTTTCTAGATCAAAGGCAAACGAAAGCCGTTGAATCCGAAATCTCCCATCCTCGAAGCCCCAAAAAATTGTATCTCCGTCGACATTCAGGGCAAAGGCCGTTATTGGAACATCGTCAGAATCCAGCACGGGAATGGCTGATATGGGTTCCTGCGGTCTGGCAGGTATTGATGAATTTTCTTCTGAATCGAGAAGTTTGATGACGTATAAGTAGCCTGCGTCATACTTGCCCATAGACATCAGCATTTCGTTGTTCTGGAAGGGGAGGGGGATCATAAGTAGGATTGGACTTGGCTCTGTCGGCATGCTTGGCTCCCACTTTTTCTTTGGTTTCTCGTCCCCTTTGTTGCGCTCCAATTCTTCTGCTTCCAACAGGAGGCGAAGATCTTGCTGAGACTGGGTTTCCGCACCGTCGGCGATTCGTTGTCTGTTTTCCTCTTCCAGCGTGGCTTGTCTAGCCTCCTCTGCTATTCGCTCTCTTTGCAGTTCTTCGTTATGCCTCAGCTCCGATTTGATACTGAGAAAATCGTACCGCCTCAACAGCTTGGCCGACACATGAAAGTAGGACATTTCGTTGTCTATCTCCTTCCAACTGGGTGCTAGAACTTCTTGTATTGTTCCGCCGTCCAATGCAACGAATACAGTCTTCCGCTCGGCCGCATTTTTCGACCAGGAAATAATTCTGACTGCCTTCCAGTCCGGCATTTGAACAAAGGCCATTGGCTGATAGTCTTTCCGCACGTCAAAAAAAAATATGGTACCATCCTCGCCGCCTGTTACGAGTAGATCTCCGTCCGAATCTAACTCAATTGTTGTCAGCTTCCGTGCGTGTGGCTTCCTGACCTGTTCTAAGTTGATTGTCATTGGGAGATTGTCCGACGGACTTCCGGAGAGAGCGAGCACTCGGAAGGTACCATCTGTGAATCCAGCAATCATAGTCGTGCTGTACGAGTCTAAGGTAGACGGCCAAAGTAAGCACGATCCGGGAGCACTGAACGTAGCCTTGGCAACGAGATCTCTAGTGATGTAGTTGTGGACCCTGACCTGTCCATCAGCGCCTAGTGTCGCAAACAGACAGCTGAGGCTACAACACTTACCGCTCACAATAGGTCCTCCGTGCGCTGTCGATATGACTGTGGGCTCTTTCGCTGTGTTCAGGAAGGACAGGTCAACCTTATAGATAGCGCCTCTGCCATCTTGAGCAAACCAGAAAATGGAGTTTGAGCTTGCGTCTGGAACATCTTGGACAATCGACCAAATATCGGCTCCGTCACTAACATTCACATGAGCCAGAACCTTCAAGGGCACTTTCAAACTCTCTTCGCTTGTATTGATCTCGGCCGTATCCACTGCGTCAAAGCTCCATGTCTTCACCATTCCGTCCTGGCCTGTTGTATAAAATTCGCCTTCATTGAGCAGGACTTGACGGACGATGCCGTCGTGACACGGAATGTCAGACCTGATGCAAAGCTCGGCTACGATCAGACCATTCTCCCAGACAAGAAGGTTACCCCACTCGCTGCCGCTCACCACTTTGCCATCCGGCATCTCCACATACCCTTCAATATCCGACAGTTCGGTTCTACCGAAACGTCCAATATCGCCTTTCAGCTTCAAGCCAGTAAAAGTGTCGGCCATTTTCCAAAACTTGATGTGACACAAGCCGGAAGTAGTTAATCTTCCCGCCAGCTCTTTTGAAAACGTCACTCGAAACACATCTTGCGCGTGAGATTTGACTCGCAACAGCGGCGCCTCGGCTAGCCAGTTCCAGACCGTTATGAGGAAGTCAGGTTCTCCACCCTGGGAGGCTAAATGCCTGCCGTCGGGACTGAAGTTGACTGAGGCATACACTTTGTTTGTTCCCTCTTTTAATTTACGGAAAAGCTGCAGTTTTGGCCACGACCAAATTCCAATTAAGGGGTTAAACCCTTTCTCTGCAGCAGCAAACAATCTTTTACTAGGGTGTATGGCTAGAGCTCCAAAACATGAGCCACCAAGACAGCGGAGATAGGACTTGTCCAATGTAGTGTGGTGAAAGAGGGTCAACACAGAGCCTGACATGTAAATCAGTGTGTTCTCGTCCAGAACGTGCAGGTTGGCCATACGCTGACTGTCGTAGCCAAACGAGTAGGCGAGATAGAAAGGTGGTCTACTAAAGGCATCGTCATCACTCGAGCTGTGGGTTGTTCTCTCCATAGCAGGCTCGTAGTGGATCTTTGGTGGCCTTTCAATTAGCTTCTTGACTAAAACTTTCTTAAACCTTTTCTTCATCTGCTCTTCCTCCGTTTCAAGATCAGCATCTGGCACTTCCGGGGCACCAAGTACCCCGAGTGTCTCACCAGCCTCAGATCCAACATCACTTTCTTTTTCCTTCTTGTCAGATTCTGTGACACCTGGCTGCAATGACGGGGTGACCTCTACCGCTGCGTCTGGAGCCTCAGTTTCCTGCTCTCCTGCATGGTGGATAGATGGCGTGACTAGCTCCTCTTCGGTCACCTCAACCAACTCGGTGATCCACTGATAGTCCTTCTCTGAAGGGTAAATATCTGGCTCGTCATACTCGGCCAGCTCGTCCTCCCACTCACACACTTGCTCCTCAACACCGGGCTTATCATCCCCATCATCATATTCCGTTCCTACAGATACGATGGACTCGGTTAAGGCTTTTCCGGCAATTCCTTCTGGAACGGACACAGGTGGATCTGTGACCTTTGTCGAGATGATATCGAGATCTTCAACCTTTTCCTCTTTCATAGGTCCCTCTTCGCCAGGCTGTTCCGTCTCCTCGACTGTATCTGGAATCTTGCCAGCGTCCTCTTGCTCATCCTCTTTGCCCTCTGAATAGTTATCTGCGGCCGTCACATCTTCCCTAGCAGGTCCAACAGGCTTGTCTGAGGACAAAAGTTACAGCCAGACACTTTTCTTATACACTAAATATTCAACATGCGTCCACCTTGATCGGAAGAGGATATCAGACCCTGATGTCAAGTTGTCAGTCCCTGATGTCATGTTGTCAGTCCCTGATGTCAAGTTGTCAGTCCCTGATGTCATGTTGTCAGTCCCTGATGTCAAGTTGTCAGTCCATAATGTCAAGTTGTCAGACCCTTATGTCAAGTTGTCAGTCCCTGATGTCAAGTTGGCAGTCCCTGATGTCAAGTTGTCAGTCCATGATGTCAAGTTGTCAGACCCTGATGTCAAGTTGTCAGTCCCTGATGTCATGTTGTCAGTCCCTGATGTCAAGTTGTCAGTCCCTGATGTCATGTTGTCAGTCCCTGATGTCAAGTTGTCAGTCCGTAATGTCAAGTTGTCAGACCCTTATGTCAAGTTGTCAGTCCCTGATGTCAAGTTGGCAGTCCCTGATGTCAAGTTGTCAGTCCATGATGTCAAGTTGTCAGACCCTGATGTCAAGTTGTCAGTCCCTGATGTCAAGTTGTCAGTCCATGATGTCAAGTTGTCAGACACTGATGTCAAGTTGTCAGTCCATGATGTCAAGTTGTCAGTCCATGATGTCAAGTTGTCAGTCCATAATGTCAAGTTGTCAGACCCTTATGTCAAGTTGTCAGTCCATGATGTCAAGTTGTCAGACCCTGATGTCAAGTTGTCAGTCCCTGATGTCAAGTTGTCAGACCCTGATGTCAAGTTGTCAGTCCATGATGTCAAGTTGTCAGTCCCTGATGTCAAGTTGTCAGTCCATGATGTCAAGTTGTCAGTCCATGATGTCAAGTTGTCAGACCCTGATGTCAAGTTGTCAGTCCCTGATGTCAAGTTGTCAGACCCTGATGTCAAGTTGTCAGTCCATGATGTCAAGTTGTCAGAAGATATAGAAGACACAGAGCTGTGGGGTAAAGAGGAGGACAGAGATATCTGGGGATGGATAGATGTGGATGGATAGATGTGGATGGATACACAAAACTGCAGAGAAAGGAATGACACATCAATCAATCAATCAAAGACCGCCACTCCTCTCCGCTCATAGGCCCTTGACAATATCTCGCCAGCATAGTGGGTCAGCCAAGTGTCAGCATAGTGTGTCAGCATAGTGTCAGCATAGTGTGTCAGCCAAGTGTCAGCATAGTGTGTCAGCATAGTGTGTCAGCCAAGTATCAGCATAGTGGGTCAGCCAAGTGTCAGCATAGTGTGTCAGCATAGTGTCAGCATAGTGTGTCAGTATAGTGTCAGTATAGTGGGTCAGCCAAGTGTCAGCATAGTGTGTCAGCATAGTGTGTCAGCATAGTGGGTCAGCCAAGTGTCAGCATAGTGTGTCAGCATAGTGTCAGCATAGTGGGTCAGCCAAGTGTCAGCATAGTGGGTCAGCCAAGTGTCAGCATAGTGGGTCAGCCAAGTGTCAGCATAGTGTGTCAGCATAGTGTGTCAGCATAGTGTGTCCGCCAAGTGTCAGCATAGTGTGTCAGCATAGTGTGTCGGCATAATGTGTCAGCCAAGTGTCAACATAGTGTGTCAGCATAGTGTGTCAGCATAGTGTGTCAGCCAAGTGTCAGCATAGTGTGTCAGCCAAGTGTTAGCATAGTGTGTCAGCATAGTGTGTCAGCATAGTGTGTCGGCATAATGTGTCAGCCAAGTGTCAACATAGTGTGTCAGCATAGTGTGTCAGCATAGTGTGTCAGCCAAGTGTCAGCATAGTGTGTCAGCCAAGTGTTAGCATAGTGTGTCAGCATAGTGTGTCGGCATAGTGTGTCAGCCAAGTGTCTGCATGACGACCCCAACTCAATGAGACTCCCCGTGTTTACCTGCGTCAGACTAATGTTCTTGTGCCTTCTCGTTCTTAGAAACATTGGAGCAATATTAATTTTCTTTTAAATTCTTTGTTTGCCTAATTTAAATATTCCACAAGACGGTGTGAGTTGCGCTACGATATTTCTTTTGCGCTTGTCGGCTCAGTGCATCCCATTTCGGCAGGCATTTTATGCAAGGATCTGCTGCCTGCTGCATTTTCTAAGGGTTTTCTTCGCCGAAATACATACACACTCTCCACACGTTAACAGTGTCCTGACACACATAAACACAGTCCATGCGTTAACAGTGTCCTGACACACATACACACACTCCATAAGTTAACAGTGTCCTGACACATACACACACTCCATACATTAACACTGTCCTGACACACACACACCCACCACACACACACACACACACACACACACACACACACCATGCGTTAACAGTGTCCTGACACACAAACAGACACTCCATACGTTAACAGTGTCCTGACACACATACACACCCTCCATACATTAACACTGTCCTGACACACACACACACCCACCACACACACACACACACACGCACTCCATACGTTAACAGTGTCCTGACACACATACACACCACACATACACACACTCCATACGTTAACAGTGTCTTGACACACATACACACCCACCACACACATACACACACTCCATACGTTAACACTGTCCTGACACACATACATACACTCCATACGTTAACACTGTCCTGACACACATACATACACTCCATACGTTAACAGTGTCCTGACACACATACACACACTGTATACGTTAACACTGTCCTGACACACATACACACACTCCATACGTTAACAGTGTTCTGACACATACACACACACACACTCCATACGTAAAAATGTCCTGACACACACACACACACCACACGTTAACACTGCCCTGACACACACACAGACACTCCATACGTTAACACTGTCCTGACACATACAAACACTCCATACGTTAACACTGTCCTGACACACACACATACACACCACACGTTAACACTGTCCTGACACACATACACACACTCCATACGTTAACACTGTCCTGACACACACACACACACACTCCATACGTTAACACTGTCATGACACATATACACACACTCCATACGTTAACAGTGTCCTGACCCACATACACACACTCCATACGTTAACAGTGTCCTGACACACACACACACTCCATACGTTAACACTGTCCTGACACATTCACACATACACACCAACTACACACACACACACCACACACGTTAACACTATCCTCACACACATGCAAACACACATCACACGTTAACACTGTCCTGAGAAACACACCCCCCACACGTTAACACTGTCCTGACACACACATACACCCTACACCCTCCCACACACATACACACCACATACACACACACCACACACACACACACCCACATACACCACACGTTAACACTGTCCTGACATACACATATACCCTTAATCCCCCCCCCCCATAAACACACACCACACACACACACCCCACACGTTAACACTGTCCTCACACACACGCACACACACACACCACACGTTAACACTGTCCTGACACACATATACACCTTACACCCCCCCCCCCCCACTCACACACAACCCATTCGTTAACACTGTCCTGAGCTGAGACACACACCCCACTCCCCCCCCCCACACACACACATACACACATACCCTACACACATACACACACACCCCACACACATACACACACACGATACACACACACACACACACCACACGTTAACACTGTCCTGACACACAGACACACACACACACGCACACCACACGTTAACGTTGTCTTGACACACACACACACAGACACACGCGCACTCACACACGCCCGCGAACATGCGAGCACGAACATGTGCACACGCACACTGACACACACACTGATACACATACTAACACACACACTAACACACACAATGACACGCACACTGACACACACACACACTGACACACATACACTGACACACACACTCTGACACACACATACTCACACACGCACACACACACTGACACACACTGACACACACACACTGACACACACACTGACACAATACACACACTGACACACATACACTGACACACACACACACTGACACACACACACACGGGCGAAAACGCGAACACGACTATGCGCACATACACGGAAACACACACGCACGCACGCATACACACCTAAATGCAATTTATTATTAAAGTGTTTTGGCGGTCAGGCAAAATATCCAATGACAAACTCCTACATGACACCAACCTAGAAGATATGGATAGCATTATAAGAGAGAGAAGATGACTGGGACATGTCATGAGAACGAGTCTGGACATGGCTGGGACATGTCATGAGATCGAGTCTGGACATGGTTGGGACATGTCCTGAGAACGAGTCTGGACATGGTTGAGACATGTCCTAAGAACAAGTCTGGACATGGCTGGAACATGTCATGAGAACAAGTCTGGACATGGCTGGAACATGTCATGAGAACGAGTCTGGACATGACTGGGACATGTCATGAGAACTAGTCTGGACATGGCTGGGACATGTCATGAGAACGAGTCTGGGCATTCCCTGCAACAACAGCACTGATGTGGGCACTGGAGGGTCAGAAGAAGAAGGATAGACCAAAACGTATTTGGGGAACGCACGGTGGAGGAGGGCCTGTTCTGCGTCTCTCTGACATGAGGCACTGGATGAAAGCCTGCTCACAACCGAAAGGCGAGGGAAGTCCTTGTGAAAGCTTCAAGTGCCACAGGGCACAAAGATAATTAGAACGTAGAGAGCTTTTGACATGCATAATAAAGACATTATACATGGATAAGGAAGCACCTTACATATTTCGTGGAGACATTCCACATGGACACTTTGGACATGAAGAAAGCGAACACGCTGAACCGATGCAATGGCCGGCCCCCTGCTAGTGGCTCATGCCATCACCATCCGAGAGGACCAACCTTGAGTGAATGCAATCAGCAAGCTACAGGGACTATTTGTCATATTCCCGGTTCATGGATCTGCCCAAAATGTAGTGATATCACCAGTAAATAATCACACAAAGGGCACGGAGAAACATACAATAATAGTGGCACATGTCTGGTCTGAGGGTTTCGTATTATGTCTCAGCTTGCATACTGAACCTGAACTGAGGCGCTCACCTTCGTCCTCTTCGGGGGCAGACATTGTGAATCTGTTTCAGGGAATCTCTGTCTCTCGGCTTCTAAATGCAAACTGAGGTCGCCATATCACCGGAACTCTTCTTTGTCAACACCAGGAAACGACAACTCGTCCGTCTCACAACGGTGCAGCACGCTTCACGTGACGTAATATCAGTGTGGTTAGATCCGGTAAGATGGCCAGCAAACGACAGCTGCTCTCGTGGTCTGCGATTTTCGTGTGGTTTGTTCGTTCCAAATAATGTATGGAGCACAGTGTCGTGTGGCAATCATTATCTAGCACGTCCTACGCTATTCATAGAAAGCCTATGTGTGTGATTTTCCTCGGAATTAGCAGATAACACGATCTGTTCTTCATGTGTTATACACATGTGATTACACGTTGTTGGATAGGATGTCACTACAGATTGCGCACCGTCCTTGGTTGGTGTGCACGACCTACTTGGAAATTGCGTCCATTTTCTTTGTGCCACGACCGGAATCTCCCCTCAGCCATGGGTTAATGGCCCCTCACCTAGACCTACAGATATGGGCGCTGATCAGCAGCAGCGTCTTCTAGTCTACGCGTGGGGGCTGCTGCTGTCGAGAGGTAGGACATTCGCCTCTCAAATCGACAAGGAAACGGTGGACGATCGACTCCCACAAGTTTCAAGCGACCCCTGGTCTCACGGATTGTACGACCTGAATGTCTGCATCTTGACCTACTTACAGTCATCTTGATTGTTTGTCTTGCCACTGGTTCCAGGTAACTCAGGACGAAAGAGTGAGATTGAAGTCCAGCGCAGCTCCCTCTCACTTTAATCCACATTGAGCGCAGGCTACTCTTCAGGACGAGAACAGTCTGATGAGGTCGCCATCTTCGCTTGCGATGGGTACCTTACTTAATATCAATGTGACTGCTGTTATCTAGAAGGTTTCTGGAGATGGAACAGGAGAACTAGCTGGGTCCGCTATGCGCGACCTCCGACTTGTGTGGCGTAATGGCAAGATCTCATTTGGGACAACAATCCGCATCTACCAGTCCTGCTTGGTCCCAGTCCTGCTTGGTCCCAGTCTTGCGTGGTCCCAGTCCTACGTGATCCCAGGCCTACGTGATCCCAGGCCTACGTGATCCCAGGCCTACGTGATCCCAGTCCTGTTTTACGGCTCCGAAACCTGGACATTGCTGAAACATGACATGTCGAGACTGAAAGATTTCACATGCGCAACCAGCGGCGTATCCTGGGCATCCGATGGCATGACTGCATCCGCAATATGCAGGTTTCTGCTAAAACAGGCATCCACCCAATTTCAGAAACAATTGATCGACGCCGAGTTTCTTTGTTCGGTCATGTTATACGGCTGGACCAGGAAAGATACTACACAAGTCGGGGTCAAACGTCGTCCCCCGACTGGCTGGAGGCCGTCCACGAACAGTATGGCTCCAGCCTCAAACGCCTAAGCAAATATTATTATAATAGGATAAAGACTAATAGCAGTCAACTGTTTCCTTATGAAGAATGGTACCAGTTTTCTCTAACTTGTCCTTCCTTAACAGTAAGTCTATTACCCATTGTCAACTTCGTGCCGGTGATGGGAATTGAACTCCTAACTTTGACCGTGGATAACGAGTGCTCTAACACAATGCTAATCAGCCGTTCAATGGGTTACGTTAAAACCACTTGATCATTGCAATTGTAAGGTCGGCAAGGTGGGGCAGTGTCGCCACCTAAGTTAGGGTGCATCGTGTAATATTGGTGTCTGCTCTGCTGAATGTCTGGGAAACCTGGACATTATATAGCTGGCACGCTAAACAGCTCAATTCATTTCATTTGAGATGTCTGCATAGGCTGCAGGTGGCAGGACAGGACAGGTGACAGGGCAGGTGGCAGGGCAGGTGGCAGGGCAGGTTGCAGAACAGGTGGCAGGGCAGGTGACAGGGCAGGTGGCAGGACAGGTGGCAGGACAGGTGGCAAAGCAAGTGGCAGGACAGAACAGGTGACAGGGCAGGTGGTAGAACAGGTGGCAGTGCATGTGGCAGGACAGGTGTCAGAGCAAGATAGGTGGCAGGGCAGGTCGCATGACAGGCTGCAGGGAAGGTAGCAAGGCAGGTGGCAGGACAGGTGGCAAGCAAGACATGTGACAGGGCATGTGGAAGGGTAGGTTGCAGGGTGGTGGCAGTGCAGGTGGCAGGACAAGTGACAGAGCAGGTGACAGGGCACGACAATTGGCAGGGCAGGTGGTAGGACATGTGGCGCGACAGGACAGGTGGCAGGGCCCGATAGGTGGCAGGGCACGACAGGTGGCAGGGCAGGACAGGTGACAGGGTAGGACATGGGGCAGGACATGTGGTAGGGCAGGTGGCAGGGCAAGACAGGTGGTAGGGCACATGTCTGGTGGCAGGGCAAGACAGGTGGGGTGGCAGGACATGTGTGCAGGGCAGGACAGATGGCAGGGCAGGTGGTAGGGCAGGTGGTAGGACAGGACAGGTGGCAGGGCAGGTGGTAGGACAGGACAGGTGGCAGGGCAGGTGGTAGGACAGGACAGGTGGCAGGGCAGGTGGTAGGACAGGACAGGTGGCAGGGCAGGTAGTAGGACATGTGGCAGGGCTGGACAGGTGGCAGGACAGGACAAGTAGCAGGGCAGGACAGGTCGTAGAACATGTGGCAGGGCAGGACAGGTGGTAGGACAGGACAGGTGGCAGGGCAGAACATGTGGCAGGGCAGGACAGGTGGCAGGGCAGGACAGGTGGTAGGGCAGGACAGGTGGCAGGGCAGGACAGGTGGCAGGACAGGATAGCTGGCAGGGCAGGACATGGGGCAGGAGATGTGGTAGGGCAGGTGGCAGGGCAAGACAGGTGGCAGGGCAAGATAGGTGATGTGGCAGAACAGGTGACAGAGCAATTGGCAGGACAGGTGGCAGAGCAGGGCAGGACATGTGGCATGACAGGACAGGTAGCAGGGCAGGACAGAGGCAGGGCAGGACATGTGTGCAGGGCAGGACAGGTGGCAGGACAGGTGGCTGGGCAGGTGGTAGGACATGTGGCAGGGCTGGACAGGTGGCAGGGCAGGTGGCAGGGCAGGTTGTAGGACAGGACAGGTGGCAGGGCTGGACAGCTGGCAGGACAGGACATGTGGCAGGGCAGGACAGGTGGCAGGACAGGACATGTGGCAGGGCAGGACAGGTGGCAGGGCAGGACAGGTGGCAGGACAGAACAGGTGACAGGACATGACAGGTGGCAGGGCAAGATAGGTGGCAGGACAGGTGTTAGGGCAGGTAGTAGGACAGGTGGCAGGACAGGTGCTTAACTTTGAAATTAGTTAACATGTTTTGAAAATGCTCACTTCTGTTAGTTTTTTGTTGTTGTTGTAATCTGACAAAGTTTCCTCAGGTTGTGTAGCAGCCTCTGCATCGCCATAATAATGAGACTATATTGTAACACAGCACGCCATTACTGTACTACAGCCCACCTCAAATCTACAATCGCCCACCTCAAATCTACAATCGCCCACCTCAAATCTACAATCGCCCACCTCAAATCTACAATTACCCACCTCAAACCTATAATCGCCCACCTCAAATGTACAATCGCCCACCTCATATCTACAATCGCCCACTAGCACCCAGGTTGAAGAGCTCTAGTCTAAATATACCCTCAATGGGACGAGTTGGTGTGACAGATGAAATCTGAGACGATTGGGCCAGAGTGGACTCAGGAATCTGAGTCTGGGGTACAGTTGACATGTTTCGAAACAATCAAAATGCAGACAGCTCGTGTCCATTATACCAGATCCCATAAGATGGATGTCATCAACCAAGGGCACACTTCCGCAAGCTGAAGATGACTTACAGGAAATATGAGAGATACTAGCAAACAAGCTCTTGACAATGTGTGCGTGTGAGAGAGAGAGAGAGAGAGAGAGAGAGAGAGAGAGAGTCTCACATACGTATGCAGAACCCGTATTACTATATAGGTGCGAGTAAGGGACAGTGAATACACAAACAGAAATCACTAGCACCAAGGGACATGTGGTCCCTGACGAGGGGGCTGCATACATGTTGTCCCTGAGGAAGGGGCTGCCTTATGTGGTCCCTGAGGAGGGGGCTGTCTACATGTGGTCCCTGAGGAGGGGCCTGCCTACATGGGGTCCCTGAGGAGGGGGTTGTCTACATGTGGTCCCTGAGGAAGGGGCTGCCTATATGTGGTCCCTGAGGAAGGGGCTGCCTATATGTGGTCCCTGAGGAGGGGCCTGCCTACATGTGGTCCCTGACGAGGGGCTGCATACATGTGGTCCATGAGGAGGGGCTGCCTACATGTGGTCCCTGAGGAGGAGGCTGCCTACATGTGGTCCCTGACGAGGGGGCTGCCTACATGTGGTCCCTGACGAGGGGGCTGCCTACATGTCCCGGAGGAGGGGGCTGCCTACATGTGGTCCCTGACGAAGGGGCTGCCTACGTGTGGTCCCTTAGGAGGGGCCTGCCTACGTGTGGTCCCCGGGGAGGTGGCTGCCTACATGTGATCCCTGAGGAGGAGGCTGCCTATAGCTTGTTAGCCGTGACACAGTTCACACAACAGCGTTGAAGGGCAATCCATCTACTTATTTAACATGAAAGGCACACCATCTAGTTATCTAACATGAAAGGCACGCCATCTACTTATCTAACATGAAAGGCACGCCATCTACTTATCTAACATGAAAGGCACGCCATCTACTTATCTCACATGAAAGGCACGCCATCTACTTATCTAACATGAAGTATAGGACGATGACACTAGCTAACGAGATATGCAGTCTGGTTGTGATACCCTAAGTCATGTGACATGTGACATGACAGCCAAACATTAGGACCGACCTTCAATTTGTTAAAGGGCCTGAACGTGTTCTCCCCGGAGAATGGTGATAGCTCCATATTGGGCAAAAGAGTTCAGCTCTGGTCTTGTTAATCATGGCGATAACATTTTGGTTTGTTTGACCTTCGCTGGCCTGGTTTTCCTCCACTCTTCCGTGACTCCTCTTTCCTCGCCCCAAAGTATGTGCCTGCTAATCAGATCCGGGGATCACACAGAGACACCCAATCACTAACAAAAACAGACATACACACAACACACACACATATATACACACATTCACACACATTTTCACATACACGTATTTACACACATTCACACATACACACATACACACATTCACACATACACACATTCACACATACATACTCACACATACACACACAAGCACGCACGCACATACATACATACACGCATACATACATAAACACTTGACACATTCACGCACACGTATTCACATACACAAACACATACACACACACATTGGCTCAAATACAATGTATTGTCAATGTTGGAGATAAATTTACCAAACATTAAACACAAAATCGGTACAAATAGAGAGAGTCCCTCAATAGTTACTCTCTGACAAGTCTGTCCCTGCAAGACCTTTAAGGAATTCTCCTTAATCATTGAGGTCAACATACCGCGTCCTGTATCCCGTGGTATACTCTAAGGACACAACCCTTCATTGTAACACTCGAACAGTTCAGGTCAATTTTTTCAGGCGGTCTCAATACACGCCTCCCCTTACGACCCATGGCCGACGTCTCCCTTCATACTAACTCCTGTGAGGTCACGAACTTACTTGGGTTTATCCTCAGGCTAGTATCAGCGTCTCTCCTGACAGCTATCCCTTCTCATAAAAGGGCAAAATTCTTTTTATTTCCCACCAAAAACGTATTTGCCAAACATATGTCATAGTCAATATTACATAACAAATTGCACACTCAAATTATTCAGCTTCTCAAGTTATTCAGCTTCTGATCAACGTAGACTTCTCTTCAAAGACTCCACATACATGTGATAAAATATACACAAGTCAGTAACGTGTACCATGACGCATCTCCAATTAAGTCTGACATCTCAGTGTCCCAGCATGCTAGTTCTTGTTCTGCAACTCGTGGTGACCTGTTTGCAGAGGCCTAGAGTCTGGATGAGTTACACTTCTCTGTAGATCAGTACTTAGATAACTGTATCAATATATATATAATCGAGTTTGCACAACAAAACAACAACAAAATAAAGAAAAATGCAATGCATACTATGTCGACACCCAAAACCAAATACAAATGTCAAAATATTTGCACGCATACTCATGATTTCAATATTTCAGTCCGTAAGTATCACACTTTAATACTTGTCAGGACATGTAATCAAGTTATAAACAAACCGAACAACAAATTTAAAAAAAAAATGCAAGTCATATCATTGTCAAAACCCAAAAACCAAAAATTTTCAAAGTAATAGCACGAATACACATGACCCTGTGCTATCCACCTTTCACTCCTGCTAGTGCCACACTTACCAGCACTTGTTAATGCCCCTTTTAGCAGATACTAAACTGTGACTAAGTTCTAACTTAATCAGATACAAGCTACTGCTATCTATGTATGAGTCAAAAACCGAATCGTTTAGCTGTTGAATTACGTAACACTGTAACCCTAACTCGTCCAGGTGCAGTCTTTGTTAAAATTGTATAGCTCCGTCGACTGTTGGCGTCTTTGTCACGGGAAACCAAAACCGAGTGTTGTGATCTAACTAATTCACCGCTGTTTCCTCAAACTCCCCACATCAAAGACACCTTGTCTCCCCTGACCGAAACATCACTTCCACATGTTATCCATGACGTAACAGTACCTGGTACATCCTGTTACCCTGCGTCTCCTGTCCGTTCCGCTGGTTGAACATGTCCCTCTGATTTCGGTCAGACTGGCGTCCCTTGCCACACGTGGTTCGCTCATTGTCTGGCGTGTACTTAAGAAAACGATTTCAAAGGAATTTTTAACATCTGGTCATTCCTCCATTCGTAACTACCCCTAATTATTCAAATCTCCGTGTAATTTCTCTTACATGTCTTTGATAACGGCCAGAAATGCCACTATAATACGTTAACTGGAGTTTCACATGATAGCCCCACATCTGTCATTACCATGTGTGTAAGTGTTACACGACTCTCTAATTCCATTTCTGAATTGAGGTAATTTCTCCATGTTTTTAACTAGCGCTATCAAGCATACTATCAAACGTTCCTTAGCAGTAATGCTTACTTCAGACTGACTCTGCGCTCCATCGGATGTCTCTAATTGCTGGGCGGTTTCATGATGTGAAACGCCTAAGCAGTTGTTTGGTCTGCCTGATCTACGGTTATTTGGTTCGTATCCACCGTGTCTTAGGTGCTGTTACGGACACTTACATCGTCCGTTACTTCAGCCTTCCGTCCATCTGTATTCAATATTTGTGGGAAAAACGTTTCCCACTGTTCGTTTGACCGTTGGCTTATCTCGAACTGAGATCTTTTCATCTTTGCTTCGATAATTGGTTCTCTGTCCTAGCTGGGGCTGCTGTGTTCCCCTTTTCTTCGTTTTCCTTAGAAACGCTGTTCTTCTCTTCTTGGCTGCACGAGTGTTCTTGCACGGTGCTTCCGTTTCGCATTCTAACTGTGCGTCATTTTCACTTCCTTCCTCGGTGGACGAAGGGTTGTCCCTTCCTTCGGTCTGTTCAACCACTTCTCCCGCATGACTAGGACCTGGTGTGGGTGGATACGAAACCATAGCTGGCCCTGCCACCATTCCTCATCCTCTCCTTTTCTCTTCATCTGACGAATCTCCGACAGTTTCCTTGCTCGATTCTTCGTCGACTTCAACTAATGTTCTACCAGGCTTTACCACAAGTTCCTGGTAAACTTGGTTCGTTTCATCCTGCCCGACCGTGTTACATGACGTAACACCCTCTTCCTGAATACCTGGGCTACGCTTTCGGATGCTGTTACGTTTCATCTGGACGTCTAAGCCAACGTTTGTCTCGTTTGCATTGCGTAACCTGCCCTCTGTCCCTAACTTTTCTGGATACACAAAACCTCCATCTATTTCTTTCTGTCAATTCTCCCCGTTCTCAAAGTCTCTTTGATAGCTCCTGCCCTGCCTCTTTATCTGTAACTTTGCAAATGGCCTCTCATTTTGGGCTAAAAATCTGCCCGATTCAAACTTCTGATTAACCATTTTCACACGCATTTGACTTGACCTCTCTACGTCGGTCAAACTCCTCCCCTTTTGGTCAGCTCTTTTCAGCCATCTACACACGTCTACCCTGAGATTTCCACCTCTGTCCCTCCACGGATCTTCTTCTTCATCGTACGCTGTTTACAGCGATATTTACGTTGCACTGATTTAATTTGTTAGCCAGTGGCTCAGTGCATCCGATTTCAACAGGCGTTTCTGTAGGGTTGCCCTCCTTAGCCTTTGGCTGTCCCCAGCCTAACTGCAAGGCAGCAGTTGTTTTTGGTCAGAGTTGTCTCTCTTGGGAAGTTGTCTTGCAGGACTATCGAGTCTTCCCTACTCGTGTCTATAGCGTTTGGCAATGATATGATGGACTATGTACTAGTTTGTACTATCCCGGAAGAGAGGCAGTCCAGTGTGACTTTTTCCCAGGATCGTCACGTCCTGCCAGAAACGTAGCATATGCATATGAGTGAGGTATCTTTTTGCTCGCTCTATTTTCTCGGCTCATCTGCAGTGATGGTACACCTAGCATTCCCCGTCACCCGGGAGCTTGCCACCATAGGACAGGAAGTGCAGTGTCCGCTGGACTGCATCTCTTCTGCGTCCATTGGAATGACTGATAGCAGACAGATGCAAAGAGCGAGGAAGGAGTGAATTTTACCAGGTGCATTCCTGCGGCTCGATCGGGCCGGGACACAAGCCCCAGCCATGTCGTAGCCTCCCATCTCAGCGGTGCTGAGATTTTGGGCCGTGATTCTGGCTTAGAGGCGTTCGGCCGTAATCCCTCAGATGGTAGCTTATCAGCCAAGCACGTGGACCAAATGTCAGCGACTTGTGATTCCTCTCGAAATAGTGCATTTGACCAGGTGACAAGCCTAGTCTTGCACGGAGATGTTGTCCGCCTAGGGAGCGGACATGGTCAAGGGTTGAGTCTCAGCAGTTCGCAGTGAGGTAGCTGATCTACTGCTTAGGGCACCCGACCGAGAACTAAGTCTTCTACAAATGATTTCATTCCTCATCCCCGTATGGGGTGAATATCGAGCAGCTTCCCGCCCGCTTTTATCAGCGGACGGCAGAGACCTCATTCTGCGGCTTGACCGGGCGGGGCTGGAGCGTGACCCCGAGGTCCCCACCATGTCGAAGCCTCCCTTTGCATTCGTGCTGGGCTGCTTTTGGGCGGGATTTTTGGCTTAGAGGCGTTCGGCCGTAATCCCTCACCTCGAACCGTTGGCTTATCCGCCTAGTACGTGAACCAAAATGTCTGCAGCTCCTCTCGGGCTTAGCAGCATTACCGTAGCAGAGCATTGTCATTTTTAGGGTAAAGCTGACCTGTCTTCAGAGGGTCTATTTCCAGCACCCGTTCAATATTAGCCAGACCGTATCAATAGAGGGCTTTTAGTTTGTCAATGGCAGTTTGTTTCTGGAGCCTGCGATTTCTGCAGGGTGAAGACCAGATTACCGTAGCAGGCGCTCTTTCATTTGGGGGTTTGGAGACTGACCTGTCTTCCGTGGGTCTAATACCAGCACATGTTCACTATTAGACCCTCCGAAGGTGCTCTCTTTTGACAGTAATTCTACACTATTGGCGTGTTGAGTCAATTTTAGCCTCAGGATCCACTCCTGATAGTGCTCTTCCGTCAATTCCTTTATCAAACACTGGATGCAGACCAACCGAGCCACAGAGGGCATAACCCCCGATTTCTGAGGGTCTAAATCCAGCACCAGTTCCATATTAGACCCCAGAAAAGTGGTCTCGGCATGTCAGTCATTTCAGTGTTGGCCGTGTTGAGTCAAATTAAGCCGCAGGCTCCACTCCTGGTGGTGCCCTTCCTTTAAGTTTCAGCTTTGCAACCATACTTCCCCCGGAACCCAAACACTTTGGTTTCCCGGAAGCTGCCCACAGAGTCATCGAAGCAACTCCTGCGGATCGCTAGTCGGCATCGTTTATGGTCAGAACTACGACGGTATCTGATCGTCTTCGCGCCTCTGACTTTCGTTCTTGATTAATGAAAACATTCTTGACAAATGCGTTCGCAGTAGCTCGTCTTGCGGCGATCCAAGAATTTCACCTCTAACGCCGCAATACGAATGCCCCCGTTTGTCCCTGTTAATCATTACCTCCAGTTCCGAAAACCAACAAAATAGAACCGAGGTCCTATTCCATTATTCCATGCACCATTATTCAGGCAGCCGAGGCCTGCTTTGAACACTCTAATTTTTTCAAAGTAAACGCGCCGGCCACCCAGGACGCTCAGCGAAGAGCACCCGTGGGAGAGAGCCGGCAGACGGTAGGGCAGGAGACAACGGGCAGTGAACCGGCGCTAGCCGGACCGCCCGCCTGCGCCTGAGATCCAACTACGAGCTTTTTAACTGCAACAACTTTAATAAACGCTATTGGAGCTGGAATTATCGCGGCTGCTGGCACCAGACTTGTCCTCCAATAGATCCTCGTTAAAGGGTTTAAAGTGTACTCATTCCAATTACGGGGCCTCGAAAGAGTCCCGTATTGTTATTTTTCGTCACTACCTCCCCGTACCGGGAGTGGGTAAGTTGCGCGCCTGCTGCCTTCCTTGGATGTGGTAGCCGTTTCTCATGCTCCCTCTCCGGAACCGAACCCTGATTCCCCGTTACCCGTTACAAACATGGTCGAAATATGGAAGTTGGTCGAACTTCCTACCCCTCTGTCCCTTTCCAAAATACTTGGCCGTGTTTACTTCAGTCATCTTTTTATTTCTTCTCTCCTTCCCAGCTGGTTTAGACGTTCGGTTTCTAAACTGTTGCAACAGCTGTCGCAGCTTTCATCGGAGGTCTTTCCAGCGGAAAAAAACGGTTAGTTCTTTTATCTGGTTTTGTAGTTGACTTTCGTTGTCCAACTTATCGCTCGTCATTTGGACTGTAGCTAGTGTCATGAAAGGCTTGCTTGAGATTCCTGCTGTTCTCCAGGAAATGTTACTATTCCGAATTATATTTGGACAAAGCTAGACAATGATAACATTGTTTAACCTCGATATGTTGAATAAACCAGTCTCTCCCCCCCCCCCCCCCCCCCCCCCCCAAAAAAAAATAATTTTTTACAACATTGTCAAATATGCACAAAATCTTGTCAATAATGAAAAACAAAGAAGATCAAAATGTAAACACTTACCAGTCAGATGATTGGAAGAGCTGACTATGGCAATTAACACTCTAACCACTAGCTACTCCTCTACTCTTAAAAACACACACAAAGTTATATAAAACCGCGAGCGAGACATGTGTTCAACGGGCAGCAAATAAAGATATGTAGCTACACACAACTATATTTATAAAAACTACCACGACAATCCGTGGTTAACGGGCACCAAATAATGTGTAGCAGATCCCACTGCTTGCCCTAGGGTTAGTCAAACTCAGAACATTATCAAACTCATCCACATCATTCCTGACCACACACTGCAAATAATATAGCAGCAGATGGCATATTTATTATTTAATACTCATACCAGAAAAATGAGTAGTGAAATTACAAACACAATACAATACATATGATCTTAACTAAATATTTCTATATTATATATATGTTAATATAAATATTAAGTAAAGCGGAAATTTTAAGCATTAGCTCTTGATGGAATTCCTAACTATCATTACCCAGTTCTATTGCCACACACACCTATCAGATCTGCACCCTCAAACACACCTTATCAAAAACTCTTCCCCACTCAAATTCCCCTCAGGCGGGCGATCTGGTCATACCTCGTTCACAATGTGTCCTGCTGACAACATACGTTCAGATTATCTATTAATACAAAACTCACAAACCTATTTGAGCGATCCTGTTCTATCACTAACTTTCGTACAACAATCTATCAATCGCTACTCTATCTAAGTCAGTGAGCTTAACCAGACTCCTATCTACATTCACTCTCTCGCTCTCCTCTCCTCTCCATCCAGCCTCCTGAGCTCAACTTTGACTCTGTGTTATATACACTAAAGCAGTAGCAAAGCTGACCAATGGACCCCCAGGGGGATGGCTCTACTCAGTCGCCATTGGAACGAAATACTTTGCACCCCTGTCACTCATCTATAGCAGCAAGCATCGCTACCATCTCGTCTGTCACTCATTCTCCCGCTGCCCAAATCGGAACGCCAGTGGTCAGCTCCCACCTGTCCACATTATTTGCCCCAACTCTGTTTTCCTTTCTTGGAACGGTGAGTGACATAGGCACGCATTCAGGTACCTTTATTCTGAGTCGTCAACCACATCACCCCTGCCCTAAACTCTCTTGCTCCGACTGGAACTGTTATAATGTCAACAACCTGTATGAGAATAGAGACGGAAGCAGTGACCTCAGCACTGACATGGATATCTGAGACTTCTATAACAAAGGCAGTCATCGTGACAGACGCGCAAGCCGTTCTTCAAAAAGTACAGAAGGGATGGCTTAGGTACAAGTGAATAGCTGCTGTTAAGGCCTAAAATCTCCAGGGGTTGACATGGATTTACTGTGTTGCTCATGCCGGGGTTCAGGGCAATGAAAGAGCTGACATCATGGGTTCACAAGCTCCCATCATGGGCACATTAGTGATGGACAGAAGTGACATTCTGAAATCAATCAATGACCGCCTTCTGGATGAGGACACCGCAATAGATAAAGCAGCAATCCACAGACTGCAAAGTTTCGACATTAAACGAGGTTCGAGCGGAGTGGAACGCATGAGAGGACGGAGCAGGAGAGTGTACAACCAGCGAGCTACAGGGACCATCAGCATCCATACCTTATGCCATTTGATGAGAGAGACTGAGCACCTATGGGTATGCCCAGAGTGCAGTGACATCGATTCTTAGAAACAGAAACAGTGTGTCAGTATAGTGTGTCAGTATAATGTGTCAGCCAAATATCAGCATATCAAACTATCTAGGGTATAAAACAGCCCAGCCCAACTTATGGTCTGTACAGCTGGCAATGTGTACAAGACAGCCCAACTTATGGTGTGTACAGCTGGCAATGTGTACAAAACCAAAATTATGATGTCTACAGCTGGCAATGTGTACAAGACAGCCCAACTTATGGTACATACAGCTAGCAATGTGTACAAGACAGCCCAACTTATGGTGTGTACAGCTCGTAATGTGTACAAGTCAAGCGGAGTGTGAAATAGTTATCTGCCTCTGAACGAATATAATACTCCAAATTTGACAGAAGAACATGAGAGAGAATGGAACATTTATTTCATGGATTGGAAGAAGAAGAAGTTTCACATACCAGGACACTGAAATAGTCAATGTACGGACAACAGAAAGGTCAAACCACTTATCGAAATAGATCCTGATTACCATTAGTCAAACATTAACAGATCCAAGAGAACAAAACACGACATATAGGAGCTGTAAACTAGAAAGTGCCAGTTTGGCTGAACTGGCGGAAGGACAGATGGAGGACAGAACATGACCTGGTGGAAGGACAGATGGAGGACATACGATGACCTGGTGGAAGGACAGATGGAGGACAGAACATGACCTGGCTGTTCATACATGACTCATGTTAGTGAATGACTTCGTTTGGCTGTTCATACATGACTCATGTTGGTGACTGATCTCGTTTGGCTGTTCATACATGACTCATGTTGGTGACTGATCTCGTTTGGCTGTTCATACATGACTCATGTTAGTGAATGACTTCGTTTGGCTTTTCAAACATGACTCATGTTAGTGAATGACTTCGTTTGGCTGTTCATACATGACTCATGTTGGTGAATGACTTCGTTTGGCTGTTCATACATGACTCATGTTGGTGAATGACTTCGTTTGGCTGTTCATACATGAGTCATGTTGGTGACTGATCTCGTTTGGCTGTTCATACATGACTCATGTTGGTGAATGACTTCGTTTGGCTGTTCATACATGACTCATGATTTCTCAGATTTCTATTCCCGCGTTCTATATTTCCCCAAAAAAATAATTTTCTGACGTATTTAACCGTCTAGTTTTATCTGTTGAGTAGATGTTGAGTCTAGACAGGCTTTTGCCTAGGGAACTCATTATTAATGATGCGTACACACCGTACAATAATGATGATGATTATTACATAATTGAGCTGAAATTGCGCATGCGTACTCAGCTAATTGGCGGGCTAACCGAAATGATAAGTTTGTCTGTAGCGGTGACCTTCACCTTTATTTACCAGCATCTCATCAGCTGTTGATGTACCTTCCGAAGCTCGTGCCTCATATGACTCGACAACCATTTGACATAATTTGTTCAAGTTTTGAAAATAGAGGCAAATTTTCATGACATGAAAATAACATTGTTTAATGAAACCAAACAGCTGCTGTCCATGGTTGCTAACTTGCGGTATACAAAACACAGCACAACTTCTCATAACAGCCTTTTCATTGTTTGACACCATCTCATCGGTAATCAATTGTTTACAACACCTTTCTGTTGTTTTACGGGAAAAGGACAGACCTTAACATAAGCACACGAAATGTTTCACCTGGAACTTGAAAAAGGCGACAGGTGAATGTTGCGTATGGGGTGCCTCAAATCTGTTCTCTTTGTGCAGTTAGCTTCAATAATATTTTGTTGTAACGCAATAATTTTGTGGCCTAGAAAGTACAAGGGAACATTATTTCACATGCAGACATTCCTGGTGATTCGTACAAGCGTTCTGGAGATATAAAATGAAGTTAGAAACCACTTCTGTCTTAACAGACTGTAGTTAGGCCAACTTCAAGGCCTTGACAGACTGTAGTTAGGCCAACTTCAAGGCCCTGAACAGACTGTAGTTAGGCCAACTTCAAGGCCCTGAACAGACTGTAGTTAGGCCAACTCCAAGGCCTTGAACAGACTGTAGTTAGGCCAAATCCAAGGCCTTGAGCAGACTGTAGTTAGGCCAACTTCAAGGCCTTGAGCAGACTGTAGTTAGGCCAACTTCAAGGCCTTGAGCAGACTGTAGTTAGGCCAACTTCAAGGCCTTGAACACATTTCTGACAGATCCTTCAGCTACTTGCGTGTAGCCCAACTCACAATGGACCGGCTTATCAAATCTGATAGTCAAGTTTCAAATGTCAGAACAAGTCCGGAAACGATGCGAGCGACGATTGAATGCACATAAAGGCCGGTGTGAAATGCCAACTCAGGGAAGGTTGTAGGGTTTGAACCATAGACCTACGACTGCCTGCGGATGTTAGAGGCGTCCTCCGCGAATACTGGAATCATTAGGCGTGAATCGGTGTAAGGCTGTGGCCGGAATGTAGAAGCAAGGGGATCATATTATCTACACATCAAAACAGACCGTCCTACTGGACAAAACAGACCGTCCTACTGGACAAAACAGACCGTCGTATTAGACAAAACAGACCGTCCTACTGGACAAAACAGACCGTCCTACTGGACAAAACAGACGGTCCTACTGGACAAAACAGACGGTCCTACTGGACAAAACAGACCGTCGTACTAGAGTAAACAGACCGTCGTACTAGACAAAACAGACGGTCCTACTGGACAAAACAGACCGTCCTACTGGACAAAACAGACCGTCCTACTGGACAAAACAGACCGTCGTACTAGACAAAACAGACCGTCCTACTAGACAAAACAGACCGTCCTACTGGACAAAACAGACCATCGTACTGGAAAAACAGACCGTCGTACTAGATAAATCAGACCGTCCAACTGGACAAAACAGACCGTCATACTAGGCAAAACAGACCGTCCTACTGGACAAAACAGACCGTCGTACTAGACAAAACAGACCATCCTAATGGATAAAACAGACCGTTTTACTGCACAAAATAGACCGTCCTGCTGCACAAAACAGACCGTCCCACTGGACAAAACAGACCGTCGTACTGGACAGAACAGACCGTCGTACTAGACAAAACAGACCGTCTAACTGGACAAAACAGACCGTCCTACTGGACAAAACAGACCGTCGTACTGGACAAAACAGACCGTCGTACTAGACAAAACAGACCGTCTAACTGGACAAAACAGACCGTCCTACTGGACAAAACAGACCGTTCTACTGGACAAAACAGACCGTCCTACTGGACAAAACAGACCGTCGTACTAGACAAAATAGACCGTCCTACTGGACAAAACAGACCGTCCTACTGGACAAAACAGACCGCCCTACTGGACAAAACAGACCGTCCTACTGGATAAAACAGACCGTTTTACTGAACAAAATAGACCGTCCTACTGCACAAAACAGACCGTCCTACTGCACAAAACAGACCGTCCTACTGCACAAAACAGACCGTTCTACTGGACAAAACAGACCGTCTACTCAACAAAACAGACCTTCTACTCAACAAAACAGACCGCCTACTCAACAAAACAGACCGTCTACTCAACAAAACAGGCCGTCTACTCACCAAAACAGACCCTCTACTCCACAAAACAGACCGTCTACTCAACAAAACAGACCGTCTACTCAACAAAACAGAACATTTACTCAACAACACAGAAGCTATACTCAACAAAACAGACCGTCTACTCAACAAAACAGACCGTCTACTAAACAATACAGACCGTCTACTCAACAAAACAGACCGTCTACTCAACAAAACAGACCGTCTACTCAACAAACCAGACCGTCTACTCAACAATACAGGCCGTTTACTCAACAAAACAGGGAGGCCCAGAGGACATGAGACGTAGTCTCTTTGAGGGAGACCGAGCATTGCAGCCAAGACTACAGGAAGAACGTTATATAAGTGGGTTTTTTTTTGGCCTAATAAAAGTAGGTCAGCTCCAGGAGTCATCATATACTTCAGCTGGAGCGGGAAGGAGAAAACACACAGATAACCCAATCACATTGAAGATATCATAACCAACCAGTTACCACAACCCCCAAACATAATATCACACCACACAGTTACCACGACCAAACATAATATCATACCACCTAGTTACCACCACAAAATATAATATCATACCCCCCAGTTACCACCACCACCACCACACATAATATCATACTACCCAGTTACCACAACCACAACAAATAATATCATACCAGCCAGTTACCACCACAAAATATAATATCATACCATCCAGTTACCACCACCACCACACATAATATCATACCACCCAGTTACCACAACCACCACAAATAATATCATACCACCCAGTTACCACAATCAAACATAATATCATACCATCCAGTTACCGCCACCACACATAATATCATACCACCCAGTCACCACTACCAAACAGAATATCATACCACCCAGTTACCACCACTAAACAGAATATCATACCACCTAGTTACCACCACCAAACAAAATATCATACAACCCAGTTAACACCACCAAACATAATATCATACCACCCAGTTACCACCACCACCACATATAATATCATACCACCCAGTTACCACCACCACCCCACATAATAGCATACCACCCAGTTACCACCACACATAATATCATACCACCCAGTTACCACCACACATAATATCATACCACCCAGTTACCACCACTACCACACATAATATCATACCACCCAGTTACCACCACCACCACACAAAATATCATACCACCCAGTTACCACCACCAAACATAATATCATACTACCAAGTTACCACCACCACCACATATAATATCATACCACCCAGTTACCACCACCACCCCACATAATAGCATACCACCCAGTTACCACCACACATAATATCATACCACCCAGTTACCACCACCACCACACATAATATCATACCACCCAGTTACCACCACACATAATATCATACCACCCAGTTACCACCACACATAATATCATACAACACAGCTACCACCATCACCACAAATAATATCATACCATCCAGTTACCACCACCACACATAATATCATACCACCCAGTCACCACTACCAAACAGAATATCATACCACCTAGTTACCACCACCAAACAAAATATCATACCACCCAGTTACCACCACCAAACATAATATCATACCACCCAGTTACCACCACCACCACATATAATATCATACCACCCAGTTACCCCCACCACCACACATAATATCATACCACCCAGTTACCCCCACACATAATATCATACGACCCAGTTACCACCACAACCACACATAATATCATACCACCCAGTTACCACCACCTCCACACATAATATCATACCACCCAGTTACCACCACCACCACAAATAATATCATACCACCCAGTTACCACCACCAAACATAATATCATACCACCCAGTTACCACTACCAAACATAATATTTTACCACCCAGTTACCACCACCAAACATAATATAATACCACCCAGTTACCACTACCAAACATAATATTTTACCACCTAGTTACCACCACCAAATATAATATCATACCACCCAGTTACCACTACCAAACATAATATTTTACCACCCAGTTACCACCACCAAACATAATATAATACCACCCAGTTACCACTACCAAACATAATATTTTACCACCTAGTTACCACCACCAAATATAATATCATACCACCCAGTTACCACCACCAAAGCTGACGATATCATACCACCCAGTTACCACCACCAAAGCTGACGATATAATAGTAAATGGTCTAACACAAATGACGTCATATCTTAGATACAAGAAGTGCTCTTATGTGTGGTAATTAACAAACTGAGTTTGTATGTACAGCGTGAACCTAGAACAACCGTTACCACACCCTAAGCAACATGATGGAAGATGGTCCATCCTTTTTGTCGGGACACAACCCATTGTTCTAATTATTTAAGAGGAAATTCACAAACCGTGTGGCCGTTGGGGCTGAGAAGTCAATAGGCAGAAGATAAAACATCTCAATTGCGCTTGTCTGTCGTCCATGCTTCCAAGCTGTCCTGGACTTTCCACCCAGACAAAGACAATAAATCCACTAGATAGACCTGAGAGTAGCTTAAGAAAACATCAATAAGGAAGTGATTCCATGAGCATACCAATGGCTCAGTTACAGCAGCTAACTTTCAGGAAGCCTGTCAGCGGTCGTTGTTTACTCACAGACATAACTGACAGACGCGACAGCTACTTATTCTCTACCCTTGAAGTACAGAGATTGCTTATTGCGCGCGCGCGCATACGCACACACAGACGCACACACACACACACACATAACATCAACATTTTCTAGCGTCAGCCCACATTTCCGCAGCTCCATTAGCTGTAACGTGAGACACGTCAGAGATAGGGCCAAACCAGAATGTGGGTGTGGGTACGGATGTGGGTGTGGGTGGGAATGTGGGTGCCTAGAGGAAGAAACCAGAGAGTTTATGACCTCTCCCATGTTCAGATGGAACGCCAATCAACATTTCACACACTCTTAACTCGTACATATCTGCAGCCTTATCACATCTCAGTTCTGTCTCCCTTTCTAGTAATCCACTTTAACAACTGTATTTCTAATTGTTCCTGGTTGTTCACATTCCCCAAACGTGTATGTATCCAAGACCCACAAGCCAGCGTGTATATATCCAAAGCCCACAATATGACATACATACTGTAAGACCGGTTCTCAGACAATATTTGTGATTGATCAGGATAAGTCCATTGTCATCCTGCCAGTTTTCTAATTCCTCTCTCTTGTCCATTTGATCGTAGCCCCAGCTTTGTGAATGGCTGTTGAAATCTCCACACACGATCAGTTTATCTTGTTTAGGGATTGTATCCAGTGACTGGGGTCGGTCACTCGGGCAGTAGTAATTCAACAGGTGAAATTCTGTATTTTCTGTATTGATTTGAAGAATCTGGTAATCTGCCCCCTCTGAAGATGCTTCGATCTGGCTTCCACTGATATTATTCCTCACCACAGCTACTAATAGAAGATAAACTACCCATCTACCTCGGAGTTACATTTGATGATAGGCTGACTTGGAGACAAGGCAGCAGGAAAAGCCAGAAGAAAATTAGCCATCCTGAGAAAACTAAGTGGAACCACACCAGGAGCTGGACAGAAAATACTTAGCAGTGTTTACCAACAGGGCCTACGACCACATTTGGAATATGGATCAGCTGCCTGGTGTCCAGCATCAACCACTACATTGAAAGGGTTAGATAAGGTAAACAATCAGCCTCTGATGGTTATTACAGGGGCAATGAAATCAACGCCAAAAGTGGAGATGGAGAAACTAGGAAGGATGCAAGCACTAGGGGAACGTAGAGACACAAAGGTGTTAACACAGGCAGACAAGCTCAAATGTATGCAGAGTCACCCAATGAAGGAGAGATTCAGGACCTAGCAATGGGGCTATTAACAAGAAGTAAATCTGTACACTAAGCCAAACGACTTCGTAGACACACCACAGAACTGCCTGAAGTTGATATTCCTTTAACAACTGTGCCAGAACAAACACCCTGGAGAGAGCAGCATAGACTATCAGCACGAGTCCAAACACCCTGGAGAGATCAGCATAGACTATCAGTACGAGTCCAAACACCCTGGAGAGATCAGCATAGACTATCAGTACGAGTCCAAACACCCTGGAGAGATCAGCATAGACTATCAGCACGAGTCCAAACACCCTGGAGAGATCAGCATAGACTATCAGCACGAGTCCAAACACCCTGGAGAGATCAGCATAGACTATCAGCACGAGTCCAAACAACCATTCAAGAAATACTAGTCAGGGAGGAACAGAACAGTGTGCAACGTAAGGCAATTGCTCTCAGTTTCTTGGATGAAGAATATCCACAGGATCTATGGGTCTGGGTATACACAGATGGGTCAGTAAAGAATGCAGGAGCAGGAGTGCGTGTCAAATACCCAAAATAACACTATGGAAACAGTTGCAGCCCCAACAGGGAAATTCTGTCATAATTATGATGCAGACATACAAACTCTGTCACAACTCCGTCACAATTCCGTCACAAATCTGTCACAACTCTGTCACAACTCCGTTACAACTTCGTCACTCATTTCAAAATCAAGTTTCACACGTCAGTCTTTTATTCTAGGGTAATTCAGTAAGTTTGCAAACTTGCAATTGTTAGATTTGAAAGATGTCATAATGTGGCCGCAGCAACAAGGGTTTTGAACACTTTAGGTAGCAGACGTCAGGCGCGGAATGCAGATGCCACGAGCTCGATTTGGATAGTTTGAACTCCAGCGCCATAACTATGGCAAAGGATCAAAGTCACGGGCACCTATGTGGCAATAATCTCTATTGATGTGGCTATAGGGGCATGTAGGAGCATGTAGGGGCATGTCGGGGTCTGTAGGGGCATGTAGGGGCATGTTGGGACATGTCGGGGCATGTAGGGGCATGTCGGGGCATGTCGGGGCATGTAGGGGCATGTCGGGGCATGTCGGGGCATGTAGGGGCATGTCGGGGCATGTAGGGGCATGTCGGGGCATGTAGGGGCATGTTAGGGCATGAAGGGGCATGTAGGGGTCTGTAGGGGCATGTAGGAGCATGTTGGGGCATGTATGGGTCTGTAGGGGCATGTAGTGGTCTGTAGGGGCATGTCGGGGCATGTCGAGGCATGTAGGGGCATGTAGGGGTCTGTAGGGGCATGTAGGGGTCTGTAGGGGCATGTATGGGCATGTCGGCGCATGTAGAGGCATGTAGGGGCATGTAGGGGTCTGTAGGGGCATGTAGGGGTCTGTAGGGACATGTATGGGCATGTAGGGGCATGCAGAGGCATGTAGGGGCATGTATGGGCATGTCGGCGCATGTAGAGGCATGTAGGGGCATGTAGGGACATGTAAGGGCATGTAAGGGCATGTAGGGGTATGTAGGGACATGTAGGGGCATGTAAGGGCATGTAGGGGTATGTAGGTACATGTAGAGGTATGTAGAGGTATGTAGGGGCATGTAGGGGTATGTAGAGGTATTTAAGGGCATGTAGGGGTATGTAGGGGCACGTAAGGGCATGTAGGGGCATGTAGGGGTATGTAGGGGTATGTAGTGACATGTAGTGGCATGCGCCTGGATTGTTATATGTGCGCACAGCAGACAACAAAATGGTGAACTACATGAAACTACGGTTGAAGCTGGGGTTGAATTCCTGACGGTGGAAGGTTATGTGCCCATCGGCATGCATTGAAGAATGACTGCTGAATTTGGTGAGGTCTGTGTGGATGTCAGGGGTGGGGTGGACGCGGACTGTCAAAGGCGACACTCCAGCAATGAGGAACCCGCAACAATAGGCTCACATGGGACGACCGACCACAGCTGTGGATGCACTCCATCAAGCTCGCGTTGCAGAACTGATTCGTTCCAACCGGCGTGTCAAGCAGACAGATCTCGCCGCAATGCTGATGGGATGGATTGAACGAGTGTGTCCCATTCTCTGCGTCCATAGTAAAGTTTGTGAGTGAGTGTGTGAGTGTGTATGTGTATGTGTATGTGTGTGAGAGAGATGGGTTCCTCGCATGATACCACATACAATTCTTTGGCAGGACAATGCTAGCTCACACACGAGTCGACAAATAGTGGCTGCATTGGATCGTCTCAAGTTTTATATTTGACCGCACCCATCGTACAGCTCCGATCTGGCACCGTGGGACTTCTTCCTCTTTCCGAAGCTGAAGGAACGCCTCAAAGAACACCTCAAAGAACACCTCAAAGAACACCTCAAAGAACACCTCAAAGAACACCTCTAAGAACACCTCAAGGAACACCTCCAGGAACACCTCTAGGAACACCTCAAAGAACACCTCCAGGAACACCTCCAGGAACACCTTAAAGAACACCTCCAGGAACACCTCCAGGAACACCTAAAGGAACACCTCCATCAACACTTCTAGGAACACCTCAAAGAACACCTCAAAGAACACCTCAAAGAACACCTCAAGGAACACTTCTAAGAACACCTCAAAGAACACCTCCAGGAACACCTCAAAGAACACCTAAAAGAACACCTCAAAGAATACCTCAAGGAACACTTCTAAGAACACCTCAAAGAACACCTCAAAGAACACCTCAAGGAACACTTCTAAGAACACCTCAAACAACACCTCCAGGAACCCTTCTAGGAACACCTCAAAGAACACCTCAAAGAACACCTCAAGGAACACTTCTAAGAACACCTCAAAGAACACCTCAAGGAACACCTCAAAAAACACCTCAAGGAACACTTCTAAGAACACCTCAAAGAACACCTCAAAGAACACCTCAAGGGACACTTCAAAGAACACCTCCAGGAACACCTCCAGGAACACCTCTAAGAACACCTCAAAGAACACCTCCAGGAACAAAGAACACTTCTAAGAAGACCTCTAGGAACACCTCAAGGGACACCTCAAGGTACACCTCCAGGAACACCTCAAGGAACACCTCCAGGAACACCTCCAGGAACACCTCCAGGAATACCTCAAAAAACACCTCAAAGAACACCTCCAGGAACAAAGAACACTTCTAAGAACACCTCTAGGAACACCTCTAGGAACACCTGCAGGAACACCTCAAAGAACACCTCAAAGAACACCTCCAGGAACACCTCAAAGAACACCTCCAGGAACAAAGAACACTTCTAAGAACACCTCTAGGAACACCTCTAGGAACACCTCAAGGGACACTTCTAGGAACACCTCCAGGAACACCTCTAGGAACACCTCCAGGAACACCTCAAAGAACACATCAAGGGACACAGTCACGCTTCTGACGAGGAGGTGCAAGCAGCTGTGTGTAACTGGTTTCGTCTGATCTTTTCCTCAGCGGGATGCAACAAGCTTGTCCGGGGTTGGCGTGTGGACCAGGATGGTGCCTACGTTAAAAGATAATGTAAGATAACGACACATGACCTAAACGACACTTCAAGCTGTAACATAATGACACATGACCTAAACGACACTCCAAGCTGTGAGATAATGACACATGACCTAACGATTTTCCAAGCTGTAAGATAATGACACATGACCTAACGACCTTCCAAGATGTAAGATAATGACACATGACTTAACGACCTTCCAAGCTGTAAGATAATGACACATGACCTAAACGGCACTCCAAGCTGTAAGGAAAGGTATAGATCATGTGCCAATCTTGCACATTCATGACATTATCTCCAATAAGGCAGAACTTGTCCAAACGTCCTCGAATGTTCTGAAGTCGGGTACCTCTGTGTGTATGTGTCTGTGTGTAAAGTGAGTTTGTTGTGAGTTTGTTGTGAGTTCGTTGTGAGTTTGTTGTGAGTTTGTTGTGATTGTTGTAAGTTTGTTGGGACTTTGTTGGGAGTTTGTTGTGACATGTAGAATGCCTACCATATGTTGTCACAGTGCCGACTATAATTGATATGACATCTTGATATGCCCGTCACAGGTTTAGGAGAGCCAGCCCCATCAACTCAACAGTTGATCGTTGTTTGATTTAATTAAGGGAGAAAAACAATGGTTGCTTTGGGCAGCTCAACAAGAGGAATAACAGGATAAGGACTAGGGAATCAACAAGAGGAATAACAGGATAAGGACTAGGGAATCAACAAGAGGAATAACAGGATAAGGACTAGGGAATCAACAAGAGGAATAACAGGATAAGGACTAGGGAATCAACAAGAGCAATAACAGGATAAGGACTAGGGAATCAACAAGAGCAATGACGGAATAAGGACTAGGGAATCAACAAGAGCAATGATTCACAGAGTACACTGTCGTAGTGAAATACAGAAGATAACAAAGAGATATGTGGAGAGATAGACACCTTCAAAGTTAATTTTAAATCAATCAAAATATGTACAACTTCAACGAATACACCCCTAGTCATCAAATGCTGATCTGGCCGTATCTAGTGATGTTACTGTGCCTGAAGAGTTTACAGGATGGGATAGTCTGCCCCATGCCCAACCATACGTAGTCACCTTACAGTTTACCGTGTGACTACTCTTTACTTTTCTTGAACACAAGTAGGTACTTTAACCACAAGTAGGCGCTTTAGGCCCAACACTAGTAGGCACTTTAAACACAACACAAGTAGGCGCTTTAAACACAACACAAGTAGGCACTTTAAACACAAGTATGCACTTTAAACACAACACAAGTAGGGGCTTTAAACACAACACAAGTAGGCACTTTAAACACAACACAAGTAGGCACTTTAAACACAACACAAGTAGGCCCTTTAAACACAACACAAGTAGGCACTTTAAACACAACACAAGTAGGCACTTTAAACACAAGTAGGCGCTTTAAGCCCAACACAAGTAGGCACTTTAAACACAAGTAGGCACTTTAAACACAACACAAGTAGGCACTTTAAACACAAATAGGCACTTTAAACACAAGTAGGCACTTTAAACACAACACAAGTAGGCAATTTAAACACAACACAAGTAGGCGCTTTAAATAAAAACACAAGTAGGCACTTTAAAATTACCACAAGTAGACAAGTTAAACATAACACAAGTAGGCACGTTAAACACAACACAAGTAGGCACACGTTAAACACAACACAAGTAGGCAAGTTAAACACAACACAAGTAGATAATTAAACATAAAACAAGTAGGCAAGGTAAACACAACACAAGTAGGCAAGTTAAACACAACACAAGTAGACACGTTAAACAACACTAATAGGCAAGTTAAACCCAACACAAGTAGGCAAGTTAAACACCACACAAGTAGACACTTTAAACACAACACTAATAGGCAAGTTAAACACAACACAAGTAGGCAAGTTAAACACAACACAAGTAGACACGTTAAACACAACACTAATAGGCAAGTTAAATACAACACAAGTAGGCAAGTTAAACACAACACAAGTAGGCACTTTAAACACAAGTAGGCACTTTAATCACAAGTAGGCGCTTTAAATAGAAACACAAGTAGGCACTTTAAACATAACACAAGTAGGCACTTTAAACACAACACAAGTAGGCCCTTTAAACACAAGTAGGCGCTTTAAGCCCAACACTATTAGGCACTTTAAACACAAGTAGGCACTTTAAATAAAAACACAAGTAGGCGCTTTAAGCCCAACACTAGTAGGCACTTTAAACACAAGTAGGCGCTTTAAATAAAAACACAAGTAGGCACTTTAAACATAACACAAGTAGACAAGTTAAACACAACACAAGTAGACACGTTAAACACAACACAAGTAGGCACACGTTAAACACAACACAAGTAGGCAAGTTAAACACAACACAAGTAGATAATTAGACATAACACAAGTAGGCAAGGTAAACACAACACAAGTAGGCAAGTTAAACACAACACAAGTAGACACGTTAAACACAACACTAATAGGCAAGTTAAACCCAACACAAGTAGGCAAGTTAAACACAACACAAGTAGACACGTTAAACACAACACTAATAGGCAAGTTAAACACAACACAAGTAGGCAAGTTAAACACAACACAAGTAGACACGTTAAACACATCACTAATAGGCAAGTTAAATACAACACAAGTAGGCAAGTTAAACACAAAACAAGTAGGCACTTTAAACACAAGTAGGCACTTTAATCACAAGTAGGCGCTTTAAATAGAAACACAAGTAGGCACTTTAAACATAACACAAGTAGGCACTTTAAACACAACACAAGTAGGCCCTTTAAACACAAGTAGGCGCTTTAAGCCACAACTATTAGGCACTTTAAACACAAGTAGGCACTTTAAATAAAAACACAAGTAGGCGCTTTAAGCCCAACACTAGTAGGCACTTTAAACACAAGTAGGCGCTTTAAATAAAAACACAAGTAGGCACTTTAAACATAACACAAGTAGACAAGTTAAACACAACACAAGTAGACACGTTAAACACAACACAAGTAGGCACACGTTAAACACAACACAAGTAGGCAAGTTAAACACAACACAAGTAGATAATTAGACATAACACAAGTAGGCAAGGTAAACACAACACAAGTAGGCAAGTTAAACACAACACAAGTAGACACGTTAAACACAACACTAATAGGCACTTTAAACATAACACAAGTAGGCACTTTAAACACAACACAAGTAGGCTCTTTAAACACAAGTAGGCGCTTTAAGCCCAACACTATTAGGCACTTTAAACACAAGTAGGCACTTTAAATAAAAACACAAGTAGGCGCTTTAAGCCCAACACTAGTAGGCACTTTAAACACAAGTAGGCGCTTTAAATAAAAACACAAGTAGGCACTTTAAACATAACACAAGTAGACAAGTTAAACACAACACAAGTAGACACGTTAAACACAACACAAGTAGGCACACGTTAAACACAACACAAGTAGGCAAGTTAAACTCAACACAAGTAGATAATTAAAAATAACACAAGTAGGCAAGGTAAACACAAGTAGGCAAGTCAAACACAACACAAGTAGGCAAGTTAAACACAACACAAGTAGACACGTTAAACACAACACTAATAGGCAAGTTAAACACAACACAAGTGGGCCCTTTAAACACAAGTAGGCACTTTAATCACAAGTAGGCGCTTTAAATAAAAACACAAGTAGGCACTTTAAACATAACACAAGTAGGCACTTTAAACACAACACAAGTAGGCACTTTAAACACAAGTAGGCGCTTTAAGCCCAACACTAGTAGGCACTTTAAACACAAGTAGGCGCTTTAAATAAAAACACAAGTAGGCACTTTAAACATAACACAAGTAGACAAGTTAAACACAACACAAGTAGACACGTTAAACACAACACAAGTAGGCACACGTTAAACACAACACAAGTAGGCAAGTTAAACTCAACACAAGTAGATAATTAAAAATAACACAAGTAGGCAAGGTAAAGACAACACAAGTAGGCAAGTCAAACACAACACAAGTAAGCAAGTTAAACACAACACAAGTAGACACGTTAAACACAACACTAATAGGCAAGTTAAACACAACACAAGTAGGCACTTTAAACACAAGTAGGCACTTTAATCACAAGTAGGCGCTTTAAATAAAAACACAAGTAGGCACTTTAAACATAACACAAGTAGGCACTTTAAACACAACACACGTAGGCACTTTAAACACAAGTAGGCGCTTTAAGCCCAACACTAGTAGGCACTTTAAACACAAGTAGGCGCTTTAAATAAAAACACAAGTAGGCACTTTAAACATAACACAAGTAGACAAGTTAAACACAACACAAGTAGACACGTTAAACACAACACAAGTAGGGACAAGTTAAACACAACATAAGTAGGCAATTTAAACACAATACAAGTAGATAATTAAACATAACACAAGTAGGCAAGTTAAACACAACACAAGTAGGCAAGTTAAATACAACACAAGTAGGCACACGTTAAACACAAGTAAACACTAGTTAAACACAACAGAAGTAAACACATTAGACATACGTAGACACACGTTAAACACAAGTATACATACGTTAAACACAAGTAAACACACTACCCATATTTGTATTTGCCAGCATTTAAAGAAAAGACGAGCAGCTGTGAAAGACTGACAGCCCCAGTGTTTCCAACAGGAGATGGCAGCTAACACAGGAAGTATATCGTGGCCTGTTTACTGGTACACACATATGATATGAAGCCAACAAGGCGCGTACATTCCCTGGCTTGATAACATGCACAGATCTGGCGCTCTCGATGCTGAGGAAAGTTAGAAAATCGATTCCGCTTATCTTGTGAAATTTCAGCTACGATCCGTAGTTGACGAGATGCCCTCTGTTTGAGATATCAGCAATCGGTTACTTCAAAGAGTCGGAGATAGGGCAGCAGTAATAAATTGTAACCGGTCTGAGATATGCCTGCACATGGAAGGGGGGAGGACTGGGGTGTAATCATGTGATATTTCGTGTCGTGTTTCTTGTAACATCCACTTTGTTGGCTGTATTAGGATTCTGTATTTGTATCGTTACGGCTACTGTATCAACATTTTTTATTGTGTTAGGGTTGCGTATATTGTGTTAGGGTTGTGTTAGGGTTGCGTGTATTGTGTTAGGGTTGCGTGTATTGTGTTAGGGTTGCGTTTATTGTGTTAGGGTTGCGTGTATTGTGTTAGGGTTGCGTGTATTGTGTTAGGGTTGCGTTAGGGTTGCGTGTATTGTGTTAGGGTTGGGTGTATTCTGTCCTGTTAGTTGTTGCATGCCCTTCCCAAGTGTATATCATTGACTTGTAGTCGAATAATTTGAGTGCCATGACATGACCTGATGAGCGGCAGCCATTGGAAGTCTCGTTACTGACAAATCTTCACAGGATGAAGGCAACAATTAGGTTGGTCCCTGGGACATCAGAACCTTGTAGGAACGGGATATGGGGAACAAGCTGTCAAGCAGATGGAGATGTCAAAGTTAGAACTCCTTGGTCTGGCAGAGTTATGATGGATCGATGCAGGAAACCTTGCACTGAGTCCAGGACAACACATCATATGTTCTAGACAGGACGTGGTAAACACAGAATACACAAAAGGGATCGTCTTTTTGCTGTCAATAAAGCAAGGAAAGCACTAGTGGAACGGGATCCAAGCAAGACCCTACTCGATAAGAAGTAGAAGTGCAATTAGAAAGTGTGAAGTGAGAAGAGACAAATCTGACACAACTACCGAACAAGACTGACCTCGATATGCTACATGGGACACAAGACTGACCTCGATATGCTACATGGGACACAAGACTGGCCTCGATATGCTACATGGGACACAAGACTGACCTCGATATGCTACATGGGACACAAGACTGACCTCGATATGCTACATGGGACACAAGACTGACCTCGATATGCTACATGGGACACAAGACTGACCTCGATATGCTACATGGGACACAAGACTGACCTCGATATGCTACATGGGACACAAGACTGACCTCGATATGCTACATGGGACACAAGACTGGCCTCGATATGCTACATGGGACACAAGACTGACCTCGATATGCTACATGGGACACAAGACTGACCTCGATATGCTACATGGGACACAAGACTGACCTCGATATGCTACATGGGACACAAGACTGACCTCGATATGCTACATGGGACACAAGACTGGCCTCGATATGCTACATGGGACACAAGACTGACCTCGATATGCTACATGGGACACAAGACTGGCCTCGATATGCTACATGGGACACACGACTGACCTCGATATGCTACATGGGACACAAGATACGTTAGACCTAGATTGTCATTGCATGCACAAGTTGGAACGGAAATCACTTGTCAACTGTTTATGGACAAGCGTAGTGTGTGGGATAGAAACGAGAATGTTTATCGCTGAGCTAACTTGTGTATTTCAGGAGGCCCCATCTTCCCGCACAGATGTGTAGGTAAGACAGAATGGTGTTTACCAGACCACACAACGGAAACCAGACCACACAACGGAAACCAAATTCGACGTTTCACAATTGGTCGTAATTGTAGACGTTGATTACAGCACGTGAGAGTAAATAGAGGAGGGAGGGGGGGCCAAACTGAGGTGCAGACCACCACCTGCTCTTATCAACTATGGCAATAAAACTCAGTCTCAAAATTAGGGCAGGAAAACAAATCTACAAACACATCACGCAAAACATCTCCAATAGAAACACAAAGGTTGAAACAAACTGTATCTGCAGAAAGCATTTGAGATTTTGTGGGAGCTCACAGATCATACCATAGACAGTCACTGGCACAATGTTGAGGACCAGGGGAGGAAACATGAGAAGAGGTTCTGGGAGTCAGAAATAAAACATCACAATGATGTCTCACAGAATAGTCAAGGAATATGATGCAATAAACAAAAACCATCACACAAAAGGTCAATAGGTCTGGATAACAAGGTCAATAGGTCTGGATAACAAGTTCAATAGGTCTGGACAACAAGGTCAATAGGTCTGGATAACAAGGTCAATAGGTCTGGATAACAAGGTCAATAGGTCTGGATAACAAGGTCAGTAGGTCTGGATAATAAGGTCAATAGGTATGGATAACAAGGTCAATAGGTCTGGATAACAAGGTCAATAGGTCTGGATAACAAGGTCAATAGGTCTGGATAACAAGAAGAGCAGTCTCCCCAACACTCGTTTACTCGGAGCTGAACAAGGGCATGTACAAAAATGGGAGCCAGGATAGGATCAAACACAGAGATGCAATGGCTGGCCAGTCGGAAAAGGCTGAAAACTAAAAAGGTATTATATATCTAGAATACTATTAAGGAGGATACAGAATATATGTAGCGAAGGAAGATACATAATATCTGTAGCGAAGGAAGATACAGAATATCTGTAGCGAAGGAAGATACAGAATATCTGTAGCGAAGGAAGATACATAATATATGTAGCGAAGGAAGATACATAATATCGAGACAGATGAACATAATTTTTTTAAGATGCACTCAGCAGAAATCCACCAATATCCCAAGACTGACAAATAACTAGCAAATGAACCACTAAAGGCCAATTTCAATCAAAATAGATCATGCAAGCACTGACAAATAATGAAGAATGGGACAGATGGAATCCCCCTAGATTAAAACGAAAGCGGACACCCCCACCATCACATGGTATTATACTTCTAGACTAAGACGTCAACAAGGTGGGACCAAGAGGCCATCTCAAGCAATGGAACGAGAGTCACCTAATTAAATTTCCAAAGAAATCCAATCTGGCTTCATGCAGTAACTGGCCAGGAATCTCCTGACCAGAATAATTCTTTATCATTCAGAATGTTCTTTTTATTGAAGGAGGCTATCTTCCTTGGGGGTAATTACTATTTCAAGTACCTCCTTGACTGAACCTTTCATTTGATATTCTTTCTTTCACTTCTACATCATTTCTCTCTTTCTAATATTTCTTACTTCTATCACTCTCTTCTACTTACTCTCGACTCTCTTGTGCAGCAAAAAACAATGAACGATTTTATTACTCAACAGCTTGAATTACACATATACACGTCTAGACTATTGTAACAGTTCCCGCCGGAGCAAGGGGAGTTTAGGATGCCTGAACATGTTAAAGCTTAAAGCTACCTGAATGCATGTCAAGGTCACTCACCGTCTCAGCAAAGGAGAACAGAGTTGGGTTAAGGAATGTGGACAGGTAGAAACTGACCACTGGCCTTCCGATTTTGGTAGGGGGAGATTGATTGACAGACGAAATTTGCAGCGAGAGAATGAGTGACAGGTGGGCAAAGTGTTTCGTTCCAATTTGGATTGAAGATGACCATACCTGAGATCGATTGGTCAAGCTCTGGCCTTGCTTGAGGATATATAACTCGAGATAAAGTTTAGCTCGAGAGGCTGTAGAGAGAGAGGCTGGAGAGAGAGAGGCTGGATAGAGAGAGGCTGTATGGAGGAGAGTGAGAGAGAGAGAGAGAGACTGAATGTAGATAGTATGTTTAACTCACCGACTTAGGTAGAGGAGCGATTGATAGACTGTTGGACGAATGTTTAGTGATAGAACAGGATCGCTCAAATAGGTGAACGAGTTTTGCATTAATGGATAATCTGAAAGTGTGTTTGTAAGCAAGGACACATTGTGAACGAGTATGTCGAGATCGCCCGCCTGAGGGGATTTCAGTGAGGAAGAGTATTTGATAAGGTGGGTTGAAGACGCAGTTAAGGCGATGTGTGTGTGTGATGTAATTGCAAGGCAATAGAACTGGGTTTTTAGATAGTTAGGAATTCCATCAATAGCTAATGCTTACAATTCCCGTTTTAGTAGAATGTTTAGTTAAGATATGTATTATATTGTGTTTGTAATCTCTCTACTCATTCTATGATATGAGTATGATTTAATAAATATGCCACCTGCTGTGTGATATGTCATTTACTGAGTATGGTCATGATGATGTGGATGAGTGTGAGAATGTTGATAAATTAGATCACGGCCAAGGCAAACAGTGGGATCTGTTACACGTTATTATTATTTTGGTGCCTGTTGAACACGGATAGTCGTGGTAGATTTATAAATATAGTGCGTGTGTAGCTATAGATCTTGATTTGCATGTTTAACAAGTGTCGCAGTTATATATAACTTGTGTGTGTAGTTAGAAATAGAGGAGTAGCTAGTGGTTAGGGTGTTAGTTACCATAGACAGCTTTTCCAATCATCTGACTGGTAAGTGTGACATTTTTCTTCCACCCATTGTTGTATTATTGACAAGACTTTGTGCGTACTTGACAGTCTTATAAATTTTTTTGCTGGGCCAGACGGGTTTATTCAATATGTCGAGGTTAAACAATGTTAAACAATGTTATCATTGTCTAGCTTTTGGACATTTGTCTATAGGATGCCCAAATATAATTCGGAATACGAACGTTGTCTGGAGAAGAGGACTGTTTGTCAAAAACAAGCCTTTCATGGCACGAGCTACAGTCAGCGATAAGTTGAAGGACAAAAGTCAACTACAAAACCAGCTAAGAGAACTAACAAGCAGAGTTATTCGGCTGGAAAGACAGGAAAAAGACCCAGTTGGAGTTGACCCAGGTGGAGAGGCCAAGTCAAGTGAGAGGAGGTCCAGGTTAGATATTAGGAAATATTTTTTTCAGTCAGAGAGTGGTGTCTGCTTGGAATGCATTGCCAGGGGAGGTAGTGGAGGCAGGGACAGTTAATGCATTTAAGAATAAACTTGATGCGTATAGATTTTAGAGCAAGGTGATGTAAATGTAACTGGTTGTATACAGACTCTTCAGGGTCTTCTAAACCAGTATAAAGATGTTAAGTTAAGTTAAGTTAAGGAGGAATGGTTGGGCAGAAGTTTGAATCGGGCAGATTCTTAGCCCACAAGAGGCCTTTTGCACGGTTACAGATGGAGAGGCAGGACAGGAGCTATCAAAGAGACTTTGAGCACGAGGCGGATGGACAGAAAGAAAGAGATACAGGTTTTGTGTATCCAGAAAAGTTAGGGACGGAGGGCAGGTTACGCAATGCAAACGAGACAAACGTTCGCTCAGAGGTCCAGATGACACTGTTCATCCTCTGACAATGTAGGCCGATAATTCAGGAAGAGGGTATTACGTCGATTAACATGGTCGGGCGTGCTGAAAGGGGCCAAGTAGGAGTTGACCCAGGTGGAGAGGCCAAGTCAAGTGAGAGGAGGTCCAGGTTAGATATTAGGAAATATTTTTTTAGTCAGAGAGTGGTGTCTGCTTGGAATGCATTGCCAGGGGAGGTAGTGGAGGCAGGGACAGTTAATGCATTTAAGAATAAACTGGATGCGCATAGATTTTAGAGCAAGGTGATGTAAATGTAACTGGTTGTATACAGACTCTTCAGGGTCTTCTAAACCAGTATAAAGATGTTAAGTTAAGTTAAGTTAAGTTAAGGAGGAATGGTTGGGCAGAAGTTTGAATCGGGCAGATTCTTAGCCCACAAGAGGCCTTTTGCACGGTTACAGATGGAGAGGCAGGACAGGAGCTATCAAAGAGACTTTGAGCACGAGGCGGATGGACAGAAAGAAAGAGATACAGGTTTTGTGTATCCAGAAAAGTTAGGGACGGAGGGCAGGTTACGCAATGCAAACGAGACAAACGTTCGCTCAGAGGTCCAGATGACACTGTTCATCCTCTGACAATGTAGGCCGAGAATCCAGGAAGAGGGTATTACGTCGATTAACATGGTCGGGCGTGCTGAAAGGGGCCAAGTTTACCAGGAACTTGTGGTCAAGCCTGGTAGAACATTAGTTAAAGTCGACGAAGAATCGAACAAGGAAATAGTCGGAGATTCGTCAGATAAAGAGGAAATGAGAGGGGGAGGAATGGTGGCAGGACCAGCTATGGTTTCGTGCCCACCCACGCCAGGTCCTAGCCATGCGGGAGAAGTGGTTGAACAGACCGAAAGAAGGGACAACCCTTCGGCCACCGAGGCAGGAAGTGGGAATGACGCACAGTTGGAATGCGAAACGGACGCACCAACAGCAGCCAACAAAGGAGGAACAGAGTTTCTAAGGAAAACGAAGAAAAGGGAAAGTAAGGTTAACCCCAGCCAGGACAGCGAACCAGTCATCGAAGCAAAGATGAAAAGATCTCAGTTCGAGATAAGCCAACAGTCAAACGAACAGTGTGAAAGGTCTTTCTCACAAATAGTGAATACAGATGGACGGAAGGCTGAAGTAGCGGACGATGTAAGTGTACGTAACACTAACAGAGAACCGGTAGGTACGAACCAAACAACCGTGAAACAAACAGACCAGACGATGGGCGTCTTACAGGAGGAAATCGCGCATCAGTCAGAGACAGCTGATGCGGCAGCGCATAGTCTGGTTAAAATAAGCAGTAGTTATAAGGAACGGTTGATACAATGTTTACTGACGCTAGCCAAAAACATGGAATTCAGAAATGGAATTAGGTAAAGTGGTGGAGTACTTACACACATGATAGTACAGATGTAGGCCTATCATGTGAAACTCCAGTTAAGGTATGCATTTGCATAAAATTTGTTTTATATACCGTTATCCTTGGGAAACGGAGATTTGGATAATTAGAGGGTAGGGTATAGAGAAGGAGGAATGACCAGATGTTAAAAATTCCTTTAAATTCGTTGTCTCAAGTACACGCCAGACAATGAGCGAACCACGGACGGTCAGTCTGAAGCTAGACTGACCGAGATCAAAGGGACATTTCCGACCAGAGAAACGGACGGTCAGTCTGAAGCTAGACTGACCGAGATCACAGGTACATTTCCGAACAGAGAAACGGACAAGAGACGCAGGGTAACACGTGGACGCGATGTTTCGGTCAAAATCTGACCAGGTAGCTTTGATGCGGAGAATTTCGAGAAACAGCGGTGAAATAGTTAGATCACAACACTCGGTTTTGATTCCTCGTGACAAAGACGGCCAGAAGTTAAAGGGGCTATCCAACTTTAACAAAGACTGCACCTGGACTAGTAGGGTTACAGCATGACGTAATTCCACATGTGGACGATTCGGTTTTTGACTTTTAACTCAGACATAGTTTAGTATCTGATTAAGTTAGAACTTAGTCATAGTTTAAGACATAGTCTAGTAGAACTTAGTCATAGTTTAGTATCTTAGAAAGGGGGCATTAACAAGTGCTCATCTGTGGGGCACGAGCAGGAGTGAAGGTTGATGGCATTTGATCATGTTTATGTGTACAAATATTTTGACATTTGTATTTTGACAATCGTATTACTTGCACTTTAATTGATTGTTGTTGGTTTGTTTAAACATGATTATGTGTCCTGACTTAAGTATCAAGGTGTGATACTTGCTGACTAAAATATTGATATCATAAGTATGCGTGCAAATATTTTGGTTTTGGGTTTCGACATTGTATGCAGTGCATTTGTCTCGTGTTTTGTTGGTTTTTTGTTGTTGTTGTTGAATCATCATGTTTACAGGTATTTGATACAGGTTATATAGGTGATCTACAGAGCAGTATTTCTCATCCAGACTGTAGGCCTCAGCAAGCACAGGTCACCACGAGTTCCAGAATAAGAACTAGCATGTGAACACTGAGCTGGCCGACTTAATGGCACTTAGTGTGGTAACAGTAGATGTTACTGACTTGTTATATTTTATCACATGCATGTGTAGTCTTTGCAGAGAAGACTATATTGATGAGAAGTTGTAATATTGACTATGACATATGTTGTCGAATATCGTTTTTGTGGGAAACATAAAGAATTTTCCTGTTTCTTTGAGAGGGGATAGCTGTCAAGAGAGACAATGATAACTAGCCCGAGGATAACCCACGTAAATTCGTGGCCTCACAGGAGTTAGTATGAAGTGAATCGTCGGCCAGTCGTGTAATGAGACCGCCTGAGAAAATTGACCTGAACTGGTCGTGTGTAACAATGAAGGTTCGTGTCCTTAGAGGAAGGCACGGGAACAGGGCGAGGTATGTTGACCTCAATGAGTAAGGAAAATTCCTTACGGTCTTTCTGTTTTGATGAGTTAAAGGTCCCGCAGGGACAGACTTGGGTGTATTTGACTGTAAAACGATGTAAAAGTGGTGGCTTGTGTTGTAAAAACGATCAGCCACAGTGTTTTTCTTCTGCTTGTATTGATTGTGTATGTATTACAAAAAGTTTATATGTATCAAATGACATGTCTTTTTTATGCATGTATGATGTGAGTGAAGTTGTAAACAGGAGTGGTATTTCATTTTGGATAGTGGAGACGAAAATCGTGTGACAGTGTTTTCTTTTCAAGGCAGGTACAATTTGAATGGAGTTGTAAACAGGAGTAGTGTTTACATTTTGGATAGTGGAGACGAAAATTGTGGTCATTTGCCAGATGAAAAAAATTACCATCCATGTTTCGGTCTGTAGTTTAGGGAGGTAATGTAACACTTCCCGCCGAAGCAAGGGGAGTTTAGGATGCCTGAACATGTTAAAGCTTAAAGCTACATGAATGCATGTCAAGGTCACTCACCGTCTCAGCAAAGGAGAACAGAGTTGGGTTAAGGAATCTGGACATATAGAAACTGACCACTGGCCTTCCGATTTTGGTAGGGGGAGATTGATTGACAGACGAAATTGGCAGCGGGGCTTGCTGCGAGAGAATGAGTGACAGGTGTGCAAAGTGTTTCGTTCCAATTTGGATTGAAGATGACCATACCTGAGATCGATTGGTCAAGCTCTGGCCTTACTTGAGGATATATAACTCGAGACAAAGTTTAGCTCGAGAGGCTGGAGAGAGAGAGGCTGGAGAGAGAGAAGCTGGATAGAGAGAGGCTGCATGGAGGAGAATGAGAGAGAGAGAGACTGAATGTAGATAGTATGTTTAACTCACCGACTTAGGTAGAGGAGCGATTGATAGACGGTTGGACGAATGTTTAGTGATAGAACAGGATCGCTCAAATAGGTGAATGAGTTTTGCATTAATGGATAATCTGAAAGTGTATTTGTAAGCAAGAACACATTATGAACGAGTTATGTCGAGATCGCCCGCCTGAGGGGATTTCAGTGAGGAAGAGTATTTGATAAGGTGTGTTGAAGACGCAGTTAAGGCAATGTGCGTGTGATGTAATTGCAAGGCAATAGAACTGGGTTTTTAGATAGTTGGGAATTCCATCAATAGCTAATGCTTACAATTCCCGTTTTAGTAGAATGTTTAGTTAAGATATGTATTATATTGTGTTTGTAATTTCTCTACTCATTCTATGATATGAGTATGATTTAATAAATATGCCACCTGCTGTGTGATATGTCATTTACTGAGTATGGTCATGATGATGTGGATGAGTGTGAGAATGTTGATAAGTTAGATCACGGCCAAGGCAAACAGTGGGATCTGCTACACTATTCTTTACCAATCATTGTACGAATCATTTAAAGGTTTCATCCAATTGCGGGATATAATCGATCTTCAGGGTCGCATACCTTGGTTTCAATTTATTCAACACAATCTAATCGATCTTCAGGGTCGCTTACCTTGGTTTTAATTTATTCAACACAATCTAATCGATCATCAGGGTCGCTTACCTTGGTTTTAATTTATTCAACACAATCTAATCTATCGAGCCTTGTCAAGCTAGCTAGACAGATTATATCAATACTTCGTCTCTGGTTGAGCCTGTGACTGCTTGAACCCTTGAAGTTTTGAAGTCTTGAAGTCTTGAAGTCTTGAACTCTTGAAGTCTTGAACTCTTGAAGTTTTGATCTCTTGAAGTCTTGAACTCTTGAAGTCTTGAATTCTTGAAGTTTTGAACTCTTGAAGCCTCGGAGTCTTGAACTCTTGAACTCTTGAAGTCTTCAACTCTTGAAGTCTTCAACTCTTGGACTCTTGAAGTCTTGAACTCTTGAAGTCTTCAACTCTTGAAGTCTTGAACTCTTGAAGTCTTGAACTCTTGAACTCTTGAAGTCTTGACTTTCTCTGCTCAGATCCGTTGTGAAGCAACGCCTATCTCGAGACAGTTTCTCAGACAGACTTAGTTTTTCTCAGACATTTACTCACCCCCAACAAGTCTCCTTCTCAAGAAATAGCCACGTCTTTGCTAAAATGCGCCATAGAACCTTAATCTCAATAATTAGCAATGTCTGCGGCAGTGCCCTAGTTCTGTGAGTCTTGGTGAACACGCCAGCTTTACCCACTCACACAAATGTGTTTGTTGACAGTCTAATGCTGGGTTGGTTTGGCTCTGTCATTTAGTCAGTCCTTACTCAATATCTGTTCTTCGACTTCCTTTGCGTCTCTGTCTGTGTTCTCCCCTGTCTGCCCCTACTCGTCCTTACCTCAACCTATAGGCTGCAAGCCTATCATCCATCCTATTCGTCTTTGGGGCAGTGTCTTCAGGCGTCATGGCCAGTTTACGCTGTTCCACGGCCTACAAATTCCGGAGGAAGAGAGACATACTTTCTCACGCAAGGCCTGTCTCGTTCAGACTCTTAGGTCAAGGGACTTCCAATACACTGAACAGACTGACTCTTAGATCAGGAGACTTTCAATACACTGAACAGACTGACTCTTAGATCAGGGGACTTCCAATACACTGAACAGACTGACTCTTAGGTCAAGGGACTTTCAATACACTGAACAGACTGACTCTTAGGTCAAGGGACTTTCAATACACTGAAGAGACTGACTCTTAGGTCAGGGGACTTCCAATACACTGAACAAACTGACTCTTAGGTCATGGACTTTCAATACACTGAACAGACTGACTCTTATGTCAAGGGACTTTCAATACACTGAACAGGCTGACTCTTCGGTCAAGGGACTTTAAATACACTGAACAGACTGACTCTTAGGTCATGGGACTTTCAATACACTGAGCGGATAAATCCAGAGCTATAAACAAGCCTAAAAGAAAGGGCGTGGCGAGACCAAAGGAGAAGTGGATAATAGATCAGTGCACACAAATTCAAGACTGCATTGTCAAGAACAATGGTAGAACAGCTTACAAACTAGTTAGAAACCTGACAAAGAAGTTCAAGCTTACAAAAAGAACAATTCAAGATCACACAGGGAATACCATGCCTGCGGAAATGAAGGTCATGCAGAGATGGACGGAAAATTGCTCCCAGCTGTACAATATGACGTCCCCTAGGGATCCCAGATATGGACGGAAAATTGCTCCCAGCTGTACAATATAACGTCTCCTAGGGATCCCAGAGATGGACGGAAAATTGCTCCCAGCTGTACAATATAACGTCCCCTAGGAATCCCAGAGATGGACGGAAAATTGCTCCCAGCTGTACAATATAACGTCCCCTAGGGATCCCAGAGATGGACGGAAAATTGCTCCCAGCTGTACAATATAACGTCCCCTAGGGATCCCAGAGATGGACGGAAAATTGCTCCCAGCTGTACAATATGACGACCCCTAGGGATCCCAGAGATGGACGGAAAATTGCTCCCAGCTGTACAATATAACGTCCCCTAGGGATCCCAGAGATGGACGGAAAATTGCTCCCAGCTGTACAATATAACGTCCCCTAGGGATCCCAGAGATGGACGGAAAATTGCTCCCAGCTGTACAATATGACGACCCCTAGGGATCCTAGAGATGGACGGTAAATTGCTACCAGCTGTACAATATAACGACCCCTAGGGATCCCAGAGATGGAACCCCAGCAGGCCAACAAGAAGAGGAAGATAACTCGAGCATCATGAGTGAAGAAATTGAGGTGGTGGTTAGATGTCTTAGGGGGGGGGGGGAGCGGTCGGACCTGGCGAACTATTAATTCTTGGAGGGACAGAGGGGATTGATTTTCTAACAAAAATCTGTAACATGATATGGCAGAATGGCCCACAAGCTGGACACAATCATTGAACATAGTGATAGAAGAATGGCCCACAAGATGGACACAATCATTGAACATAGTGATAGAAGAATGGCCCACAAGATGGACACAATCATTGAACATAGTGATAGAAGAATGGCCCACAAGCTGGACACAATCATTGATCATAGTGATAGGAGAATGGCCCACAAGCTGGACACAATCATTGATCATAGTGACACTAAAGAAGGGTAGCCTCCAACAGAACTACAGAACCATCAGTCTGATTAGCCAAGCCAGTAAAGTTATACTCAAGGTCATCCTTAACAGACAGCAGCCACGAGCAGAAGAAATTATTGTGGAAGAACAAGCTGGTTTCAGAGCTGGTCGAAGCACAATAGAACAAATATTTAACCTGCGTTTGATCAGAGACACTCAACAGACATTGTACCAGGTCTTTATTGACTTAACAAGGCTTTTGATAGAGTGGCACATGAGGCCCTATGGGAAACGATGCGCAAGTATAAAATAGGATGACGGCTCATCCCCGACATTAAGTGACTATGACTGGTGCCAGCAGTGGAGTTTACCTCAACGTGACCAAAGGTGACTGGTTCCGCTAGTCGGCGTGCATCACGGGTGTCTCTCTGACACTTATCAATGTTTTTCTAGAACACATGTCAGAAGCATTGGAAGGCCACGCAGGTACGGTCAGTACAGGTGGACGGTCAGTACAGGTGGACGGTCGTATAGGTGGACGGTCAGTACAGGTGGACGGTCAGTATAGGTGGACGGTCAGTACAGGTGGACGGTCAGTACAGGTGGACGGTCAGTACAGGTGGACGGTCAGTATAGGTGGACGGTCGCATAGGTGGACGGTCAGTACAGGTGGACGGTCAGTATAGGTGGACGGTGAGTACAGGTGGACGGTCAGTACAGGTGGACGGTCAGTACAGGTGGACGGTCAGTATAGGTGGACGGTCAGTACAGGTGGACGGTCAGTATAGGTGGACGGTCAGTACAGGTGGACGGTCAGTATAGGTGGACGGTCGTATAGGTGGATGGTCAGTATAGGTGGACGGTCAGTACAGGTGGATGGTCAGTACAGGTGGACGGTCAGTACAGGTGGACGGTCAGTATAGGTGGACGGTCGTATAGGTGGATGGTCAGTATAGGTGGACGGTCAGTACAGGTGGACGGTCAGTACAGGTGGACGGTCAGTATAGGTGGATGGTCAGTACAGGTGGACGGTCAGTATAGCGGGACGGTCAGTATAGGTGGACGGTCAGTATAGGTGGACGGTCAGTATAGGTGGACGCATACTCCCCAACACCGGTTTGCCGACGACATTGCCGGTCTGGCTGGAACAGAACCTGAACTTGTAAGGCTAATCGCAAGCCTGGACAATGATGCCCAGAAATGGGGGATGGAAATCAGTGCAGAGAAGAGTAAGATTATAGTCAACGCCCCAGAGGGTATTCTAAACCCGATTATGGTCAAAGGTGAACCTCTGGAAAGTGTTAAGCGGTTCAAATATGTGGAAGAAGGAATTAATGGGGTTTAGAGGGGAGATCCAGTCAAGAACAGCGATGGCCATGGTCGCCTGACCAGATTGCGTACAATCTGGAAAGACAAGAACTTTAGCCTTAAATCGAAGCTGACTTTCATGTATACAATGGTCAGCTCGGTATACTTTTACACGTGTGAGACTTGGACTCCGTGACGACTGCACTAGAACGTAAAAATTACGCAATTTAAATTATGCTCAACTCTTGTCGAATGTCTACATTTGTTCTTTTCTCTGTCCAGGGTATTCTGGGGATCTTTCTGTAACATTTTGACTCGAAGGATTCGATTCTTTGTCTAGAAGTTTTGGTAATCGTCCATGCTTCACAGCCATAAACTGCCACAGGAAAAACACAGGCTCTGAAGACTTTTACATTTATCGTTTTGTTGGTGCTCTGCCATAATTTCTTCAGGCTGTTCAGTCTCTGCATTGCCATAGCTAGTCTTCTTCTGATTTCTTTCGAGCAGTCACCATTTTTGTCAATTCTGGAGCCCAGATATTCAAAATGTGTGACCTGATCTATTTCCTCACCACCCACTGTAAAGTTCTGCTGACATTGTGTTTTATCGGTGGTCATTATTTTTGTTTTGATTATGTTTATGAACAGGTTTTGATCTTTAATATGTCCATTAACGGCTGAAAGTAGCTGCTCTAGCCCTTCTGCACTTCTTGATAGTATCACTGTGTCATTTGCGTATCGTAACTCTGGAATCTCGAACCCCCCAATCGTAAATGGGTCGAAACTTTCAATGTTCTCATCTTCTCGTACATTTTTCATTATACATTCCGCATATATGTTGTACAGATAAGGTGAGAGGATACATCCCTGTCGGACTCCCTTTTGTACTGCAAACCAATCTGATGTTTGCCCCGATACTCGGACAGCGGCTAGTTGATCTTGGTATAATGATTCAATGAGATGGACTATCTGCAAAAGAAACCCCATTTCCTTCATGATTCTCCACAGATTTTGATGTTTTACCGTGTCGAAGGCCTTAGTGTAATCAATGAAACATGTGTACAGGTCTACATTAAAATCTCTACATTTTTCATAGATATTCCTTAAATTGAATATGTGGTCCCGGTCCCTCTGTCTTTCCTAAAACCTGCCTGGACTACGGGAATTTCAGATTCAAACCTTTTCTCTATCCTTCTTAATGGGATTCGCAAGAGTATCTTGCTAGCATGGCTGATCAGTGCGATAGTTCGGTAGTTTGTGCACAGCTTCAGGTTGCCTTTTTTGGGGAGGGGAATATAAATTGATTTCTTCCATGCTTCTGGCCACTCTGCACTGTGCCATATCTGTTTACACAGCTTGTGATAGACTTGAGCACATGCCTCTCCTCCTGCTTGTATTAGCTCTGCTGGGATATCATCGCATCCTGGGGACTTTCCCTTTTTCAGGCTTTTAATTGCAGGGCGTACTTCTTCCAGTGTTGGTTCAGGTTCTTTTTCATCTTTCTCTTTCTCAATATATATATTTAACTTTAACTGAAATTTAAGCAAATGCTCTTGATGTTATTTATGTAACTACCTACAAATCCAGGTTCTACGTCTATACTTGCAACAACAAAACTTCACAACCTCAAGAAATATTCTAGCCACAACTTAATGGCTCCGGTTAGCTCGCCGTCTTTCATCTGCGCCCTCAACATACAATCACAAACCCGTCCTCGCAATCAGATCACGTACTGTCGATATGTGCATTCACATACAATCAAATCACGTCACTTATAATGGGATCACATACTCACGTGTGATCACGTACTCAGTCGATCTGTGCATTCACGTATAATCAAATCACGTCACTTATAATGGGATCACATACTCACTTGTGATCACGTACTCAGTCGATCTGTGCATTCATATACAATCGGTTAACATATAATCAGGTGAACTGTGCATTCACATATAATCAGATCACGCACTCACATAAAATCAGTTCTCGAATAATCAATCGATCTGTGCATTCACATATAATCAGATCACCTCACATTATTCAAGCGCATATGTACGCTCACACATAATCAGAATACATATCGTTCATAAAGTGTCCTGCACATACAACACACATTCAGATCTCTTACTGTTCACAGGGTGTCCATCATAATCACCTATTGAGCGCGACTGGCCAAACTCGAGGTGTATGATGGTATACCCACCCTGCAAACTATCTCATCCAGTCTCCCATCCAGTCTCCTAGCCAGTCTCCCATCCAGTCTTCCAGCCAGTCTCCCATCCAGTCTCCCATCCAGTCTCCCAGCCAGTCTCCTAGCCAATCTCCCAGCTAGTCTGTCGAATGTTATCTCTGCGATGTATTTTATAGTCTCAAACAACAACATGGCTGTCCAAAGGTCTTCTGTGGGTTGTATGATTTAGCCATCACTTTAATTCGGAACTACCCCCATCTAAAATGGTATTGGTTGTCTATCCACGAGACACTGACATGCTAACTGTGGTAGCCTGTCGTGAAAGTATCAGACTGTCAACAACCCCTATCCCTGTCAACTCCGACACCCACCCCTGTACCAGACAAAGTCTTCCACCTAACGTGTTCCTAACCCCTTATTTCTTTTTCGATCCAGTATCGAAACGCTGATTGACCTTGGCGTGACGTCCGTTCGTTAAACGCATTCAAGCAACCTTTGTTTCTTAGAGTCCCCAGCCCAATCTTTTTTGCCCTAAACGACCAAAGCTCCAGCTGGGACTGTCACAGAATTGTTAAGCCACAAAAAAAAAACAGCAACGTATATACAGGTGAACGTTGAATGACTTGGCATTTATTTGTTGAAAACATACACTCCACGGGGAACTGAAGAATGTTTGTCATGATTTCATCAGTGGAATGTCATTAAAAAGGCATTCGACAGTATAGACCGCACGGTGATTGTAACAATACAGAGACACTGGGGATTAATAGAGAAATTGAGAAGAATTGTACAAATATTATAAATAGATTCTACCTGTCAAATAGATTAGGGAAGGAAGCTGTCAGACCCAGCTTCAGTTTAAACTCGGGTCTGACATGCATGCCAACTTTCTCCAGCAATATTTCCGGTGGTCATAGACTGAGTCGTGTGACAGACAACAGAGGTTACTCCAACAGAAATACACTGGACATTTGATAAGCAGATGGAAAACTGGGATTTCTTGGATTACATATGAATGCTATCACATAAGCAGCAAAACACACATAGATTGATAAACAGACTAACATATGAAGCAGAAAATGTGTGATTGTAGATCAGTGTGAACAAAACACAGAAAATGAGAATAAATAACAATCACAGAGATCCCCATCAAGCTAAGCAGTCAGATAATTGAAGTAGAGGACAAGTGTACATGACTGGTAGGCCGCATTCATAAAGGCGCAGGAACAAACCAAGAAGTTGATGGCTGGTTTAACAAGGCCAGATTTGCTTTCAGCTCTCTTCCTCCAATATGGAACTGGGCAGCATTCGCCAGAGAGAATAGGGTTAGGCTGTCACGAATTTAATGTTGGTCCTCGTGTATGGCCCTGAGACATGGCAAGTGACTAGAAGTATCACGTCGTGGCTAGAGTATCACATCGTGGCTAGAGTATCACGTCGTGGCTGGAGTATCACATCGTGGCTAGAGTATCAAATCGTGGCTAGAGTATCACGTCGTGGCTAGAGTATCACATCGTGGCTAGAGTATCACGTCGTGGCTAGAGTATCACATCGTGGCTAGAGTATCACATCGTGGCTAGGGGTATCACGTCGTGGCTGGAGTATCACATCGTGGCTAGAGTATCACATCGTGGCTAGGGGTATCACGTCGTGGCTGGAGTATCACATCGTGGCTAGAGTATCACATCGTGGCTAGAGTATCACATCGTGGCTAGGGTATCACATCGTGGCTAGGGTATCATATCGTGGCTAGAGTATCACATCGTGGCTAGAGTATCACATCGTAGCTAGGGTATCACATCGTGGCTAGTGTATCACGTCGTTGCTAGGGTATCACATCGTGGCTAGAGTATCACATTGTGGCTAGGGTATCACATCGTGGCTAGGGTATCACATCGTTGCTAGGGTATCACATCGTGGCTAGGGTATCACATCGTTGCTAGGGTATCACGTCCTGGCAAGGGTATCACGTCGTGGCTAGACGTATCACATCCAGAGAGGAGATGGCAGGACAGCTCGAGCTTTTAGGGATCAATTGAAGAGGTAGATAATACAATTTGAATGCCAAGGCATGAATTGGGGAGGTGGAAAACACAGTAGGCGTGATATAGGAGGAAACTGAGAGTGTGGACAAGACGGTAGGAATGCCATGAGACGAACTGGAGAGAAGTACAGATGAAATATCAGGCGAGAAATTGAAGTGGCTGATTCTGAATAGAAATAAATAGAGAACCTCTGTTCTATGGTGCTTCAGGATTGGTCTGATGGGCAGATGGTGTTGTTATATGTCAGTTGTTGCTTGTGTTAGTGATCCTAGCAGCGTCCTTCTCTATTTAGTCTTTTCTGTGGTACATCGTCCTCCTAGCCTTTCGCGGGTACCCATTACCATCAGACCCTCCCCAACTTCCACCACACCCTCATCTCTACTACCATACCATCTCCTCTACCACAACACGATCCTCACTACCACCACATCCTTACCACTACCACAACACCCTCCCAACTACCACCACACCCTTCCCACTACCACATACCCTCACCTCTACCACCACACCCTCTCCAAGACTATCACACCCTCACTTCTACCACCACACCCTCCCCACTACCACCACACCCTCCCCACTACCCCCACACCCTTCCCACTACCACCACACCCTCACCTCTACCATCACACCCTCCCCAAGACCATTATACCCTCCCCACTACCACATACCCTCACCTCTACCACCACACCCTCACCTCTACCACCACACCCTCCCCAAGACCATCACACCCTCCCCACTACCACATACCCTCACCTCTACCACCACTGTGTACATTCCAGCTATTCGCCATCAGTATTGTATTGTTGACACAGAGAGAAACGTAAGGGGAAGAGTTGGCTGTGCCACTTCATCCACTTCTGCAACCATCTTTCCTTCCCCTTTCTAGAAATAAAAAAGAGCACCCTACCTGGCGCCCATTCAGGCCCGGGCTGCCAGTTTCAGTGACACGCCTGGTTATTAGAAGATGTCTGGAACAATCTTCATTTCATGAACCCCTCTGCTCGCCAGTGTTTGCGAACTTCTGTCAGTGATGGGGCAGGCCCACGTAATAGGATCCTGAGACAAGCTCTCGTGAAGCGAGGGGGAGGGAACAGAACACAGACTCTCAAGGGAAGGAAGCAGCAGGCTCCAGTCTGGGTGTACAGTCCAGGCTATGAGAGGGTGCCTACAGTTGGCGCGCGCAAACGTGAGTACCACGCAGAAGGTAACCGATGACTTGGCATCCTGCGCAATTTGGATGACCGCTTGTCGACTGCTCGCACGTGCAGGCCGTAGACTGGGCCTGGTGATAACTCTAGACTTGTTTGATGTTGCTGAAATCGGAGTTATCGACAGATAAATTTAAATTGAGCTTGTGCACGTGCTAAGTGGTCTCCCCTTGAAGGCTGATAAATTCTCTGGTCCGACGCGATTCCGTGTGCTCTAGGGCCGGGGTTCAAGTCATCTACACTTACAATCACCGAGTTGAAGTCATCTACACTCACGATCACCGAGTTGAAGTCATCTACACTCACGATCACCGAGTTGAAGTCTTCTACACTCACGATCACCGAGTTGAAGTCATCTACACTCACGATCACCGAGTTGAAGTCACCTACGCTCACGTTTACTTTCTGTCAACTAATGTTCTGTGTTCTAGAATACCCCGACTCAAAATTCAGTTGTAAGCCACCAAGAAAATTCAATCAGTTTTCTTGTTTAACTCGACAGTCAAGACCGTCCTCTGTGTTTAGTATGTGGATCTGCAGATTCAGCAGCATCGGAGAGTTCGACAGTACCACATAATGGTTCTTATCTGCAGCTCAGATCTCCGGTCAGACAGCCAGGATACTAAACATGAATTAGGTAAGATCTGATATTATCTATTCACACAACCACACTCGCACACACACCCACATACACACACCTAAACACTCACACACACTCACACGCATACACCACACACACCAACACACTCACGCATACTCAAACGCATACACCACACACACAAACACACTCACGCACACTAATACACCCACATACACACACCAACACACTCACACACACCCACATACACACACTAACACACTCACGCGCACTCACACGCATACACCACACACACCAACACACTCATACACACTCACACGCATACACCACACACACTAACACACTCACGCACACTAATACACCCACATACACACACCAACACACTCACACACACCCACATACACACACCAACACACTCACGCGCACTCACACGCATACACCACACACACCAACACACTCATACACACTCACACGCATACACCACACACACTAACACACTCACACGCATACACCACACACACCAACACACTCACACACACTCACACGCATACAACACACACACAAACACACTCACACACACTCACACGCATACACCACACATACCAACACAGTCACACACACACACACTCCCACGCATACACCACACACACCAACACACTCAAACACACTCACACGCATACACCACACACACGAACACACTCATACACACTCACACGCACACACCACACACATCAACACACTCACACGCATACACCACACACACCAACACACTCACACACACTCACACGCATACACCACACACACCAACACACTCACACACACTCACACGCATACACCACACACACCAACACAGTCACACACACTCTCACGCATACACCACCCACACCAACACACTCATACACACTCACACGCATACACCACACACGAACACACTCACACACATTCACACGCATACACCACACACACCAACACACGCATACACACTCACACGCATACACCACACACACAAACACACTCACACACACTCACACGCCTTCACCACACACACCTACACACTCATACACACTCACACGCATACACCACACACATCAACACACTCACGCGCATATACCACACACACCAACGCACTCACACGCATATACCACACACACCAACACACTCACACGCATATACCACTCACACCAACGCACTCACACGCATACACCACACACACCAACGCACTCACACGCATATACCACACACGCCAACACACTCACACGCATATACCACTCACACCAACACACTCACACGCATACACCACACACACCAACACATTCACACGCATATACCACACACACCAACACACTCACACGCATACACAACACACACCAACACACTCACACGCATACACAACACACACCAACACACTCACACGCATACACAACACACACCAACACACTCACACGCATACACAACACACACCAACACACTCACACGCATACACAACACACACCAACACACTCACACGCATATACCACACACACCAACACACTCACACGCATACACCACACACACCAACACACTCACACGCATATACCACACACACCAACACACTCACACGCATATACCACACACACCAACACACTCACACGCATACACCACACACACCAACACACTCACACTCATATACCACACACACCAACACACTCACACGCATACACCACACACACCAACACACTCACACGCATACACAACACCCACCCACCCACACATCCACCAGCACACACACACACACACCAACACACACACACCAACACACACACACACACCAACACACACACACCCACAAGTTTATCACAATTTGTATTATTTTTTTTTCGTTGAATATACTTCTTTTCTAATAATCATCTTTAACTGGTCCTGTCTGGACAATTATTTACGCATCTTTAACTGGTCCTGTCTGGACAATTATTTACGCATCTTTAACTGGTCCTGTCTGGACAATTATTTACGCATCTTTAACTGGTCCTGTCTGGACATTTATCTACTAATCTGATCAGCACCGATATTTTTTGCGCACCTTTATCTTTTGATGTCCGGTCATTTATTTATCCCTTTTTGAAACATATGCCAACCAAGAGCAACTCCAATGAGCTGACCCCCTCCCCTTGCTCTCACACCCACAACCCACAACCCACAACCCACTCAGGAGTACGGGACTGTGTTCCTGTCGGAGACAATATCGTTGAAATAAGAAAGTTTGAGGATATTTAGTTTCTCTCCGTATTTGAGGATATTTGATTTCTCTCCGTATTTGAGGATATTTGATTTCTCTCCGTATTTGAGGATATTTGATTTCTCTACGTATTTGAGGATATTTGATTTCTCTCCGTATTTCGTACTCATTGATGATCTGTGGACTATTGCAATCCATTGAGGCTCTCTTGTGACAGGAAGGTTGGGGCTCTGTTGTGACAGAAAGGTTGGGGCTCTGTTGTGGCTCTGTTGTGACTCTGTTGTGGCTCTGTTTTGGCTCTGTTGTGGCTCTGTTGTGACCTGAAGGTTGTGGCCATGTTGGTAGGTTTACAGATGGGATAGACAGACTGGCAAAAGAAGGTGCAAGACTACCACAACCAGATACTAGTGTGACATACGAAGAGTCCAAACGGCTTATTAGGGCCAGATACATGACCAAATGGGAAACAGAACATACTGGCTACACAAAAAACGATGCCTATTACCAGTTGAACCGAAGAGAGCAGGTCGTGGTCTTCATACTCCGCACAGGTCACAACAGACTGAGGTACCACCTATTCAATAAATTGAAGATTGGTGGCACTGGCGAATGCACCTGTGGTACAGGGAAAATGACCGCTGAACATCTGCTGCAAAATTGCCCGACATACGAGGATCAGAGAAAGCACATGTGGCCATCACCAGTGGCAACACTAGACAAGCTCTATGGCAGTGTCGACAGCCTCAGGATGACCGCTGCTTTCTTCGACAAAATACAGGTTGACGATTGACAGCGTACGAAGAAGAAGAAGAAGAAGAAGAAGAAGGACAAACTGTTTGAGAGTGACGAGAAGGTATGGGGAGCGTTTCGTTTGGTCTCAAATAACTTTCTTGAGAATCTCACCGAATAAAACTAGAAAAATCTGGTTTATAGAACATGTCTCTGTGTCACAAACGTGGCTTCAGTATGTCCGTGAAGATCCACGTTTTACGTGCCGTCTTGGATTTCTTCCCCGACAACTACGACACGGTTACTGTTGAGCACGGGGAACGTTGTCCCGGGAACATTGTCCCCATGGAGAAACGGTTCCAGGGGACTGGTTAACTTTAATGTTGGCTCACTACATTTGGACACTCGCCAGAGATGATCATGACCAGCTCTACAAGAGACAGACAAAGCGACGTCGGGCATAGAAGAGGGCGTTACCAGATGCATGGCATATATACTTATTGCTCTGTAATATTAATAATAATAATAATAATATTAACCACAACGAAATAGTCATATGTGCGAGGCATGTTCAAATGAAAACGGACCCAGTGGCTTTATTACAAACAAACGAAAGTTACATCATCTGGTGTAATAGAATTAAATATAGCAATTGTTATGAAGCAAAAATGCCACAGGGTTAGTTAGAAAAATTCGCCATAGGCATTCAGACACGCATCCCACTGCTAATGTGGCCGGCGGATGCCGTCCGAAAACACTGACTTTGGTTGCTCTTTGAACCACTTGGTCACCGAGGCTATGACGTGTGCATTGGAGTCGAGTCTTTGTCCCTTCAGAAAATTTTGTTAAGGGTTCGAACAAATGGAAGTCACAAGAGGACATATCGGCGCTATAGAATGGGCGTGGTAGTACGTTCTGAACAATGTTCGCGACAGGTGGACGCGCATTGTCGTGCAACAGAATCACACCACGCGAAAGCATGCCGGGTCGTTTATTTTTGATGAGCCTGACCTGGTCTCGGACGTGAGTTAACGCAACAACATGAGCTTGACCTGGTCTCGGACGTGAGTTAACGCAACAACATGAGCTTGACCTGGTCTCGGACGTGAGTTAACGCAACAACATGAGCCTGACCTGGTCTCGGACGTGAGTTAACGCAACAACATGAGCCTGACCTGGTCTCGGGCGTGAGTTAACGCAACAACATGAGCCTGACCTGGTCTCGGAAGATCTTTCGTTAACTCACGTCCTTCTTTAAACATTGTTGTCCAGTCCTTCGCTGTTGTCTTCGACACACTTTTGTCACAATATAAACTACCTGCATTCTGCGATGAATGTCAGCTTTTAGAAACCGAATCACCGCTCGCTGATCAACTCTGGACGGATTCCGTATCACACCTGCCATGTTTTCAACGGTCTGCTGATGAAACTATAAGTCGCAGGATAATGAAATTTTGCAAACTTGGCGGTTGGTATGTAATGTATACATCAGAAGTGACGTCTTCATGCGCATCGTACGTATGTTCACTGGTTGCAGTTTGGTCCAGTTTCATCTGAACACGCTTCGTATTATTAAAGCATGAAATGCTAGCACGAAAGAGTACTCATTAGGGTACTGTAAGATGCGACCAATCTAATGTCGGAGCTGGCATTTGCCGAAGATGTTGTCTGGACCAAATTAGAAGCAACACCTCAGACCAATCTTCAAATCTGGAGAGCGGAGCCGGGGACAAGAGCGACACCATTTAGTCATTCAAAAACAGAGCCAAGTCAGCCTCGAGAGAAGAGGAGAAACGTCACATTTCTCTGGGTGAAGGGCCCATGAAACATGTCAAGCTGTTCATATAACAAATCAGAAGTCATGTACCAAAGAAGAGTTGACTAAGAGTAAGGCAGAAATAGCTTGACACTAACAATAGCTTGACACTAACAATAGCTTGACACTAACAATAGATGTCACTAACAATAGCTTGACACTAACAATAGCTTGACACTAACAATAGATGTCACTAACAATAGCTTGACACTAACAATAGATGTCACTAACAATAGCTTGACACTAACAATAGCTTGACACTAACAATAGCTTGACACTAACAATAGCTTGACACTAACAGTAGCTTGACACTAACAATAGCTTGACACTAACAATAGCTTGACACTAACAATAGCTTGACACTAACAGTAGCTTGACACTAACAGTAGCTTGACACTAACAATAGCTTGACACTAACAATAGCTAGACACTAATTATAAATGTCACTAACAATAATTTGACACTAACAATAGCTTGAGACTAACAATAGATGTCACTAACAATAGATGCCACTAACAATAGATGTCACTAACAATAGATGTCACTAACAATAGATGTCACTAACAATAGATGCCACTACCAATAGCTTGTCACTAACAATAGATGTCACTAACAATAGATGCCACTAACAATAGATGTCACTAACAATATCTTGACACTAATAATAGCTTGACACTAACAATAGCTTGACACTAACAATAGATGTCACTAACAATAGTTTGACACTAACAATAGCTCGACACTAACAATAGATGTCACTAACAATAGATGCCACTAACAATAGATGTCACTAACAATAGATGTCACTACCAATAGATTGTCACTAATAATAGATGTCACTAACAATGGAAGCCACTAACAATAGATGTCACTAACAATAGATGCCACTAACAATAGATGTCAGTAACAATAGATGTTACTAACAATAGATGTCACTAACAATACCAACTCCTCGCGTTAGACGGAAAATGCAAGCAGCAGTTAGAGACAACCACATGAACGAAACTGTTCAAGTATTCTCGGACAATCCTCTACTACCGGAAGTGTTTAAACTGGTGACTTTTTCTCAAGACAGTCGCTCTTATATGTTTATTATTATCTTGTCACAGACCTAGAACTTTATGTATTTGAAGAGAACACGGCTAGACCTTAATACATTTGAACAGAACATACCAGGGGTCTTCAAATGAAAACCTTAAACATATATGTTTGGTAAATTTATTCTGAAAAAGTGAAACCCAACTCTATCATTTCTCATTGTAGCCGCCATTGGTTCGATACAAGCCCCTAGAAAGATCATGGATTCCTGTAAAAAATATTTTCATGGTCACGTGTGCAACCACTCATGCATTACCTGCTGGACCTCTACATTGGACCTGAAAGTCGCCTCTCCCAATGGCTCTTTTAGTCGTTCACAGACGTGGACATTATTTGGGGCTAAGTGTGGTGAGTGCGGCGGATATGGTAGACGTTGAAAGTAAGGTCCTCCATGGTTGCAGCAGTTGTACCGGCAGTATTGGGTCAAGCATGGTCATGTTGTACAAGGACACCTTTACTCAGAAGTCCAGGTCGTTCGTATTTGACTGCAGGTCGAAGATGATGCAGGAGAAGATCTGTATAGGTGGCCCTGGTGATAGTGCCCCCCCCCCACCCCTCCCTGGGCGTGTAGTTCTCTAAGATAAAACCTTGCTCATTCCAGAAGAGAGGCACCATATTCTCCCCTCCAGATTGATGTGTGTGAAACTTCTTCAGTGTCGGTGATGACGGTAGCGCTTTCCTTCCTCGCTCTCTGTTTCAGGCTCGTACTGATCCCATGTTTCATCTCGTGGTACTGATCCCATGTTTCATCTCGTGGTACTGATCCCAGGTTTCATCTCGTGGTACTGATCCCAGGTTTCATCTCGTGGTACTGATCCCATGTTTCATCTCGTGGTACTGATCCCAGGTTTCATCTCGTGGTACTGATCCCAGGTTTCATCTCGTGGTACTGATCACATGTTTCATCTCGTGGTACTGATCCCAGGTTTCATCTCGTGGTACTGATCCTAGGTTTCATCTCGTGGTACTGATCCCATGTTTCATCTCGTGGTACTGATCCCAGGTTTCATCTCGTGGTACTGATCCTAGGTTTCATCTCGTGGTACTGATCCCATGTTTCATCTCGTGGTACTGATCCCAGGTTTCATCTCGTGGTACTGATCCCATGTTTCATCTCGTGGTACTGATCCTAGGTTTAATCTCGTGGTACTGATCCCATGTTTCATCTCGTGGTACTGATCCCAGGTTTCATCTCGTGGTACTAATCCCATGTTTCATCTCGTGGTAGCGATCCTATGTCTCATCTCGTGATAGTGATCCCATGTCTCATCTCGCGGTGATCCCATATCTCATCTCGTGGTAGTGATCCTGTCCCATACGGTGGTAGGGATCCTAGGTCTCATCTCGTGATAGTGATCCCATGTCTCATCTCGTGGTAGTGATCCTATATCTCATCTCGTGGTAGTGATCCTGTCTCATCTCGTGGTACTGATCCCAGGTCTCATCTCGTAGTACTAATCCTATGTCTCATCTCGTGATAGTGATCCCATGTCTCATCTCGTGGTAGTGATCCCAGATCTTATCTCGTGGTAGTGATCCTATATCTCATCTCGTGGTAGTGATCCCATGTCTCATCTCGTGGTAGTGATCAAATGTTTTATATCGTTGTACTGATCCCATGTTTAATCTCGGGGTACTGATCCCATGTTTCATCTCGTGGTACTGATCCTATGTTTCGTCTCGTGGTACTGATCCCATGTTTCATCTCGTGGTAGTGATCCCATGTTTTATCTCGTGGTACTGATCCCATGTTTCATCTCGTGGTAGTGATCCCATGTTTCATCTCGTGGTAGTGATCCCATGTCTAATCTCGTGGTAGTGATCCCATGTCTAATCTCGTGGTACTGATCCCATGTTTCATCTCGTGGTACTGATTTCATGTTTCATTTCGTGGTAGTGATCCCATGTTTCATCTCATGGTAGTTATCCTAGGTCTCATCTCGTGGTAGTGATCCTATGTCTCATCTCGGGGTACTGATCCTATCTCATTTCGTGGTACTGATCCCAGGTCTCATCTCGTGGTAGTGATCCTATTTCTCATCTTGTGGTAGTGATACTATGTCTCATCTCATGGTAGTGATCCTATGTCTCATCTCGTGGTAGTGATCCTATGTCTCATCTCGTGCTAGTGATCCTATGTCTCATCTCGTGGTGATTACATGTCTCATCTCGTGGTAGTGATCCTATGTCTCATCTCGTAGTACTAATCCCAGGTTTCATCTCATGGTAATGATCCTATGTCTCATCTCGTGGTAGTGATCCTATATCTCATCTCGTGGTAGTGATCCCATGTCTCATCTTGTGGTAGTGATCCTATGTCTCATCTCGTGGTAGTGATCCCATGTTTCATCTCGTGGTAGTAATCCCAGGTTTCATCTCGTGGTAGTGATCCTATGTCTCATCTCGTTGTAGTGGTCCCAGGTGTCATCTCGTGGTAGTGATCCCAGGTTTCATCTTGTGGTAGTGATCCCAGGTTTCATCTTGTGGTAGTGATCCCAAGTTTTATCTCGTGGTTCTGATCCCATGTTTCATCTCCAGTAACAGTTCTTTCCGGGAACCCATCACCTTCTGCTTCAAAGGGGGACAACTGTTCCTGAAGGAATCAACGTGTCGTTTCAATTCTGGAGAACGCTGCCGCGGCACCCACCTTACAGACATGGTGTGGTGCTATAGCAGATCATGGATGATGGGGTGCCCTGAACCTTGACTGATGTCCAGGTGTATTGAACCTTGACTAATGTCCAGGTGTGTTGAACCTTGACTGATGTCCAGGTGTGTTGAACCTTGACTGATGTCCAGGTGTGTTGAACCTTGACTGATGTCCAGGTGTGCCACAATTTCCTTCACAGTCAATCGACGACGTTCCTTTACGCGGAGGTCAACTGCTGCCATAGACTTTGGGGCCACTACTTGAAGGTCCTGACCTGATCGTAAACAGTCTGACAAAGAACTACGCCGTTTTCCAACTTCCTACTCTACTAATACACTTGCTGGAGTGACAGGTAGGCACCATCGTACTGAACCTTCAATCGCTGATGACCTTCTATCGGCTACGCCACCCCCCCCCCCTTCCCCCCCCCCCCCCCCCGTGCTGCTCAGAGAACGAATAACATACAGTTGCTTCCCTTTGGTGCATGTCAGCAATGCGGCGGACATCTTTTAATTATAACGTCATGTTGTTCGTCTGCGCCGTCATGGTACATGCAGGACATTCTTGACATCCTTAGGAACTATATTAACAAGTTACCAAAACATGTTTTCTCGCATGCCCATCCCACTTTTAAGGTTTTCGTTTGAAGAATCCTCGTTTTTTCACACCAGCGGATTTTCACACTAGTGAATAAATCATATTTGTGCCCAAATAAATTATCATACATTTGAATAGAACATATTTTCACATAATTAGATGATAATGTAGTGGAAAAGAATATACCTAGACGTAGCTGACTGGCCATACTGAGACACGTCATCAGCTGAAAGGTGTTTCCAGTTATTGACGAGTAGGTTGTCGAGGCGTTTGAATAGCTGCCTCTTGAGTAAGGAACGTGGGTTCAGGACTTCTGTAAGCGGTTGGATGATTTTTTATATAGCTGAGACAAAAAAGGCAAGAATATCATGCACAATGCACGGCGACTGTTGGGCCAAGCCGCTTGTCGAGACGACTACAGGATGATGGTACTTAAGAATCAAGTTTTCTCACCTCTTCCATCCCCATCCCAGTCAGAGTGTTAAGATGCTAGTGGTGCGGAAACGCTGGCTCCACGGATAAGGGGGGAGGGAGGGGGAGTGGTAAGTCTGACGATCAGATTAACTCTGTTGTATTGTTGTCCAGAGTTACCTGTGTCAGGTGTTGTTGCTGAACATAGAGCGGACGATCTATGTAGCTAGAGTCAGACATGTCATATCTTTGTATTCTACATGAGCCTTTGAAATGATTGTCAGTCTGCAGGGAATCGCTCTCTCCAAATGATTGTCAGTCTGCAGACAATCACTCTCTCCAAATGATTGTCAGTCTGCAGACAATCACTCTCTCCAAATGATTGAATCTACACGTCAGCAACAGCCATTTTAGAATCATGATTCTATTGCCACATAAACATACGAGACGTGTTCATATGAAACCGGACCAAACTGCCACCAGTAAACATACGTACGATGAGCATGATGACGTCACTTCTGGTGTATACAGTACATACCAACCGCCAAGTTTGCAAAATTTCATTATCCTTCGACTCATAGTTTCCTCAGCAGAAAAACACGGCGGGTGTTATACGGAATCCGTCCAGAGTTGATCAGTGAGCCGTGATTCGGTTTCTAACAGCTGAAGAATGACGACCAGTTGATATTCATCGCAGAATGCAGGCAGTATATGGTGACAAAAGTGTGTCGAAGACAACAGTGAAGAACTGGACAACGATGTTTAAAGAAGGACGTGAGTTAACGAAAGATCTTCCGAGACCAGGTCAGGCGCACATTGTTGCATTAACTCAAGAAACCGAATCACCGTCGCTGATCAACTCTGGACGGATTCCGCTGAAAAAACTTTCAGTCGGAGGATAATGCAATTTTGCAATCTTGACGGTTGGTATGTGCTTTTTATATCAGATGTGACGTCATCATGCGCATCGACCGTATTTTCACTTGTTGCTGCTTAGTCCGGTTTCATTTGAACACTTCTCGTATGCTGCTAACAGAGACTAGTTCATGGATTGAGCACCAAATCTCACAACTGCATGAGTAGATGACAACACAGGTTCACTGCGGGCTGACATACATGGCCTACGTGCATGATTCACGTGCATGGCATCAGGAGCATGGCTGACATACATGACTGACATACATGACTGACATACATGGCCTACGTGCATGATTCACGTGCATGGCATCAGGAGCATGGCTGACATACATGACTGACATACATGACTGACATACATGACTGACATTCATGGCCTACGTGCATGATTCACGTGCATGGCATCAGGAGCATGGCTGACATACATGACTGACATACATGACTGCCATACATGACTGACATACATGGCCTACGTGCATGATTCACGTGCATGGCATCAGGAGCATGGCTGACATACATGACTGACATACATGGCTGACATACATGGCTGACATACATGGCTGACATACATGGCTGACATACATGACTGACATACATGGCCTACGTGCATGATTCACGTTAATGGCATCAGGGGCATGGCTGACATACATGACTGACATACATGACTGACATACATGGCCTACGTGCATGATTCACGTGCATGGCCTCAGGGGCATGGCTGACATACATGACTGACATACATGGCCTACGTGCATGATTCACGTGCATGGCATCAGGGGCATGGCTGACATACATGACTGACATACATGACTGCCATACATGACTGACATACATGATTGCCTCATATTAGAGATCTCACTGAGTCCCCCATAAACCTCTCACAGATACCCCATAGAGATCTCACTGAGCGCCCTCCCCCATAAACCTCTCACAGAGCCCCCATAGAGATCTCACTGAGCACCCCCCCCCCCCATAAGCCTCTCTCAGAGTACCCCTCCCATAGACCTCTCACAGAGCCCCCCCCCCTCATAAACTTCTCACAGAGCCCCCATAGACCTCTCACAGAGCCCTGCCCCCATAAACCTCTCACAGAGCCCCCATAGACCTCTCACTGAGTCCCCCATAAACCTCTCACAGAGCCCCCATAGACCTCTCACAGAGCCCCCATAAAAACCTCTCAGAGCCCCCATAGAAACCTCTCACTGAGTCCCCCATAAACCTCTCACGGAGCCTGACCTCTCACAGAGCCCCCATAGACCGCTCACAGAGGCCCCATAGACCTCTCACAGAGCCCCCATAGACCTCTCATAGAGCCCCCATAGACCGCTCACAAAGCCCCCATAGAAACCTCTCACAGAGCCCCCATAGAAATCTCTCACAGAGCCCTCATAAAGCTCTCACAGATCCCCCATAGACCTCTCAGAGCCCCCATAGAAACCTCTCACAGAGCCCTCCTACACCTGTCGCAGAGCCCCCATAGACCTGTCACAGAGCCCCCATAGAAACCTCTCACAGAGTACCCATAGACCTCTCACAGAGCCCCCATAGACCTCTCACAGCCCCCCCCCCCCATAGAAATCTCTCACAGAGCCCCCATAGAAACCTCTCACAGAGCCCCCATAAACCTCTCACAGAGCCCCCATTGACCTCTCAGTTAGCCCCCCCCCCCATAGAAACCTCTCACAGAGCCCTCATAAACCCTCTCACAGAGCCCCCATAGACCTCTAATAAAGCCCCCCCCCCCCCCCTTCATAGAGACCTCTCACAGAGACCCGATATAGACCTCTCAAACAACCCGAGAGGTCCGTGGTACACATTAGAAAATCTTTGATCTGGCTGATACTAGTTGGACTATATTTGTTGGCTTTTCTTTGGAGACTATTTGATCCGTTCAGATCATGTCCGGCTGGGCACTTGCATGTGTTTTATGTTTGTGGGTAAACGGAGGCGTCTCGCCCTGGGCTGCATTAAGAACTGTGCTTCTGGTCTCGACGGAAATGTCTGCTTCCTGTCTTTAGGATGGTCTATCTTTGTCTTGTCTAAAATAGGATATATGTTTCCTGTCTGGGCTAGAATATCTGCCAAACTCAAACTGTTCCATCTTCCTGCAGATTGACGTGGAAACCGAACTGTTCTCTCATGTCACAGTCAGGGTCGTCTGTTGCTGCCCATGGAAAGTAGAGCGCCGAAACGTCGTGCTCGGTCCCCTTTGGAGCACAGGGCTTCAACAAACATTTCCAAGTCATGGCTAGGCCTCGCTCCTCATTTTATTTCTTCGACTTGAATGTCTTCTAGGCTCTCCACCCACCTTCCCTCCCAACAGTGACCTTGGTGAAAGTGGTCTGTCCTGCCTGTGCTCTGTAGGTTTCAACGTCCTTTGCTCCACTCTTGTTTCTCTGTTTTCTTGAACTCAGTTGATCACGTGTGATCCCTTTTTGCCCACAGCTGTAACTGTGAAATGGTCGCTCTGTTTCATACAGGTGATTACCGTATTCCGCCTGGACTACATGCACACCTCAATGACCAATGGCAATAATTAGTCCTTGTTAATATTTTAATGACAACAGTGTCCTTGATATCAAGCCACTTGTGTCTTTGTTTGCGACCAGTCTTTCACATCCTTGTCGGTCTTGTCACTAACATTGTCAGTGTGTTAGAACAGGCGTGTTAAATGAGGTGTTGCTAGACGTGTGACAAGTTGTGACCTGTTGTTCAGTGACGTTCTAGCTTGACATGTTGTTCTTTTAATATATCTGGACACGTGATACAGTGTTCTTGTTATCCCACACTATCTGGACTGTCCATAAAATGTTCATGATATACGTGAGATGATAGTGTCTATGCTTTCCGTCAGTCACCAGGACTTCATCCAGCCCCCGTTCAAGTTATAAGATCAGCTGTGACTGTTTACATTCGGCATTTATACCAACTACAATATTTTAATGGGTAGATAATGTGCGACCAAGCTCTGCCACCAGGTACACCAGACACTGCCACCAGCTACACCAGACACTGCCACCAGACACTGCCACCAGCTCCACCAGACACTGCCACCACACACTGCCACCAGGTCCACCAGACACTGCCACAAGACACTGCCACCAGGTCCACCAGACACTGCCATCAGACACTGCCACCAGCTCCACCAGACACCGCCACCAGGGCCACCAGAGACTGCCACGTGGGCCACCAGGTCAACCAGACACTGCCACCAGGGTCACCAGACACTGCTACCAGGGCCACCAGACACTGCCACCAGACACTGCCACCAGGGTCACCAGACTCTGCCACCAGGGCCACCAGATACTGCCACCAGACACTGCAACCAGCCACTGCCACCAGGGCCACCATACACTGCCACCAGGTCCACCAGACACTGCCACCAGGTCCACCAGAAACTGCCACCAGGTCCACCAGACACTGCCGCCAGACATTGCCACCAGACACTGCCAACAGGGCCACCAGACACTGCCACTAGGCACTGCCACCAGGGCCACCAGACACTGCCACCAGGCAAATCTACCAGACACTGCCACCAAGGCCACCAGATACTGCCACCAGACACTGCCACCAGCCACTGCCACCAGGGCCACCATACACTGCCACCAGGTCCACCAGACACTGCCACCAGGTCCACCAGACACTGCCACCAGGTCCACCAGACACTGCCGCCAGACATTGCCACCAGACACTGCCAACAGGGCCACAAGACACTGCCACTAGGCACTGCCACCAGGGCCACCAGACACTGCCACCAGGCAAATCTACCAGACACTGCCACCAGGGCCACCAGACACTGCCCCCAGACACTGCCACCAGACACTGCCACCAGGGCCACCAGACACTGCCACCAGAAACTGCCACCAGAAACTGCCACCAGACACTGCAACCAGACACTGCCACCAGGGCCACCAGACACTGCCACCAGACACTGCCACCAGAGCCACCAGAGACTGCCACCAGACACTGCTACCAGGTCTACCAGACACTGCCACAAGGACCACCAGACACTGCCACCAGACACTGCCACCAGGGCCACCAAACACTGCCACAAGACACTGCCACCAAACACTGCCACCAGGGCCACCAGACACTGCCACAAGATACTGCCACCAGACACTGCCACCAGGGCCACCAGACACTGCCACCAGACACTGCCTCCAGACACTGCCACCAAACACTGCCACCAGACACTGCCACCAGGGACACCAGACACTACCACCAGGCACTACCACCAGATACTGCCACCAGACACTGCCACCAGACACTGCCACCAGACACTGCCACCAGAAACTGCCACCAGACACTGCCACCAGCTCCACCAGACACTGCCACCACACACTGCCACCAGGTCCACCAGACACTGCCACAAGACACTGCCACCAGGTCCACCAGACACTGCCATCAGACACTGCCACCAGCTCCACCAGACACCGCCACCAGGGCCACCAGAGACTGCCACCAGGGCCACCAGGTCCACCAGATACTGCCACCAGACTCTGCCACCAGGTCAACCAGACACTGCCACCAGGCACTGCCACCAGGGTCACCAGACACTGCCACCAGGGCCACCAGACACTGCCACCAGACACTGCCACCAGGATCACCAGACACTGCCACCAGGGCCACCAGATACTGCCACCAGACACTGCCACCAGCCACTGCCACCAGGGCAACCATACACTGCCACCAGGTCCACCAGACACTGCCACCAGGTCCACCAGACACTGCCAACAGGGCCACCAGACACTGCCACCAGGGCCACCAGACACTGCCACCAGGCAAATCTACCAGACACTGCCACCAGGGCCACCAGACACTGCCCCCAGACACTGCCACCAGACACTGCCACCAAGGCCACCAGACACTGCCACCAGAAACTGCCACCAGAAACTGCCACCAGACACTGCCACCAGACACTGCCACCAGGGCCACCAGACACTGCCACCAGACACTGCAACCAGAGCCACCAGACACTGCCACCAGACACTGCCACCAGACACTGCCACCAGAGCCACCAGACACTGCCACCAGACACTGCTACCAGGTCTACCAGACACTGCCACCAGACACTGCCACCAGGGCCACCAAAAACTGCCACAAGACACTGCCACCAAACACTGCCACCAGGGCCACCAGACACTGCCACCAGACACTGCCACCAGACACTGCCACCAGGGCCACCAGACACTGCCACATGACACTGCCACCAGAGCCACCAGACACTGCCACCAGACACTGCCACCAGACACTGCCACCAGAGCCACCAGACACTGCCACCAGACACTGCTACCAGGTCTACCAGACACTGCCACAAGGACCACCAGACACTGCCACCAGACACTGCCACCAGGGCCACCAAACACTGTCACAAGACACTGCCACCAAACACTGCCACCAGGGCCACCAGACACTGCCACCAGATACTGCCACCAGACACTGCCACCAGGGCCACCAGCCACTGCCACCAGACACTGCCACCAGGGCCACCAGACACTGCCACCAGGGACACCAGACACTACCACCAGACACTACCACCAGATACTGCCACCAGACACTGCCACCAGACACTGCCACCAGACACTGCCACCAGACACTGCCACCAGACACTGCCACCAGCTCCACCAGACACTGCCACCACACACTGCCACCAGGTCCACCAGACACTGCCACAAGACACTGCCACCAGGTCCACCAGACACTGCCATCAGACACTGCCACCAGCTCCACCAGACACCGCCACCAGGGCCACCAGAGACTGCCACCAGGGCCACCAGTTCCACCAGATACTGCCACCAGACACTGCCACCAGACTCTGCCACCAGGTCAACCAGACACTGCCACCAGACACTGCCACCAGGGTCACCAGACACTGCCACCAGGGCCACCAGGGCCACCAGACACTGCCACCAGACACTGCCACCAGGGTCACCAGACACTGCCACCAGGGCCACCAGATACTGCCACCAGACACTGCCACCAGCCACTGCCACCAGGGCCACCATACACTGCCACCAGGTCCACCAGACACTGGCACCAGGTCCACCAGACACTGCCACTAGGTCCACCAGACACTGCCGCCATACATTGCCACCAGACACTGCCAACAGGGCCACCAGACACTGCCACCAGGCACTGCCACCAGGGCCACTAGACACTGCCACCAGGCAAATCTACCAGACACTGCCACCAGGGCCACCAGACACTGCCCCCAGACACTGCCACCAGACACTGCCACCAGGGCCACCAGACACTGCCACCAGAAACTGCCACCAGAAACTGCCACCAGACACTGCCACCAGGGCCACCAGACACTGCCACCAGACACTGCCACCAGAGCCACCAGACACTGCCACCAGACACTGCCACCAGAGCCACCAGACACTGCCACCAGACACTGCTATCAGGTCTACCAGACACTGCCACCAGACACTGCCACCAGGGCCACCAAACACTGCCACAAGACACTGCCACCAAACACTGCCACCAGGGCCACCAGACACTGCCACCAGACACTGCCACCAGACACTGCCACCAGGGCCACCAGACACTGCCACCAGACACTGCCACCAGACACTGCCACCAGACACTGCCACCAGGGCCACCAGACACTGCCACCAGGGACACCAGACACTACCACCAGACACTACCACCAGATACTGCCACCAGATACTGCCACCAGACACTGCCACCAGACACTGCCACCAGGGCCACCAGACACTGCCACCAGACACTGCCACCAGACACTGCCACCAGACACTGCCACCAGACACTGCCACCAGGGCCACCAGACACTGCCACCAGACACTGCCACCAGGGCCACCAGACACTGCCACCAGACACTGCCACCAGACACTGCCACCAGGGCTACCAGACACTGTGACTAAGAACTGTGACGAAATATCGTGACGAAAGATTGTGACGAGACTTAATAAACATAGTTTTTATTTGCTCTTATATGTCAGGCATTAATGACTCCCCGCCCCGCTCCCTTTTTTGTCTAGGTCCAAAAATGATATCAGCACAGCTAACTATTACTTCCAGCAGCGGTGACGTCAACAACAACAGCAACATCAGCAACAACAACAGCAGCGTCAGTAACAGCAGCGTCAGTAACAACAGCGTCAGTAACAGCAGCGTCAGTAACAGCAGCGTCAGTAATATCAGCAGTTCGAACTCTATCCACGATTATGTCGTCGCGTGTCCTACTGACGCGGACAGTTCTTCGAGTTCGGAAACAGACTTCCCTGGCGAGAACAGATGTCAGCTCGTCCAGAGGCGTCAGCGAATGAAGCACCAAGACCAACAACTCAATCGACACAAGGACCATATGTTCCCTCAGAAATCGTGGACGAAGAAATCCGAAAGCAGATTTAGCTCCAGTGAGTTTTCTGAATCTGGAGAGAAGCGAATCGGTCGGAAACGTCAGATGTCAGTAATAGAGAATGACTTACACGCTAGACGCATGACAGTCGAGTTGGTTGGATTATCTCAGCTGTCAAAGAAGTCGCGCAGTCAGTCACCATGTACGAGAGACAGCGAAGACTCCAGCATTAACAGCAGAAGGAAAGTCAAAAAGCATTCACAGTCATTGGATGACCTCCAGAACCAGCGAGTCCTGGCAAATGTTCGTGAAAGACAAAGGACACAATCCCTGAATGAAGCTTTTTCCCAGTTGAGAAAAATCATTCCTACCTTGCCCTCGGACAAGCTGAGCAAGATTCAGACGCTAAAGCTGGCCTCTCGATATATAGACTTCTTATACCAGGTCCTAAGGAGTGACCAGCCTGACCACAAACTGTCCAGCAGTTGTAGCTACGTGTCCAGTGACAGGCTGAGTTACGCGTTCAGCGTGTGGCGTATGGAGGGCGCCTGGTCTTCGCTTAGACACTAGACACTCTACAGAACTCATTTCAGGAGGTTGACACCAGGTGAGTTGGGATGTGAACACGCTTGTTTCTGTTCGTATGTTGGAGTGTAGACTCAGCCTCAATGGGCTGGCTTGTTTCTGTTTGTATGTTGGAGTGTAGACTTAGCCTCACTGGGCTGGCTTGTTTCTGTTTGTATGTTGGAGTGTAGACTCAGCCTCACTGGGCTGGCTTGTTTCTGTTTGTATGTTGGAGTGTAGACTTAGCCTCACGGGGCTGGCTTGTTTCTGTTTGTATGTTGGAGTGTAGACTTAGTCTTAGTGGGCTGGCTTGTCTCTGTTCGTATGTTGGAGTGTAGACTCAGTCTCAGTGGGCTGGCTTGTTTCTGTTTGTATGTTGGAGTGTAGACTTAGTCTTAGTGGGCTGGCTTGTCTCTGTTCGTATGTTGGAGTGTAGACTCAGTCTCAGTGGGCTGGCTTGTCTCTGTTCGTATGTTGGAGTGTAGACTTAGTCTCAGTGGGCTGGCTTGTTTCTGTTCGTATGTTGGAGTGTAGACTTAGCCTCAGTGGGCTGGCTTGATTCTGTTTGTATGTTGGAGTGTAGACTCAGTCTCAGTGGGCTGGCTTGTTTCTGTTCGTATGTTAGAGTGTAGACTCAGTCTCACTGGGCTGGCTTGTCTCTGTTTGTATGTTGGAGTGTAGACTCAGCCTCACTGGGCTAGCTTGCCTCTGTCTCTGCTCCTGGCGTGTACTCTCTCTCTGCTCCTGGCGTGTCCTCTGTCTGCTACTGGCGTGTCCTCTCTCTCTGCTCGTGTCCTCTGTCTGCTCCTGGCGTGTCCTCTCTATCTGCTCCTGACGTGTCCTCTCTCTCTGCTCCTGTCTCGTCCTCTCTCTGCTCCTGGCGTGTCCTCTCTCTCTGCTCCTGGCGTGTCCTCTCTCTGCTCCTGGCGTGTCCTCTCTCTGCTCCTGGCGTGTCCTCTCTCTCTGCTCCTGGCATGTCCTCTGTCTGCTCCTAACGAGTCCTCCTTTTTCTCCTCTTGGCGTGACCTCTGTCTACTTCTAATGTGCCATCAGTACCTGGTGAATCTTCTCTCGGTTCTTGTTGTTTCTTGTTCTTTTCTTTACATGGTTCTGTCCATTATTGTGTCACCTATGTATTTTTATGACGAGTCATTGGCATCTTCATGATATGTTCTGTGTCTGTTCCTGACGGGTCTTTTGTCTGCTCTAGACGTGTCTTCTGTCTGCTCTAGACGTGTCTTCTGTCTGCTCTAGACGTGTCTTCTGTCTGCTCAAGACGTGTCTTCTGTCTGTTCCTGACGTGTCTTGTGTCTGCTCTAGACGTGTCTTCTGTCTGCTCTAGACGTGTCTTCTGTCTGTTCCTGACGTGTCTTGTGTCTGCTCTAGACGTGTCTTCTGTCTGCTCTAGACGTGTCTACTGTCTGTTCCTGACGTGGCACCTGTTCCATATGTGACCACTGTTCAAAATTGCTTGTTTCCCAGACGTGTCCTTCGTTCCAGACGTGACTACTGCTCCAGACGTGACTACTGCTCCAGACGTGACTACTGCTCCAGACGTGAATACTGCTCCAGACGTGACTACTGCTCCAGACGTGACTACTGCTCCAGACGTGAATACTGCTCCAGACGTGACTACTGCTCCAGACGTGACTATTGCTCCAGACGTGGTTTCTCTGCAAGACGTTTCCTCTGTCTCTTGTAGGCGTCCCCTTTCTAACTCACGTGACTCACGGACGTGTGTTCCCATGCATGCCGGATAATATGCGCGAGCTGTCCTCAACCCCATGTCAATGTTGTAGTTGTTGTTTCATGTTTTCGTGCCCCATTCTGGTCTCCACCCCGTTTGTTGTTACAGCCCCGTGTGGGTATGTCCTCTTTCCTCTCAGTGCTTGTTGTTGTAGCCTCGACCGCTGTGGTATGCCCCGGCCCGGCCGCAGATTCGTCCCAACAAACGGTGGGAATAAACAATCCAGGCGGAGGAAGCGTTTTCCACCGTCCACGCAGGAGCTGTTCAGTGTTCATTAATAGACGCCCCATGAAAATCCTTGAAATGGACCCTTAGTATTGAAAGAGGGTGTGTTTAACTTGTTACGTACACCTGGGTCTTGGACTTTGTCTGGCCTCATTTATCATTTGTCTGGAACACGCAATCTTTTATTATTAAGCGCTGTGGGCTACCATGTGGAGGTATAAGAGATTTTATACATGTCCTTGAACACATGTAGGACAAGACGTACAGTGCGATTCTTGTGAATGGGAGGGATGGGAGAGGAGGGCACTGGTTTGACACATCGGTTGGTATGAGATATGGTTGGGTGTACTCTCTCCCCAACACTTTTCAACATATTCCTTGAGGGAATTATGAGTGAGGCACGACTTTGACATGGAGACTAACGCTGGAAAGACAAAATTAAGGACCAACAACGCCGAAGCCTTCACCAGTGGGGAGAAAACTAATGGCCAGGATCTCGAAGTGGTCGTAGAATTTGGGTTCTATTGTCAGTGATGAAGGATCAAAATATGCGGTGTTGGCCAGAATAGCACAGACAATAGCGGCGCTTGCACAGCTTAACACAACCTGCCAAGATAAACGGTTAGCACTAGGCACGAAAGTTAGATCAATGCGTGCCTTAGTCTGTTAACATTCTTCTTTGCTTGTGACACATGGACAATTGCAGCTGATCTGTAGCGGAGGATACATGCCTTGGAGATGAGATGTTCCGAAGATTTCTAAACATCATATACAACAACCGAGTTACAGATGAGGAAATACGGAAAGGGACCGTTTAAAGACATCTTCACAGCGTTCAAAAGAAGGAAACCCGCTTGGTACGGTCACATATCGAGATCAATCCGCTTGGTACGGTCACATATCGGGAACAACCCACTTGGTACGGTCACATATCGAGATCAACCCGCTTGGGACGGTCACATCTCGTGAACAACCCGCTTGGTACGATCAAATATCGAGAACAACCCGCTTGGTACGGTCACATATCGAGATCAACCCGCTTGGTACGGTCACATATCGGGAACAACCCGCTTAGTACGGTCACATATCGGGATCAACCCGCTTGGTACGGTCACATGTCGGGAACAACCCGCTTGGTACGGTCACAGGCAGCGGCAGCTGACAGAGAGGAGTGGTGTGGGTTTGTGGGGGTGTCTTCATGTGGGCCCCAACGACCTCACCGGTTACGGTATGACCTGACTTAACGTTGCTTGAAGTGACTCGTTCAGACTGATGTTTCTGTGGCATAACTTTTGACTGGGTGTACCGATATTCTTGAAGAAGGTAGCTCCAGTCGATGCAGTGAAATGATTATCTTATCAATCGGATCAGTAATGGTGGTAGGTTGAGACTAGGGGCTAATGGTGGTAGGTTGAGTCCAGGGGATGATGGTGGTAGGTTGAGACTAGGGGCTGATGGTGGTAGGTTGAGTCCAGGGGATGATGGTGGTAGATTGAGACTAGGGGCTGATGGTGGTAGGTTGAGACTAGGGGATGATGGTGGTAGGTTGAGTCTAGGGCTGATAGTGGTAGGTTGAGACCAGGGGCTGATGGTGGTAGGTTGAGTCTAGGGGCTGATGGTGGTAGGTTGAGACTAGGGGATGATGGTGGTAGGTTGAGTCTAGGGGCTGATAGTGGTAGGTTGAGTCTAGGGGCTGATAGTGGTAGGTTGAGACTAGGGGATGATGGTGGTAGGTTGAGTCTAGGGGCTGATAGTGGTAGGTTGAGTCTAGGGGCTGAAAGTGGTAGGTTGAGACTAGGGGATGATGGTGGTAGGTTGAGTCTAGGGGCTGATAGTGCTAGGTTGAGTCTAGGGGCTGATAGTGGTAGGTTGAGTCTAGGGGCTGATGGTGGTAGACAGGTTCAGACCAGGGGCTGATGGTGGTAGGTTAAGACTAGGGGATGATGGTGGTAGGTTGAGACTAGGGGATGATGGTGGTAGGTTAAGACTAGGGGATGATGGTGGTAGGTTGAGACTAGGGGATGATGGTGGTAGGTTAAGACTAGGGGATGATGGTGGTAGGTTGAGACTAGGGGATGATGGTGGTAGGTTAAGACTAGGGGATGATGGTGGTAGGTTGAGACTAGGGGATGATGGTGGTAGGTTAAGACTAGGGGATGATGGTGGTAGGTTAAGACTAGGGGATGATGGTGGTAGGTTAAGACTAGGGGATGATGGTGGTAGGTTAAGACTAGGGGATGATGGTGGTAGGTTGAGACTAGGGGATGATGGTGGTAGGTTAAGACTAGGGGATGATGGTGGTAGGTTGAGACTAGGGGATGATGGTGGTAGGTTAAGACTAGGGGATGATGGTGGTAGGTTGAGACTAGGGGATGATGGTGGTAGACAGATGGTGGGGAGTGTGTGTGGGTGGCGAGTGTGTGTGGGTGGGGAGTATGTGTGGGTGGGGAGTAGTAATTCTGCACTTCTTTCTGCTGATATGGGCTCGATGGTGAATAAATTCGTTTGTTTGTATGTATGTTTGTTTGTATGTATGTTTGTTTGTATGTATGTATATATGTATATTTTAACGCAGGTATGTGTATATATTTGTGTGTATTTGTGTGTGTATGTATGTATATGTTAGCTATTCTTCACATATGTCTCATACTATCTAAACTATACGTACAAGTTAGTTCAAGCGACGGAATAACACCGTAATTTCTATGTCTCAAGAAAACTCTCTCTGTGGAGAGACCATTTAATGCTCATAGCTAGCTTTCAACAGGCCGGAAGCTGATACCGACCAGGTGCTGTATATTTCTGACAGGCCTCGTTTTCTGCTTGTCGGTCAAATTGTGAAATCTGCTCGACCCCGGAAATGATTCAGACGATGCTTGTTTTTTTATTCATCCGTGCTACGAATGCTGAAGGTAACGAATGCTGAGAAACCAAGTATCCGCACTCAATACGCTGCTGAAATTATCCCTATCAGAATTGAACAGAGGCGCCTACTAGCGGGCGAAATATCTCTGACATGTCATGTCTAATCGTCAGAAAGTGTCGAAGTAATCAAGTTTCTGACCTTAGCTTTCCTGTGCCCGGTTGTTTGGTGAAATGTTTGATCTCAGTTTCCTGTGTTGGATGTCAAGTTTTATTTGCGCTGTCTTGTCCCTGGTTGATTAGTGTCAAGTTTGAGGTGCGGTTTTCTGTGCCAAATTGGTTGGTGACAAGTTCTTCAGCTGAACAAGAGAATCTGAGAACAGAACAAGAGATTATGAGAACTGAACAAGAGAGTCTGAGAACGGAACAAGAGAGTCTGAGAACTGAACAAGAGAGTCTGAGAACAGAACAAGAGAGTCTGAGAACTGAACATGAGAGTCTGAGAACTGAACAAGAGAGTCTGAGAACTGAACAAGAGAATCTGAGTGAGAACTGAACAAGAGAACCTGTCACGTTCAATGACGTCTATTGGCAACATTGAAGAAAGGCTTTCTTAAATCAGTAACAACTGCGGATCCCACCACCCCCACAACACAAAGACAGAGTATCGTAGCAGATTGCAAACAGTTTCACGCTGGCCTCGTTTCATCAAATAAAAAAAAAAGCTGGCAGCAACAGAGCTAGAACCGGTTGAAATAATTGAACCTGATGAAATCCTTCATGCCTTCAAATAATTCATACAAAGAGAAGACCCGTGAACAGATGGGGTAACCAGAGACGCCCTTGAACGTAACATTCAAGCTGAAGGTAACATTCAAGCTGAAGGTAACATCCAAGCTGAAGGTAACATCCAAGCTGAAGGTAACATCAAAGCTGAAGGTAACATTCAATGACTTGAACTGTCTAAGCTATTTAATAAATGCTTTGTTAAAAGAACGCATTCCTGACCAGTGAAAACTCTTAGTCTATTCTAATCCACAAAAAGAGGAACCCCGATCTGTCTGAAAACCTTCGCCCAATCTGTCTACTACTGATAATATTCAAGATATTCACTAGAGTTATTGCCAACAGAATGGACAGACAACTTGACTTACATCAACCTCGTCAACAATGCGGATTGTAGGGGAGGGTTCTCCGCCTCTGATCACCTCCACACAACCAATCAACTGATGGAGAGAACACGCGAACTGCGCATACCCGTATGTCTTGTATTTATTGATTATGAGAAAGCCTTTGACTGAAACAAACGCAGGTGTAATTGCTCTCAGAAGTTTGGATATTTCAGAAAACTGCACCACCATTATTGAGGAGATCTACAAAGGCGTCAATGACGTCAAATCATCGTCCAGATTATATGCTTCGATAGTAAGAGAGTTTGACAGGACGACACATTCGCTTCAAAGTTACTGACATCAGCTCTCAGTGACACCTTCGCTCCAAAGTTATTGACATCAGCTCTCACTGACACCTTCGCTCCAAAGTTATTGACATCAGCTCTCAATGAGACCTTCGCTTCAAAGTTATTGACATCATCTCTCAATGAGACCTTCGCTTCAAAGTTATTGACATCAGCTCTCAATGAGACCTTTGCTTCAAAGTTATTGACATCAGCTCTCAATGAGACCTTCGCTTCAAAGTTATTGACATCAGCTCTCACTGACACCTTCAAACAGCTATATCGGGTCGATACAGGCAGCAATAACGATAGCGAGACGATCACACATTCACGATTTGCAGACGACGTTTCGCTCATCACTCTTATCATCGAAGATGCCCAACAATCCTTCAACGACCTAAATGAGGTCAGCACAGCTGCAGGTCTTATAGTGAATTAGAAAAACAATGCATAAGAGGTCGTTACTGCCTAAAGCAAGAAATGTCAACTCATCCGTCTACCTGTACCAAGAAATCAGTGGATGAAGTCATCCACAATGTCAACTCGTCCGTCTACCTGGACCAAGAAATCAGTGGATGAAGTCATCCACAATGTCAACTCATTCGTCTACCTGGACCAAGAAATCAGTGGATGAAGCCATCCACAATGTCAACTCATCCATCTACCTTGACCAAGAAATCAGTGGATGAAGTCATCCACAATGTCAACTCATCCGTCTACCTGGACCAAGAAATCAGTGCCGCCCACAATATTGATGGTCATATCTCTATGGAGTGAACACCGGCTTGCTATAGCTTGGGTTGCATGGAGCCAATACTCTAACAGATGAGAGACACCACAGCAGGAGCACAGACCTATAATTCCCTGGCCATTTAGACCAAGGTTGACGGCTGTGGAATGCATCAATTCCCAAAAACAGGTGCTTGCCAGTCCAGCTGGAGTATAAGAGTACCAGTCCAGCTGGAGTATAAGAGTACCAGTCCAGCTGGAGTATAAGAGTACCAGTCCAGCTGGAGTATAAGAGTACCAGTCCAGCTGGAGTATAAGACTTCCAGCTGGAGTAAAAGAGTACCAGTCCAGCTGGAGTATAAGAGTACCAGTCCAGCTGGAGTATAAGAGTTCCAGTCCAGCTGGAGTATAAGAGTACCAGCTGGAGTATAAGAGTACCAGTCCAGCTGGAGTATAAGAGTACCAGTCCAGCTGGAGTATAAGAGTACCAGCTGGAGTATAAGAGTACCAGTCCAGCTGGAGTATAAGACTACCAGCTGGAGTATAAGAGTACCAGTCCAGCTGGAGTATAAGAGTACCAGTCCAGCTGGAGTATAAGAGTACCAGTCCAGCTGGAGTATAAGACTACCAGTCCAACTGGCCTCCTATAGGAAGCCTGTACCAGTGTACGTAGCGTGCTATTGCTGTGGTATTTTCTGTAGTAAGATGTTTTACAGTATGAGGTTGGTAGCCTTGTAAACAACTCTCTAAAGTCGTATATTTGCGACATGCATGAAGTCCAGTGTGTCTATTCCTTTCTCCCTAGTAAGGGCTCTGGAATAACATGTCTCAGTGGCAGCAAAACGTTGACATGTTCTGTGTCCCCATCCCTTGTACACAACTCCATCTAGCTGCACCTCCAACAGTCTCCCAAGTGATCGTTTGCTAGCGGCACACACATTTTCAGACATTTGTTACCTTTTGTCAGCGAATGTCGGGAGAATTGGGTTTTTCAAAGTGAATGCACAAGTCATTCAGCAATGTAACTTTGTGTCTCAACCCTTCGTGATTAAAGTTGTTAACATTAAATAATTGTCAGGAGTTTGCCCCATATTTGTAACAATTCAGCACCCTGAAAGATTATATGCAGTAGCGTGCGGTAATTTTTCTCAAAGTCGACTAGGTTCGAGGACACCTTTTATTATTGGGCTAAAGAGGAATACTCTCCATATAATGTGTAGGTTACCAAGGACACTTCATCCGGTCACAGTTCACGTGGTTTAGCTCACTTCTACCGGTCACAGTTCACGTGGTTTAGCTCACTTCTACCGGTCACAGTTCACGTGATTTAGCTCACTTCAACCGGTCACAGTTCACGTGGTTTAGCTCACTTCAACCGGTCACAGTTCACGTGATTTAGCTCACTTCAACCGGTCACAGTTCACGTGATTTAGCTCACTTCAGCCGGTCACAGTTCACGTGATTTAGCTCACTTCAGCCGGTCACAGTTCACGTGGTTTAGCTCATTTCAACCGATGCACAATATTCAGAAATGGAACAAACAAACAAACAAACAAACAAAAAAATATGTTCTGGTTCTCCTGAAAGTTTTTCTGTGGATATGTTCGAGCCGGTGAGTACCGCATCTTGGCGTTGTGGAAATGACTGATATCACAAAAGCTATTATTATTCCACACGACCTGATCTGTTGCGAACGGTTAATTAATAGCTGTCCATCGTTGTCGATGAGGACCGCCGAGTGAGTCCTTCAGACCGTCTTTAAAACGTTTCTTTGGGCGCCCTCTCTCGCGCCATCCCTCTCAGCTCGCCGTAGAGAAGCTTCGTCTGACATACGGACGAGGTGTCCGGCCCATCCTAGTCGTGCTTTTTCTAGCAGTGCATGGATGCTGGGCATGTTAGCCCCTCGAGAGAAACTCGATGTCAGTGACACGATCTTGCCATCGGATGTGGAATATTCGCCTCAGGCAACCTGTGTGGAAATGGTTAAACCTCCTTGCATGTCCAGAGTATACAGTTCAGCTTTCGCAAGCGTATAGTAGGGTTGGAATGATGGTTGCACGGTAAACTTTGAGTTTGGTCTTGACGCTGATGCCACGACGTGCCCAGACCATCGAGCGCATTCTACCAAAGGCTGTGCTGGCCTTTGCTATTCTGCTTGCCACCTCATCGTCTAGGTTGACAGATCTCGACAGCGTGCTGCCCAGATATGTGAATTTGTCTACGGCATTCAACGTCTTCCCGCTGACTGTAGTCTCTGGTTTTGTGAACGGCATGCCTGGTGCTGGTTGGTACATGACCTCTGTTTTTTGGGCATTTATGGTCAGGCCAAAATTGTTGCATGCGACAGAGAACTGGTCCATTCCAACCTGCATGTTCAGTTCTGAGTTGCTCATTAGAGCGCAGTCGTCAGCAAATACAAGTTCCCTGATTATGTCGCCAGCCACTTTGGTTTTGGCCTTCATTCTTCTGGAATTGAGTAATTTGCCATGTATGCGGTACTTTATGGATATTCCAAGCTCCAATGATCTGAAGGCGTCTGTCATCGTGGCCGTGAACATCATGCTGAACAAAGTCGGGGCGAGTACACATCCTTGTTTTACTCCGTTTGATACTAGAAACGTTTTAGAGATTGCACCGCTGTCCAGTACACGAGCACACATGCCTTCGTGTAGCTGTTTTACCCTTGTTATGAACTTGTTGGGGCAGCCAAACTTAGACATTATCATCCACAGCCCTCCTCTGTTAACTGTATCAAATGCCTTTGTCAAATCAATAAATGTGGTGTATAAGGCCTGATTTTGTTCCCGACACTTCTCTTGTACTTGGCGAGCGGCAAAAATCATGTCCACTGTTCCTCTTCCGGCTCTGAATCCACATTGACTTTCTGGGAGGTGGTGGCTTTGTTCAAGGTGTTTGTTGAGCCTGTTTAGCAGTAAGCGCGCTAGGATCTTGCCTGCTACGGAGAGTAGCGATATTCCTCGATGATTGTCGCATTCCTGACGGTTGCGTTTTCTTTTGTACAGGTGAACGATTGAGGCGTCCTTTAGCTCCTGCGGAATTTTTCCTTCAGCCCACATGTGACAGAAGAGTTCAGTGATCCTTCTGGTGAGGGATGGGCCAGCTGTCTTATATACCTCTGCTGGTATTGCATCAGCTCCTGGAGCTTTTCATATAGATAGTGAACTGATTGCCCTGTTGACTTCCTCCTCAGTGATGACTTCATCCAACGCCAGGTTCAGTTCCACCTGCGGCATTCGCCGGATGGCCTCTTCATTTATGGACGATGGGTGGTACAGTACAGTACAGTACACTAGGCCAACAATACAGTCTGTTTCTAGGTCTGCATGGAGTTAACACTTTTGAAGAAGTTAAAACTCTGTTTTGAAATGACGTGAATATTCTTTTCATTTTTGTTTGGCCTACTTTTGGTTATAACTCGATGTTGTTCTTCAAAACTGAGGTTTCCAAACGAAACTGAGTCGAGAACACATCATTGCCACATGTGATCGTGCTACATCCCGCTGACCTACTTATACTAACTTGTCACAGACAGGCTTTGTTGTGAGGTAACAATTTCAAATCCGATTGCCCTTCCATATTTCACACTTTCAAACACTGTCACACTATATTGACAATCGAACAAAGTAACACATTACAAGACGTCTTTCGTTAGCGGGCACAATTACATTAGCCTAATAACCACTGCACAGCCACTCATAAGAAGCAAACGAAACTTATATTTACTTACGACAGAACGTCAAGCGACTAGCATATATAATTTTGCACAGAGTATTTTAGCTTCGGCTGTTCCTCTATTCGGAGAGAACCGATAACACTCGAGCACTTCCGATGTCAGAGTGCCGTAAGTTGGGAGGCGCAAATAACGGGAATATCGTTGAGTATTTTGACGCAAATTGCAACTCAGATAATGAGGAATACTAATGTTGTGACGCAAATTGAGACTCAGATAGTGAGGATTACTAATGCTGTGACGCAAATTGAGACTCAGATAGTGCGGAATACTAATGTTGTGACGCAAATTGAGACTCAGATAGTGCGGAATACTAATGTTGTGACGCAAATTGAGACTCAGATAGTGCGGAATACTAATGTTGTGACGCAAATTGAGACTCCCACCCAACTCCCTCCCCTTCTCAATTAGGTGGATTATTTACAAAGCTATTTCACTTAAAATGTCGGAGGACTTGTCCAACACTAGATTTGGATTCACACAATCCATCTGATCGGGAATCAATCATGGATCAACGCGTGTGTCTACAATTGTCAGACAATCCATCTTATCGGGAATCAATCATAGATCAATGTGTGCGTCTAAAATTGTCAGACAATCCATCTTATCGGGAATCAATCATGGATAAATGTGTGCGTCTAAAATTGTTAGACAATCCATCTTATCGGGAATCAATCATGGATAAATGTGTGCGTCTAAAATTGTCGGACAATCCATCTTATCGGGAATCAATCATAGATCAATGTGTGCGTCTAAAATTGTCAGACAATCCATCTGATCGGGAATCAATCATGTATCAATGTGTGTGTCTACAATTGTCAGACAATCCATCTTATCGGGAATCAATCATGTATCAATGTGTGTGTCTACAATTGTCAGACATGGCTGATAACATGGGAAGCAACCATGTATTGTCGATTGATAATGTGGGAAACACTCCAAGAAAATTGTTAGGATTGTCTGATATATGAGGGCACACTCCAGGAGAGCCCACAGAGCTTTATTCTCCGACCAATACCTATCCAAGTAGATGTCACCGCCCCTCGCTGCGAGGGGGGATATGATGTATAATGGGAACCGATGGTATTATGTCAGGCACGAATGTGAGCATCTGGCAGACGTGTACAGTGAAATCTGGCAAATGTCAAGAATGGTGCACGTCTTGATGACCTTCACAGCGTCAACCTGCACCACACCAACCTTCACCACACCAACCAGCACCAGCAACAACTTCCTAGTCCTACAATGTCACCTCTCCCTGCCCGGTAGCTTTACGGTTCTTACACTGTACTTCTTCTTCTTCCTCTTCCTCCTCCTCCTTCTTCTTCTTTCTTCTTTCTTCCTCTTCCTCCTCCTCCTTCTTCTTCTTCCTCCTTCTTCTTCCTTCCTTCTTCCTTCCTTCCTTCTTCTTTCTTCCTTCTTCCTCCTCCTCCTCCTCCTCCTCCTTCTTCTTCTTCTTCTTCTTCTTCTTCTTCTTCTTCGTTCGCTCTTAATTTCCCACTTCCAAGCCCTGAACAGGGTTTTGCAAGTAGCAGAATGTAGTCCGGAGAACGGAATGCGTTGTGTTGCTTATTTACAGCGTGTCTGCGATATTTGCACCTTTCGCTCCGACACATTCGTCTTTTACACTGTAGTGTAAGTAATGCCACTACTGATTACATGGTAGAATCAAGACCCTTACACGCTAATGTAAGTATAACAGCAAAGCAAAGCGAATAATTCTGTTTGCCACCACGCGACGTACCCAGATGATGGTGTCAGGCCCACACCATTTGGTGGCCCACGACACATAATGGATGTTGTGGTCAGCATCACGCTGGCCGCCTGTACGACCAAGATTACTCTGGTACCGGTACCCAATTTCTGAGCTGCGTCGACCACAACAACCTCTCAATGCATTTGGTCGACCACAACAACCTCTCAATACATGAGGCAGACCAGAACAACCTCTCAATACATTTGGTCGACCACAACAACCTCTCAATACATTTGGTCGACCACAGCAACCTCTCAATACATGAGGCAGACCACAACAACCTCTCAATAGATTATAACTTCAAGGTCTCTTTCACTTTAATGTAAGTGGTGGTAGGTCTGCCCCATATGGGGACATCAACGCTCCTCACACAATTTGTGACTAGAAACAAAATCTACAATTTCTCAGCAGTTACAACCCGAACCAACACGTCTGTAACGCACACTTGAGTGCGCGAGTCTGCCGCGTGATTCTGCAAGCTGTTTGGTCGTAACCCAAGTCGGGGGATGTGCCGTCGCCTCGGTAGATGTGCAAACCTTGGACCTCTTTAATAGCTTTTTCTGAACCTTCAACAGACCAGGTTGATCGCTCGGTTATGTGGGATAGCTTTTCCAACAGGGGTCATGCTCCGTGCTCGTGTATTCTCAATTAAAAACAACCAGGACAGATACTATCACGCGTCTGCATGTTGTTGATGCCTGGTTCCTGCAGTCAGGCGCTGGCGTAGTCCTGGCTGTCAGTCAATGACGTAACTACATGTCTTGAGGTATTGTCTGACTGCAGACCGTGCCAGGCTTGGTGTGGAGACTATCGTTCTTGTGTGCATCTCTCATTTTGTTTACATTATCGATATATGTTACATATGAACAGACACAAACATATCATACAGAGAGAGAGAGAGAGAGAGAGAGAGAGAGAGAGAGAGAACGAAGACTTTCACTAGTCGTCCTATCATTTTAACCTTTCCGATAAGAAAAGAGACCGATGATGCACACAACGACACTGAAACATGGACATCACATGTGCATCACATGGGCATCACGTGGACATCACATGGGCGTCACCTGGACATCACATGGGCGTCACGTGGACATCACATGGGCGTCACCTGGGCATCACATGGGCGTCACGTGGACATCATATGGGCGTCACATGGGCGTCACGTGGACATCACACAGACGTCACATGTACGTCACATGATGTTGCTCGTGCATCAGGACTGATGAAGACCTTTTCTTTTTTCGTTCAATCGGTCTTTTCAGTTGAGTATTCCGTGAGCCGTGGTTGTGGATGTGGGTGATGATAGCTGATGAGTCCGATATTGAATCTGCGTGAGGGAACGTTGGCTACACTAGACGGTGGTAGTTTACGGACTTCTCTATTCTGTCTCCATTGTTCTGCTGCGGCCTTTTTGGATGCATTGGATAATGATGCTTCTTTTGTGAGCTGAGCACCAGGTTGCGCGGTCTTGCGCAGCATCTTCCCATGTTTCGAGGTTGATGCTGAAGGCCTCGTTTGACGCGTGTCGTTAACGCGCCTTTCCCATCCATTGAGCGCGTTTGCTCTTCTGGATCTCGCCATATAAGATTATTTTGTGTAACCGATAGTCTAGTATGCGGGCCACATCACCCGCATGGATGTTGCATGTATGACGCGTGGATGTCGTATGGATATCGTATGGATGTCGTAGGGATGTCGCATTGATGTCGTATGGATATCATACTGCACAAGATATCATACAAGATCTAAGAAGACACTCAAGCTATGACAGAACTCGGTCATGGGGCACCATTAGACGTGACCAGAATGGAAGAGTTCATGCATCACGAGACGTGACCAGAATGGAAGAGTTCATGCATCATGAGACGTGACCAGAATGGAAGAGTTCATGCATCATGAGACGTGGTAAACGAGCAAAACGTGGTAGCTGGAGAAGTCTCGGCGGGAGCACGCCAACTAGTCCCACGCTTACAGTCCAGGACGAGAGCACGCCAACTAGTCCCACACTTACAGAGTCCAGGACGAGAGCACGCCAACTAGTCCCACGCTTACCGAGTCCAGGACGAGAGCACGCCAACTAGTCCCACGCTTACAGAGTCCACTAGCCTGCGTTCAGGGACTTATTTTAATGTATACGAAATGTGTTCAAGAAGTATCTGACCTTTGGGCCGGAAAGAGCACATTTACTCACCTGAATGTTTGAAGCCCTAATCCTCTTCACCTGAATGTTTGAAGCCCTAATCCTCTTCACCTGAATGTTTGAAACCCTAATCCTCTTCACCTGAATGTTTGAAACCCTAATCCTCTTCACCTGAATGTTTGAAACCCTAATCCTCTTCACCTGAATGTTTGAAACCCTAATCCTCTTCACCTGAATGTTTGAAACCCTAATCCTCTTCACCTGAATGTTTGAAACCCTAATCCTCTTCACCTGAATGTTTGAAACCCTAATCCTCTTCACCTGAATGTTTGAAACCCTAATCCTCTTCACCTGAATGTTTGAAACCCTAATCCTCTTCACCTGAATGTTTGAAACCCTAATCCTCTTCACCTGAATGTTTGAAACCCTAATCCTCTTCACCTGAATGTTTGAAACCCTAATCCTCTTCAAAGAATCCATTTTCTGAGCGACTCCTCACACTCTTCCCAACGGTCCGTCACTGCTGGAGGTAGTTCAGGAAGGCCTCTTTGGGAATGGAGTACAGCTGGGTCCTAGCAGTGCTCATAATGTCTTCTGGTGACTCAGATCGGGTGCCTGTCAGCTTGGAGAACAGCCAACAATCGCAAGGAGCCGTGCCGGGAGCATAGGGAACTAGAGGAATGGTATTTGGTTCAAAAAGTCAGAAAGTCTGAATCAGATGCGAAGAATGGACGGGTGTGTTCGTTCTCTTCATAGAGCTGTTCGGTTTCCGTTGTCCCCATGCCCGGTAGTCTGTGTCGCACAACGTCATGATGGTCAAACACTTCATCCCTATGGGCATCAGATGAAAATATGGCTTTTTCTCATTTGTTACTGTTTCTCAAGCTGAAAGTGCCTCTGAAAGGGATCCGGTTCGAGTCATGAGAAGACTGCGGAGAGCAGCGACCCAGCCGTACCTCATTCCCAAATAAGCCTTCCTGAAATGCTTCCAACAATGACGGGACGTCTGGGGTCGTGTTTGGGGTCCAAGGGACGGCTGGGGGTCGTGTGTGGGTTCCCAGAGACGGCTGAGGGTAGTGTGTGAGGTCCCAAGGACAGCTGGGGGTCGAGTGTGGGGTCCCAGGGACGGCTGGGCGTAGTGTGTGGGGTCCCAGGGACCGCTGGGATGGTGTGTGGGGTCCCAGGGACGGCTGGAGGTAGTGTGTGGGGTCCCAGGGACGGCTGGGGTAGTGTGTAGTCCCAGGGAGGCTGGGGTTAGTGTGTGGGGTCCCAGGGAACGATGGGGTGGTGTGTGGGGTCCCAGGGACGGCTGGAGGTAGTGTGTGGGGTCCCAGGGACCGCTGGGGTGGTGGGTGGGGTCCCAGGGACGGCTGGGATAGTGTGTAGTCCCAGGGACGGCTGGGGTTAGTGTGTGGGGTCCCAGGGACGGCTGGACGTAGTGTTTGGGGTCCCAGGGACTGCTGGGCGTAGTGTGTGGGGTCACAGGGACAGCTGGGGTAGTGTGTAGTCCCAGGGACGGCTGGGGTGGTGTGTGGGGTCCTAGGGACGTCTGGAGTTAGTGTGTGGGGTCCCAGGGACGGCTGGAGGTAGTGTGTGGAGTTCCAGGGAGGCTGGGGGTCGTGTGTGGGGTCCCAGGGTGAGTAATCTGAAAAGGATTAGTATTTCAAAGCTTCAGGTGAGTAACTGTATTTGTCTCGCCCAAAGTTCAGATACTTTCTGAACACACCTACATTATTTTCATCATTTCTGGACCTATGAACTTGAATGTCGGCACGTGTCCCAGTGTTCATTTCGGTACTCGTGTGTTATGCGGAAATATGCGTGTAAATTGCTCGGATTTACCAAAGCAAACGTTTTCTCTGCGGATATGTGTCGTTAGGCCTATAGTTATCGTCTATAAAGACAACACATGCTTTGGTACATCCGTTAATGGATCAAGAAGCACGGGCGATCTTCATTGATCATAGCGGCACAATTCAATTATTTGTACTTGTAAATGTGAATGGATGTTTATAATAGATGGATTTCTAGTGAGAACTGTGTGTTGACAGGCAATTATATGATTAATGTTTGTGTTTGTGTGCCAGTGTTTCTTTTGAATTAAATATTGCGTTCCAAGCTTGATGGGAGGTTTAAGAATGTATTAATAAATGTTATTTTTGCTTCAAATATGCGTAGAGTGTACTCACGATATTCCTAATCGGAGAGATCGATGGCTGAAGTCAGCTGAATCAACCGAATGGACATCCTAGTGACTTGCTCTGACTGAACAAATGTGACATAACTAATAATATGTGGTTTCATCTATTGATATCTCGTTATTTCTGAGAGATATTATTTGTTTTTGTATATGGGTGTTGTCAACATAGCGAAAGTAAAGATAACTTTGTCAAACTTTGATTGGTTGAATAGATACTATTGATGTCTTCCCATTGGAGTGTGTTTAATGTGTAAACCCTCAATAACCGTTTGTAATTGACAGTTAAATTATAATAATACTAATCAGAGCAGGACATCACCGTTCCTCCAGATCTCCGGATCTCCGGGTCTCACCAGATGTACGTAGACACGATATGTAACTGATAATTTCCACTAAATGGACGGATATTGACATAAAGTTCATCTCTGGCGTAATGAAAGCAAATAGTTCACGTATCAGCGCGTTGTTGAGAGAGACAACTGGGTTTTACCACCTGCTGTTCTGGGGATGAGATGAGATAGGAACGAACAACATGTTTACAGGTAACAGTACTGAATACCCGGATGATCGACAGGTAACGAGAGACCACTGCGACTACTATTCCTACGAAAATATAGTTACCATAGTTACCAACTACACTTGATATTATATTAGGTTGTCCGTTCCTGAAAGAGTATATGAGGGCCACACTGGGGTGAGGTATGTCAATCCCATTTACAAGAAATATAATACTAATGTACATGATCTATCTCGGAGAACGTATGATGTCCCAGTGAGAAGCTGTGTCTGTCATCGGCTGCTCCCTAGAGGACTGGTTCAAAGACGGTCCTGCCATGGCTGAGGTTGAAGATTAGTTGACCCGGAGAAAGTCGGCCATGGTTTGAGAGAACGTGTTAAGAACAAGGGGTATTTTCTGGGATGTTCTACAGAGATGGTTGCACAGGGAACAACTGTTGTGATAGGATGTTCTACAGAGATGGTTGCACAGGGAACAACTGTTGTGATAGGATGTTCTACAGAGATGGTTGCACAGGGAACAACTGTTGTGATAGGATGTTCTACAGAGATGGTTGCACAGGGAACAACTGTTGTGATAGGATGTTCTACAGAGATGGTTGCACAGGGAACAACTGTTGTGATAGGATGTTCTACAGAGATGGTTGCACAGGGAACAACTGTTGTGATAGGATGTTCTACAGAGAGGTGGTTGTGGAAGAAGTATAGTTGTAGATTTGTCAAGGCCGCGAGATAAGACACTTGAAAATGTTCCATTCTTTCTTAATTTCATCTCCTGCCTTGCTGATCTCCTCTGTAATGTGTGTAAGAGCTCTCAAGTTTGTATTAATTGTCTTCTTGTGCGAATGCTTGTCTGTGTTTCAGAACCTAGGTGTCCTGGTCTTGTTTAAATATTATCTAAACGGAACATATCACATGCGTGTACAGGAACTCACGTGCCTCTGTCTATGTTTATGTATGTGTGTGTGAGAGAAAGAGAGTGAGAGAGTGGGGGAAAGAGAGTGAGTGAGAAATAATAGAGAAGGAGAGAGATAGAGAGTGAGTGAGAGAGAGAGATAAAAACAGAAAAGTTGTCAGACCATGTCAGCGAGGGGTGCCCGCCGTGGGACCAGCGTCTATAACACCAGGACTGACGAACACAGACCGTTACAGCCACGACTACTAACCTCAGACCCTTGACCCTCAACTGACTTACCCCTCACACGTGAGCCGAGCCCGAGGGTAGAAGTGTCTTGCCCTTTTCTACTCCGACATCCCGAGAATCTTGCTCTCACAACAGCTCTGTTCGTGGCCTCTCAGGTCGTCTCGTTACCTCCCCCCCCCCCCCTCCCCTGGATAAGTGGTAGCAGTGAAAATGTTGAAGACGGTAGGGGAGGGGAGGGGGAGGGGTTTCCGCTGCAGCGAGGGTGGGTGGGGCTAAATGTTTGTTTGTAGAAACCTTTACCGCCCTTTCCTGTTGTGGTGTACAGGGGAGTAGAGGGAATGGGGAGGAATGTGTACCGGGAGTGGATAGCTAGGGTGGGGGCAGGGGAGTGTGTGGACTTTACAAGAAATATGTGATCGTTCTTAGTGAGTTTAGTTCTGTAATGTAGTGTGTGTGTCATATATGTGTTGTCGCTATGTGTAATGTAGTGTGTATGTCATATATGTGTTGTCGCTATGTGTAATGTAGTGTGTATGTCATATATGTGTTGTCGCTATGTGTAATGTAGTGTGTATGTCATATATGTGTTGTCGCTATGTGTAATGTAGTGTGTATATCATATATGTGTTGTGGCTATGTGTAATATAGTGTGTATGTCATGTATGTGTTGTCGCTATGTGTAATGTAGTATTTATATTGTAGATCTGTTGCAGATGTGTGTGTAATGTAGGTTTGTGTAATGTAGATGTGTGTAAAGTAGGTTTGTGTAATGTAGGTTTGTGTAATGTAGATGTGTGTAAAGTAGGTTTGTGTAATGTAGGTTTGTGTAATGTAGATGTGTGTAATGTTGGTATGTGTAATGTATGTTTGTGTAATGTGGGTTTGTGTAATGTAGGTTTGTGTAATGTAGGTGTGTATAATGTATTTGTGTTGTCGGCGTATGTGTGTGTAATGTACAAGTATCAGGCTACACACAAGTAACAGGCTACACAAGTATCAGGCTCAACTAGTACTAGGCTACACACAAGTAACAGGCTACACACAAGTATCAGGCTACACACAAGTATCAGGCAACACACACGTACCAGGCTACACACAAGTATCAGGCTACACACAAGTACCAGACTAACACAAGTACCAGGCTACACACAAATATCAGGCTTAACAAGTATCAGGCTACACACAAGTATCATATGTACACGACCTAAACAATATACCTTCAGTATCAGGTGATAATATGACAGAACCGGTCTGTCACCCAGCCTCACCTCGTTAGGTTCGTCCTTCATGTCCCTGTTCTCTGTCTAACTTGTGTTTGGGAGGTGGTAGAGGTAACCATAACATTAGGAGGGAAGGTGGTAGAGAGGTAACCATAACATTAGGAGGGAAGGTGATAGAGAGGTAACCATAACATTAGGAGGGAAGGTGGTAGAGAGGTAACCATAACATTAGGAGGGAAGGTGGTAGAGAGGTAACCATAACATTAGGAGGGGAGGTGATAGAGAGGTAACCATAACATTAGGAGGGGAGGTGGTAGAGAGGTAACCCTAACATTAGGAGGGAAGGTGGTAGAGAGGTAACCATAACATTAGGAGGGAAGGTGGTAGAGAGGTAACCATAACATTAGCAGAGGAGGTGATAGAGAGGTAACCATAACATTAGGAGGGAAGGTGGTAGAGAGGTTACCATAACATTAGGAGAGAAGGTGGTAGAGGTAACCATAACATTAGGAGGGAAGGTGGTAGAGAGGTAACCATAACATTAGGGGGGAAGGTGGTAGAGGTAACCATAACATTAGCAGAGGAGGTGATAGAGAGGTAACCATAACATTAGGAGAGTAGGTGGTAGAGGTAACTACAACATTGGGAGGGGAGCTGGTAGATAGGTAACCATAACATTAGGAGGGGAGGTGGATGAGAGGTAACCATAACATTAGGAAGGGAGGTGAAAGAGAGGTAACCATAACATTAGGAGAGGATCTGGTAGAGGTAACCATAACATTAGGGGGGGGGGGAGGTGGTAGAGAGGTAACCATAACATTAGGAGGGGAGGGGGTAGAGAGGCAACCATAACATTAGGAGGGGAGGTGGTAGAGAGGTAACCATAACATTAGGAGAGGAGGTGGTAGAGGTAACCATAACATTAGCAGAGGAGGTGGTAGAGAGGTAACCATAACATTAGGAGGGGAGGTGGTAGAGAGGTAACCATAACATTAGGAGGGGAGGTGGTAGAGGTAACCATAACATTAGCAGAGGAGGTGATAGAGAGGTAACCATAACATTAGGAGAAGAGGTGGTAGACGTAACTACAACATTAGGAGGGGAGCTGGTAGATAGGTAACCATAACATTAGGAGGGGAGGTGGATGAGAGGTAACCATAACATTAGGACGGGAGGTGAAAGACAGGTAACCATAACATTAGGAGGGGAGGTGGTAGAGGTAACCATAACATTAGGAGGGGAGGTGGTAGAGAGTTGACTGTCACATTAAGAGGGACGGTGGTAGAGGTAACCAAATATTAGGAAACTTAACTTAACTTAACGTCTTTCTACTGGTTTAGAAGACCCTGCAGAGTGTATATACAACCAATTCCATTTACATCACCTTGCTCTAGAAGCTGTACGCATCCAATTTATTCTTAAATGCATTAACTGTCCCTGCCTCAACCACCTCCCATGGCAATGCATTCCAAGCATTCACCACTCTCTGACTAAAAAATTACTTCCTAATATCTAATCTGGACCTCTCCTTAGTCAACTTGTAGCTGTGCCCTCTTGTTCTTGTGGGTGGTTGTATTTAAAAAAACTTGTTATAGTCTAACTTATCCATTCCTCTGATCATCTTATAAACCTGTATTAAGTCACCACGAATTCTTCTCTCTTCTAGACACTGTAGGCCGGTTTTTTTTAATTTTTCCTCATAACTGTAATTCTGGAATCCCACTATCAGCTTTGTCGCTCTTTTTTGTATTCTTTCTAGCATGTGTATGTCCCCTCTATGATAAGGACTCCACACCTGTACACAGTACTCCAATCTAGGTCTAACTAAAGCTTTATACAGTTTGACGATCACTTCCTTGCTCCTATGTTTAATATTTCTTTTTATCATACCTAACATTGCATTTGCCTTTTTCACTGCTACCTTAACTTGCTCACTCACCTTTCCTGTATGATCTATTATAACCCCTAGGTTCCCTTTCCTTATCCATCTTTATAATATTGTTCTCGCCCATTCTGTAATTATGCTCCATATTGAATCTACCCATGTGGATGACTGTACATTTATCTACATTAAACTCCATTTGCCAGATTACAGACCATTCTCGAATTATATCTAAATCCGACCTCAATATATCCACTTCTGCTTTAGATGAGACACTACTGCATAATTTTGTGTCATCGGCAAATTTTGCAATAATGGATCCAATATCAATGTCCAAATCATTTATATACATTAAGAACAAAATTGGTCCCAAAACCGAGCCCTGTGGCACTCCACTTTTCACTTCACACCACTCAGAGTACTCCTTATTTATACCCACCCTTTGCCTTCTTCCCGTTAACCAATTTTCAATTCATTTGTCAACTTCCCCACCTATTCCATGTGATTTTAACTTTCGAAATAATCTTTGATGAGGTACTCTATCAAAGGCTTTTGAAAAATCCAGATAAATAACGTCCACTGGCTCCCCTTTATCTATGATTTTAGTAACCTCCTCCATGAATTCTAATAGATTTGTTAAGCACAATCTCCCTCTAGTAAACCCATGCTGACTATTTCTGATTAGATTAAATTTGTCTAAATGCATTACAATGTTTTCTTTGATTATTGACTCTAACAATTTACAGACTATGCTCGTTAAACTCACCGGTCTATAATTCGCTGGATCTGACGTTTTTGCCCTTTTTGAATAAGGGGATCACTCATGCATCTTTCCAATCCCGTGGAACAATCCCTTTTGTAAGTGATTGAGAACATAATATAGCCAATGGTTTTGCTAGTTGGTCTCTAGTTTCAAACAGCAATTTTGGATGAATACCATCTTGACCTGGACATTTATCCACTTTCAACCCCTCCAATTTTTTAAAAACCATTTCCTCTGTAATACAGATTGATCTTAATCCCGCTGTATCCATGTCTCTTTGAAAAATATCTATAGGCTCTGGGATCTTGGAGCAGTCCTCTTTTGTGAAGACTGTGCCAAAGTACTGATTGAGTAGATTTGCTGTCTCAGTATTCTCACTTATTTGTTTTTCCTGTGCTGTCTATGAGAGGGCCTACTTTGTCCTTCGATCTCTGTTTATTTCTAACATAAGAGAAGAAGCTTTTACTATCAGTCTTGATCCTCTGAGCAAGTTTCTTTTCAAAGTCTATTTTTGCTGTTTTATTCACTTTCTGAGATATGTTTTGCTTCTCCAAATATTTTAAATATGTTTCTTTTGATTTACCTGCCCCTATATATTTTATCCATGCTTTATTTTTCTCTCTTCTACATTTCACTACAAATCTAGTTAGCCACTTATTTACGCTTGGCGTTTACCTCCCTACATGGAACACATTCCTCTTTTAGCGTTTCTAGAACTGTTTTAAAACTCTCCCACTCCTGTTCAACATCTGTTCCTACGACAATATCTTCCAAGATTATGTGGTTCGCTGCCTCTTTCATTCCCTTAACATCTGTCTTAGAGTAGTCATATGTTCGAGGTGGTAGAGAGTTAACCATAACATTAGGAGGGGAGGTGGTAGAGGTAACCATAACATTAGGAGGGGTGAGTAACTTAACAAAATACACACCAACTAAAATCACTGACGAGAATAAACTAAACTGGCCGAAGCGAGGGATGGAAGAGAGCAAGCAGGCGTGTGAGACAATACAACAGACAAGTGAGATTAGGAACACGGCACAGAGACATGGTAGGAGAAAGAATTAAACAGACAAGTGAGATTAGGAACACGGCACAGAGACATGGTAGGAGAAAGAATTAAACAGACAAGTGAGATTATGAATACGGCACAGAGACATGGTAGGAGAAAGAATTAAACAGACAAGTGAGATTATGAATACGGCACAGAGACATGGTAGGAGAAAGAATTAAACCGACAAGTGAGATTATGAATACGGCACAGAGACATGGTAGGAGAAAGAATTAAACCGACAAGTGAGATTATGAATACGGCACAGAGACATGGTAGGAGAAAGAATTAAACCGACAAGTGAGATTATGAATACGGCACAGAGACATGGTAGGAGAAAGAATTAAACAGACAAATGAGATTAGGAATACGGCACAGAGAAATGGTAGAAGAAAGAATTAAACAGACAAATCAGATTAGGAATACGGCACAGAGACATGGTAGGAGAAAGAATTAAATAGACAAGTGAGATTAGGAACGCGGCACAGAGACATGGTAGGAGAAAGAATTAAACAGACAAGTGAGATTAGGAACACGGCACAGAGACATGGTAGGAGAAAGAATTAAACAGACAAGTGAGATTAGGAACATGGCACAGAGACATGGTAGGAGAAAGAATTAAACAGACAAGTGAGATTAGGAACATGGCACAGAGACATGGTAGGAGAAAGAATTAAACAGACAAGTGAGATTAGGAACATTGCACAGAGACATGGTAGGAGAAAGAATTAAACAGACAAATGAGATTAGGAATACGGCACAGAGACATGGTAGGAGAAAGAATTAAACAGACAAATGAGATTAGGAATACGGCACAGAGACATGGTAGGAGAAATAATTAAACAGACAAGTGAGATTAGGAATACGGCACAGAGACATGGTAGGAGAAATAATTAAACAGACAAATGAGATTAGGAATACGGCACAGAGACATGGTAGGAGAAAGAATTAAACAGACAAGTGAGATTAGGAATACGGCACAGAGACATGGTAGGAGAAATAATTAAACAGACAAGTGAGATTAGGAATACGGCACAGAGACATGGTAGGAGAAAGAATTAAACAGACAAGTGAGATTAGGAATACGGCACAGAGACATGGTAGGAGAAATAATTAAACAGACAAATGAGATTAGGAACACGGCACAGAGACGTGGTAGGATAAAGAAGTGCAGACACTAGCAAGGTGTAATCCAAGTCTATAAGGAATGCACCCACACAGAAAGACGTCATCGACAACGCCCCTGGGGAAGTAGACTGCGATCAGAAAGAGCCATTTCCCACGAGTCTCAACTAAATCTCCCCGTAGCACCTGCCGAGAGCAGTTAGTTTTTGTGATCCATAATCTCCTACGAGCCTTGGGGAAGGGTGTTTCGACATGTAACGTTACACACACAACAGAGTTAAACATGCCCCCACACCCGTCAACAACAAGACCATACAAAAGCCTGAGCCTTTTTTGGATAAATTTATTTCTTACAGACCAACAAATTAATTTTAAATAACTTCCGGTTGATATTCACCATCCCTACGGGGCACATCGTACTTTCTAAGAACAACAGCAACGTTAAGTCCAGACCTCATATTTCTAGAGTTGTTTATCAGTTCCTTACGGCGAAGACTTAAAATCTCATCACAGAAACTGTCGACGCCACAAAAGCAGACACGACTCGCAGTTCCCACTCGCTTGTCTTGTACAGCTCGACCACTAACACGTTTAGACATAAACTTGGCTTGGATTTCCGTTCGTTTGTGCTTTCTCATAAACGTGGATTGGATCATGTAATTGGTGGGGCTTCACATAAATTGAGATGGGTTAAAGCATTGCCTGAGCTGACACATAAACGTCAACTGGTTACCGGTCCTGCCTTCGCCTCGTGAAACAATGCCAGGGCAGTTGCGCGTTGTTCCAAGTCCTCGTTTCCCACGAATCGTTTGAGTACACAAATAATATCATCTGGTGTGCACCATTACTCTTGCAGGCGTCTGTGCAGGGTGTTGTTCTTGTTGCCACTTGCAGTCTGAAACTTCTCCTGCATAAACATCCTGTCGCAGTGAAATTGAAACAGTAAACAGCCACTGCATCAGATGGAAACATTAGTCAGCCACTTTATCTAAGGATAACATTAGACGGCCATTTGATTTTGGCACGAAATATATTCAAGTTATCTCGTGTTCATAAAACAGCTTGAGAATCAGAACAACGAATAAAAGTCACTTAATCGAATGAATTCAGAAAATAGGAACTTGATCAAATTACAAGACAGTCATTCTATTATTGAACATTCACAACCAATAACAGCTTCATGGAAATACAACATAACCACTTTATAAAAACACTGTGGCACCGTAAGACGTTTAGAGTTGCCTAGTACTTATTATATCAAAGATATCCTGGTCACTCGGGCCAAAATAAGATATGTGGTAGAGTCTAGGTTTAGCTGAGTAGTTTACTTATCTAAAGAGTTACAACGTGTATCCACACCACGACACAACTTCAGACAGTGAAATGCAGTAAACAATATCCGAATGGAAACATAACATTATCATTTATTGACATGCATATCAACAAAAAGTGGAAAGTACATCTAAACTAAATAATCAATATATATATATTGAACTACAATCGGAGGTTTTATGCACTAGCTTTGATGATTCCTCCAAGGACATGATACCCAGACTCTCGCCGCTGCACTCCCCTTATCTGCACACTCAGCACACAATCACAGACGATAGGATTACGCGGTCATTCTGTGCATTCACATATAATCAGATCAGACGTCGTTCCCAAAGTGTCCTGCACATACCACGCACATTCAGGTCTCTCACTTATGCTATCTGTGCATTCACATATAATCAGATCAGACGTCGTTCCCAAAGTGTCCTGCACATACCACGCACATTCAGGTCTCTCACTTATGCTATCTGTACATTCACATATAATCAGATCACATACAATCAAGCTATCTGTGCATTCGCAATTACTTAGATCACTTCACGTATTCACACGAACCTGTACATGCACATATAATTAGATCACGCATCGTTCACTAGGTGTCCTGCACGTACGGCACGCATTAATATCTCTTACTGTTCACAGGGTGTCCAACATAAACACCTATAGAGCGACTCGCCAAAACTCGAGGTGTATGCTGGTCCAGTCACCCTGCAAACTCACTCTCACTCTCAGACTCCTGACAGCCTCTCAGCTTTCTTCCCAGTCAGCCTGTTTGAGTACATCTTTGCAGAGTATTTTATAGTCTCAAGCAACAACATGGTTGTTCAATGGTCTTCTGTTGGTTGGTTGACTTAGCCTATGTGACAGTTCCAGCTGGAGCATGGGCATTTAAGGCAGAGTAGATTGAGCTGGCGACTCTAATAACAAACGTGGCCAGAATGCATGCCAAGGTCAATCACAGTCTCGACACTAGGTCGACAAAGGAAAAGGGGGGGGGGGGGGGTTAGGTAGAAGACTTTGTCTGTAACAGGGAGGGGGAAGGGGAGCGGGTGTTTGGAGCTGAGGTGGGGGTTCGGAGCTGACCACTCTGGCGTTCCGAATTGGCATTGAGGGGGGGGGGGGGGGGGGAGTGCGTTGGTGACAGATTTGATGATTATCTAAGCAATAGTGTGATGATGTCGCCACCTTTGCTTGTGAGGGGCAACAATCAGTCAGGCCGATCAGTGACAGCAGTGACATCAATCAGTCAGATCGATCAGTGACAGCAGTCACACCAATCAGTCAGATCGATCAGTGACAGCAGTCACATCAATCAGTCAGACCGATCAGTGACAGCAGTCACATCAATCAGTCAGACCGATCAGTGACAGCAGTCCCATCAATCACAGACCGATCAGTGACAGCATTCACATCAATCAAACTGATCAATCAGAGCAGTCACATCAATCAGTCAGACCATTCTGTCAGACCTATAATCAAGACATTGATATAGCGACCTATTAAATAAGTTCAGGCTCAGTGGAATTCAGACAGCTACTCAGTGTTACGCAATCATGCCATCTGGAGTGAATCATGGACACTCGACTGACAATCCATACGATCCTAGACACTCGGCTGATAATGTAAACGATCCTGGACTCTCGGCTCATAATTCACAACATCATGGACACTTGGCTGATAATGTAGACGACCCCGGATACCCAGTCTGACAATCCATACGATCCTAGACACTCAGCTGATAATCCAGACGATCCTGAACACTTGGCTGATAATCCAGAACGATCCTGAACACTTGCCTGATAATACAGACGATCCTGGACATTCAGCTGATAATCCAGACGATCGCTGAAGATCACAGCGGAATGGTGTTTTATACAGCTACATAGGTTCAGCAAGGCTAGTGAGTGGAGACAAAGTATTGGAGATAATGCACTGTTATAGAACAGATGGGACGGACAGGCAGTAAACGTATCTAGCAAGAGATAAATACAAATATCCAAGCCCTGATAGCCCTACAACCCCTATACCAGCCCCACTTTATCCAAGCCCTGATAGCCCTACAACCCCTATACCAGCCCCACTATATCCAAGCCCTGATAGCCCTACAACCCTTATACCAGCCCCACTTTATCCAAGCCCTGATAGCCCTCTAACCCCTATACCAGCCCCACTATATCCAAGCCCTGATAGCCCTACAACCCCTATACCAGCCCCACTATATCCAAGCCCTGATAGCCCTACAACCCCTATACCAGCCCCCCTATATCCAAGCCCTGATAGCCCTACAACCCCTATACCAGCCCCACTATATCCAAGCCAACAAACAGAATGAAGACGTGGACTGAATACAGACCACTATCCAACCTGGTACTCAAATACCTGAATAACTGTAAGTGGCTATTGCTACCTGGCACAAGAAAGGCTGGTTGAATACGAGCACTCCAGATAAATAGGACATATAAGAAAGACACAGTCTATGATGTGAGAAGAGCTGGGTCTAACTACACTGCCACATCGGACATGCTTGATGACGTAAGACATACAGCGGCAAAGATAGAAGATGTTTTGAAGGGTAGCAAAGTGCGGTTACAAGCAAGCAACCATAGAGCTCCACCAGAAACAGGTCGCTGCGTGAGTCACCATCGCCCACGCCAGTTGGTAGAGCATGTATTGAAGAAGTAGACGAATATAACAAGAAAACACCTGCTGTATTCAGGCAGCAAGATAATAAATGCCGTGCACAAATGCTTGTTACATGTCAGACATCGGATACAGCTCGTCTTGGCAGTGGAAGAGTTCAAGAAACCTTCATTTATTGGATGTTGGAAGAGTTTAAAACATCTTTATTTATTGGATGTTGGGAGAGTTCAAGACATCTTCATTATTGGATGTTGGGAGAGTTCAAGACATCTTCATTTATTGGATGCTGGGAGAGATCAAGAAACCTTCATTTATTGGATGTTGGGAGAGTTCAAGACATCTTTATTTATTGGATGTTGGGAGAGTTTAAAACATCTTTATTTATTGGATGTTGGGAGAGTTCAAAACATCTTCATTTATTGGATGTTGGGAGAGATCAAAACATGTTCATGTACCGGGAAGTGGGAGCTGTGATCTAGCCTGCCGATCGACTGTTCTTCGAGTTTCACGAACATTGACACAATATAAATTGTTGCTCCTTCCCGCAACCTGGGTAGGTGGGGCATGCCATCTGACCGTGGTAGTGAAGAGTACCACCAAGGGCAGGTACAATATACTATCAAGTCCCCGACTAGACTCGCTGGTAGGGCTAGTAGAAGTAGGCTGTCAAGGTACGACTCAAGGTGTAAGAAAAGTCTAATCCCTCAGGAGCGTCATCAGACTCGGTACTAGTGACTTCCAACATAGATAACAACATCAGCAGCAACAACACCAGCAGCAAGAACAACAGCACGAACAACACCATCAGCAGCAACAACACCATCAGCAGCAACACCACCATCAGCAGCAACAACAACCCCATCAGCAGCAACAACACCATCAGCAGCAACAACAACACCATCAGCAGCAACAACTGCACGAACAACACCATCAGCAGCAACAACAACCCCATCAGCAGCAACAACAACACCATCAGCAGCAACAACACCATCAGCAGCAACAACAACCCCATCAGCAGCAACAACTGCACGAACAACACCATCAGCAGCAACAACAACACCATCAGCAGCAACAACACCATCAGCAGCAACAACTGCACGAACAACACCATCAGCAGCAACAACAACACCATCAGCAGCAACAACACCATCAGCAGCAACAACACCATCAGCAGCAACAACACCATCAGCAGCAACAACTGCACGAACAACACCATCAGCAGCAACAACACCATCAGCAGCAACAACACCATCAGCAGCAACAACTGCACGAACAACACCATCAGCAGCAACAACAACACCATCAGCAGCAACAACAACACCATCAGCAGCAACAACTGCACGAACAACACCATCAGCAGCAACAACAACACCATCAGCAGCAACAACACCATCAGCAGCAACAACTGCACGAACAACACCATCAGCAGCAACAACAACCCCATCAGCAGCAACAACACCATCAGAGCAACAACAACCCCATCATCAGCAACAACACCATCAGCAGCAACAACAACCCCATCATCAGCAACAACACCATCATCAGCAACAACAACCCCATCATCAGCAACAACACCATCAGCAGCAACAACAACCCCATCATCAGCAACAACTCCATCAGCAGCAACAACAACTCCATCATCAGCAACAACACCATCATCAGCAACAACACCACCATCAGCAACAACAACCCCATCATCACAAACAACAACACCATCATCAGCAACAACCCCATCAGCAGCAACAACACCATCATCAGCAACAACCCTATCAGCAGCAACAACACCATCATCAGCAACAACAACATCATCAGCAACAACAACCCCATCATTAGCAACAACAACCCCATCAGTAACAACAACCCCATCATTAGCAACAACAACCCCATCAGTAACAACAACCCCATCATCAGCAACAACAACCCCATCAGCAACAACAACCCCATCAGCAACAACAACAACAGCACAAACAACAACCCCATCAGCAACTTAACAACAACACAATTCCACTCTATCTTGCATTGTATCTAGTCCCTTCTAACTGTTAATCACCAGTCCATCTTTCGCTAGGGCTGAATTTATTTCGTTTTTTTCTGAATACAATCTGTCCATCTCATCTTGGGCCTTTCTTTGACTTCCTTGGCTCTTCCCTCGTGTGTATTGTTTGTTAGTCCCATGTAGCTAGTCATGCCACCGTAATATTGAAATGTGTAATGTTTATTCTAGAATAGAATGTATTCTTTGTATGGTAAGATTTTATGAGGAATGGAATTTCACATACCAATACGTGATCCCCCACGATCTATCTGAAGTATATTTTTCAATTACTTTGATTTATAGTTGCTAATTCAGTTATAATGTTCATGTTTCACACACGTATAGATGTGTGAACCTATTGTTTCTATTTATTTAATCTAATTCTGAAAGTTATTGAACAGCTTCTGCAATCCCATCATTGTTTATACAATTCTGATTACAGAGCCACTGATATTAGGATACCACTGGAGCGGGGGACATCATTGGAGCACATCCATGGAGGCATGACTGGGCACATCCATGGAGGAATGACTGGGCACATCCATGGAGGCATGACTGGGGCATATCCATGGAGGCATGACTGGGGCACATCCATGGAGGCATGACTGGGGCACATACATGGAGGCATGACCGGGGCCCCTAATTGAGACATGACTGGGGCCTATCAATGGAGGCATGACTGGGGCCCATCAATAGAGGCATGACTGGGGCACCTAATTTAAACGTGACTATGGCATCTAATTGAGACATGACTGTGGCCCCTAATTGAGACATGACTGGGGCACCTATTTGAGACGTGACTGAGGCACCTAATTTAGACGGGACTGTGGTACATCAATAGAGGCATGACTGGGGCACCTAATTGAAACGTGACTATGGCATCTAATTGAGACATGACTGGGGCACCTATTTGAGACGTGACTGGGGCACCTAATTGAGACGTGACTGTGGTACATCAATGGAGGCATGACTGGGGCACCTAACTGAGACAAGAATCATCACAAATGTAACCCTGAAGATGTGTATACATTTTACATAATTGAGAACTAATGATTTAGTGATAATGAGCTAGAGGTCAGAGTTGAAGGAGTGTCACGTCACCACAGCTAGAGGTCAGAGTTGAATGATTGGGACGTCACCACAGCACGTGACCGTGTCAGTTAAAGGTGTCAACAGTGTGTGTGTGTGTGCATTCGTGCGTGCGATCGAGCTAGCGTGATTGAGTGCGAGCGTGACTGAGTGCGTGCGTGCTTGTGTGTGGGAATGTGTGTGAATGTGCACACGAATATTTGAGCTGTTGGTCAGAGATCTGTAGTTGTGTATCAAGATGAAGAAGGGTCCAGTATTGAACTCTTCTCCGCATATATCTTGACACTTCCTGCCCCGTGCCGCTTTCACAAATCACCCATCCCTCTGCCTACCTGATCTATACCCTTGCTCTACTTTATTATATGAACCCATCTACTTTTTCTGGTACCGGTATTAATCATTTATATTCAGGATTTTATTATATCTATATGCAATCCTACGATCTCCCTCTCTCTCTCTCTCTTGATGTGTCTGTGTGTGCTCGCGCGTGCGTCTGATATGCCTTTTACGTCTAACTCTTTAAAAATCGTCAAGCAATTGTCTGGTAATAGATTGTCTGGTAATAGTTTGTCTGGTAATAGTTTGTCTGGTATTAGTTTGTATGGTAATAGATTGTCTGATAATAGTTTGTCTGGTAATAGATTGTCTGGTAATGGTTTGCCTATTGATAGATTGTATGATAATAGATTATCTGGCATGTTAAAGCATGTAATACAGACAAAGGAGAGACTGATTGCTGATAGGCTAAAGACTCAGAGTTTGAGAAGACACGCAACACCATGCGATGCCGCAAACGGTTCTGACTATTCTTGCACATACTGTGGAAGACGCTTCTCTGCCGGGATTGGTTATACGAGTCACATTCGTTACCATCATGGACTGTAGTTTCATACTTTTTTAAACCAATGGCAATCCACCAACGTTCCGTAGTGTTACGTCTAGCGAATGGCCGTCTGTGATTGTGACCGAAGCCTGGACAACCGACTGACGCATCTGACATGACAACAACTGGCGTGTCTAGCATTGTCTTCATCTAAGTCTGAATGACACGTGGAGTGACAGACACTTCTAGCACTGACTTCATCTGGGTCATGCCTGCTTTATATAAAGTAGGCCATGTCTGGGTCTGAATGACACGTGGAGTGACAGTAGCACTGACTTCATCTGGGTCATGCCTGCTTTATATAAAGTAGGCCATGTCTGGGTCTGAATGACACGTGGAGTGACAGTAGCACTGACTTCATCTGGGTCATGCCTGCTTTATATAAAGTAGGCCATGTCTGGGTCTGAATGACACGTGGAGTGACAGACGCATCTAGCAATGTCCCTCTTGTGTGTAATTAACACACAGACAACAACTGAAGCGCCTAGCATTGTTCTTATTTAAGTCTCACTGGTATTCGAAGGCGTCCTTCCGGGTCGAGCGCCAACATGTCTGCTGATCTACATCTGCAGTGTTACAAATTCCTCTTGGATAACGTGTTTTATGTTGCGTTTTTTCCAATTGGACGTCTCCGTAAAAGCGCCGAGATGTATTTCAATCAACATATTATAGGATAAAGTCGAACGCAGAATACACAAGAGCGGTTAAAAGCAAACGGCCGAGATGAAAACGAGGCCGGGAAAAGAAAATGGAAAGGCATAACTTAACTTTACATAACTTAACTTAACATCTTTATACTGGTTTAGAAGACCCTGCAGAGTCTGTATACAACCAGTTACATTTACATCACCTTGCTCTAAAATCTATGCGCATCCAGTTTATTTTTAAATGCATTAACTGTCCCTGCCTCCACTACCTCCCCTGGCAATGCATTCCAAGCAGACACCACTCTCTGACTAAAAAAATATTTCCTAATATCTAACCTGGACCTCTCTTTAGTCAGCTTGTAGCTATGCCCTCGTGTTATTGTAGGTGGCTGTATTTTAAAAAAACTTGTTATAGTCTAATTTATCGATTCCTCTGATCATCTTATAAACCTGTATTAAGTCACCACGAATTCTTCTCTCTTCGAGACACTGTAGGCCGGTTTTTCTGAGTCGTTCCTCATAACTGTAATTCTGGAATCCCACTATCATCTTTGTCGCTCTTTTTTGTATTCTTTCTAGCATGTTTATGTCCCCTCTATGATAAGGACTCCACACCTGTACACAGTGAACCTGTTCAGAGTGAACCTGTGACGACATGCTTGAGTAAACAGGGAGATCATAGACAAATTTACAATGTGGAGGGACACTTTGCCTGGAAAGGGATGAGCTCTGCCATGTGCAAAATGGTCCAAGACACACTGATATGGCAGAAAACCTTGAGAAAAATCAGAAATGCGCCAGCCGTCCAATACACAACAATGACAATCATACCGCTGAGGTTAACTCGTCCAGACGGGAGATTCAATATCCTGGCACAAAACCGGGTGGAGTGATTTGTGCTGATGCAACAAACTACAGTATTGGTGCCGCAATGACCTCCAGGTTACGGGGCTGATGATGATGATAGTCGAACTACAACTGAAGCGTCTTAGATTGCTCTTATTTGAGTCGGACTGGATATTTGAACACTGAGTGACGAATCTAGGATTGCCCCTATTTGGCACCTTTACCGTGGGATTCTTCTATGTGCCTTAACCTCCGTCCATTTTGTAACTAGCTGTGAGAGATGTTTGACTTATATTTGTGTACGGTCTTCAAACCAAATGTTAACTTCTGAGTGATATTTACATGTAACCAATGAACTGAAACAATAAAATCTGACGTCATTGCGAAAAAAACATGGCGCATCTGTTGATTGTTATCTTTGTTAAACAGTTGAATATCAAATGGCGAGACAGAGATTATGGTGAAGATAATGCCAAGATCAGCCTGCAGATACTCAACATCCAGATTGGTCAGAGAATTTCTTGTCGTTTGCTTAATGTTTCCACTTGTTTTTTTCTCTGTCCCTCAAATTTTGTGCCAGCGCCACGTCTTATCCATATTCTGTCCCTCCATTTTGTGCCAGTGCCACGGCTCATCCATATACTCTGTCTTTCCATTTTGTGCCAGTGACACATCTCATCCATATTCTCTGTTCCTCCATTTTGTGCCAGTGCCAAGTGTCATCCATATTCTGTCCCTCCATTTTGTGCCAGTGCCAAGTGTCATCCATATACTCTGTCCCTCCATTTTGTGCCAGTGCTACGTCTTATCCATATTCTCTGTCCCTCCATTGTGTGCCAGTGCCAAGTGTCATCCATATACTCTGTCCCATTTTGTGCCAGTGCCAAGTGTCATCCATATACTCTGTCCCTCCATTTTGTGCCAGTGCCACGTCTCATCCATATTCTGTCCCTCCATTTTGTGCCAGTGCCAAGTGTCATCCATATACTCTGTCCCTCCATTTTGTGCCAGTGCCACGTCTTATCCATATTCTCTGTCCCTCCATTTTGTGCCAGTGCCAAGTGTCATCCATATTCTGTCCCTCCATTTTGTGCCAGTGCCAAGTGTCATCCATATACTCTGTCCCTCCATTTTGTGCCAGTGCCACGTCTTATCCATATTCTCTGTCCCTCCATTTTGTGCCAGTGCCAAGTGTCATCCATATACTCTGTCCCATTTTGTGCCAGTGCCAAGTGTCATCCATATACTCTGTCCCTCCATGTTGTGCCAGTGCCACGTCTCATCCATATTCTCTGTCCCTCCATTTTGTGCCAGTGCCAAGTGTCATCCATATACTCTGTCCCTCCATTTTGTGCCAGTGCCACGTCTTATCCATATTCTCTGTCCCTCCATTTTGTGCCAGTGCCAAGTGTCATCCATATTCTGTCCCTCCATTTTGTGCCAGTGCCAAGTGTCATCCATATACTCTGTCCCTCCATTTTGTGCCAGTGCCACGTCTTATCCATATTCTCTGTCCCTCCATTTTGTGCCAGTGCCAAGTGTCATCCATATACTCTGTCCCATTTTGTGCCAGTGCCAAGTGTCATCCATATACTCTGTCCCTCCATTTTGTGCCAGTGCCACGTCTCATCCATATTCTCTGTCCCTCCATTTTGTGCCAGTGCCAAGTGTCATCCATATACTCTGTCCCTCCATTTTGTGCCAGTGCCACGTCTTATCCATATTCTCTGTCCCTCCATTTTGTGCCAGTGCCAAGTGTCATCCATATACTCTGTCCCTCCATTTTGTGCCAGTGCCACGTCTGAACTATATTTCAACCATACTATAAGAATTGATGAATGAGTTCATGATGTGAAAGTGACCAGATCAGGACTGGAAGATATAAAAAAAACGTAGCATATCAATGTTTCTTGCTTGAATATGAACAATCTGCTCCGACCGGTGATGCTGGCTGGGACTCTGATGCCAGACCAGCAGTACACACGGGTATCACAATCCATAATTCCACCCAAGAACGTTGCAATGCGCCGTGTGCGACACTTAGAAAACATTTGCTATTTTTTATGACACACACACCCTCATGCTTTGAGAGAATTGAGTTATTTGGATGAAACAGATTCTGGGTCCACTTTTGAAGCTCATCTTTTAAAAACTATTTTCAGGGCAGCATACTTTCAAAGAAATAATTCTTGCAAAAAAATATAGAATAAAAAATCAAATATGTTCATACATTAAGCGTGAGACATGTTTTATGGGAGATATTATCAGACGGGCTGGTATGTTGAAATGGAGCCAGACAAACGATAGGGCTATATTATCAGACGGGGGCTCGTATGTTGAAGCAGAGCCAGGCAAATGATAGGTCTATATTATCAGACGGGGGCTCATATGTTGAAGCAGAGCCAGGCAAATGAGAGGTCTATATTATCAGACGGGCTTGTATGTTGAAGCGGAGCCAGACAATTGATAAGTCTGTGAAGCTCGCAGAGGTTGGAAACTGTTTTAAAGAAACAAGGAACCAGTTACATGAGCTGACCAATAGAAATATAAATGATAAACACAGAGGCAATTCAGAGAAAGTTCAGCGCGGACACAAGTATGAGAGCTCTGTCGTGTGTAGGGCAATCTAAAAACCGGTCTTTAGATAAAAATGTTGCAAACATATGTTGATCAGTTAGGAAGCTGGTATTGATACTACTTCTGATGTTATTTCTTCTGGTATTGGGACTACTTCTGGTATTGGTACTACTTCTGGTACCTGTACTACTTCTGGTATTGGTACTACTTCTGGTACTGGGACTACTTCTGGTATTGGTACTACTTATGCCATTGGTACTACTTCTGGTATTGGTACTACTTCTGGTATCTGTACTACTACTGGTAAAAATTCATTAGACATGCACGCAGGAGAGATATAGGTGAAAACCTTGTGAATTCAGAGAATAACCCTGTGAAAGCAAAGGTGATAATGTGTGTTGCATACGTATAGGGTTTACTTCCGTGTCATTGATTGCTCAAGTAAACCCAGATGTATCTGGTTTTCAGTTACGGAAGGTAAGGCAGTGCTGATCTTGCTCGGTATCACAAAGTATTCTTCATCACAGTTTTCACTCACATTATCACACTGGCTGTCACAAACCCTATATGTATGCAAAATGTCTAACTATTGTCTCACTCGGACAATCTTCATCAGGTTGTACAAAGCATTTGTTTCAATAAAGGGCAATAACCAATATATTAGACACGCTAATGACATAACCGTCAATAAACAGCCATGTCAATCACTGAACAACAAGAAACAGCCATGTCAATAACTTAACAATAAACAGCCTGTCAATAACTGAACAACAATAAACAGCCATGTCAATCACTGAACAACAAGAAACAGCCATGTCAATAACTTAACAATAAACAGCCTGTCAATAACTGAACAACAATAAACAGCCATGTCAATAACTGAACAACAATAAACAGCCATGTCAATAACTTAACAATAAACAGCCATGTTAATAACTGAACAACAATAAACAGCCATGTCAATAACTTAACAATAAACAGCCATGTCAATAACTGAACAACAATAAACAGCCATGTCAATAACTGAACAACAATAAACAGCCATGTCAATAACTGAACAACAATAAACAGCCATGTCAATAACTGAACAACAATAAACAGCCATGTCAATAACTGAACAACAATAAACAGCCATGTCAATAACTGAACAACAATAAACAGCCATGTCAATAACTGAACAACAAAAACAGCCATGTCAATAACTTAACAATAAACAGCCTGTCAATAACTGAACTCAACAAAAAGTTACTTAATTAAAATATGAATGATTTATTTCATCAAAACTGCTTGCAGCTGAAAAACGACATGGGCTAAAAAATATTGAGGATGAAATTGAGAACAGATTATAACTGAATTATAATTTCAGAGTGAATGAGTGATAGTGTGAGAGAAGATTAGGACGTACACAAGTGAGAATAACATACATGACAGACAACACATGAGGGTAACATTGTCGTTAATGTGGCTGGGTGGTTGATGTGACTGGGTGGTTAATGTGGCTGGGTGGTTAATGTGGTTGATGTGGCTTGGTGGTTGATGTGACTGGGTGGTTAATGTGGCTGGGTGGTTAATGTGGTTGATGTGGCTTGGTGGTTGATGTGACTGGGTGGTTGATGTGACTGGCTGGTTGATGTGGCTGGGTGGTTAATGTGGCTGGGTGGTTAATGTGGTTGATGTGGCTTGGTGGTTGATGTGACTGGGTGGTTGATGTGGTTGAGTGGTTGGGTTGTTGATGTGGCTGGGTGGTTGATGTGGCTGGGTGGTTGATGTGGCTGGGTTGTTGATGTGGCTGGGTTGTTGATGTGGCTGGGTGGTTGATGTGACTGGGTGGTTGATGTGACTGGGTGGTTGGGTTGTTGATGTGGCTGGGTGGTTGATGTGGCTGGGTGGTTGATGTGACTGGGTGGTTGATGTGGCTGGGTGGTTGATGTGGCTGGGTGGTTGATGTGGCTGGGTGGTTGATGTGGCTGGGTGGTTGATGTGACTGGGTGGTTGATGTGGCTGATGTGGCTGGGTGGTTGATGTGGTTGGGTTGTTGATGTGGCTGGGTGGTTGATGTGGCTGGGTGGTTGATGTGACTTGGTGGTTGATGTGACTGGGTGGTTGGGTTGTTGATGTGGCTGGGTGGTTGATGTGACTGGGTGGTTGGGTTGTTGATGTGGCTGGGTGGTTGATGTGGCTGGGTGGTTGATGTGGCTGGGTGGTTGATATGGCTGGGTGGTCAATGTGGCTGGGTGGTTGATGTGGCTGGGTGGTTGATGTGACTGGGTGGTTGATGTGACTGGGTGGTTGGGTTGTTAATGTGGCTGGGTGGTTGATATGGCTGGGTGGTCAATGTGGCTGGGTGGTCGATGTGGCTGGGTGGTTGATGTGACTGGGTTGTTGATGTGGCTGGGTGGTTGATGTGGCTGGGTGGTTGATATGGCTGGGTGGTCAATGTGGCTGGGTGGTTGATGTGGCTGGGTGGTTGATGTGGCTGGGTGGTTGATGTGACTGGGTGGTTGATGTGACTGGGTGGTTGATGTGACTGGGTGGTTGATGTGACTGGGTGGTTAATGTGACTGGGTGGTTGGGTGGTTGATGTGGCTGGGTGGTTGATGTGGCTGGGTGGTTGATATGGCTGGGTGGTCAATGATGTGGCTGGGTGGTTGATGTGGCTGGGTGGTTGATGTGACTGGGTGGTTGATGTGGCTGGGTGGTTGATGTGACTGGGTGGTTGATGTGACTGGGTGGTTGGGTTGTTGATGTGGCTGGGTGGTTGATGTGGCTGGGTGGTTGATGTGGCTGGGTGGTTGATATGGCTGGGTGGTCAATGTGGCTGGTTGGTTGATGTGGCTGGGTGGTTGATGTGGCTGGGTGATTGATGTGACTGGGTGGTTGATGTGGTTGAGTTGTTGATGTGGCTGAAAATGTTAGCGCTGACCACTACAGTCAACTGTTGCTGCTCATTTGTTGTGAAGGTGATGGTGGCTAACGGCGATGGTGAGGAGTTGTTCAATGCCCTCAGGAAGATCAACATCCAATTATACATGCCGCAACCCCCCCCCCCCCCCCCCCTCCCCCCGACAATTTGGCTGGTTGGAATTAATCTTATGAGGGAACAAGATAAAAGATGTGACATTTGATGAAATAGGGCAGACAGAAGGAGAGACACACATATATATATATATATATATAGAGAGAGAGAGAGAGAGAAATTAATATTCACATCTACTTTATTGTATACTAAACCAGAATGACACGGGTACCATAGCAGTTACATCTCTAGACACAGGGTCAGTAGCCCCAACAGTTGCAGCCCACAGAAGCAAGATTTGAACCTCAAGTTTTGATTGGTCTAACAGGCAGCCATGTTTCTACAGTAGCCACACAGAATAGAGACTGGACAAAACTCAAGTTATGATTGGTCTAGCAAGCCACCAATGGATATTAAAGAAAGTGCATAATCTACTAAGTGCCCAAAGCTGGATCTGACAAAAGGAAGTTGATATTTGGATTTCAGCTCTAGATCCTGGGCAAACAGTGAAACAGCTCTGGCTTGCACTGGTCAGAATCTATAACACTTGTTGAATGTTCTAACCACTTGGTGAATGTTCTAACCACTTGTTGAATGTCCTAACCACTTGGTGAATGTCATAACCACTTGTTGAATGTCCTAACCACTTGTTGAATGTCTTAACCACTTGATGAATGTTCTAACCACTTGTAAAATATCCTAACCCCTTGTTGAAATTTCTAACCACTTGTAGAATGTTCTTACCACTTGCTGAATGTTCTAACAAGTTGTTGAATAATCTAACAGCTTGTATGTTCTGGCCGCCTTGATGTCAGAAAGAAACAGGATTGTGTCCGGGTACCACTGATACAGCTCGGCTCAGAGCATTGGGCTAGGCTCAACTAAAACGATGTTGGGGGAGGTCATCAAAACCATGTACATATGCAGGTGTGAAGTGGAGTCGGCACGAGCTCAGATTACAGGTGTGACATCTAAAAGTATAACCTGACCGCCCATGTGCACATATATAATCATTCTAGCCCGCATACAGAGACAGCAATCACAATAATAGACATGGGCTCCAAGCAGGCCCACACAATGCTGCTAAGTTGATGGAATGCATGGACAAACCCTCACACCAAAAACATGGAAACTTGTTGGGAGGAGAGCGAGGGACAGGCAAAATATGAACTCCCTGCATTTGTGAGCAGGTTTGTGTGTGTGAATGTCAAATAGCTCTTGTGTGTTTGTGAGTGATAATAGACATCTTATGTGTGTGAACTACGAGTAAACACACAACACATAATGGCGACCTGCTTACATGCACAACTGTATCACACACTGTCAAATATACAAGGTCCACATTGGAGACCTTGATCGCCAGCACAATGTACGGTGTGGGAGTTGTGCCGTTTGATGTTCCTGTTGTGTTCTGTTTGATGTTCCTGTTGTGTTCTGTTTCACGTATCAAGTGTTCTACTTGCACATCTAGGAGGTAGACTTTTGACCTTGCCAGGTGGGGGTACCAGGTAAGATCCTATCAGAGTTTGTTTTTCTTTTGTGTCATAAATATTTTGAGACCAAACCACACAGCCAATCAAAACACTTTGATTCAACAACATCATCACTTCAACAAACAGAACCACTCAACAAACAGAACGAACAGCCAACAAACAGAACCACTAAAGATAGAGAACCACTCAACAGACATAGCCACTCAACAGACAGAACCATCCAACAAACAACCAGAAAACAAACAGAACCACTCAACAAACAGAACGAACAGCCAACAAACAGAACCACTAAAGATAGAGAACCACTCAACAGACATAGCCACTCAACAGACAGAACCATCCAACAAACAACCAGAAAACAAACAGAACCACTCAACAAACAGAACGAACAGCCAACAAACAGAACCACTAAAGATAGAGAACCACTCAACAGACATAGCCACTCAACAGACAGAACCATCCAACAAACAACCAGAAAACAAACAGAACCACTCAACAAACAGAACGAACAGCCAACAAACAGAACCACTAAAGATAGAGAACCACTCAACAGACATAGCCACTCAACAGACAGAACCATCCAACAAACAACCAGAAAACAAACAGAACCACTCAACAAACAGAACGAACAGCCAACAAACAGAACCACTAAAGATAGAGAACCACTCAACAGACAGAACCATCCAACAAACAACCAGAAAACAAACAGAACCACTCAACAAACAGAACGAACAGCCAAAAAACAGAACCACACAACAGACAGAACCAGCCAACAAACAGAACCAGCCAACAAACAGAACCGCTCAAAAAACACTCACTTAACAGACAGAACCAGCTAGCAAACAGAACCACTCAACAAATAGAACCAGAAAACAAACAGAACCAACCACCAAATAGAACCACTCATCAAACAGAACCACTCAACAAACAGAACCACTCATCAAACAGAACCACGCAACAAACAGAACCACTCAACAAACAGAACCAGCCAACAAACAGAACCAGCCAACAAACAGAACCAGCCAACAAACAGAACCAGCCAACAAACAGAACCAGCCAACAAACAGAACCAGCCAACAAACAGAACCAGCCAACAAACAGAACCAGCCAACAAACAGAACCAGCCAACAAACAGAACCACTCAACAAACAGAACCACTCAACAAACAGAACCACTCAAAAAACTGAACCACTGAACAAACAGAACCAGCCAACAAACAGAACCAGCCAACAAACAGAACCAGCCAACCACATAAAATCATGCTAAAACCCAATCTCTCAGAGCTAGATGGCAGAATGCAGCAAGATAACCAGACTTATCACTAACACACAATAATATTATATCTCATACACTTATTATCACATCTCATACAATCATTATCACACAATATTATTTTGTCAGCAAATTGTTCAAGCCAGTTAAACAGATGTAGGAATTCCCCAAGAACAGCCAGACAGAGCCTGTCACCTGGACAGGTTTGACAGTGTGTTGGTTGATGCCGTTGTCCCCTGCGTTCCTCCACTGCCATCCGTCAGCTGATCTTCAAATGAAAGCACTTTGAAAGGTGGGCCGGTTCGCAAGATGCCTTCCACTGCGTCGTGTCGACCAATTTCCTTGAGTTTATATACAAGCTGTCTGATGGAAGCCTCCGGATGCCTTCTGGTCCACTCACTAAGCACCTGTGATAAAAGTTAGCAGCACAAACATCAACATGGCAAGACACTAACAACAATTACACACCTACAATCAATGAATGATAGAACAGACAGCAGAGCAAAGCAATTAAAAAGACTGACCATCCGATGTTTTAGAGACTAAAACGATTTGAAAGGAAGACTAAAGCGGAAAAATTTTGTATAAATAGCCAAAACAAAGATGAGAGAGACCTTATGAATGGCATATCAACACCAAAGCCCATCCATACTGTTCGCAAACCCATCTGGAAGCAGCAGGTGATAGAAAATATACCAGGTATCAGATACAAGAACAGACTGACAAGGAAAGAAGAGACATAACCCTGAAATACATAGAGAAGAACTGAATCAAACAAACAAACAAACAAACAAACTAACACAAGAAAACCTACGAAGAAGCACCTGCAAACACAAGATAACAAACTTTCATTGAACGTTCTACAGTTAAATATTTGTGGCCTAAGAATGTTCTACAGTTAAATATTTGTGGCCTGAGAATGTTCTACAGTTAAATATTTGTGGCCTGAGAATGTTCTACAGTTAAATATTTGTGGCCTAAGAATGTTCTACAGTTAAATATTTGTGGCCTAAGAATGTTCTACAGTTAAATATTTGTGGCCTAAGAATGTTCTACAGTTAAATATTTGTGGCCTGAGAATGTTCTACAGTTAAATATTTGTGGCCTAAGAACGTTCTACAGTTAAATATTTGTGGCCTAAGAATGTTCTACAGTTAAATATTTGTGGCCTAAGAATGTTCTACAGTTAAATATTTGTGGCCTGAGAATGTTCTACAGTTAAATATTTGTGGCCTGAGAATGTTCTACAGTTAAATATTTATGGCCTGAGAAGCTTGAGCTTGCCAGATTTTGGACAGGGTTCATGAGGCTCTCCTGTAAGAAACTCTACACAAGGAGTGCACCGACATGAGCTTGACAGGATACACTAGCTATGCCTGTGAGTCCGCCGACCTGAGCTTGACAGGATACACTAGCTATGCCTGAGAGTGCACCGACCTGAGCTTGACAGGATACACTAGCTATGCCTGTGAGTCCACCGACTGGAGCTTGACAGGATACACTAGCTATGCCTGTGAGTGCACCGACCTGAGCTTGACAGGATACACTAGCTATGCCTGTGAGTGCACCGACCTGAGCTTGCTAGGATACACTAGCTATGCCTGTGAGTGCACCGACCTGAGCTTGACAGGATACACTAGCTATGCCTGTGAGTGCACCGACCTGAGCTTGACAGGATACACTAGCTATGTCTGTGAGTGCACCGTCCTGAGCTTGACAGGATACACTAGCTATGCCTGTGAGTGCACCGACCTGAGCTTGACAGGATACACTAGCTATGCCTGTGAGTGCACCGACCTGAGCTTGACAGGATACACTAGCTATGCCTGTGAGTGCAGTGACCTGAACATGATAGGATACACTAGCTATGCCTGTGAGTGCACCGACCTGAACTTGACAGGATACACTAGCTATGTCTGCGAGTGCACCGACCTGAGCTTGACAGGATACACTAGCTATGCCTGCGAGTGTACCGAGCTGAGCTTGACAGGATACACCAGCTGTGCCTGTGAGTGCACCGACCTGAGCTTGATAGGATACACTAGCTATGCCTGTGAGTGCACCGACCTGAGCTTGACAGGATACACTAGCTATGCCTGTGAGTGCACCGACCTGAGCTTGACAGGATACACTAGCTATGCCTGTGAGTGCACCGACCTGAGCTTGACAGGATACACTAGCTATGCCTGTGAGTGCACTGACCTGAACTTGACAGGATACACTAGCTATGCCTGTGAGTCCACCGACCTGAGCTTGACAGGATACACTAGCTATGCCTGTGAGTGCACCGACCTGAGCTTGAAGAAGATACACTAGCTATGCCTGTGAGTGCACCGACCTCAGCTTGATAGGATACACTAGCTATGCCTGTGAGTGCACCGACCTGAGCTTGACAGGATACACTAGCTATGCCTGTGAGTGCACAGACCTGAGCTTGACAGGATACACTAGCTATGCTTGTGAGCGCACCGACCTGAGCTTGACAGGATACACTAGCTATGCCTGTGAGTGCACCGACCTGAGCTTGACAGGATACACTAGCTATGCCTGTGAGTGCACTGACCTGAACTTGACAGGATACACTAGCTATGCCTGTTAGTCCACCGACCTGAGCTTGACAGGATACACTAGCTATGTCTGCGAGTGCACCAACCTGAGCTTGACAGGATACACTAGCTATGCCTGTGAGTGCACCGACCTGAGCTTGACAGGATACACTAGCTATGCCTGTGAGTGCACCGACCTGAGCTTGAAGAAGATACACTAGCTATGCCTGTGAGTGCACCGACCTCAGCCTGACAGGATACACTAGCTATGTCTGCAAGTACACCGACCTGAGCCTGACAGGATACACTAGCTATGTATGTGAGTGCACAACAGACTGCCGTGGCAGTTACCTATATCCAAAATGACATTCAGGGATATGTCACACATATAACAGCCGATCCCACAGACATACAGAAAACCACTATCTGGCACACTGAATCAAAGTACACTATATACAACATTTACAGCCCCCCCCCCCCCCCCCCCCCCCCCCACAGGCGACCTGCAACCTGCCAGACCTGCAACCTGCCAGATCTGCACGAAACACAATATGACAAAACACTCCTTGCAGGTGACTTCAATGGACACTCGCCTCGTTGCGGTTACACTGACCACAGCAGTACAGGAATATTCATCGAGGAGCTGTGCGATGTTACCAACTTGTCTGTAATGCAGACTCTACCCCAACGCTGCTGCACAGGGCCCACCTCTCTCTCGGTTAACCTGACTTAACGATCTCATTTTTGTCAACTGAGGAGACTGATTTCTGTCAACTGAAGAGACTGATTTCTGTCAACTGAAGAGACTGATTTCTGTCAACTGAAGTGTGATTTCTGTCAACTCAGGAGACTGATTTCTGTCAACTGGGGAGACTGAGTTCTGTCAACTGAAGAGACTGATTTCTGTCAACTGGGGAGACTGATTTCTGTCAACTGGGGAGACTGATTTCTGTCAACTGGGGAGACTGAGTTCTGTCAACTGAAGAGACTGATTTCTGTCAACTGAAGTGTGATTTCTGTCAACTCAGGAGACTGATTTCTGTCAACTGGGGAGACTGAGTTCTGTCAACTGAAGAGACTGATTTCTGTCAACTGGGGAGACTGATTTCCGTCAAATAAAGACAAGACATTGTACAAGAGGAAGACAATGTGATAATTATGGACAGCAGACAAGATATGCAGGACAGACAAGATATGCAGGACAGACAAGATATGCAGGACAGACAAGATATGCAGGACAGACAATATATGCAGGACAGACAAGATATGCAGGACAGACAATATATTGACATCATGCTGCCTGATGACAGACACACAAAAACTGTCTCACCTTTTGCGTGGGGCTGACTTTGTAACCTTCCGATTCTTTGGCCTCTAAGGAAGGCAAGGCATCACTAATTCCCAGAGTGACCGCTACCAGGCACCAATCTTTGCCCATGGGTTCTGGTGGATCCAGCAGCAGACTAAGCAGCCTCTGGGTGTGGATCGTCAGATGAGATATAGGCAGGTCCATGCCTAGAGTCACTGTCTCTAATATCTCTTCGGACCCCAGGCAGGCAATGTCAATAAAGTCTTCCTTTTGATTTCCACTGAGCACCACAGATGACCTATTGTCAAGCTGCATTCGGAGCAGCTCAGTGGGTGAGTATGACCTAACAACTTTCCCATGCTCTCGGAGCTGTGACGGGCTGAGTGTGTACCTCTCAACGCACAGCCCTGGACAAACGGTTTCCACGACCTGCTCAATAATGTTGACAAAGTCTTCCAGGAAATAGTAAAGGTTCGCTCGCTCTCCTTGAGGGGACCGAACTTTGATCTCCATGTACTGCTCATTCTTGTCCATGTCGATGATGCCTTCCAGGCTGGCGCAGCAGTACTTGGATCCATGATGCCATTGATAGAGATCAGCATCTTTCTCATGTCCTCCATGAGGCTTTTCATCTTCATCTTCACTGCCTGCCTCCTCTTCCTCCTCCTCATCTTCCTCATCTCCTGAGAGGATACTTCGCCTGAGAAAAACCTGTGGAAAATTGGAAAATCTGTCAAAGAGGGTTCTAAATATTTAATGAAAATATCCTATACATGAAAGTGAAAGTCTGTTTGCTAGCCGTTTGATATGTGTATCCTTTATACAATTCTAAACTGTTCCAATGATCTGAACTACAATTCTAAACTGTTCCAACGATCTGAACTACAATTCTAAACTGTTCCAACGATCTGAACTACAATTCTAAACTGTTCCAACGATCTGAACTACAATTCTAAACTGTTCCAACGATCTGAACTACAATTCTAAACTGTTCCAATGATCTGAACTACAATTCTAAACTGTTCCAACGATCTGAACTACAATTCTAAACTGTTCCAACGATCTGAACTACAATTCTAAACTGTTCCAACGATCTGAACTACATTTGTCATAACTGCTTTTTAGAACTCTTATGACATTACTAGTCATATCAGTTTTTAAAAAGACATTCGATTCAAAGGCAGCATTTAGAAATATAGATGCTCAACTCATGATCTAAAATGCTTAGCTAAACAATAAATATGTATGCGGCCGGAAGGCAATTCCGAGAAAGTAAATGCACCATGAGCGGACACTAAAATAAATATTTTGTTAATTGTTTCTTCAAAAGAAAATGTTAAAGTACTTCAGATATTATTTAGAATTTTTAATATGGTGCATACATACGTCGAAGGGATTGGGTGGGTTGGTGGGGTGATGGGCTGGCTAATGGTTTTATAAATGGATTGAAGTGGGGTGGGTAGGTTGATGAATGGGGGTAGGGGGGAGAGATGATAGAGGAATGGGTGGGGGTAAAGATGGGAGGATTGGGAAGGAAAGAAATGGGCGGGTTGAGGGGGAGTGGGCAGGTTGGAGGATGGAGATCAGATGTGAGGGAGGAGATGTGAGGGAAGGGAGGAGATGTGAGGGAGGAGTGCAGTGAGGGAGGAGATGTGGGGGAGGAGAGCAGTGAGAGAGGAGAGCAGTGAGGGAGGAGTGCAGTGAGGGAGGAGTGATGTGAGGGAGGAGATGTGGGGGAGGAGAGCAGTGAGAGAGGAGAGCAGTGAGGGAGGAGTGCAGTGAGGGAGGAGTGATGTGAGGGAGGAGATGTGAGGGAGGAGAGCAGTGGGAAAAGAGTTTTTTTTAAAAATAAATAGCTTTCAAAATGATGACAAGGCAATGGTGAGTATCACAACTAGTCATAAATCAAAGTTCTAGTTCGTCCTGACTCAAACTGCTGAAACATGCTCCAAATTATACCCAGTTCTCTTCTTCTCAAATATCTAGTGACTCACAAACCAAATTATACCCAGTTCTCTTCTTCTCAAATATCTAGTGACTCACAAACCAAATTATACCCAGTTCTCTTCCTTTTTTTTTTTGCGTGCACCTTATTTCTCTATTCCTCAAGGCGGGTGTGCGTTGCGCTGTGGTTTTTATTTTGCGCCTGTCGGCCCAGTGCATCCGACTTCAGCATCCATTTTATGTAAGGGTCTGCTTCCCTGGGGTAATGGCCGGTACTGTGATGGGGATCAAACCCAGCACCTTCGGATTGTGAGCAGTGCCACTTAACCACTACGCCACGCCGTCCCCTGTTCTCTTCTTTTAAAATATCTAGTGACTCACAAACCATCCGTCACAAACTTCTGAATCAGTAACTTGATATGTGACTAAATGTTGTACCTGGATATTAGGGAATGAATCTTGTACCTGGATACAGGGTAACAACAGAAATGTACCTACATATGGGGGGTATGAATGCTGTACCTGGATATGGGGGTATGATTGCTCTACCTGGATATGGGGGTATGAATGCTGTACCTGGATATGGGGGTATGATTGCTCTACCTGGATATGGGGGTATGAATGCTGTACCTGGATATGGGGGTATGATTGCTCTACCTGGATATGGGGGTATGAATGCTGTACCTGGATATGGGGGTATGATTGCTGTACCTGGATATGGGGGTATGATTGCTCTACCTGGATATGATTGCTCTACCTGGATATGGGGGTGTGATTGCTCTACCTAGATATGGGGGTGTGATTGCTCTACCTGGATATGGGGGTATGATTGCTCTACCTGGATATGGGGGTATGATTGCTCTACCTGGATATGATTGCTCTACCTGGATATGGGGGTGTGATTGCTCTACCTGGATATGGGGGTATGATTGCTCTATCTGGATATGGGGGTATGATTGCTCTACCTGGATATGGGGGGTATGAATGCTGTACCTGGATATGATTGCTCTACCTGGATATGGGGGTATGAATGCTGTACCTGGATATGGGGGTATGATTGCTGTACCTGGATATGGGGGTATGAATGATGTACCTGGATATGGAGGAACAGATGCTGTACCTGGAAATGGAGGAACAGATGTTGTACCTGGAAATGAGGGTATGACAGCTGTACCTGGATTAAAGGACACAAATACTGTACCTGGATACGAGGAAACAGATACTTGAGCTGAGCTCCTGACTGAAAGCTTGTATATAACCTGATGCCTCCGTAGACAGGATTAGGAAACCTCTTGTCATCTCTCAACCACAAACCTTCTAGAGCTTCCACAAAGTTCAAACATGGAAACTCGTATTCTATGTCCCCATCTACTTCACATGATGTACACATCTCCAAAGCTTCCAGCACCTGCGGAGAGCAACATCATATTCAGAAACATACATCAATAGCTGACCTGACCTGACCTCTAGTGTCAGTAACTGACCTGACCTCCAGTGTCAGCAACAGACCATACCAGACCTCTAGTGTCAGTAACAGACCTGACCTGACCTCTTGTGTCAGTAACAGACCTGACATTACCTGACCTGACCTCTAGTGTCAGTAACAGACCTGACATTACCTGACCTCTAGTGTCAGCAACAGACCTGACATTACCTGACCTGACCTCTAGTGTCAGTAACAGACCTGACATTACCTGACCTGACCTCTAGTGTCAGTAACAGACCTGACCTGACCTGACCTCTAGTGTCAGTAACAGACCTGACCTGACCTGACCTGACCTCTAGTGTCAGTAACTATCATCACAATAATACATTTGTATACCTAATTGAATAATAATACCTCAAAACACCAGAGTGGATGATGATACCTGAAATACCCCCGTGGATGAAGATACCTGGGTTGATGAAGATACCTGAGTTGATGATATCTGGGTGGATGAAGATACCTGAAATACCTCCATGGATGAAGATACCTGGGTTGATGATACCTGAAATACCTGGGTGGATGATAATACATGGGTGGATGATGGTACCTGAAATACCTGGGTGGATGATAATACCTGAAACACCTGAGTGGATGATAATACCTGAAATACCTGGGTGGATGATAATACATGAAATACCTGGATGGAGGATAATACCTGGGTGGATTATAATACCTGGAGTAATTGGGTGGATAATACTTAGAGATATTGGGTGGATGATAATACTTTGAGTAATTTGGTAGATGATACCTGGGTGGATGATGATACCTGGGTGGAAGATTATACCTGGGTGGATGATAATACCTGGAGTAATTGGGTAGGTGATAATACCTGGGTGAATGATAATACCTGGGTGGATGATAATACCTGAAACACCTGAGTGGATGATAATACATGAAATACCTGGGTGGATGATAATACCTGGAGTAATTGGGTAGGTGATAATACCTGGGTGGATGATGATACCTGGGTGGATGATAATACCTGGGTGGATGATAATACCTGGAGTAATTGGGTAGGTGATAATACCTGGGTGAATGATAATATCTTGAGTAATTGGGTGGGTGATAATACCTGGGTGGATGATAATACCTGGGTGGATGATAATACCTTGAGTAATTGGGTGGGTGATAATACCTGGGTGGATGATAATACCTGGGTGGATGATAATACATGGGTGGCTGATAATACCTGGGTGGGTGATAATACCTGGGTGGATGATAATACATGGGTGGATGATAATACATTGGTGGATGATAATACCTGGAGTAATTAGGTGGATGATAATACCTGGAGTAAACTGAGAGCGTCCATGTTTGGATACATCAGCTGAAACTCATCCAGAGAAAAGCACCCAGTTATTCGAGCCTGCATAATCCTCTCATGAGACAGCAACGCACCCAGGACATCTATCCCCAACCACCTTGGGTTCAGCACCACTAGGTCAGTTTGGCTGTGAAGGTACACGATCTGGCAGGAAAGAAGACAGCCCAAACATGACAACAAGCTGATATAGCCAACATTCAAAGTTTGAAAACAGAATATGATTTAGTGTAGAATATGTAGCAACAGACTATGATGCATGGAGCTCAGATGGGGGACATGTCCTGTCAGTTTTTATTGGTTTCTCTTACGTGTGAACAACGAAACAAACAGACAGCAATACACTTAGACAACATGGTTTTGTGGGGTCATTATGGTCAGAAACTTGGTGTGTGGCATCATTATGATCAGAAACTTGGTGTGTGGGGTCATTATGGTCAGAAACTTGGTGTGTGGCGTCATTATGGTCAGAAACTTGGTGTTGGGGTCATTATGGTATGAAACTTGATGTGTGGGGTCATTATGGTCAGAAACTTGGTGTGTGGGGTCATTATGGTCAGAAACTTGGTGTGTGGGGTCATTATGGTCAGAAACTTGGTGTGTGGGGTCATTATGGTCAGAAACTTGGTGTGTTGGGTCATTTTGGTCAGAAACTTGGTGTGTGGGGTCTTCAGTCCAAAATGGATTCGTCACGGTCAGAAACTTGACATATATGTGAAGTCTTCACGGTGTAAACTTGGCGATGTGAAGTCAACCAGGAATTCTCACCACTTTCTGTCACAACACAGTCAGATTGAGGTTTTAATGAAAGAACAACCTGCATGCTCTGTCAGGTGAACAGCTCTAGAAAACATGCTTTCAGTGAGAGAATGGAACTGTCTGCCAGAGCACCCATGGCTTGGGATTCTTGTTTCACGGATGACTCATTCTGTGGCTGTCACAAACCTCAGGCTGAAGTACAACATTATCATTTAAGGTGACCCACATATAAGAAGACCCACATATAAGAAGACCCACATATAAGAAGACCCACATAAAATGTTATATTTGAGATGAGCCAAAATTAAAAACATTACCCACATAAAAGGGTGTATTTGACACATTCATCCTACCTCCCCCATCAGCTGCAGCTGTCGGTCCAGTAACTTAATGTCGTCATCGCTAGCAAGAGGGTTGACACTCCCTCGTACTTGCTCCATGAACTGAGGCCAGCTCAGGACAGGATAAGTGTGCAATGCTCGTCGCCACTCTGGTATCTGAGCAACCACGGCTGACAGGAGACCGTTTGTTCGTGGAAGGTTCTGGTGAATTGTAACAAACTCAACAGCTGATTACTTGACATTGAAATTAAACAATTCTAACTTGGTTTTAGTCTTTATTTCCCAGGATTCCCATCATTTTTATTTCAGTAACAGGAATTCTGTCATTGCATCTCTGCCGTAAAGTATCAATGCAGCTGCCCAAATATGTCCACCTCTACCAGGGTCTCACCTCCGAGCATGACCGGCTCCTTGCTTAAGGTGTTGGTTTTAAAGATGTTTTCTTTATATTAATATTTAGTGCCAGTTTGGCTGAATGCTCCCTCGCCTTATTTAGTTTTTCTAGCATCTGGCTATTGCTGTGTGACAGCAGTTCCAAGTCGTTTGCCTAGTCCAGGTCCTCTGTCAGACAAGAATGACCATTGTATACAGGTTCTCATCTCTGACGTTGACACTCTCATAATAAAGTCTACCACCACGGGAAACAACTGTGGTGACAAATATCCCTGTCTCACTACTGTTTGTACTTCAAAACTGTCGACCAGTACTCCTCCATGTACCACTCTACTCTACAAACTGTCGACCAGTACTCCTCCATGTACCACTCTACAAACTGTCGACCAGTACTCCTCCATGTACCACTCTACTCTACAAACTGTTGACCAGTACTCCTCCATGTACCACTCTACAAACTGTCGACCAGTACTCCTCCATGTACCACTCTACTCTACAAACTGTCGACCAGTACTCCTCCATGTACCACTCTACTCTACAAACTGTCGACCAGTACTCCTCCATGTACCACTCTACTCTACAAACTGTTGACCAGTACTCCTCCATGTACCACTCTACAAACTGTCGGCCAGTACTCCTCCATGTACCACTCTACAAACTGTCAACCAGTACTCCTCCATGTACCACTCTACAAACTGTCAACCAGTACTCCTCCATGTACCACTCTACAAACTGTCAGCCAGTACTCCTCCATGTACCACTCTACAAACTGTCAGCCAGTACTCCTCCATGTACCACTCTACAAACTGTTGACCAGTACTCCTCCATGTACCACTCTACTCTACAAACTGTCGACCAGTACTCCTCCATGTAGCACTCTACAAACTGTCAGCCAGTACTCCTCCATGTACCACTCTACTCTAGAAAATGTCGACCAGTACTCCTCCATGTACCACTCTACTCTACAAACTGTCGACCAGTACTCCTCCATGTACCACTCTACTCTACAAACTGTCGACCAGTACTCCTCCATGTACCACTCTACAAACTGTTGACCAGTACTCCTCCATGTACCACTCTACAAACTGTCGACCAGTACTCCTCCATATACCACTCTACTCTACAAACTGTCGACCAGTACTCCTCCATGTACCACTCTACTCTACAAACTGTCAACCAGTACTCCTCCATGTACCACTCTAGAAACTGTATGTTCGTACATATTCTATATGCACAATATAACTTCTCCGGTATCCCGTAGTGTCTCAGCAGCAGCCATAAAATGATTTGCTCTATCAAACACTTGCCTGGGCATTCCTCATCTATCAGCAGGTGTAGTTTGTCGTCTCTCTTTTCATCGAACAGGTCTGTTATCTACTCTGCCCAATGTTTAATCCTCTCATTTGTGATCCATTATAACTTCTTCGTTTTATACCTTTTTGTTGGTAAATCTTTGTTTGGTTCCAAGCCCTTATTTTGTGGTTAATGTGTAGTCTAAATGTGGTTAATGTGTAGGTCTAAATATGGTTTAGTGCATCTCCCTAGTGTTCTGGTTAATGTGTAGGTCTGAGTATGGTTCCAAGCATCTCCCTAGTGTTCTGGTTAATGTGTAGGTCTAGTATGGTTCCAAGCATGCCCCTAGTGTTCTGGTTAATGTGTAGGTCTAGTATGGTTCCAAGCATGTCCCTAGTGTTCTGGTTAATGTGTAGGTCTAGTATGGTTCCAAGCATGTCCCTAGTGTTCTGGTTAATGTGTAGGTCTGAGTATGGTTCCAAGCATCTCCCTAGTGTTCTGGTTAATGTGTAGGTCTAGTATGGTTCCAAGCATGTCCCTAGTGTTCTGGTTAATGTGTAGGTCTAGTATGGTTCCAAGCATGTCCCTAGTGTTCTGGTTAATGTGTAGGTCTAAATATGGTTCCAAGCATGTCCCTAGTGTTCTGGTTAATGTGTAGGTCTAGTATGGTTCCAAGCATGTCCCTAGTGTTCTGGTTAATGTGTAGGTCTAGTATGGTTCCAAGCATGTCCCTAGTGTTGTAGTTCATTGGGTGGCCTTCTACCGCCTCACATTTAGCCTGGGCTAATGCTTCCCTTGCATCTCGGCCCATCTGACATATCTCCTTCTCTATTGTTGGCTGTCTCTCTCTCTGTCACATGATTTCTTCAGTCGTACATGGTTGATGTTTCTTGTCCCACATGAACTGACAGATGGTTCTTGCTGTTTGAATGCTAGTTCTTAAACATTCCATTTTGATATTAGTTGTTACCTCTAGACTGTATCCTCTATGCTTGTCAATCCTTTCATCATTTCCTCTATGTTAATCAATCCTTTCATCATTTCCTCTATGTTAATCAATCCTTTCATCATTTCCTCTATGTTAATCAATCCTTTCATCATTTCCTCTATGTTAATCAATCCTTTCATCATTTCCTCTATGTTAATCAATACTTTCATCATTTCCTCTATGTTAATCAATCCTTTCATCATTTCCTCTATGTTAATCAATCCTTTCATCATTTCCTCTATGTTAATCAATACTTTCATCATTTCCTCTATGTTAATCAATCCTTTCATCATTTCCTCTATGTTAATCAATACTTTCATCATCTCCTCTATGTTAATCAATCCTTTCATCATTTCCTCTATGTTAATCAATACTTTCATCGACTCCTCTAGACTCTCTCCTCTATGTTAATCAATCCTTTCATCCTTTCCTCTATTTTAATCAATACTTTCATCGACTCCTCTAGACTCTCTCCTCTATGTTAATCAATCATTTCCTCTATGTTAATCAATACTTTCATCGACTCCTCTAGACTCTCTCCTCTATGTTAATCAATCCTTTCATCATTTCCTCTATGTTAATCAATACTTTCATCGACTCCTCTAGACTCTCTCCTCTATGTTAATCAATCCTTTCATCCTTTCCTCTATTTTAATCAATACTTTCATCGACTCCTCTAGACTCTCTCCTCTATGTTAATCAATCATTTCCTCTATGTTAATCAATACTTTCATCGACTCCTCTAGACTCTCTCCTCTATGTTAATCAATCCTTTCATCCTTTCCTCTATTTTAATCAATACTTTCATCGACTCCTCTAGACTCTCTCCTCTATGTTAATCAATCATCTCCTCTATGTTAATCAATCCTTTCATCATTTCCTCTATGTTAATCAATACTTTCATCGACTCCTCTAGACTCTCTCCTCTATGTTAATCAATCCTTTCATCCTTTCCTCTATTTTAATCAATACTTTCATCGACTCCTCTAGACTCTCTCCTCTATGTTAATCAATCATTTCCTCTATGTTAATCAATACTTTCATCGACTCCTCTAGACTCTCTCCTTTATGTTAATCAATCCTTTCATCTATTAGGCAGTCAATCTTGTCCTTGACATATTCCAGGTTGTTGTAGTGCTGATGAAGAATACTGTGGTGAATATTTAAGTGCTAAATATTTTAGTTTAATCTTTAATTGAACAACCACCAGATTGTGATCAGAGTTGAGATTGATATCTCCTCCCCTCTATGTTTTCTCAAGACAATATCACTTTCCTACTAGCAAGAAATAAGGCTCAAGCCAATACATTTTCTACAAGAAACTCAAAACGTTATTGCATGAGACAAAATAGATAGGAACAACTTGACTTTGAGGCTGGCATTGATGGGAACAACTTGACTTTGAGGCTGGCATTGATGGGAACAACTTGACTTTGAGGCTGGCATTGATGGGAACAACTTGACTTTGAGGCTGGCATTGATGGGAACAACTTGACTTTGAGGCTGGCATTGATGGGAGCAACTTGACTTTGAGGCTGGCATTGATGGGAACAACTTGACTTTGAGGCTGGCATTGATGGGAACAACTTGACTTTGAGGCTGGCATTGATGGGAACAACTTGACAAAAAGACCGGTTAAAGTGGTCTGATCACATAGAGAGAGGGTTGGTTGATGGTCTATGTACCCAAGGTGATAAAGGAGAGAGGGTTGGTTGATGGTCTATGTACTCAAGGTGATAAAAGTGAAAAGGTTGGTTGATGGTCTATGTACCCAAGGTGATAAAGGAGAGAGGGTTGGTTGATGGTCTATGGGTCCCAAATTTATAAAGGTGAGAGAGTCGGTTGATGGTCTGTGTCCCAAATTGATAAAGGTGAGAGAGTCGGTTGATGGTCTATGTACCCCAAAGTGATAAGGGTGAAGACGATGATGGACATAATCTTCATGTAATCAGTCCACCTTAACCTATTCAGAAAAACTCAACTGAATTCCCAGCGTACTTGCGCAATAAAATTAATAACAAATACAATTTTAAATTTATTTGTGTGATTCAAACTCCAGTTTACAGATAAATGGAAGAGGTACTCTTCTGTATGCATGTTTTTTGTGATAGGTAAAATGTAAGGAAAAATAATTTAAATCAGTATATCCATGGCGGCCGTCGCCGGCCGGGCTGGGAGTGAGTCGATAGCAGCTGTCGCCGGCCAGGCTGGGATTGAATGAGTTAACCAGTTATAATCAGACCACTTTAACCAGTTATGATCAGACCACTTTGACCGGTCTCCATGCAATCAGACCACCTTAACCAGTCATGATCAGACATTAACCGGTCTCCGTGCAATTAGACCACTTTAACCTGTTATGATTAGACCACTTTAACCAGTCATGATCAGACCACTTTAACTAATCTCCCTGTGATCAGACCACTTTAACCAGTCTCCCTGTGATCAGACCACTTTAACCAGTCTCCCTGTGATCAGACCACTTTAACCGGTCTCCCTGTGATCAGACCACTTTAACTAATCTCCCTGTGATCAGACCACTTTAACTAATCTCCCTGTGATCAGACCACTTTAACCAGTCTCCCTGTGATCAGACCACTTTAACCAGTCTCCCTGTGATCAGACCACTTTAACCGGTCTCCCTGTGATCAGACCACTTTAACCGGTCTCCCTGTGATCAGACCACTTTAACCAGTCTCCCTGTGATCAGACCACTTTAACCAGTCTCCCTGTGATCAGACCACTTTAACCAGTCTCCCTGTGATCAGACCACTTTAACCAGTCTCCCTGTGATCAGACCACTTTAACCGGTCTCCCTGTGATCAGACCACTTTAACCAGTCTCCCTGTGATCAGACCACTTTAACCGGTCTCCCTGTGATCAGACCACTTTAACCGGTCTCCCTGTGATCAGACCACTTTAACCAGTCTCCCTGTGATCAGACCACTTTAACCGGTCTCCCTGTGATCAGACCACTTTAACCAGTCTCCCTGTGATCAGACCACTTTAACCGGTCTCCCTGTGATCAGACCACTTTAACCGGTCTCCCTGTGATCAGACCACTTTAACCAGTCTCCCTGTGATCAGACCACTTTAACCGGTCTCCCTGTGATCAGACCACTCTAACCGGTCTCCCTGTGATCAGACCACTTTAACCGGTCTCCCTGTGATCAGACCACTTTAACCGGTCTCCCTGTGATCAGACCACTTTAACCGGTCTCCCTGTGATCAGACCACTTTAACCGGTCTCCCTGTGATCAGACCACTTTAACCGGTCTCCCTGTGATCAGACCACTTTAACCGGTCTCCCTGTGATCAGACCACTTTAACCGGTCTCCCTGTGATCAGACCACTTTAACCGGTCTCCCTGTGATCAGACCACTTTAACCGGTCTCCCTGTGATCAGACCACTTTAACCGGTCTCCCTGTGATCAGACCACTTTAACCGGTCTCCCTGTGATCAGACCACTTTAACCGGTCTCCCTGTGATCAGACCACTTTAACCGGTCTCCCTGTGATCAGACCACTTTAACCGGTCTCCCTGTGATCAGACCACTTTAACCGGTCTCCCTGTGATCAGACCACTTTAACCGGTCTCCCTGTGATCAGACCACTTTAACCGGTCTCCCTGTGATCAGACCACTTTAACCGGTCTCCCTGTGATCAGACCACTTTAACCGGTCTCCCTGTGATGAAACAAGTACATGTTGCTATCTACTGTTTAGATTAGTTATCTGTTCTGAACTACATTGTGGCTGTCTCCTGATCTGTGGCTGTCTCCTGATTTGTGGCTGTCTTCTGATCTGTGGCTGTCCCCTGATTTGTGGCTGTCTCTTGATTTGTGGCTGTCTCCTGATCTGTGGCTGTCTCCTGATTTGTGGCTGTCTCCTGATCTGTGGCTGTCTCCTGATTTGTGGCTGTCCCCTGATTTGTGGCTGTCCCGATTTGTGGCTGTCTTCTGATTTGTGGCTGTCTCCTGATCTGTGGCTGTCTCCTGATCTGTGGCTGTCTCCTGATTTGTGGCTGTCCCGATTTGTGGCTGTCTCCTGATCTGTGGCTGTCTCCTGATTTGTGGCTGTCCCGATTTGTGGCTGTCTTCTGATTTGTGGCTGTCTCCTGATCTGTGGCTGTCTCCTGATTTGTGGCTGTCCCGATTTGTGGCTGTCTTCTGATTTGTGGCTGTCTCCTGATCTGTGGCTGTCTCCTGATTTGTGGCTGTCCCGATTTGTGGCTGTCTTCTGATTTGTGGCTGTCTCCTGATTTGTGGCTGTCTCCTGATTTGTGGCTGTCTCCTGATCTGTGGCTGTCCCCTGATTTGTGGCTGTCCCCTGATTTGTGGCTGTCCCCTGATCTGTGGCTGTCTCCTGATCTGTGGCTGTCTCCTGATTTGTGGCTGTCCCGATTTGTGGCTGTCTTCTGATTTGTGGCTGTCTCCTGATCTGTGGCTGTCTCCTGATTTGTGGCTGTCCCGATTTGTGGCTGTCTTCTGATTTGTGGCTGTCTCCTGATTTGTGGCTGTCTCCTGATTTGTGGCTGTCTCCTGATCTGTGGCTGTCCCCTGATTTGTGGCTGTCCCCTGATTTGTGGCTGTCTCCTGATTTGTGGCTGTCTCCTGATTTGTGACTGTCCCGATTTGTGACTGTCCCGATTTGTGACTGTCCCGATTTGTGACTGTCTCTTGATTTGTGGCTGTCTCCTGATTTGTGGCTGTCTCTTGATTTGTGGCTGTCTCTTGATTTGTGGCTGTCTCCCGATTTGTGGCTGTCTCCTGATTTGTGGCTGTCCCCTGATTTGTGGCTGTCCCCTGATTTGTGGCTGTCCCCTGATTTGTGGCTGTCCCAATTTGTGGCTGTCCCCTGATTTGTGGCTGTCCCAATTTGTGGCTGTCCCCTGATTTGTGGCTGTCCCCTGATTTGTGGCTGTCCCCTGATTTGTGGCTGTCCCCTGATTTGTGGCTGTCCCGATTTGTGGCTGTCTTCTGATTTGTGGCTGTCCCCTGATTTGTGGCTGTCCCCTGATTTGTGGCTGTCCCAATTTGTGGCTGTCCCCTGATTTGTGGCTGTCCCCTGATTTGTGGCTGTCCCAATTTGTGGCTGTCCCCTGATTTGTGGCTGTCCCCTGATTTGTGGCTGTCCCGATTTGTGGCTGTCTTCTGATTTGTGGCTGTCCCCTGATTTGTGGCTGTCCCCTGATTTGTGGCTGTCCCAATTTGTGGCTGTCCCCTGATTTGTGGCTGTCCCCTGATTTGTGGCTGTCCCAATTTGTGGCTGTCCCCTGATTTGTGGCTGTCCCCTGATTTGTGGCTGTCCCCTGATTTGTGGCTGTCCCCTGATTTGTGGCTGTCCCGATTTGTGGCTGTGCCCTGATGAAGTCCTGTTGGTGATAATGATAGTTTTGTAGCTTAAGCAGTTGTGTCCCCATGAAACTGAAACCTACTGAGTTCTGTCAACATTGACATGTCAAATAAATGCTATTGTCACAAGAGTACAAACACTAAATGATGTTACCTCTGAGATGTCACTTTTTATCTTAGCCAGCAATTGTTTGAAAGCTCGCATGTCATGAGAGGATGGCATTTGGGCATCCATGATGAAAATGGTGGGGTGAATGTCAAGGTCGTACTGGAACATGGCCGTGACCCTGTCCAAGATATACTTGCTATCCTTGTTAGAGTAGACGCCGGCCGAAGTTTTGTAGCAGGGAGTGAAAGACTTGTCTGCGTGGGTTGCAACCAGGACCACCGTGGCAGTGTTCTGCAACTTCCCACAAAAATCTGTCCAATAACAAACATCTTCCAAATAACTTGACACAATATTCAGAATCAAAAGTGAATGTTTTACTGCAATACATGGCTGACTGTTCCATGCGGAACAAGGTGATTGACAGGCCAGGAATGTTTGATTGTACTAGCTAATCTTACCTTACTGTACCTAGCTAATCTAACCTTCCTGTACCTAGCTAATCTTACCTTACTGTACCTAGCTAATCTTACCTTCCTGTACCTAGCTAACCTACCCCTCCTGCACCTAGCTAACCTACCCCTCCTGCACCTAGCTAACCTACCCCTCCTGCACCTAGCTAACCTACCCCACCTGTACCTAGCTAACCTACCCCTCCTGTACCTAGCTAACCTACCCCACCTGTACCTAGCTAACCTACCCCTCCTGTACCTAGCTAACCTACCCCACCTGTACCTAGCTAACCTACCCCTCCTGTACCTAGCTAACCTACCCCACCTGTACCTAGCTAACCTACCCCTCCTGTACCTAGCTAACCTACCCCACCTGTACCTAGCTAACCTACCCCTCCTGTACCTAGCTAACCTACCCCACCTGTACCTAGCTAACCTACCCCACCTGTACCTAGCTAACCTACCCCACCTGTACCTAGCTAACCTACCCATCCTGCACCTAGCTTCTTCTTCTTCGTTCATTCTCAATCTCCCACTACCAAGCCCATAACAGGACTTTGCAAGATGTAGTCCGGAGAACGGAATGCACTGTGGCGCTAGCTTATACCTTGATTGCGATATTTGCACCTTTCAGTCCGACACATCCGTCTTCGGCAGCACTGTACTTATGTAGCAGATCCCACTGTTTCCCCTAGGGTTATTCTAACTTAAAACATTATCACACTCATCCACATCATCATGAACACACACAGCAAATAATATAGCACACAGCAGATGGCATATTTATTATATAATACTCATACCAGAAAAATGAGTAGGGAAATTACAAACACAATACAATACATATCATCTTAACTAAATATTTCTATATTATATATATATGTTAAAATAAATATTAACTAAAACGCTCACCCAAATCCCCTCAGGCGGGCGATCTGGACATACCTCATTCACAATGTGCCCTCCTTACAACACACGTTCAGATTATCTATTAATACAAAACTCACACACCTATTTGAGCGATCCTGTTCTATCACTAACATTCCTACAACAGTCTATCAATCGCTCCTCTATAAAATCGGTGAGCTAAATAGACTCATATCTACATTCACTCATCCCCTCTCTCATCCAGCCTCTTGAGCTAAACTTTGTCTCGAGTTATATACATAATGGATCTAGGGGGATGGCTCTACTCAGTCGTTATTGGAACGAAATACTTTGCACACCTGTCACTCATCTATCGCAGCAAGCTCCGCTGCCAATACATCTGTCACTCATTCTCCCACTACCCAAATCGGAACGCCAGTGGTCAGCTCCTACCTGTCCACATTCTTTGCCCCAACTCTGTTCTTCTTTGTTGAGACGGTGAGTGACTTTGACACGCATTCAGGTACCTTTAAGCTTTAACATGTTCAGGTACCTTTGTTATCAGCAACCACATCACCCCTGTCCTAAACTCTCTTGCTCTGGCAGGAACTGTTACACTTAGCTAACCTACCCCTAATGTACCTAGCTAATCTACCCTTACTGTACATAGATAACCTACCCTTACTGTACATAGATAACCTACCCTTACTGTACCTAGATAACCTACCCTTACTGTACATAGATAACCTACCCTTACTGTACCTAGCTAATCTACCCTTACTGTACATAGATAACCTACCCTTACTGTACCTAGCTAATCTACCCTTACTGTACATAGATAACCTACCCTTACTGTACCTAGATAACCTACCCTTACTGTGCCAACCTAATCTAATGTAACAAGACTTATAAGTGCCCAACAAGCCAACACTAGGGAAGCCCTGAAAATACCGTCCGTGATAACCACACATAACTTGAGAACCCTGTCCGAGAGATTGGGTTCATTGAACGGTCATTGTTCGGAGTTCTTAAACAATACTCAGTTAAGACTGTCCAGCCAAAATGGTTATTTTCCCATGATTGACTAGGTCACATAGGTTAAAAGACAAGCTATCATTTCTCTGGCAACACGCTAGTTCAAGGAAAGTTGAGCAAAGTAACTGAAGACAAACAGAAGTCATTGGCTGAAGCGGGGAATTTATAATATAAGCTCGGGGGGTGAGTCTTCTACGAGAAGATCAGAAAGAGCAGACTACCGGACAGTTGGTAGGTAGGATATAGACCAGAGCAGAAGCGAGGATAGACGACAGAACATAGCCAAAGAGTTATTAGAATAGAGAGATAGAAATAGAAGTCCCGGAAGCAGACTAGTACTGAGAGGGAACCAGAGACCACGCACATGTAAGCCTCTGTCTGTGTGTGATGTTCTGTTTGAGTCGTCACTGACACCTGTCACACATGACGCCAACTTCAAAGTCCCTGAGTGGCATTCGTCTGCCTTCTCATCAGAGGTAGACGTGTTGCTTAAACCCGAAGCTCTAGTCCTGATCAACACGCCGTAACACATGTGTTACCCTTGGCGTGACAACCACAGCAACAGAACCACTCTGTATCATAGGCACGAGAACCGCTGCAGTCACCAAGTTCCTGACCAGACGACGAAGAATAATAACCAACAGATCTGATCACTGTAGACATCTTCCTGACGTTGAGACAAGACAAGAGACTCAGAAGAAACCTATGTTGTAGAAGCTGAGAGGTGGGACATATGGCCACCAGACGAGCGGGGACAGAGAGGTAGGACTGAGTACAACTAGCTAGACAGAATTGTATCAACGCAAAAGTAATATAGACTGTGAATAGAACATTTGCTAGAATTGACCACGTGATGGAACTCTGGATTATTTTAGCGCAAGAGAAATACCTGTGCTAATTGCACACAACTCCTGAAAGTCATTTTAGTTAGAGTTTGTTAGAGTTTGTTAGAGTTTGGTAGAGTTGGTTAGAGTTTGTTAGAGTTTGGTAGAGTTGGTTAGAGTTTGTTAGAGTTGGTTAGAATTGGTTCGAGTTGGTTATGATAGAAAACAATTTCCATGTCTAGTATTAATATTATAATATGTATGCCGTTTATTAAATAAATGTTCATTTGTTTTTGCTGTTGTTAAAAGAAGTGTTAATGTTTTAATTAGAGTTGTGAGCTAAGGAGTGATAGTGGTAAGGAAGAAAGTTAATAATAAGTGTTGATAGAGTGGGTCTGTAACATTAGATTAATTATTTACTACCGTGACTTAGGATATAATTACGTTAACCCTGTAACACTAAACTTATCTAATTAATCTCCAGAAATAGTTTATACATTCTTTTTCTTCTAGAAAATGTATCTGTTCATTTGATGAACAGGTCTATCCCAGGGGGTCGGTGGTCTCGAGGTAAGGTGTCTGCCGGAGGTGCTCGTGTTGCAGATTTGAATAACGGTTTGAGACCGGGATTTTTTCACGTGGATTTTTCACAAGGTAAAAATTCACATGATCTCTAGTAGTAAGATCAGAATCCCGTGTTCAGTGTAGAGCACATTAAAAATCTCTTAGCATTTAGATATCGAAAAGAGTAGACTTAATGGCCGATGCTTGAGCAAAATTTAAAAATTTCAAGTTAAAAACAAAAATTATTTGTTCCTTCCCCTAAGCCTAGCAAGCAACAGGAAGTTCTAAAATACTTATTATGCATAGCCGAAGTCTTTGGCTACCTGGCAACAGACATTAGATATGCTTGCTTGGATACCAGGATTCCAAGATCTATCTCGACCTAGTCTATCTCCTACATCTGAACAAACAGATCTATCTTGACCTAGTCTATCTCCTACATCTGAAAAAACAGATCTATTTCGATCTAGTCTATCTCCTACATCTGAACAAACCGATCTATTTCGACCTAGTCTATCTCTAACTAACCCAAATTTGTCTGATAAATATGTGCGATGGAGTGAAACGAGTTGATATGATTTGACTGTCTGTCTGCCTGTCTGATTGAGTACCTGCCTGTCTGCTCAATCATTTGTCAGTCCATCTGATTGACTATCTGCTTAATTGACTGACCTACTGGCAGCTTGGGGTGTATTCTGGCCTTGAGGAAGTTCAGCCAGAAGATGACTTGAGCCATTTGTTCATCCAGGGAGTCCTCCAGGTTGAAGATGACAGCATGGATGCAGCAGACGTCGCCAAGAAAGTGGTCGTAGAACATGTAATAAGGCTCATAGCCAGAGAAATCCCACACGCTGAACTCACCTGCCCCTGGGGAGGTCAAGGTCAGGTCTTAGCAAATAGGGAAACAAAAGTGACCATTCCAAATCTATGTCATGTGACATGTGATGGACAAGACCAAGAACAGAAAAACCAAATAGATCAATACAGCTCGTCCTTGCAAGGGTCACATGACAGGTCGTTTGACTCCATTTTATCTTTCATACAGCCACATCTGAAATGAAAAATACTGCACACAGAACTTTTGTTTCTTGCCCTCACAGAGAGCTGATCACCTGTTTCTTGCCCTCACAGAGAGCTGACCACCTGTTTCTTGCCCTCACAGAGAGCTGACCCCCTGTTTCTTGCCCTCACAGAGAGCTGACCGCCTGTTTCTTGCCCTCACAGAGAGCTGACCGCCTGTTTCTTGCCCTCACAGAGAGCTGACCACCTGTTTCTTGCCCTCACAGAGAGCTGACCACCTGTTTCTTGCCCTCACAGAGAGCTGACCGCCTGTTTCTTGCCCTCACAGAGAGCTGACCGCCTGTTTCTTGCCCTCACAGAGAGCTGACCACCTGTTTCTTGCCCTCACAGAGAGCTGACCGCCTGTTTCTTGCCCTCACAGAGAGCTGACCGCCTGTTTCTTGCCCTCACAGAGAGCTGACCACCTATTTCTTGCCCTCACAGAGAGCTGACCGCCTGTTTCTTGCCCAAGTTTGACCACAGTGATAGCAACCCTTGTGTGTGTGACAGGAAGTGCTAATCAGATTTAGCTAAAGTCAATCTACTCAAACAACACTCAGGGATTCTATCAATTTCAGATCTCAACTAAGTGTTACAGATAGCCTAGAGCACAACACGTCAACTGACAGATAGGTGGCTCAGCCTCCAAACAAGAAACTAATAGAAGAATGGAGACAATAAGAGAAAGAATTACAAAAACTGAATGACAAGTAAATACGTCCGGCACATGAGTGTGGCAAGCGGTCGCTCGGGATGACAAGTAAATACGTCCGGCACATGAGTGTGGCTGAGTGGTCGCCTGGGATGACAAGTAAATACGTCCGGCACATGAGTGTGGCAAGCGGTCGCTCGGGATGACAAGTAAATACATCCGGCACATGAGTGTGGCTGAGTGGTCGCCTGGGATGACAAGTAAATACATCCGGCACATGAGTGTGGCTGAGTGGTCGCCTGGGATGACAAGTAAATACGTCCAGCACATGAGTGTGGCTGAGCGGTCGTTCGGGATGACAAGTAAATACGTCCGGCACATGAATATGGCTGAGCAGTGGCTCGGGATGACAAGTACGTCCGGCACATGAATATGGCTGAGCAGTGGCTCAGGATGAGAAGTACGTCCGGCACATGAGTATGGCTGAGCGGTTGCTCAGGATGACAAGTACATCCGGCACATGAGTATGGCTGAGCGGTCGCTCGGGATGACAAGTAATTACGTCCGGCACATGAGTATGGCTGAGCGGTTGCTCAGGATGACAAGTACATCTGGCACATGAGTGTAGCTGAGCGGTCGCCTAGGATGACGAGTAAATACGTCCGGCACATGAGTATGGCTGAGCGGTCGCCTGGGATGACAAGTAAATACGTCCGGCACATGAGTGTGGCTGAGCAGTCGCCTGGGATGACAAGTAAATACGTCTGGCACATGAGTATGGCTGAGCGGTCGCTCGGGATGACAACAACTGGTCCACTATCACCTTTCAAGCAAATCGTTAAAGGCGACTAAAGACTGTTGTGCTTAGAACTGGCAACATTATTATGTAAAAAAAAACATTACCATTATAATCAGCCAGTGCAACAGCTTGGATAGAGGCTTCCTGTAAGGAACCAGGCATGGTAAAAACCTAGGCTTCACATTAGAACGGAAAGGTGAATGATTGCAATAGGCTTCCCGTAGAAGGGGTCAGAGGCAGATGTGACCTTTGGTTCAGGTTGTAGCAGCACAGTGATTGAATGAATGAAAGATTGGCTGAATGAATGAATGTGGTGGAAGAAGATACGATGGGGTTACAGACTACCTGAATATCTGCTATACTCCAGTGCTTGTGTATTATCTGCAACTACAACACCTGGACATTTGTCCCAATTTCTCACCTGAATCTTCAATCCTTCGCTGGAAGGACTGCGACATCTAATATCTTCACAATGAAGAAATACTACACCAGTCAACCTGAGTACTGACAAAGTGTGATACTTTCCATGTAACAAACTTACAGTAACTAATAGAACACCTCACCTGTAACACAGGTGGAGATTAGATAGACCCCCTCACCTGTAACACAGGTAGAGATTAGATGTGACACCTCACCTGCTATATTGACAGCATGGACATCAATGCCTTTAGTGTAGGTAGGATTTCCCACTGTGTAGTTGAGGGGGGTGGGGAGGCTGAACTGGCGCGACAATTTACTGTGAGCTGAAAGAGAAAGTCACACAATGGTTTGTGTGTGAGTGTGCGAGGTGAAGGTCACATAATAGACATTAAGTTTGTGTGTGTATATGTTAAAAGGGAAATAAATCAGATCCCTCAAATTAATAGACCAGTGAGTTTAACGAGCATAGTCTGCAAATTGTTAGAGTAAATAATCAAAGAAAACATTGTAATGCATTTAGACAAATTTAATCTAATCAGAAATAGTCAGCATGGGTTTACTAGAGGGAGATCGTGCTGAACAAATCTATTAGAATTCATGGAGGAGGTTACTAAAATGATAGATAAAGGGGAGCCAGTGGACGTTATTTATCTAGATTTTGCAAAGTTCTTTGATAGAGTACCTCATCAAAGATTATTTTGAAAGTTAAAATCACATGGAATAGGTGGGGAAGTTGCCAAATGGATTGAAAATTGGTTAACGGGAAGAAGGCAGAGGGTGGGCATAAATAAGGAGTACTCTGAGTGGTGTGAAGTAAAAAAATCAATGATTGCAAAATTAGCTGATGACATAAAACTATGCAGTAGTGTCTCATCTAAAGCAGAAGTGGATATATTAAGGTCGGATTTAGATAAAATTCGAGAATGGTCTGTAAGCTGGCAAATGGAGTTTAATATAGATAAATGTAGTCATCCACATGGGTAGATCCAATATGGAACATAATTACAGAATGGGAGAGAACAATATTAGAAAGATATAAAAGGAAACCTAGGGGTTAAAATAGATCATACAGAAAAGGTGAGTGAGCAAGTCCAGGTAGCAATCAAAAGGCAAATGCAATGTTAAGTATGACAAAAAGAAATATTAAACATAGGAGCAAGGAAGTGATAGTCAAACTGTATAAAGCATTAGTTAGACCTAGATTGGAGTACTGTGTACAGGTGTGGAGTCCTTATCATAGAGGGGATATAATCATGCTGGAAAGGAAACAAAGAAGGGCGACAAAGATGATAGTGGGATCACAGAGTTACAGTTATGAGGAAAGACTAGTGTTTAGAAAATAAAGAATTCAAGGTCACTTAATTCAGGTGTATAAGATATCAACGGAAAAAATAAATTAGACTTTAACAAGTTTTGCAAAGTACAGCTGCCTACAAGAACAAGAGGGTATAGCTACAAATTAACTAAATAAAGGTTTCAGATCATATATTAAGACAAATTTATTTTTTTTAGTCAGAAAGTGATGAATTCTTGGAATGCATTGCCACAGGAAATAGTGGAGGTAGGGTAAATTAATGCATTCAAGAATAGATTGAATGTGCATAGTTTATTTTTAGATCAAGTGAATGTAAAAGAAACTGGTTGTATAGAGACTCGGGATCAAGATACTGAGCAGTGCATGAGCTGCAGCGGTCAGCGACCCATAGCTGACTGCTAGCGTCAGGGCCAGCTACTCAGAGCTGCCAAGTCCCTTCTTTATCTCCATGCGGTGATCCTGGATAACATGGCCGACTGGCTAAGGAGAGGGGATCAAAGAGGGAAGGTTAAACCGGTACAGGCTGCAGCAGGGCAGACTGGCTAAGGAGAGGGGATCGAAGAGGGGCGGTTAACCCGGTCCCAAAAAAATGCCATGATGAAGTCGGATGTGTTGGACCAAAAGGTGCAAATATCGCAGTCACAACTATAATCTACGGAACAACACATTCCATTCTCCGGACAACATCCTGATACTTGCTAAGCTTTTTTCAGGGCTTGATAGTGAAGTTTGAGAATGTTCAGGGTCTGGTAGCAGGGTTTGAGAACATTCTGGGCCTGGTAGTGGGTTTGAGAACATTCTGGGCCTAGTAGCGGGGTTTGAGAACATTCTGAGCTTGATAGCGGAGTTTGAGAACATTCCGGGCTTGATAGCAGAGTTTGAGAACATTCCAGGCTTGATTGCGGAGTTTGAGAACATTCAGGGCTTGGTAGTGGGGTTTGAGAACGAATGAAGAAGTACACAGACTCTGCAGTCTTCTAAACCAGTATAAAAAAAATAAGTTCAGTTATGTATGTTATGTGTGTTAAATGTAGGTCCCATGTGCGGACATTCAGTCTGTATGTTGTGTGTTAGATGTGGGTCACATGATGTTACATGATATTTCAGACAGAATTGAAAGAACTACTAATGAAAGAAAGGCAGAGAGAGCAACACAAACAAAGGGAGAGAGAGACACACAGAGAGAGACAGACAGAGAGAGTGACAGAGAGTCAGAGAGTGAAAGATATCCGTGAGAGAGAGAGATTGTTAGCGACAGAAGAAGGAAGGAGAGATGTCTTGTTTGTTACTCACTTTTATGCTTGACAGAAGAAGGTCCTGCAGGGTGCAGCTTTCTCCTAAAGAAACTGCCCAGGAAGCCTGTCTTGAGGGACTCGACCAGCATGGACTTCCCAACTCCGGTAGAGCCCAGCAGCTTCAACTTGACCCGACTGATTGCTTGTGCCAGTGGTTTCAGCTGACTGATCAGGCCAAGTCTCCTCTCCTGGCATGGGAAACACAGGAAGTGTGGGTCAGGAGATGTGGATCAGGGCATGTGGGTCAGGAGATGTGGATCAGGACATGTGGGTCAGGAGATGTGAATCAGGAGATGTGGATCAGGAGATGTGGATCAGGGGATGTGGATCAGGAGATGTGGATCAGGAGATGTGGATCAGGGCATGTGGGTCAGGAGATGTGGGTCAGGAGATGTGGGTCAGGAGATGTGGGTCAGGAGATGTGGGTCAGGAGATGTGGATCAGGGCATGTGGGTCAGGAGATGTGGATCAGGAGATGTGGATCAGGACATGTGGGTCATTAGATGTGGGTCAGGAGATGTGGGTCAGGGCATGAGGGTCAGGACAAGTGGAACAGGACATGATGGTCAGGGCATGTGGGTTAGAGTACATGGGTCATGGTATGTGGGTCAGGGCACATAGGTCAGGAAATATAAGGCAGGTCCAGGCTTGTACAATTATACAAACCCACAAATGGCTGACACAATCAGCAACACAGCCAAGTCAATCTATGAAAGCTATTCTACTCTCTATGTCAATCTATGTCAGCTATTCTACTCTCTATGTCAATCTATGTAAGCTATTCTACTCTCTATGTCAATCTATGTCAGCTATTCTACTCTCTATGTCAATCTATGTAAGCTATTCTACTCTCTATGTCAATCTATGTAAGCTATTCTACTCTCTATGTCAATCTATGTAAGCTATTCTACTCTCTATGTCAATCTATGTAAGCTATTCTACTCTCTATGTCAATCTATGTCAGCTATTCTACTCTCTATGTCAATCTATGTCAGCTATTCTACTCTCTATGTCAATCTATGTAAGCTATTCTACTCTCTATGTCAATCTATGTAAGCTATTCTACTCTCTATGTCAATCTATGTAAGCTATATTACTCTCAAAGTCAAACTATGTAAGCTATTCTACTCTCTATGTCAATCTATGTAAGCTATTCTACTCTCTATGTCAATCTATGTAAGCTATTCTACTCTCTATGTCAATCTATGTAAGCTATTCTACTCTCTATGTCAATCTATGTAAACTATTCTACTCTCTATGTCAATCTATGTAAGCTATTCTACTCTCTATGTCAATCTATGTAAGCTATTCTACTCTCTATGTCAATCTATGTAAGCTATTCTACTCTCTATGTCAATCTATGTAAGCTATTCTACTCTCTATGTCAATCTATGTAAGCTATTCTACTCTCTATGTCAATCTATACAAGATAATTTACTCCATTCATAAAGGAAATGCTGCATTCTAATAGAATGTTGTGATCTTGTTCCTAGTAATCTCCATCATTTCAACCAATTCATAAAACTCTCAGAATCTGAACACAACGCTTCAGCTTCCATGGCAGAATCCAAACTTGAAACTGGTTCACAGTACCCTCACCACTTGTTCTCTTAGCCAATCAGTGACGCCATGTTTTGTGAGCAGTGGACAGAACCAGCCAATCAGTGACGCCATGTTTTGTGAGCAGTGGACAGAACCAGCCAATCAGTGACGCCATGTTTTGTGAGCAGTGGACAGAAACAGCCAATCAGTGACGCCATGTTTTGTGAGCAGTGGACAGAACCAGCCAATCAGTGACGCCATGTTTTGTGAGCAGTGGACAGAACCAGCCAATCAGTGACGCCATGTTTTGTGAGCAGTGGACAGAACCAGCCAATCAGTGACGCCATGTTTTGTGAGCAGTGGACAGAACCAGCCAATCAGTGACGCCATGTTTTGTGAGCAGTGGACAGAACCAGCCAATCAGTGACACCATGTTTTGTGAGCAGTGGACAGAACCAGCCAATCAGTGACGCCATGTTTTGTGAGCAGTGGACAGAACCAGCCAATCAGTGACGCCATGTTTTGTGAGCAGTGGACAGAACCAGCCAATCAGACTAGCTTCTGAAAGATTTGTTTGCAAGCAGTCTAAAATATTGACCAATGACAGACGAGCAGACAAAAGTTGCACCTACCCCTTTGACAGTTGTCATCAGTTCTGCAATATTTGTAAATCCCTGAGCAAGGGCCATAATTTCGCCAGTTATTCCATCCTGTCAGACAGACGCAAGATGGTATCATGAACATAGAATACAAACTGGCAGTCCTTGGCAGAAACATGGCCAGATTTCTTCAGCCAAAAATTGTATTTTAAAAGAACCTAGAGTCAATGAGTTACTTCATCAGTAAATGTGTTACTGCATGATTCAATGCATTACTTCATGCAGCCATAACAGCCCAGACAAGACCACATGACAGCTCAGACAAGACCATATGACAGCCCAGACAAGACCACATGACAGCCCAGACAAGACCACATGACAGCTCAGACAAGACCATATGACAGCCCAGACAAGACCACATGACAGCCCAGACAAGACCACATGACAGCTCAGAGACAAGACCACATGACAGCTCAGACAAGACCACATGACAGCCCAGACAAGACCACATGACAGCTCAGACAAGACCATATGACAGCCCAGACAAGACCACATGACAGCCCAGACAAGACCACATGACAGCCCAGACAAGACCACATGACAGCCCAGACAAGACCATATGACAGCCCAGACAAGACCACATGACAGCTCAGAGACAAGACCACATGACAGCTCAGAGACAAGACCACATGACAGCTCAGAGACAAGACCACATGACAGCTCAGACAAGACCATATGACAGCCCAGACAAGACCACATGACAGCCCAGACAAGACCATATGACAGCCCAGACAAGACCACATGACAGCCCAGACAAGACCACATGACAGCCCAGACAAGACCACATGACAGCTCAGAGACAAGGCCACATGACAGCTCAGAGACAAGGCCACATGACAGCCCAGACAAGACCACATGACAGCCCAGACAAGACCACATGACAGCCCAGACAAGACCATATGACAGCCCAGACAAGACCACATGACAGCTCAGAGACAAGACCACATGACAGCTCAGAGACAAGACCACATGACAGCTCAGAGACAAGACCACATGACAGCTCAGACAAGACCATATGACAGCCCAGACAAGACCACATGACAGCCCAGACAAGACCATATGACAGCCCAGACAAGACCACATGACAGCCCAGACAAGACCACATGACAGCCCAGACAAGACCACATGACAGCTCAGAGACAAGGCCACATGACAGCTCAGAGACAAGGCCACATGACAGCCCAGACAAGACCACATGACAGCCCAGACAAGACCACATGACAGCTCAGACAAGACCACATGACAGCCCAGACAAGGCCACATGACAGCTCAGACAAGGCCACATGACAGCCCAGACAAGACCACATGACAGCTCAGACAAGACCACATGACAGCCCAGACAAGACCACATGACAGCCCAGACAAGACCACATGACAGCTCAGAGACAAGGCCACATGACAGCTCAGAGACAAGGCCACATGACAGCCCAGACAAGACCACAAGACAGCTCAGAGACAAGACATACACTAACCTTGTTTATAACATCAGGGTTGGCCCCAACCATCAGCAAACAACGGACAATTTCTATGTGACCAAACTTACACGCCAGGTGTAAGGGTGTCAGTCCATCCTGGCAATCACAAATATATGTGTCAAGAACATAAAAAAAGTTCAAAGTAAATTTCTAGCACATAAACAAATCATTTCTAGCACATAAACAAATCATTTCTAGCACATAAACAAATCATTTCTAGCACATAAACAAATCATTTCTAGCACATAAACAAATCATTTCTAGCACATAAACAAATCATTTCTAGCACATAAACAAATCATTTCTAGCACACAAACAAATCATTTCTAGCACATAAACAAATCATTTCTAGCACATAAACAAATCATTTCTAGCACATAAACAAATCATTTCTAGCACATAAACAAATCATTTCTAGCACATAAACAAATCATTTCTAGCACATAAACAAATCATTTCTAGCACATAAACAAATCATTTCTAGCACATAAACAAACCATTTCTAGCACATCAACAAATCATTTCTAGCACATACACAAATCATTTCTAGCACACAAACAAATCATTTCTAGCACATAAACAAATCATTTCTAGCACATAAACAAATCATTTCTAGCACATAAACAAATCATTTCTAGCACATAAACAAATCATTTCTAGCACATAAACAAATCATTTCTAGCACATAAACAAATCATTTCTAGCACATAAACAAATCATTTCTAGCACACAAACAAATCATTTCTAGCACATAAACAAATCATTTCTAGCACATAAACAAATCATTTCTAGCACATAAACAAATCATTTCTAGCACATAAACAAATCATTTCTAGCACATAAACAAATCATTTCTAGCACATAAACAAATCATTTCTAGCACATAAACAAATCATTTCTAGCACATAAACAAACCATTTCTAGCACATCAACAAATCATTTCTAGCACATACACAAATCATTTCTAGCACACAAACAAATCATTTCTAGCACATAAACAAATCATTTCTAGCACATAAACAAATCATTTCTAGCACATAAACAAATCATTTCTAGCACATAAACAAATCATTTCTAGCACATAAACAAATCATTTCTAGCACATAAACAAATCATTTCTAGCACATCAACAAATCATTTCTAGCACATCAACAAATCATTTCTAGCACATAAACAAATCATTTCTAGCACATAAACAAATCATTTCTAGCACATAAACAAATCATTTCTAGCACATAAACAAATCATTTCTAGCACATAAACAAATCATTTCTAGCACATAAACAAATTTCTAGCACATAAACAAATCATTTCTAGCACATAAACAAATCATTTCTAGCACATAAACAAATCATTTCTAGCACATAAACAAATCATTTCTAGCACATAAACAAATCATTTCTAGCACATAAACAAATCATTTCTAGCACATAAACAAATCATTTCTAGCACATAAACAAATCATTTCTAGCACATAAACAAATCATTTCTAGCACATAAACAAACCATTTCTAGCACATCAACAAATCATTTCTAGCACATACACAAATCATTTCTAGCACACAAACAAATCATTTCTAGCACATAAACAAATCATTTCTAGCACATAAACAAATCATTTCTAGCACATAAACAAATCATTTCTAGCACATCAACAAATCATTTCTAGCACATAAACAAATCATTTCTAGCACATAAACAAATCATTTCTAGCACATAAACAAATCATTTCTAGCACATCAACAAATCATTTCTAGCACATAAACAAATCATTTCTAGCACATCAACAAATCATTTCTAGCACATACACAAATCATTTCTAGCACACAAACAAATCATTTCTAGCACATAAACAAATCATTTCTAGCACATCAACAAATCATTTCTAGCACATAAACAAATCATTTCTAGCACATAAACAAATCATTTCTAGCACATAAACAAATCATTTCTAGCACATCAACAAGAAATACAAGCTCAATAGGAAATGACTTACTAAACTCAAATAGGATTGAAACATGACAGACAAAACACTTTCTTCTTTGACAAGCAGCAATATTTTTTTTTTGCGTTCGCCTTATTTTCTCAAATCCCCGAGGCGGTGTGCGTTGCACTGTGTTTTTATTTTGCGCCTGTCGGCCCAGTGCATCCGAATTCAGCACGCATTTTATGTAAGGGTCTGCTTCCTCCTGCATTTTCTAAGGGTTTGCTTCCCCGGGGTTACGGCCTGTGCTGTGATGGGGATCGAACCCAGCACCTTCAGGTCATGAGCCGTGCCACTTAACCACTAGGCCACGCCGTCCCCTAGCAGCAATATGAACTGATAAATTCAAAAGAATTAGCACAGACATAAATAGCTCTGCTACAGTTGTACTGCTATGAAAGAATGTTAGATAACCCCGGAAAGCTCAAACTAATAAACATGATGATATGAGGATGGTGGATGTGATAAAGAGGAGGATGGTGGATGTGATAAAGAGGAGGATGGTGGATGTGATAAAGAGGAGGATGGTGAATGTGATAAAGAGGAGGATGGTGGATGTGATAAAGAGGAGGATGGTGAATGTGATAAAGAGGAGGATGGTGAATGTGATAAAGAGGAGGATGGTGAATGTGATAAAGAGGAGGATGGTGGATGTGATAAAGAGGAGGATGGTGAATGTGATAAAGAGGAGGATGGTGAATGTGATAAAGTGGAGGATGGTGGATGTGATAAAGAGGAGGATGGTGAATGTGATAAAGAGGAGGATGGTGAATGTGATAAAGAGGAGGATGGTGAATGTGATAAAGAGGAGGATGGTGGATGTTATAAAGAGGAGGATGGTGGATGTTATAAAGAGGAGGATGGTGGATGTTATAAAGAGGAGGATGGTGGATGTTATAAAGAGGAGGATGGTGAATGTGATAAAGAGGAGGATGGTGAATGTGATAAAGAGGAGGATGGTGAATGTGATAAAGAGGAGGATGGTTGTTGTTGTTTGTGAATGCCCACAATGAGGAGGTTTACTCATTTGTGTGCCCTGAAAAGGACATTAAGTGGTGGGTTGCAGTAGCTTTCCTTACATCCTGAGCGTGCTGATGAAGATGGACCAGAGTCCTCCAGGCGGTTGTGCTATGTTTGGCTTCACCTGTGGGTCATTCACTACTATGGGGATCATGTCGATCCCTTACTCGTTAGCCAGGCTGCCATAAAAAAACAGTCCGTCTCCAGGAAGGGCTACTTGGAAGTCGAAGTGAGGGTCTTGCCGGTATATTTTGCCTGACCCTGACTAACATGTCTGATCAGTCTATTTTACCTGACCCTGACTAACATGTCTGATCAGTATATTTTGCCTGACCCTGACTAACATGTCAGATCAGTATATTTTGCCTGACCAGTCGTTAGTCTTCCTCCTCTTGGAGGAAGGTGGATGTGATAAAGAAACATGGAGGTAAGAAAGTCCCCTTGCTGAGAACAGTTGGGGAAGACAGTTAACACTGGATAGATGGATACGATGGCATAGACAGTCAACAAGAGAACTGATATTCCCACAAAGTTCAGGAAGTTGTGACTAGGGGTTAGTGTGATAAGGTGATGAGTTTGACAGGAGAGATATGACTGGGAGTCAGTGTGCTAACTTGAGTTTGACAGGAGAGATATGACTGGGAGTCAGTGTGCTAACTTGAGTTTGACAGGAAAGATATGACTGGGAGTCAGTGTGCTAATGTGATGAGTGTGATGTGTGTGCATGGCCAGCCACAGTGACAGTAATAGAATTATGATTGTTTGTGACACGTATAAACTAAAGGTCCTAAGTTAGACAAGAGCAGACACACACAGGTCAGGTATAAGACTAGCCTCACTGCTCGGAAGGTCCTAAGTTAGACAAGCAGACACACAGGTCAGGTATAAGACTAGCCTCACTTACTGCTGGGAAGGTCCTTAGTTAGACGAGCAGACACACAGGTCAGGTATAAGACTAGCCTCACTGCTCGGAAGGTCCTAAGTTAGACGAGCAGACACACAGGTCAGGTATAAGACTAGCCTCACTTACTGCTCGGAAGGTCCTAAGTTAGACGAGCAGACACACAGGTCAGGTATAAGACTAGCCTCACTGCTCGGAAGGTCCTAAGTTAGACGAGCAGACACACAGGTCAGGTATAAGACTGGCCTCACTGCTCGGAAGGTCCTAAGTTAGACGAGCAGACACACAGGTCAGGTATAAGACTAGCCTCACTGCTCGGAAGGTCCTAAGTTAGACGAGCAGACACACAGGTCAGGTATAAGACTAGCCTCACTGCTCGGAAGGTCCTAAGTTAGACAAGCAGACACACAGGTCAGGTATAAGACTAGCCTCACTTACTGCTGGGAAGGTCTTAAGTTAGACGAGCAGACACACACAGGTCAGGTATAAGACTAGCCTCACTGCTCGGAAGGTCCTAAGTTAGACAAGCAGACACACAGGTCAGGTATAAGACTAGCCTCACTTACTGCTGGGAAGGTCCTTAGTTAGACGAGCAGACACACAGGTCAGGTATAAGACTAGCCTCACTGCTCGGAAGGTCCTAAGTTAGACGAGCAGACACACAGGTCAGGTATAAGACTAGCCTCACTTACTGCTCGGAAGGTCCTAAGTTAGACGAGCAGACACACAGGTCAGGTATAAGACTAGCCTCACTGCTCGGAAGGTCCTAAGTCAGACGAGCAGACACACAGGTCAGGTATAAGACTAGCCTCACTTACTGCTGGGAAGGTCCTTAGTTAGACGAGCAGACACACAGGTCAGGTATAAGACTAGCCTCACTGCTCGGAAGGTCCTAAGTTAGACGAGCAGACACACAGGTCAGGTATAAGACTAGCCTCACTTACTGCTCGGAAGGTCCTAAGTTAGACGAGCAGACACACAGGTCAGGTATAAGACTAGCCTCACTGCTCGGAAGGTCCTAAGTCAGACGAGCAGACACACAGGTCAGGTATAAGACTGGCCTCACTGCTCGGAAGGTCCTAAGTTAGACGAGCAGACACACAGGTCAGGTATAAGACTAGCCTCACTGCTCGGAAGGTCCTAAGTTAGACGAGCAGACACACAGGTCAGGTATAAGACTAGCCTCACTGCTCGGAAGGTCCTAAGTTAGACAAGCAGACACACAGGTCAGGTATAAGACTAGCCTCACTTACTGCTGGGAAGGTCTTAAGTTAGACGAGCAGACACACACAGGTCAGGTATAAGACTAGCCTCACTGCTCGGAAGGTCCTAAGTTAGACAAGCAGACACACAGGTCAGGTATAAGACTAGCCTCACTGCTCGGAAGGTCCTAAGTTAGACGAGCAGACACACAGGTCAGGTATAAGACTGGCCTCACTTACTGCTCGGACGGTCCTTAGTTAGACGAGCAGACACACAGGTCAGGTATAAGACTAGCCTCACTGCTCGGAAGGTCCTAAGTTAGACAAGCAGACACACAGGTCAGGTATAAGACTGGCCTCACTTACTGCTCGGACAGTCCTTAGTTAGACGAGCAGACACACAGGTCAGGTATAAGACTAGCCTCACTGCTCGGAAGGTCCTAAGTTAGACAAGCAGACACACAGGTCAGGTATAAGACTAGCCTCACTGCTCGGAAGGTCCTAAGTTAGACGAGCAGACACACAGGTCAGGTATAAGACTGGCCTCACTTACTGCTCGGACGGTCCTTAGTTAGACGAGCAGACACACAGGTCAGGTATAAGACTAGCCTCACTGCTCGGAAGGTCCTAAGTTAGACAAGCAGACACACAGGTCAGGTATAAGACTGGCCTCACTTACTGCTCGAAAGGTCTTAAGTTAGACGAGCAGACACACAGGTCAGGTATAAGACTAGCCTCACTGCTCGGAAGGTCCTAAGTTAGACAAGCAGACACACAGGTCAGGTATAAGACTGGCCTCACTTACTGCTCGGACAGTCCTTAGTTAGACGAGCAGACACACAGGTCAGGTATAAGACTAGCCTCACTGCTCGGAAGGTCCTAAGTTAGACAAGCAGACACACAGGTCAGGTATAAGACTAGCCTCACTTACTGCTCGAAAGGTCCTAAGTTAGACGAGCAGACACACAGGTCAGGTATAAGACTAGCCTCACTGCTCGGAAGGTCCTAAGTTAGACGAGCAGACACACAGGTCAGGTATAAGACTAGCCTCGCTGCTCGGAAGGTCCTAAGTTAGACGAGCAGACACACAGGTCAGGTATAAGACTAGCCTCACTGCTCGGAAGGTCCTAAGTTAGACAAGCAGACACACACAGGTCAGGTATAAGACTGGCCTCACTTACTGCAGATGTGACTTCAATGTTGGCTCCCAGAGAACACATTGTCTGTACAACAGCAAGAAGACCTTCCCTGGCAGCACAGTGTAGGGCACTTTCTCCTGTCTCCTACTCAGGAAAGAGACAGAGGTTACAGAGGCTCACCCTTCTATCATCATGCAATGGCTGTGACTGTTACCATGACTACAGCACTAACTGTTTCTAACCATGGACAATGTTTGTTTGAAAGTACAGAAGAGATGTGTAATGGCTAGCAGACATTGGAGGTCTTAAACCTTCAAATACGTGCGGATCTACTGTCCCAGTCCTGTTGGGGTGTCTCTTGTGGATCTACTGTCCCAGTCCTGTTGGGGTGTCTCTTGTGGATCTACTGTCCCAGTCCTGTTGGGGTGTCTCTTGTGGATCTACTGTCGCAGTCCTGTTGGGGTGTCTCTTGTGGATCTACTGTCCCAGTCCTGTTGGGGTGTCTCTTGTGGATCTACTGTCCCAGTCCTGTTGGGGTGTCTCTTGTGGATCTACTGTCCCAGTCCTGTTGGGGTGTCTCTTGTGGATCTACTGTCCCAGTCCTGTTGGGGTGTCTCTTGTGGATCTACTGTCCCAGTCTTGGGGTGTCTCTTGTGGATCTACTGTCCCAGTCTTGGGGTGTCTCTTGTGGATCTACTGTCCCAGTCCTGTTGGGGTGTCTCTTGTGGATCTACTGTCCCAGTCTTGGGGTGTCTCTTCTTCTTCTGCATTCATCCTGAAAAGGATGTTAGGATGTAGTTTACAGCAAGGCTGTGATATCTACACCTCTAAGGATGGCACACGCAGGCTTCAGCATGGCCTACTTTTTGTAGTCAGTTTGCCTTCATTCTTCAATTCCTATTTTCTTAGTCAGCCTGCATGGTTGCAGTCTGTTTCTAGGGATGCCACTTGGAGGTGCAATATGGTTCATGGCCCTGATACAAGCAGCCATCTATGAGTTGCTGCATCTTCGACCCAATGCTGAGGTTCATGGGAACAAAATTGCTGATGTCCTTGCTAGGCCCCCATATTAGGGACCTATTTGGATAGGGGAAGGGGATGTTCTGAGGTCAATCAATGACCGCCACTTTGGCATTGACTTTGCAATTAATGAACCAACAATCCGTAGACTGCAGAATGGTGAGACAAATCATGGGTAAAGCAGGGATTGTAGTTGAGAGGACAAAGGAGTATGTACAGCCAGCAAGCTACTGGAACCAACAACACCCACAGACTTCTTCACTTGTAAACGGAGACGAGCATGTGTGGGTTTGTTTGAAGTGTAATGGCATCAATTCATGATGGAACAGAACCGATTGTACAGACACAAGTGTTCACCCAGAAGCCACCAGAACATACCAGACACAAGTGTTCACCCAGACCACCAGAACATACCAGACACAAGTGTTCACCCAGAAGCCACCAGAACATACCAGACACAAGTGTTCACCCAGAAGCCACCAGAACATACACAAGTGTTCACCCAGAAGCCACCAGAACATACCAGACACAAGTGTTCACCCAGACCACCAGAACATACCAGACACAAGTGTTCACCCAGACCACCAGAACATACCAGACACAAGTGTTCACCCAGAAGCCACCAGAACAGACACAAGTGTTCACCCAGAAGCCACCAGAACATACCAGACACAAGTGTTCACCCAGACCACCAGAACATATCAGACACAAGTGTTCACCCAGACCACCAGAACATACCAGACACAAGTGTTCACCCAGACCACCAGAACATACCGGACACAAGTGTTCACACAGAAGCCACCAGAACATACCAGACACAAGTGTTCACCCAGAAGCCACCAGAACATACCAGACACAATTGTTCACCCATAAGCCACCAGAACATACCAGACACAATTGTTCACCCAGAAGCCACCAGAACATACCAGACACAATTGTTCACCCAGGCCACCAAAACATACCAGACACAATTGTTCACCCAGAAGCCACCAGAACATACCAGACACAAGTGTTCACCCAGACCACCAGAACATACCAGACACAAGTGTTCACCCAGACCACCAGAACATACCAGACACAAGTGTTCACCCAGACCACCAGAACATACCAGACACAAGTGTTCACCCAGAAGCCACCAGAACATACCAGACACAATTGTTCACCCAGGCCACCAGAACATACCAGACACAATTGTTCACCCAGAAGCCACCAGAACATACCAGACACAATTGTTCACCCAGACCACCAGAACACACCAGACACAATTGTTCACCCAGACCACCAGAACAGACACAATTGTTCACCCAGAAGCCACCAGAACAGACCAGACACAATTGTTCACCCAGATGCCGCCAGAACAGACCAGACACAATTCTTCACCCAGAAGCCACCAGACCAGACACAATTGTTCACCCAGGAGCCACCAGACCAGACACAAGTGTTCACCCAGAAGCCACCAGAAGAGACACAATTGTTCACCCAGATGCCGCCAGAACAGACACAAGTGTTCACCCAGAAGCCACCAGAACAGACACAATTGTTCACCCAGAAATTACCAGACCAGAACAGACACAATTGTTCACCCAGATGCCGCCAGAACAGACCAGACACAATTCTTCACCCAGAAGCCACCAGACCAGACACAATTGTTCACCCAGGAGCCACCAGACCAGACACAAGTGTTCACCCAGAAGCCACCAGAAGAGACACAATTGTTCACCCAGATGCCGCCAGAACAGACACAAGTGTTCACCCAGAAGCCACCAGAACAGACACAAGTGTTCACCCAGAAGCCACCAGAACAGACACAATTGTTCACCCAGAAGCCACCAGACCAGAACAGACACAATTGTTCACCCAGAAATTACCAGAACAGACACAAGTGTTCACCCAGAAGCCACCAGAACAGACACAAGTGTTCACCCAGAAGGCACCAGAACAGACACAATTGTTCACCCAGAAGCCACCAGAACAGACACAAGTGTTCACCCAGAAGGCACCAGAACAGACACAAGTGTTCACCCAGAAGCCACCAGAACAGACACAAGTGTTCACCCAGAAGGCACCAGAACAGACACAATTGTTCACCCAGAAGCCACCAGCAGTTACCAAGTGACGATGCACTATTTCCCACTGAATCAAACTCGATACTTCTGATTGACAGGGTAGTTGTTTTGGTTTGTTGACCACTCCCAGTAAATATTTATAGACATAATTTAGGACAGTTGAACATTGACATATTTCTAAACACAATCGGTGAACAGACACAATTGTTCACCCAGAAGCCACCAGACCAGAAAAGACATCAGGACATTTGCTGAGACTGAATACTCAAACAACTAACTACCTTCACCTGCTCGGACTAAAACAAAAAAATGCATTCATATAGGTTCAGTACAAGAAGGAACGCATCTAACTCGACAATGTCATTTTGTTCGGATGGTGAATGTTGAAACAGAGAGGTAAGTTGATCAGTCCAGGTAACATCAGTTAACAGAAAAAGGTAAGTTTATCAGTCCAGGTAAAAACAGTTAACAGAAAAAGGTAAGTTGATCAGACCAGGTAACATCAGAAAACAGAGCGATAAGTTGACCAGTCCAGGTAACAACAGTTAATAGAGAAAGGTAAGTTGATCATTCCAGGTAACAAGTCCAGGTAACATCAGAAAACAGAAGTTTATCAGTACCGGTAACAACAGTCCAGAGAAGTAAGTTGATCAGTCCAGATAACAACAGAAAACAGAGAAGTAAGTTGATCAGACCAGGTAACAACAGAAAACAGAGAAGTAAGTTGATCAGTCCAGGTAACAACAGAAAACAGAGAAGTAAGTTGATCAGACCAGGTAACAACAGAAAACAGAGAAGTAAGTTGATCAGTCCAGGTAACAACAGAAAACAGAGAAGTAAGTTGATCAGTCCAGGGAATGTACAAGTGGATCAACCACTACCTCAAACAAAGAACGGCCAGAGTCCAAGTACAAGGGCAGATGAGCAAAAAGGTGACACTTGAGCAGGGAGTACCCCAAGGGGGAGTACTGTCACCCACACTCTTCCTGGTATATATAAACGATATTACAGAGAATATACCAAGAAGAGTCCATAGCTCAATGTTTGCAGACGATCTGGCTATGTGGACCTCTGAAAAGAATATCACCATAGCAAGAAATCGGATGCAGCAGGCCCTAACATCGCTGGAAGAGTGGGCGAACTCATGGCTGGTCAAAATAAACGAGGAGAAAACCACATGCACAATATTCTCGCTTTCATTAAAACCCCAAAGTACCAAATTAAGTTTAAATGGCAAATTCCTGCAACCAAACGACAACCCAAACTATCTGGGAGTCACATTTGATCGGCGCATGACATGGAAAAGTCAGATCGAGAGAAACCGAATGAGAGCCAGAGAAAGAATGGCAATCATGAGGAAACTTGCTGGCACAAGCTGGGGAGCAGACGAAAGCATACTAAAGAAACTGTACACTGGAAGAGTGAGACCAGTTCTCGAGTATGGCATTGCGGCATGGACAACAGCAGCAAAGGCGAACTTCGATAAAGTTAGCAAACTTCAAAACCAAGCCATGAGAGTTATAACAGGAGGCATGAAGTCAACGCCAATTGTAGAACTTGAAAAGATTACAAAACTGCGATTCATGACCGATAGAAGAGACTGCAGAGCCCAGCTGCAGTCAGAGAAACTCCGAAGACTGACTGACCATCCAATGCACCAGAGACTAAACAATTTCGGAAATGGGAAACTAAAGCGGAGAAACTTTGCAGAAATAGCCAAAGCAAAGATGCACGAAGATCCCATAAACGCACTAACAACACCAAAGCCCATCACTACTGTACGAAAACCTACCTGGAGGCAGGATATATTTCCAGAGGTGGTAGAAAATATACCAGGTATTGGAAACAAAAACTGCCAGACTGAAAAAGAAAGGAGAGATACTACCCTAAGCTTTATATTGAAAAACTACCCAAGCATGGACTGGACCCATGCATACACCGACGGTTCTGTAACAAACACTACACAGAACGGAGGGGCAGGAGCATTCCTGAACCTACCAAATGGCAGAAAAATAACACTGTCATTCGCTACTGGTAAGTACACAAGCAATTTCAGAGCGGAGGCAGAGGCACTGAGGGCGGCAGTGGAAGAAATGGTGACACATAAAGAAAATGAAAGCCATATAGTCCTGCTTACAGATGCTCTGGCCGTAGTCACAGCGCTAAAAAGCCAGAAAAACACTGAGCTTAATGACTTAAGAACAGCACTCTGTCAACTATGCCAGCAGTCCGCACCAAAAAGGGTAGTGGTACAGTGGGTCTCATCACACTGCAACATCCAAGGCATCGAGGAGGCAGACAGACTGGCAAAAGAAGGCGCAAGACTACCACAAACAGATACTAGTATGACGTACGAAGAGTCAAAACGGCTTATTAAAGCCAGATACATGACCAAATGGGAAACCGAACATACTGGTTACACCAAAAACGATGCATATTACCAGTTGAACAGAAGAGAGCAGGTCGTTGTCTTCAGACTTCGCACTGGCCACAATAGACTGAGGTACCACCTATTCAACAAATTAAAGATAGGTGGTACCGACGAATGCCCGTGTGGTACCGGGAAAATGACCGCTGAACATCTGCTGCAGAACTGCCCGACATACGAGGATCAGAGAGAGCAGATGTGGCTATCACCAGTGGAACCACAAGACAAGCTCTATGGCAGTCTCGACAGCCTCAGGATGACCGCCGCTTTTTTCGAAAAAATAATGGTTACTGTCTGACTGCGTACGAAGAAGAAGAAGAAGATCAGTCCAGGTAACAACAGAAAACAGAGAAGAAGAAGAAGATCAGTCCAGGTAACAACAGAAAACAGAGAAGTAAGTTGATCAGTCCAGGTAACAACAGAAAACAGAGAAGTAAGTTGATCAGTCCAGGTAACAACAGAAAACAGAGAAGTAAGTTGATCAGTCCAGGTAACAACAGAAAACAGAGAAGTAAGTTGATCAGTCCAGGTAACAACAGAAAACAGAGAAGTAAGTTGATCAGTCCAGGTAACAACAGAAAACAGAGAAGTAAGTTGATCAGTTCAGGTAACAACAGAAAACAGAGAAGTAAGTTGATCAGTCCAGGTAACAACAGAAAACAGAGAAGTAAGTTGATCAGTTCAGGTAACAACAGAAAACAGAGAAGTAAGTTGATCAGTTCAGGTAACAACAGAAAACAGAGAAGTAAGTTGATCAGTCCAGGTAACAACAGCAGTCAAGTATGTTGGCTTATCCTGTCTAGATGACAAGAAGAGAGCCATGTTTCTGACCTTGTCAATGATGTCCAACTTGCATCCGTTGTTAAGTATGAGCAAGGCTATTGCAGAATTGTGTCTCTGACAGGCCAGGTGTAAGGCTGTGCTGCCCCTCTGTAAACATCAGTCAAAGACAACAGACTCAGACATAAGACACACACAAAAACATTCACAAACCAAACAATGTATTTTATCTGTGACCTAGAAACATCTAATAATAATAACATCTGTCCAGTGCAAGCAAAGATGGCGACAATCTCAGACATATAGACTGATACTAAAAGTTTCTTCTCTTATGTTAGAAATAAACAAAGAACGAAAGACAAAGTAGGCCCTCTCATAGACAGTACAGGGAAAATAATAAGTGAGAATAGGGAGGCAGCTAATCTACTCAATCAGTACTTTGGCACAGTCTACACAGTGGTTAGCGCGCTGGCTTCGCATCTGAGTGGTCCTGGGTTCATTCCCCAGTTGAGGCGGTAATGTTTTTTTCAGACCGCAATGGCTCCCGGGTCGACCCAGCCTTAAATGGGTACCGGTTCAGTCCGGGAAGTAAAAGCAGCTAGGGAGAGGAGATGGCTACCGCCCTCATATAGCCGAGCCTTTGAAATGTGAGATCGCTAAGACCTCACACCCCTACGGCAGTAATGCTATGGGATACTTTACTTTACTTTACACAAAAGAAAACTGCTCGAAGATCCCAGAGCCTATAGATATTTTTCAAAGAGACATGGATACAGCGGGATTAAGATCAATCTGTATTACAGAGGAAACTGTTTTTAACAAATTGGAGTGGTTGAAAGTGGAAAAATGTCCAGGTCAAGATGGTATTCATCTAAAATTGCTGTTTGAAATTAGAGACCAACTAGCAAAAACCATTGGCTATATTATGTTCTCAATCACTTTCAAGGGGGATTGTTCCCCAGGATTGGAAAGATGCAGGAGTGATCCCCTTATTCAAAAAGGGCAAAATATCTGATCCAGCAAATTATAGACCGGCGAGTTTAAAAAGTATAGTCTGTAAATTGTTAGAGTAAATAATCAAAGAAAACATTGAAATGCATTTAGATAAATTTAATCTAATAAGAAATAGCCAGCATGGGTTTAGTTGAGGGAGATCGTGCTTAACAAATCTATTATAATTCATGGAGGAGGTTACCAAAATGATAGATAAAGGGGAGCCAGTGGACGTTATTTATCTAGATTTTGCAAAGGCCTTTGATAGAGTACCTCATCAAAGATTATTTAGAAAGTTAAAATCAAATGGAATAGGTGGGGAAGTTGCCAAATGGATTGAAAATTGGTTAATGGGAAGAAGGCAGAGGGTGGGCATAAATAAGGAGTACTCTGAGTGGTGTGAAGTAAAAAAATCCATGATTGCAAAATTTGCTGATGACATAAAACTATGCAGTAGTGTCTCATCTAAAGCAGAAGTGGATATATTAAGGTCGGATTTAGATAAAATTTGAGAATGGTCTGTAAGATGGCAAATAGAGTTTAATATAGATAAATGTACAGTCATCCACATGGGTAGATCCAATATGGAACATAATTACAGAATGGGAGAGAACAATATTAGAAAGATAGATAAGGAAAGGGACCTAGGGGTTATAATAGATCATACAGGAAAGGTGAGTGAGCAAGTTCAGGTAGCAGTGAAAAAGGCAAATGCAATGTTAGGTATGATAAAAAAGAAATATTAAACATAGGAGCAAGGAAGTGATAGACAGTTAAACATGCTGGAAAGAATATTAAAAAATAAGAGTGACAAAGCTGATAGTGGGATTCCATAATTACAGTTATGAGGAAAGATGAAATCCGGCCTACAGTGTCTAGAAGAGAGAAGAATCCGTGGTGACTTAATACAGGTTTATAAGATGATCAGAGGAATGAATAAATTAGACTATAACAATTACAAGTTGACTAAAGAGAGATCCAGATTAGATATTAGAAAATATTTTTTTAGTCAGAGAGTGGTGAATGCTTGAAATGCATTGCTAGGGGAGGTAGTGGAGGCAGGGACAGTTAATGCATTTTAAGAATAAATTGGATGCGCATAGCTTTTAGAGCAAGGTGATGTAAATGAAACTGGTTGTATACAGACGCTGCAGGATCTTCTAAACCAGTATAAAGACGTTGAGTTAAGTTAAGTTATGTGTATAGAGATGTGACAGCTTACGACTGTAGAATCTGGTCCGAGCACGACATACTCTACTGCACATAGAGAACACATGGACAGAGTCAGAATTTGGGTTGTCTTGCGTTCTGTGCCCCAGCGATGACCCTCTCCTCACTGATGTGAGCACTGTGTGTGGTGGCAGTGATCCAGGCTGAGCAGGTCAGAGTGAGCAGATTCCAGGAGGTGACATCAAAGAGGAAACTGTTCAGAGATTATTTCAGAGCCTTTGTACCGTTTCTTCTGTTCCAGAGTCGAGTGCTTGCATGTCCTAAGCTCATCATACAACAGATATTAGGGAAGCGCAACATGCCCAGTCCATCTGATCTGGGCCATCTGCAGTATAAAAGGACTACAGGCTTTGGCATTCTATCCTGCTAGTCGATCCCGAACAACCTGAGGAGATAGCTGGCATGGAAATGGTTGGGTTTCCTGGTATCTGCTGTAGACTGTCCATGTTTAACATGCATATAGATGGGTGGTTAGCATCACAGGATAAAAGACCTCATGACAAACTTGATTCCCTGTCAGTCCCAAACACTTCTAGTCTTCCAAAAGCAGCACTCATCATTTGCCTACAAACAAACATCTACCTTGTCTGTGACCTACAAACATCTACCTTGTCTGTGACCTACAAACATCTACCTTGTCTGTGACCTACAAACATCTACCGTGTCTGTGACCTACAAACATCTACCTTGTCTGTGACCTACAAACATCTACCTTGTCTGTGACCTACAAACACCTACCTTGTCTGTGACCTACAAACATCTACCTTGTCTGTGACCTACAAACACCTACCTTGTCTGTGACCTACAAACACCTACCTTGTCTGTGACCTACAAACATCTACCTTGTCTGTGACCTACAAACATCTACCTTGTCTGTGACCTACAAACATCTACCTTGTCTGTGACCTACAAACATCTACCTTATCTATGACTCACAAACATCTACCTTGTCTGTGACCTACAAACATCTACCTTGTCTGTGACCTACAAACATCTACCTTATCTATGACTCACAAACATCTACCTTATCTATGACATACAAACATCTACCTTATCTATGACCTACAAACATCTACCTTATCTATGACCTACAAACATCTACCTTATCTATGACCTACAAACATCTACCCTTTCTATGACCTACAAATATCTACCTTATCTGTCATTTACAAACAAACAGACACCACCTACTTTATCTGTGTGACTGAGAGGGGCCCCAAACTCCAGCAGAGCCCTAACACAATCCACATTACCCCTGACGGCAGCACAGTGGAGAGCCGTCTCCTTTTCCTGGAAAGAGGAAATGCAAGAATTAGTGGAAGGGAGAAATATGAGCTGCCTGGCGATAATAAAATAGAAGTTGGAGATGGGAGGGTATGGAGATGGTAGGGTAGGGTGTAGAGATGGGAGGGTAGGGTGTGGAGATGGGAGGGTGTGGAGATGGGAGGGTGTAGAGATGGTAGGGTAGGGTGTAGAGATGGGAGGGTAGGGTGTAGAGATGGGAGGGTAGGGTGTGGAGATGGGAGGATGTGGAGATGGGAGGGTAGGGTGTGGAGATGGGAGGGTGTGGAGATGGGAGGGTGTAGAGATGGGAGGGTAGGGTGTGGAGATGGGAGGGTGTGGAGATGGGAGGGTGTAGAGATGGTAGGGTAGGGTGTGGAGATGGTAGGGTAGGGTGTGGAGATGGTAGGGTAGGGTGTGGAGATGGTAGGGTAGGGTGTGGAGATGGTAGGGTAGGGTGTGGAGATGGGAGGGCGTAGAGATGGTAGGGTAGGGTGTGGAGATGGTAGGGTAGGGTGTAGAGATGGGAGGGTAGGGTGTGGAGATGGTAGTGTAGGGTGTGGAGATGGTACGGTAGGGTGTAGAGCTGGGAGGGTAGGGTGTGGAGATGGTAGGGTAGGGTGTGGAGATGGTATGGTACGGTGTGTAGATGGTATGGTAGGGTGTGGAGATGGGAGGGTAGGGTATGGAGATGGTATGGTAGGGTGAAGAGATGGGAGGGTAGGGTATGGAGATGGTAGGGTAGGGTGTGGAGATGGTATGGTAGGGTGTGGAGATGGGAGGGTAGGGTATGGAGATGGTAGGGTAGGGTGTGGAGATGGTAGGGTAGGGTGTAGAGATGGTATGGTAGGGTGTAGAGATGGGAGGGTAGGGTGTGGAGATGGTAGGGTAGGGTGTGGAGATGGTATGGTAGGGTGTGGAGATGGTATGGTAGGGTGTGGAGATGGGAGGGTAGGGTATGGAGATGGTAGGGTAGGGTGTGGAGATGGTATGGTAGGGTGTAGAGATGGTATGGTAGGGTGTGGAGATGGGAGGGTAGGGTGTGGAGATGGTAGGGTAGGGTGTGGAGATGGTAGGGTAGGGTGTGGAGATGGGAGGGTAGCGTGTGGAGATGGTAGGGTAGGGTGTGCAGATGGTATGGTAGGGTGTAGAGATGGGAGGGTAGGGTGTGGAGATGGTAGGGTAGGGTGTAGAGATGGGAGGGTAGGGTGTGGAGATAGTATGGTAGGGTGTGGAGATGGTATGGTAGGGTGTGGAGATGGGAGGGTAGGGTGTAGAGATGATAGGGTGTGGAGATGGTATGGTAGGGTGTGGAGATGGTAGTGTGTGGAGATGGTATGGTAGGGTGTGGAGATGGTAGGGTAGGGTGTAGAGATGGTAGAGTGTGGAGATGGTAGGGTAGGGTGTGGAGATTGTAGGGTAGGGTGTGGAGTGGAGATGGTACAGTGTGGAGATAGTATGGTAGGGTGTGGAGATGGTATGGTAGGGTGTGGAGATGGGAGGGTAGGGTGTAGAGATGGTAGGGTGTGGAGATGGTATGGTGGAGATGTAGAGTAGCGTGTAGTATTAGTAGTGACATTAGTGAGTATGTGCCTGCAGTAATGTAAGTGGGTGGGAGCATGGAGGTAACAGAAGTAGGTGGGTCAGTGGGTGGGGTAATATTTGTGGGTAGGAGGAGCAAGTGGGGGGGGGGGGGAAGAGTTGGATAATTTCAGTGGGCAACATATAGTGAAAGAATAGTTCGACAAGCTCCATTCTGGGAGTGGCAATAGAGATGATGATGAACACATCGAATTCATCAAATTTACTAACTTCCTCTCTCTTCCCCCCCCCCCGCCCACTACCTCACAACTTCTCCAACTCACCCCCCCCCCACTAAGCCACACCTCCTCCCATAAACTCACCCCCCCCCCCCGCTCCACTAACTCACACCCCCCAATAAAATACGCACCCCACCCCCCCCATACCTCACACTTCTCCCCACTAACTCACACCTTCCCCCACTAACTCACACCTTCCCTCCTTCACTAACTCACAACCCCCCCTCACTCACACCTTCCCCCCACCTCCTCCCACTAACTCACACCTCCTCCCACTAACTCACACCTCCCCCCACTAACTCACACCTTCCCCCCCTCACTAACTCACAACTCCCCCTCACACCTTCCCCCACTAACTCATACCTCCCCCCACTAACTTACACCCCCCCCCTCCCTAACTCACAACCCCCCCTTCACTAACTCACCCCCCCCCCACCTTTAACTAGTTCCGAAACCCTGCCCCTGCCCCACCACATCCTCCCTTCCATCTCGTCACTCACACGAGCGTACCTTGTTCTGGAGGGTGAGCATGGCTCCACTCTCACACAAGACGTGGGTCATCTGAGCATAGCCATGCCAGGCAGCACAATGGAGGGGGGTCTCACCAAGCTGGACAACAGAACGGTTAGGTTAGTTGTCACACTCAGGTCAGGTTAGTCGTCACACTCAGGTCAAATCATCTACATTAGAACACTTGTTTACTTCAGTCGTCACACTCAAACATGTACACTAGAACTCTTTCCTACCTTAGTCATCACACTCAACCATCTACACTAGAACACTGTCTACTTCAGTCGTCACACTCAACCATCTACACTAGAACACTGTCTACTTCAGTCATCACACTCAACCATCTACACTAGAACACTGTCTACTTCAGTCGTCACACTCAACCATCTACACTAGAACACTGTCTACTTCAGTCATCACACTCAACCATCTACACTACAACACTGTCTACTTCAGTCGTCACACTTAACCATCTACACTAGAACACAGTCTACTTCAGTCATCACACTCAACCATCTACACTAGAGCACTGTCTACTTCAGTTGTCCCACTCAACCATCTACACTACAACACTGTCTACTTCAGTTGTCACACTCAACCATCTACACTAGAACATTGTCTACTTCAGTTGTCCCACTCAACCATCTACACTGCAACACTGTCTACTTCAGTCGTCACACTCAACCATCTACACTAGAACACTGTCTACTTCAGTTGTCACACTCAACCATTTACACTAGAACACTGTCTACTTCAGTCGTCACACTCAACCATGTACACTAGAACACTCTTTCCTACCTTAGTCATCACACTCAACAATCTACACTAGAACACTGTCTACTTCAGTTGTCACACTCAACCATCTACACTAGAACACTGTCTACTTCAGTCGTCACACTCAACCATCTACACTACAACACTGCCATCTACTGATTCATTTGGCCTAAGAACAAAATCAAGCAAATCATTCAAAGCAAAGATCCTTCCTTGTGACATCAAGCACAGACCAGACGATAGTACCACATTCAATGTTAGTGGCAGGTTAGGATAGACCTTGCGGCAATATCTGGATATAAACTAAAGTGCTGCGTTCAGAAATACTTTCCAATCTGGAAAATAATCTCCCTCAGAAATTTTGAGTTATAAATAAATGGACATAGATATTTGTAGTTTTTCTAAGATCAGGGTTATGTCACATTTTTTTTAGTCATGAAAAGTCAATAGGATGACTTGAGTTGGTGGTGGTGGTGGTGGTGGTGGTGGTGGTGGTGGTGGTGGTGGTGGGGCGGGGGGGGGGGGGGGGGGTGTGTGTCTTTTCACTGGACAGATTTTGAACGGTAGTCCATGGTGATGTGTGTGAAAGGTCATTCATGGAATCAAATATTGCACAAGTTTTTATGGAAAATTGTAAGTGCTGACTGCTATTGGACTTTGGGATTTGAGATGAGACACAAAGTTAAGGGCCTACCTTTGAGATGAGACAAAAAGTTAAGGGCCTACATCATTATCAGAATTCTTATCAATTTGTTAAGGAGTAAGATTAAATTCATTACAATCATAAACATTGCAATAAAACAGGGTAAAAATGTCTCATATGAGGGAGTCTGTCTCGTGTGAGGCTAAGTGGGAGGGAGTCTGTCTCGTGTGAGGCTAAGTGGGAGGGAGTCTGTCTTGTGTGAGGCTAAGTGGGAGGGAGTCTGTCTTGTGTGAGGCTAAGTGGGAGGGAGTATGTCTCGTGTGAGGCTAAGTGGGAGGGAGTCTGTATCGTGTGAGGCTAAGTGGGAGGGAGTCTGTCTCGTGTGAGGCTAAGTGGGAGGGAGTCTGTCTCGTGTGAGGCTAAGTGGGAGGGAGTCTGTATCCTGTGAGGCTAAGTGGGAGGGAGTCTGTCTCATGTGAGGCTAAGTGGGAGGGAGTCTGTCTCGTGTGAGGCTAAGTGGGAGGGAGTCTGTATCGTATATCAAACCCAGAGATGCGTACGATGAAGAAGAAGAAGTGTGTACAATGAAACCCAGAGAAAAGAGCAAAGCTGTCCTTGAGTATTAGTGATAGGTCATTCTCAAGCTGGGACATGAGTTTTTCTACAAATACCAGTGGAGACCGAGAGAGACAACAGACAGGTGATAGCTTTCACAAAGAAGTTACTTCAGAATAAATTGATAGAACCTTGGATTCCAAAGAAGCATTGACTCCGAGGAAATGGAACATTGATAAATACAGATGAAACATTGATAAATACAGATGAAACATTGATAAATACAGATCATAATAATGAAAAGTAATGGAAATCTGCAGACGGAATTATGCAGAGAACTGTGGCAAGTAGTAAAAGACGGCGACTGACAAAAGCCCATGCAGGTAGCAGACGTAATTGAATGTTGAAGGATGGTCATGTTTGTTTCAAAATCTACCAACAGTCAGGACCATCATTCAGAGATGTAAGTACACATGTTTAGACAGTGGGTTGAGAAAGTTGTTCTTCTGTCATCAAATATAGCATCCTGTCCGGTAGTGGACAATACTTCCTGCCATACTGCAGTGACACTGGAAGACAAGGATGAGATCAGACAAGTACTAAGGATGAGATCAGACAAGTACTAAGGATGAGATCAGACAAGTACTAAGGATGAGATCAGACAAGTACTAAGGAAGATCAAACAAGTACTAAGGATGAGATCAAACAAGTACTAAGGATGAGATCAAACAAGTACTAAGGATGAGATCAAACAAGTACTAAAGATAAGATCAGACAAGTACTAAGGATGAGATTAAACAAGTACTAAGGATGAGATTAAACAAGTACTAAGGATGAGATCAGACAAGTACTAAAGATAAGATCAGACAAGTACTAAGGATGAGATCAAACAAGTACTAAGGATGAGATCAAACTCAATGTACCTCAAGCCTGAATTGTTGTCGCTTGTAAAGAACACAGGACAAAGATGTTTCACATTGACAGAGTAATCCAGGAGCAGAGTCACAGGTGTTCAAGATTGGCACTCAATCATTCCCACTTAAATCATATAGAAATGGTTTGCACAATGGCAGAGTAATCCAGGAGCAGAGTCACAGGTGTTCAAGATTGGCACTCAATCATTCCCACTTAAATCATATAGAAATGGTTTGCACAATGGCAGAAGTACATCTGGCAAGTGACAATACCTTAACATTATCAGATGTCAAAAACACTGCATACCCTGCCCTCTTAGACATTGACAGACAATTCTAGATTAAATGTGAGAGTCATGTAATGAAAGAGAAAGATGGTTATTAGCAGAAAGATGGTTTGTGATTCACTCAACCGACAACAACCACCAATCTCTTCAAGTCATTTGATCCTGAATACGGTGAGTACACTTTAAGTGTATGTATATTTAAAGCAAAAATGACAATACATGCTTAAACACAGCTCTTACTGAAAATCCACATATTATAAACATTAATGTACATTTATAATTATATTTGGTAGTGCAGGGCTGACTGGTTTCGATGCTTGTCAGCCAACAAGGAGGAATTCCCAACAGATGGAATTGCCAGCAGACATAGCCAGCAGACGACGTGGTGACAGCAGTGACTTTTAATGTACTATCAATTAACGGAAGTACTGTCAATTGTGTGTCTAGACAAAAACTCAGATAAACAAAGAAAAATGTCTTTGAATAAATCCTTACAGTCAACTTAATATTTCTGTAACATCGTAATGACAATAGGGGCACATGCCAAAACTCAAGCTCATGAGTTCTTTAGAGATTATTTCAATTCCAAAAGCATGTATTTCTGAACGCACTATAGCAGGTATGTTGTACATGCCGCCAAATGTTAAGACATGTCAGCCACAACAAACAGATCATGACAGATATGGATGTCAATCAATGTCAAGGTTTTAACTATAACACTAAAGATTAGCAGAAACAGCCAGAAATGATGAATCTAGAAGAGAAACATTGTTATGGAAGAAATAAAGACTCACAGACATGCTGTAACCTACATTATCAAACAGGTTAATGTTGGCATCAATGCTGCACAAGTATTCCACTGTTGCTGTGTGTCCATATCTGGCAGCAACATGGACGGCTGCTTCTCCAGACTGAACCCAGAAATAAACGAGAAAGAGGATGTGTCAGTGGTACAAACATTTTGTCAAAACTTAACTTAACGTCTTTATGCTGGCTTAGAAGACTCCGCAGTCTGTAACTTAACTTAACGTCTTTATGCTGGCTTAGAAGACTCCGCAGTCTGTAACTTAACGTCTTTATGCTGGCTTAGAAGACTCCGCAGTCTGTAACTTAACTTAACCTCTTTATGCTGGCTTAGAAGACTCCGCAGTCTGTAACTTAACTTAACGTCTTTATGCTGGCTTAGAAGACTCCGCAGTCTGTAACTTAACTTAACGTCTTTATGCTGGCTTAGAAGACTCCGCAGTCTGTAACTTAACTTAACGTCTTTATGCTGGCTTAGAAGACTTAGCAGTCTGTAACTTAACTTAACGTCTTTATGCTGGCTTAGAAGACTCCGCAGTCTGTAACTTAACTCAACATTTTTATACTGGTCTAGAAGACTCTGTAGTCTGTAAACAACCAGTTTCATTTCCTTGCTCTAAAACCTATGCACATCTAATCTATTTTTAAATGCATTAATTGTCCCTGCCTCCACTACTTCATGTGTTTAATGCATTCCAAGCATTCACCACTGTCTGATTATTCAAATATTTTCTTATATCTAAAATGGACTTTTGAGTTAATTTGTACCTATGCCCTTTTGTTTTTGTAGTTGGTTATTTTTAAAAACATGTTATAGTCTAATTTATCCATTCCTGTGATCGTCTTATAAACCTGTATTAAGTCACCTCGAATTCTTCTTTTTTCTAGACACTGTGGGTCGAGTTTTTTCTGATTCTTTCCTCATAACTGTAATTCTAGTATCCCACTTTCACTATTTTTTGGATCCTCATCTTACGAGGATTTCCCTTGTCATTACATCAGGTTCAAGGTCTGCTGTTACATCAGGGTCAAGGTTTAAGGTTACATCACGGTCAAGGTCAGGTAAAAAATACTGTTCCATGACTGTCATGTCACATAAAACTGACACTAAATGTGACTGTCTCATGACTGTCATGTTGTCTAAGGCTGCCAGATTTGAGGGATTCAAGAATGGCTGACCTTGTTTTGTGTGTTGATGGAAACACCAGCCTCAACCAGGCACTTGATGATATCTGTGTGACCTTGCCGTGCTGCCCAGTAGACGGCACTGTCACCTTGCTGTGTGATGACAGAAAGTATTACAGTTATGTTGTGGTTAGCATATTACATGAGCAATTACAGCAACTGAACAAAACTAAACTCACACAAACATACATCACAAACGTACATCACAAACATACATTACAAACATACATCAAAAGCATACACCCCAAACATACATCACACAAACAAACAAACTTACAAACATACATCACACAAACAAACAAACCTACAAACATACATCACACAAACATCCCACAAACATACATCACAAACATCACACAAACATACATCACAAACCATACATCACAAACATACATCACAAACCTTACACAAACATGCATCACACAAACCTCACACAAACATACATCACACAACTGTATATCACACAAACATACATTATAAACATACATCACAAACATACATCACAAACTTCACATAAACATGCATCACACAAACATACATCACAAACCTTACACAAACATGCATCACACAAAAACATACATCACACAAACATACATCACAAACATACATCACAAACTTCATACAAACATGCATCACACAAACATACATCACACAAACATACATCACAAACATATATCACAAACCTCACACAAACATACATCACAAACATACATCACAAACCTCACACAAACATACATCACAAACCTCACACAAACTTACATCACACAAACATACATCACACAAACATACATCAGACAAACATACATCACAAACCTGACACAAACATACACCACACAAACATACATCACGCAAACATACATGACACAAATATACAGAAAAATGATGTTCACTAAGTTGTGCTGGTGATAGTGATTGTGGTGGTAGTGACAGCTTGTGGTTGTGATGATGGTGGTGGTGATTGTGGTGGTGATGGTGATGGTGATTGTGGTGGTGATGATGGTGGTGGTGGTGATTGTGGTGGTGATGGTGGTGGTGATTGTGGTGGTAGTGATGGTGGTGGTGGTTGTGATGATGGTGGTGGTGATTGTGGTGGTGATGGTGATGGTGGTGATGGTGATTGTGGTGGTGATGGTGGTGATGGTGATTGTGGTGGTGATGGTGGTGGTGATGGTGATTGTGGTGGTAGTGATGGTGGTGGTGGTTGTGATGATGGTGGTGGTGATGATGGTGGTGGTTGTGGTGATGGAGCTGATGGTGGTGGAGGTGATGGTGGTGGTGATGGTGGTTGTGATGGTAGTGATTGTGATGGTGGAGCTGATGGTGGTGGAGGTGATGGTGGTGGTGATGGTGATGGTGGTTGTGATGGTAGTGATTGTGATGGTGGTGGAGGTGATGGTGGTGGTGATGGTGGTTGTGATGGTGATGGTAGTGATTGTGATGGTGGAGCTGATGGTGGTGGTGATGTCTAACAATAACAATCATCCAGAATGCACCACCAAAGAAGTCATTGGGACACTGTTACCATAAATGGATCATTCAAATACAGCCAGAGGGGAGGACATGAACAAGCAGTTCAAAGATAAACAGTTGCTCCCAAAATGACAGCTATCTTATGCCAATAACACAGGAGTGACAAAAACACGAGTGACAAAAACACAATAATGGCAAATAGGAAAATGTCAGTAAACTAAATATGACAAAAACACAAATGTGACAAGAAAGGAAATGTAAATAAACTTACTTTATCTATGATTGAGATGTCAACCCCCCTAGCTGGTTATAAACTTACTTTGTCTCTGATTGAGATGTCAACCCCTTGGCTGGTTATAAACTTGCTTTGTCTCTGATTGAGATGTCAACCCCCTTGGCTGGTTATAAACTTACTTTGTCTCTGATTGAGATGTCAACCCCCCTAACTAGTTATAAACTTACTTTGTCTCTGATTGAGATGTCAACCCCCTAGCTGGTTATAAACTTACTTTGTCTCTGATTGAGATGTCAACCCCCTAGCTAGTTATAAACTTACTTTGTCTCTGATTGAGATGTCAACCCCCCTAGCTGGTTATAAACTTACTTTGTCTCTGATTGAGATGTCAACCCCCCCTAGCTTGTTATAAACTTACTTTGTCTCTGATTGAGATGTCAACCCCCTAGCTGGTTATAAACTCACTTTGTCTCTGATTGAGATGTCAACCCCCCTAGCTGGTTATAAACTTACTTTGTCTCTGATTGAGATGTCAACCCCCCTAGTTGGTTATAAACTTACTTTGTCTCTGATTAAGATGTCAACCCCCTGGCTGGTTATAAACTTACTTTGTCTCTGATTGAGATGTCAACCCCCTGGATGGTTATAAACTTACTTTGTCTCTGATTGATATATCAACCCCCCTAGCTGGTTATAAACTTACTTTGTCTCTGATTGAGATGTCAACCCCCCTAGCTGGTTATAAACTTACTTTGTCTCTGATTGAGATGTCAACCCCCCCTAGCTTGTTATAAACTTACTTTGTCTCTGATTAAGATGTCAAACCCCCCCTCCCCCCCCCCCCCAGGTTATAAACTTACTTTGTCTCTGATTGAGATGTCAACCCCCCTAACTAGTTATAAACTTGCTTTGTCTCTGATTGAGATGTCAACCCCCTTGGCTGGTTATAAACTTACTTTGTCTCTGATTGAGATGTCAACCCCCCTAGCTTGTTATAAACTTACTTTGTCTCTGATTGAGATGTCAACCCCCTAGCTGGTTATAAACTTACTTTGTCTCTGATTGAGATGTCAACCCCCCTAGCTGGTTATAAACTTACTTTGTCTCTGATTGAGAAGTCAACCCCCCTAGCTGGTTATAAACTTACTTTGTCTCTGATTGAGAAGTCAACCCCCCTAGCTGGTTATAAACTTACTTTGTCTCTGATTGAGATGTCAACCCCCCTAGCTGGTTATAAACTTACTTTGTCTCTGATTGAGAAGTCAACCCCCCTAGCTGGTTATAAACTTACTTTGTCTCTGATTGAGATGTCAACCCCCCTAGCTGGTTATAAACTTACTTTGTCTCTGATTGAGATGTCAACCTCCTGGCTGGTTATAAACTTACTTTGTCTCTGATTGAGATGTCAACCGCCTGGCTGGTTATAGACTTACTTTGTCTCTGATTGAGATGTCAACCCCCTTGCTGATAAGAAACTTGAGAACATCCAAGTGGCCCCCAGTTGCTGCCATGTGCACAGCTGTTTCTCCATGCTGAAATACGTGTCAACACAACACAAATTATTAACTGATGTTTGAGCAAATCAATCAATCAATCGATCAATCAAATCATTCAATCAAAGCAATCAATCAGTCAATCAATTTAGACCTTGTCAGTTCCATGTGGAGCAAGGATGTACAGCATCAACAAAACACCAAGTCCAGAAATCTTGACCTGCCTATATCTAATGGTCACACCAAGTCAAGAAATCATTAATGGAGTTGTTGTGATTGAAAGCTTCCACGAAAAGTCAGATCGAGAGAAACCGAATGAGAGCCAGAGAAAGAATGGCAATCATGAGGAAACTTGCTGGCACAAGCTGGGGAGCAGACGAAGGCATACTAAAGAAACTGTACACTGGAAGAGTGAGACCAGTTCTCGAGTATGGCATTGCGGCATGGACAACAGCAGCGAAGGCGAACTTCGATAAAGTTAACAAACTCCAAAACCAAGCCATGAGAATTATAACAGGAGGCATGAAGTCAACGCCAATTGTAGAACTTGAAAAGATTACAAAACTGCAATCCACGACCGATAGAAGAGACTGCAGAGCCCAGCTGCAGTCAGAGAAACTCCGAAGACTGACCGACCATCCAATGCACCAGAGACTAAACAATTTGGGAAATGGGAAACTAAAGCGGAGAAACTTTGCAGAAATAGCCAAAGCAAAGATGCACGAAGATCCCATAAACGCACTAACAACACCAAAACCCATCACTACTGTACGAAAACCTACCTGGAGGCAGGATATATTTCCAGAGGTGTTAGAAAATATACCAGGTATTGCAAACAAAAACTGCCAGACTGAAAAAGAAAGGAGAGATACTACCCTAAGCTTCATAACGAAAAGCTACCCAAGCATGGACTGGACCCATGCATACACCGACGGTTCTGTAACAAACACAACACAGAACGGAGGGGCAGGAGCATTCCTGAACCTACCAAATGGCAGAAAAATAACACTGTCATTCGCTACTGGTAAGTACACAAGCAATTTCAGAGCGGAGGCAGAGGCACTGAGGGCGGCAGTGGAAGAAATGGTGACACATAAAGAAAATGAAAGCCATATAGTCCTGCTTACAGATGCTCTCGCCGTAGTCACAGCGCTAAAAAGCCAGAAAAACACTGAGCTTAATGACTTAAGAGCAGCACTCTGCAAACTGTGCCAGCAGTCCGCACCAAAAAGGGTAGTGGTATAGTGGGTCCCATCACACTGCAACATCCAAGGCAACGAGGAGGCAGACAGACTGGCAAAAGAAGGTGCAAGACTACCACAAACAGATACCAGTATGACGTACGAAGAGTCAAAACGGCTTATCAAAGCCAAATACATGACCAAATGGGAAACCGAACATACTGGTTACACCAAAAACGATGCCTATTACCAGTTGAACCGAAGAGAGCAGGTCGTTGTCTTCAGACTTCGCACTGGCCACAATAGACTGAGGTACCACCTATTCAACAAATTGAAGATAGGGTGTACCGACGAATGCCCGTGCCGTACTGGTAAAATGACCGCTGAACATCTGCTGCAGAACTGCCCGACATACGAGGATCAGAGAGAGCAGATGTGGCCATCACCAGTGGAACTGCAAGACAAGCTCTATGGCAGTGTCGACAGCCTCAGGATGACCGCCGCTTTTTTCGAAAAAATAATGGTTACTGTCTGACTGCGTACGCAGAAGAAGAAAGCTTCCACGGGATGAGGTCACCCACAAGATATCCAGTTTTCCTTAGTCGCAGATTGTGCCAACAAGACAAGAGATGGAGAACGTTGGAGACTCGTTGGCTCCGACCTTCAACGTGGAGGTGGCACCTGAACTGAAACAGAACTTTTCTCACATCTTATGAGTTGCCTGGCAGGTTACAGTGTTTTCATTCTTTGAGCCCATTTGGGCTAACGTAACACTGAAAATATACTCATGCACGTGGACACATACACATATGTCAATACAATATATAATGTCCATGACAGCATCATGACTGACTAAGCTGACAGATGACTGAATGCAGCATGGTGACTGACTGACTAGGCTGACAGATGACTGAATGCAGCATGGTGACTGACTAAGCTGACAGATGACTGAATGCAGCACATCTCACCTTGTTGGCCGTGTTGAGGTCAATGTTGGCTGCCATCTCTGACAGCTCCTTCAGACCATCCACATTTCCTTCCTCGGAGGCGCAGAACAGGGCGGCCATGACAAAGTTTTCCGCCTTGTCCTAAGGGAAAAAACAAACAAAATATAAAAGACATGCAACAGCTCGGCTGTGACAGCAACAATCTGATGAGAAGACAGACCATGCGGCTCAACATGATGACTGCGACAGCCAAAACTCTAGCTCCCCTAGAGGAGAGGGGAGAGAGAGGAGAGGGGGGAGAGAGAGAAGAGGGGGAAGAGATAGGAGGGAGAGTGAGAGGAGGAGGACAGAGGGAGAGATAGAAGGGGAGAGGGGGAAGAGAGAGGAGAGAATGTTGACAGGACAAGACAGTAGTACAACGAACATAGTTAACAGATGCCAGTAACAAATCCTGTTCATTGCCCAGATACCACAAGGGAAAACATAATGTACCAGACCCGATCGATTTGATAGAGCTCTGTCGCAGACGGTAAAGGGGTCTGCTCTATTCTATTTCACTCTACTCTAACTCTAAACAAATTCAAGTAACACTAAAAATAAACACAATACAACATATTATTTATTCAAGTACAACTGCCAACTATAAACTCTCTAACAACTTAAATTCTTTCTCTCACATGCTTATCTAAAACACTCCTACCGCTAAACCTAACCTTATCGATGTCATTGCCCAGTTCTTTCTCTTCTCCTAATCTGGTCTGCTGTGATGGAACTGTTGCGGATTGTCGCAGGTGTGACGTCCGTGGCCTTGTTCCTCTTTGTTGGGGGGGGGGGGGGGGGGGGGAAGGGAGGGGAGATCAAAGTGGTCAGGATAGACTGCATCAACTATGATCCATGGCATCACTGGAAAACTGCATTTAGCTGCTGATGACTTGTAATTACGACCAATACATAATATGTGGGTAGTTACCATGCTTGCTGCATGTCTATCTCAACTGCCTCTCTCCGTCGCCTTCCCTCCACTGAGCGTCTCTCTCCGTCGCCTACCCTCCACTGAGCGTCTCTCTCCGTCGCCTTCCCTCCACTGAGCGTCTCTCTCCGTCGCCTACCCTCCACTGAGCGTCTCTCTCCGTCGCCTGCCCTCCACTGAGCGTCTCTCTCCGTCGCCTGCCCTCCACTGAGCGTCTCTCTCCGTCGCCTGCCCTTCACTGAGCGTCTCTTTCCAAAGCGTTGTCTAAAAGTGAGCCTCATTTCTCTCCACTTGAATTTACATTCGATCTGCCTCCCAGATCGCGTGATTTCCAAAAAGGCGCGCGTTTTTGTCAGTGTGTTTGCCATTATCCCGAATCCTGATTGCGCGGTTTCCAGACGACGCGGGTTTGTCGGCGGCAACAAGTCTACCCACCTACCACCACTATCGATCCAGGTGTGGACACATGGCTGGTGTTACCTGAAAGTTACATAAGATTAGCTAAACTCCCACCTGCGTGGTTTGAGACAAAGCGAACATGATTCGTTGTGGTTATTTAAATTCTGTCGGTACTGAGTTCAGCTGCACGGACTCGTCCCTTAGTTAAATCCCAAAAAAGAGAAAGAAAAATGGTTGTCTAAGCTCCTTCTATGATATGTCTCTACAGCTAAGATCTGTTACAATAATGCCAATATGCTCGTTGAAATTACACAAAGAAGTTAAGTGTTATACCCTACATACAATCCCAGTTATAACTCATGTAATATCATTGATCTTATTGCATGATTGAAATAACATGGATTAATACAATAATGAATCACCAACAGAATGTTTTAGCGTAGATAGTTTGAACAGCTGATTGATGCAGGCATTGCGGTAAAGCTCGTTACAGATCGATTCATCAAATAGATTAGATGGTACCCGCACATAATTCCTAGCATTAGATGGTACCCGCACATAATTCCTAGCATTAGATGGTAGCTGCACATAATTCCTAGCACTAGATGGTACCCGCACATAATTCCTAGCACTAGATGGTACCCGCACATAATTCCTAGCATTAGATGGTAGCTGCACATAATTCCTAGCACTAGATGGTACCCGCACATAATTCCTAGCACTAGATGGTACCCGCACATAATTCCTAGCACTAGATGGTACCCGCACATAATTCCTAGCACTAGATGGTACCCGCACATAATTCCTAGCATTTCTAAAAGTGCATCAATACTTAGTTTAGAAGAAGAATAAGTTAAGCAGTGACATTGATTGATCGTTGGTAATTTGACTTGCCAAGTGGCGTGAACAGCTGCGTACAATAAGACTCCAGCAACTTGACCTTGGAAGTCAAAAGAAGAAGAGGAAAATATGCGGGCAGATATATTTTGTGTCCCATAAAAGTGTGTTTGTGTGTGTGTTTGTGTGTGTATGTGTGTTTGAGAGTAAATTTGACACTGGTTCTGAAATGTTAAGAAGACCACGGCAAAATACCTAGGTGCCGTGTGGCCCTGGATCTGTGGTGTTGCATGGCCCTGGATCTGTGGTGCCGCGTGGCCCTGGATCTGTGGTGTCACATGGCCCTGGATCTGTTGTATTGTATAGCCCTGGATCTGTGGTGTCATTTGGCCCTGGATCTGTTGTGTCATGTGCCCCTGGATCTGTGGTGTTGTGTGCCCTAGATCTGTGGTGTCGGGTAGCAATGGATCTGTTGTGTCGTGTGGACCTGGATCTGTGGTGTTGTGTGGCCCTGGATCCATGGTATCATGTGGCCCTGGAAATGTGGTGTTTTAAATCATAAAATGTTGGGAAAACGACAATTGTTGAAACACTCAGAATAACATCTACTGTTAGCTTGGGAGTCGTCTGATGATCCCACATAGTAGACAGTAGTAGTTTATACGACGTTATTTACAGGTAAGTATGAGATCCTCAGGTGTTGTGGAGGTAGATCAATCAGGTGTTGTGGAGGTATATCAATCAGGTGTTGTGGAGGTAGATCAGTCAGGTGTTGTGGAGGTAGATCAGTCAGGTGTTGTGGAGGTAGATCAGTCATGTGTTGTGGAGGTAGATCAGTCAGGTATTGTGGGGGTAGATCAGTCAGGTGTTGTGGAGGTAGATCAGTCATGTGTTGTGGAGGTAGATCAGTCATGTGTTGTGGAGGTAGATCAGTCAGGTGTTGTGGAGGTAGATCAGTCAGGTGTTGTGGAGGTCGATCAGTCAGGTGTTGTGGAGGTAGATCAATCAGGTGTTGTGGAGGTAGATCAGTCAAGTGTTGTGGAGGTAGATCAAGCAGGTGTTGTGGAGGTAGATCAGTCAGGTGGTGTGAAAGTACATCAGGCAGGTGTTGTGGAGGTAGATCAATCAGGCTAAAACCACGTGATTAGTAAGAAATCCCAGAAATGTCATTCTCAACCTTCACCCCCCCCCCCCCCCCAAGCAAACATGTGTTCAGTGGTATTGCGTGAGAGATAAGACCTACAACTGTAGACGAGAGGTCTAGTTTTATTCAGCCATCACAGACAGGTGTGTGTGTAGATGAGAGGTCTAGTTTGATCCAGCCATCACAGACAGGTGTGTCTCCTTACTGTACCAGTGCTAAACGTATACCTTCGGGGTCGTATCCGTGATAAATAACAAATGTAAACAACAACATACAGAGGTGGGTCAAATCAAGACACAACATGCATCTTTCTTCGTGACCCTATCAATTGGATAGAACAGGTTCGGAACTCACGAGTATCAAATACCTATGTCATGTTCTCTTGTTTGATCGGAGATTTGTGTATGCGTGTATGCGTGTATGCTGTGTGCGTGATGCGTGTGCTATGATAGCTGACTTTTCGCTACAAGATCCACGGTTAACTGGACTAGCCTGGGATTTGCCAATGTACCTGAACAGTCAATGGTGGTCGGTGGTGTGAGACGTAGTCTGCAGGTGTGGCGGTACACAGTAGCCTATAGATGAGAGGTACGTGGTCCCTGACATTACAGGATACTTCACTTCACATACTCTTTTAGTCTCTCTCTCTCTGTCTTGTCTCTCTATATCTCTCTCTGTGTCTGTCTGTCTCTCTCTGTCTATCTATCTTTGTCTCTCTCTGTATTTCTCATACACACATTCAGGCATCATTTAGGGACCAATCATCAGGAGCAAAAACATTCCATCTGGTTTGAACCACACAGAAACATCTTGGATCACTGAAACACTAGCACTGGTACACACAGACCTCTCCAGCATTTGTAACCTGAACCCTACACATGTGTGGACAGTCTTCTTCTATCACTCATCCCCAGACCCAAACAGTATTACATCTCTAACTACACCTGTCTTCGGGGATATCTGCATCTGTTCACTGCACCTGGGCGCCCCCATATGGATCTAGCCCATTTTATTCATTGCTCAAATACAATTTGTGTCCATAACCTCTCTGTAGCCTCCATGGTCCCCTCCTAATCTGATAATGGTGTCTCCCTCCAACATCTGTGTATCGCTGCATTGTGTCTCGTCCAACAAATGCTGCAGTCTGTTTGTGACATTATCTTGGATTGACACTTTCTGTTGGTTAGTTGGAAAGTGCCGTTGGTGTATGTTTAGTTGCAACTTTTAATGGGCGGTCACACAGAATGCTAAGATCTGACTCGGTCCAGTTACATGACATGCAATAAGAGCAATCTGGGTCCAGCTTCATGCCATCCAATAGGAGCACTCTGGGTCCAGTACATGACATGCAATAAGAGCAATCTGGGTCCAGCTTCATGCCATCCAATAGGAGCACTCTGGGTCCAGTACATGACATTCAATAAGAGCAATCTGGGTCCAGTACATGACATTCAATAAGAGCACTCTTAGTCCAGTACATGACATCCAATAAGAGCACTCTGGGTCCAGCTTCATGACATGCAATAAGAGCAATCTGGGTCCAGTACATGACATTCAATAAGAGCACTCTTAGTCCAGTACATGACATCCAATAAGAGCACTCTGGGTCCAGCTTCATGACATGCAATAAGAGCAATCTGGGTTCAGCTACATGACATCCAATAAGAGCACGCTGGGCTTCTGCTGCTAACACTCTCAGCATACACCATGGGTAATCTCATCTATGGCATGGGAAATCAGAGAAGATCATGTCACGTATTGCTGTACCAGATGAGAGGATCTGTACAGGCCGTCTGTCACGTATTGCTGTACCAGATGAGAGGATCTGTATAGGCCGTCTGTCACGTATTGCTGTACCAGATGAGAGGATCTGTACATGCCGTCTGTCACGTGTTGCTGTACCAGATGAGAGGATCTGTACAGGTCGTCTGTCACGTATTGCTGTACCAGATGAGAGGATCTGTACAGGCCGTCTGTCACGTATTGCTGTACCAGATGAGAGGATCTGTATAGGCCGTCTGTCACGTATTGATGTACCAGATGAGAGGATCTGTACATGCCGTCTGTCACGTGTTGCTGTACCAGATGAGAGGATCTGTACAGGTCGTCTGTCACGTATTGCTGTACCAGATGAGAGGATCTGTACAGGCCGTCTGTCACGTGTTGCTGTACCAGATGAGAGGATCTGTACAGGCCGTCTGTCACGTATTGCTGTACCAGATGAGAGGATCTGTATAGGCCGTCTGTCACGTATTGATGTACCAGATGAGAGGATCTGTACATGCCGTCTGTCACGTATTGCTGTACCAGATGAGAGGATCTGTATAGGCCGTCTGTCACGTATTGATGTACCAGATGAGAGGATCTGTACATGCCGTCTGTCACGTGTTGCTGTACCAGATGAGAGGATCTGTACAGGCCGTCTGTCACGTATTGCTGTACCAGATGCGAGGATCTGCAATGGCCGTTTGTCACGTATTGCTGTACCAGATGCGAGGATCTGCAATGGCCGTTTGTCACGTATTGCTGTACCAGATGCGAGGATCTGCAATGGCCGTTTGTCACGTGTTGCTTGTACCAGATGAGAGGATCTGTACAGGCCGCCTGTCACGTATTGCTGTAGATCTCAAACATCTTGACCTGCCCCATGATTGTGCCTGTCGTGTGAGGCTGAGGTGACCTCATTAGCTCTGGGAAATGCGAGCAGTCAGTATCTATGGCACAGCTCCAACTCAGAACCTCAGTTCTGTTTGCCAATTATTTGCTCCCTTTTCCTCGCGTCCACGTCTCCCAGTCACGATCTAGGTGGTCGAACGCCAGACTGTCAGGGGGAGGCGGGTGGGATTTGGTAATAGCCCTATTGTTACTAGGTGTCAGCTACATGTTTATGTTGACTAGCCACGTGGTGTAGAGACAATTTGATGGCTACAGTCAGGTCATGTAGAGACAATTTGATGGCTACAGTCAGGTCATGTAAAGACAATTTTATGGCTACAGTCAGGTCATGAAGAGACAATTTGATGGCTACAGTCAGGTCATGTAGAGATAATATGGTGCCTACAGTCAGGTCCTGTAGAGACAATATGGTGGCTACAGTCAGGTCCTGTAGAGATAATATGGTGCCTACAGTCAGGTCCTGTAGAGATAATATGGAGGCTACAGTCAGGTCATGTAGAGATAATATGGTGGCTAGTCAGGTCCTGTAGAGATAATATGGTGCCTACAGTCAGGTCCTGTAGAGATAATATGGTGGCTACAGTCAGGTCATGTAGAGATAATATGGTGGCTAGTCAGGTCCTGTAGAGATAATATGGTGGCTAGTCAGGTCCTGTAGAGATAATATGGTGGCTACAGTCAGGTCCTGTAGAGACAATATGGTGGCTACAGTCAGGTCATGTAGAGACAATATGGTGGCTACAGTCAGGTCATGTAGAGACAATATGGTGGCTCCAGTCAGGTCCTGTAGAGACAATATGGTGGCAACAGTCAGGTCCTGTAGAGACAATATGGTGGCTCCAGTCAGGTCCTGTAAAGACAATATGGTGGCTACAGTCAGGTCCTGTAGAGACAATATGGTGGCTACAGTCAGGTCCTGTAGAGACAATATGGTGGCTACAACCGAGAGCTGACACAGAGGGCTGACACCGAGAGCTGGCACAGAGGGCTGACACCGAGAGCTGACACCGAGAGCTGACACAAAGGGCTGACACAGAGAGCTGACACAAAGGGCTGACACAGAGAGCTGACTCAGAGGGCTGACACAAAGGGCTGACACAGAGAGCTGACACAGAGGGCTGACACCGAGGCTTCCCTGGCCTACTTCAAGAGTCCAAGAAATACAAATATGATGGACGTTTGTTCGGAGAAAATGATGGCTCGGATGGTTTAACTAATTTCAACCAACGCTGGTAGCTTTGACATGTTCAACAACAATCAGGACAAATAGATACAGCATTCAAATGTACGTGTCGTCATAGTGTTGGTGGATTGATGAACATAAGGCATCAGATAACACTATAGTTGGTGGTTTCATTATGCGATATACAAATGAGCAAATTATTTACGTCAAAATCCGACTTGATATCACCTACAGAAGAGCAGATTTTCGTTGCGCGCGGACTGATCTAGATTCGTCGATTCTCAACTACCTCCTATATTCGATTCTCAACTACCTCCTATATTCGATTCTCAACTACCTCCTATATTCGATTCTCAACTACCTCCTATATTCGATTCTCAACTACCTCCTATATTCGATTCTCAACTACCTCCTATATTCGATTCTCAACTACCTCCTATATTCGATGCTCGCTCCATGTTCCAATAGTTTTGAACACAAATGAAATAGTGATGTCGTTTTCTACCATTTTCACAACTCTTTAGACATACAACAATATAAATATTTGTATATACTTGTTGTTGTATCTTGTCAAGCCTTCAACAACACCAAACATGTTCATGTTTACCCCACTTAGATGAATGACCATTGTTTCACTACACCTTCTCTGGAGAATGAAGGTGAGATCACACTGTAAGGTGTGCACCTCGAGTGGGGGACTAGTGGTCTAGAGGTAAGGTGTGCACCTCGGGTGGGGGACTAGTGGTCTAGAGGTAAGGTGTGTACCTCGGGTGGGGGAATAGTGGTCTAGACGTAAGGTGTGCACCTCGGGTGCCAGAGGTCGCTGGTTCAAATCACGGTGGAGACCGCAATTTTTCACGTGGATCTTCTGATAAAAATGTCTCTGATCTCTGGGTAGTAAGGTCGGACCCCTGATCTCTGGGTAGTGAGATCGGACCCTGATCTCTGGGTAGTGTGATCGGACCCTGATCTCTGGGTAGTGGGATCGGACCCTGATCTCTGGGTAGTGTGATCGGACCCTGATCTCTGGGTAGTGTGATCGGACCCTGATCTCTGGGTAGTGAGATCGGTCTCCCGTGGTCAGTGTCGAGCAGGTTAAAAGAATTCCCTGGCAGTTGTTAATCGAATAGAATAGGCTTAGCGACCGCTGCCAGGACAAAGTTCAAGTTAAAAATCTACCCAAGTTATGTGTACCTTTCCCCAGGTGGTTTGTTAAGAGCAGCTACAGATGGCACCTAACTGGCTGCGGGTCTACTTAGCTCTAGTGTTTGAGTCTATTAAGATGGACTCGCACATCGGTTAAGCCACCCTCCAAGAAACTGGTTGTATACAGACTGTGTAGAGTCTTCTAAACCAGTATAAATACGGTATGTCGTTAAGCTACGTTATGTCAAGTTAAGCTACGTTTTATTAAGTTAAGCTACGTTTTGTTAAGTTAAGCTACGTTGTGTTAAGTTAAGCGACGTTAAGCTACGGGGTGGGTGGGTGGGTGGGGGGGGGGGGGGTATACTAGCATGGCACAGCCAGTTTAACTGGTCTTTGTGAATGTCGAATCCCTGATCAACTGAAAACAAAAACAATTCTGATTCACACCAAAAGCGGACATCGAAAAACTGGCGCACTACCGCCCGAGTTGTTTGCTTTCATCCATGCACAAACACAAACTTTACAAGAGTGACTGTACAGACTAGAAGGTGAGGGATGGGGCGACGACGACACTCACAGACAAACAGCTCTTAGGACAAACGTTCAACTACACACTTCAAGTGCCTTTACACATCTGACCCGACACACATCTGATCATGAATGGTACGTGAACTGAGAGAGTGTGACCAATGTCAATCACTTACGGGCATTACAAAACAGGTTTAGCTGGTGGCAGATAGGACAGGTTTGTTTGAGTGTGCGTGTGTGTGTGTGTGTGTGTGTGTGTGTGTCTGTCGGTGTCGTGTATGTGTGTATACATGTGTGTGTGTGTGTCGGTGCGTGTATCTGTCGGTGTGTGTGTGTTGTCGGTGTGTGTGTGCGTGTGTGTATGTCGGTGTGTCTGTCGGTGTGTGTGTGTGCATGTCTGTCGATGGGTATGTGTGTGCATGTCTGTCGATGGGTATGTGTGTGCATGTCTGTCGATGGGTATGTGTGTGTCTGTCTGTCGGTGTGTGTGTATGTCGGTGTGTGTATATGTGTGTGTATGTCTATGTATGTTGATGTCTATGTATGTTGGTGTGTATGTCGGTGTGTGTATGTATGTTGGTGTGTGTGTCTATCTGTGTGTATGTCGGTGTGTGTCTGTCGGTGTGGTGTGTGTCTGTCGGTGTGGTGTGTGTCTGTCGTGAGTGTGTCTGTCGGTGTGTTTGTCTGGGTGTGTGTGTCTATTGGTGTGTTTGTGTCGGTGTGTGTGTGTGTGTCTGTCGGTCGGTGTGTGTGTGTGTCTGTCGGTGTGTGTGTGTGTCTATATGTGTGTATGTCGGTGTGTGTGTGTGTCGGTGTGTGTGTGTCGGTGTGTCTGTCGGTGTGGTGTGTGTGTCTGTCGGTATGTGTCTGTCGTGAGTGTGTCTGTCGGTGTGGTGTGTGTCTGTCGTGAGTGTGTCTGTCGGTGTGGTTTGTGTGTGTCTGTCGGTGTGTTTGTCTGGGTGTGTGTGTCTATTGGTGTGTTTGTGTGGGTGTGTGTGTGTGTTTCTGTCGGTGTGTGTGTGTGTGTGTGTTTCTGTCGGTGTGTGTAGGTGTCTGTATGTGTCTGTCGGTCGGTGTGTGTGTGTGTGTCTGTCGGTGTGTGTGTGTCTGTTGGTGTGTCTGTCGGTGTGTGTGTATGTCGATGTGTTTGTGTGTCTGTCGGTGTGTGTGGGTGTGTTTGTGTCGGTGTGTGTGTGTGTGTGTGTGTGTGTGTTTTTCTGTCGATGGGTGTGGGTGTCTGTGTGTGTGTCTGTCGGTCGGTGTGTGTGTGTCTGGTGGTGTGTCTGTCGGTGTGTGTGTATGTCGATGTGTTTGTGTATCTGTCGGTGTGTGTGGGTGTCTGTGTGTGTGTCTGTCGGTCGGTGTGTATGTGCGTATGTCAGTGTGTCTGTCAGTGTGTGTGTATATCGGTGTGTGTGTGTGCCTGTCGGTGGGTATGTGTGTGTCTGTCAGTGTGTTTGTGTCGGTGTGCTTGTGTGTCTGTCAATGTGTGTGTATGTCGGTGTGTATGTCGATATCTGTCAATGTGTGTGTATGTTGGTGTCTGTCGGTGTGTGTGTGTGTGTGTGTCTGGGTCGGTGTGTGTGTCTGTCGGTCTGTATCGGTGTGTGTGTCTGTCGGTCTGTGTGTTTGTCTGTCGGTCGGTGTCAGTGTGTGTGTGTCTGGCGGTGTCTGTGTGTGTCTGTTGGTGTCTGTCAATGTGTGTGTATGTCGGTGTATGTGTGTGTATGTATGTGTGCCTGTCAGTGTGTGTGTCTGTCGGTGTGGTGTGTGTCTGTCGGTGTGGTGTGTGTCTGTCGTGAGTGTGTCTGTCGGTGTGTTTGTCTGGGTGTGTGTGTCTATTGGTGTGTTTGTGTCGGTGTGTGTGTGTGTGTCTGTCGGTCGGTGTGTGTGTGTGTCTGTCGGTGTGTGTGTGTGTCTATATGTGTGTATGTCGGTGTGTGTGTGTGTCGGTGTGTGTGTGTCGGTGTGTCTGTCGGTGTGGTGTGTGTGTCTGTCGGTATGTGTCTGTCGTGAGTGTGTCTGTCGGTGTGGTGTGTGTCTGTCGTGAGTGTGTCTGTCGGTGTGGTTTGTGTGTGTCTGTCGGTGTGTTTGTCTGGGTGTGTGTGTCTATTGGTGTGTTTGTGTGGGTGTGTGTGTGTGTTTCTGTCGGTGTGTGTGTGTGTGTGTGTTTCTGTCGGTGTGTGTAGGTGTCTGTATGTGTCTGTCGGTCGGTGTGTGTGTGTGTGTCTGTCGGTGTGTGTGTGTCTGTTGGTGTGTCTGTCGGTGTGTTTGTGTGTCTGTCGGTGTGTGTGGGTGTGTTTGTGTCGGTGTGTGTGTGTGTGTGTGTTTCTGTCGATGGGTGTGGGTGTCTGTGTGTGTGTCTGTCGGTCGGTGTGTGTGTGTCTGGTGGTGTGTCTGTCGGTGTGTGTGTATGTCGATGTGTTTGTGTATCTGTCGGTGTGTGTGGGTGTCTGTGTGTGTGTCTGTCGGTCGGTGTGTATGTGCGTATGTCAGTGTGTCTGTCAGTGTGTGTGTATATCGGTGTGTGTGTGTGCCTGTCGGTGGGTATGTGTGTGTCTGTCAGTGTGTTTGTGTCGGTGTGCTTGTGTGTCTGTCAATGTGTGTGTATGTCGGTGTGTATGTCGATATCTGTCAATGTGTGTGTATGTTGGTGTCTGTCGGTGTGTGTGTGTGTGTGTCTGGGTCGGTGTGTGTGTCTGTCGGTCTGTATCGGTGTGTGTGTCTGTCGGTCTGTGTGTTTGTCTGTCGGTCGGTGTCAGTGTGTGTGTGTCTGTCGGTGTCTGTGTGTGTCTGTCAATGTGTGTGTATGTCGGTGTATGTGTGTGTATGTATGTGTGCCTGTCAGTGTGTGTGTCTGTCGGTGGGTGTGTGTCTGTCGGTGGGTGTGTGTATATGCGTGTCTGTGAGTGAGTGAGAGAGAGAGAGACAGAGAGGAAGACTACACACGACACCAGAACACAAGAGATAATGTCAGACAGACAAAGAAGGGAGCGATAATAACAGAGAGCCAGAATGTGTTAGACAGAAGTCATGACCGTTTCTTAGTTTGGGAAAGACAGACATTTTAGGAAGACAAAAGAAAGACAATTTGGGAAATATAGAAATAATGACAGACATACCATTTGGGCAAGACCGAGAGGAATCAAGGTTTGTGATTTCAATCAAACTCGGAATACTTTTCCACATGCTATCTCTCCACTTTTCCACATGCTATCTCTCCACTTTTCCACATGTTATCTCTCCACTTTTCCACATGTTATCTCTCCACTTTTCCACATGCTATCTCTCCACTTTTCCACATGCTATCTCTCCACTTTTCCACATGTTATCTCTCCACTTTTCCACATGCTATCTCTCCACTTTTCCACATGTTATCTCTCCACTTTTCCACATGCTATCTCTCCACTTTTCCACATGTTATCTCTCCACTTTTCCACATGTTATCTCTCCACTTTTCCACATGCTATCTCTCCACTTTTCCAAATGTTATCTCTCCACTTTTCCACATGCTATCTCTCCACTTTTCCACATGTTATCTCTCCACTTTTCCACATGCTATCTCTCCACTTTTCCAAATGTTATCTCTCCACTTTTCCACATGCTATCTCTCCACTTTTCCACATGCTATCTCTCCACTTTTCCAAATGTTATCTCTCCACTTTTCCACATGCTATCTCTCCACTTTTCCACATGTTATCTCTCCACTTTTCCACATGCTATCTCTCCACTTTTCCACATGTTATCTCTCCACTTTTCCACATGTTATCTCTCCACTTTTCCACATGCTATCTCTCCACTTTTCCAAATGTTATCTCTCCACTTTTCCACATGCTATCTCTCCACTTTTCCACATGTTATCTCTCCACTTTTCCACATGTTATCTCTCCACTTTTCCACATGCTATCTCTCCACTTTTCCAAATGTTATCTCTCCACTTTTCCACATGTTATCTCTCCACTTTTCCACATGTTATCTCTCCACTTTTCCACATGTTATCTCTCCACTTTTCCACATGCTATCTCTCCACTTTTCCACATGTTATCTCTCCACTTTTCCACATCTATTCAGTTTTCTATATTCCAGATGTTCTCTCTTCAACTAACAGCAGAACAACGTTTGTGCAGAGGCACCAGTATGGTTGAACAATGGGCCAGCAGTATGGTTGAACAATGGGCCAGCAGTATGGTTGAACAATGGGCCAGCAGTATGGTTGAACAATGGGCCAGCAGTATGGTTGAACAATGGGCCAGCAGTATGGTTGAACAATTGGCCAGCAGTATGGTTGAACAATGCGACGCCAGTATGGTTGAACAATGCGACGTCAGTATGGTTGAACAGTGGGTCACCAGTATGGTTGAACAGTGGGCCAGCAGTATGGTTGAACAGTGAGACACCAGTATGGTTGAACAGTGGGCCAGCAGTATGGTTGAACAGTGAGACACCAGTATGGTTGAACAGTGAGACACCAGTATGGTTGAACAGTGAGACACCAGTATGGTTGAACAGTGGGCGAGCAGTATGGTTGAACAGTGACACACCAGTATGGTTGAACAGTGGGCCACCAGTATGGTTGAATAGTGGGCGACCAGTATGGTTGAACAGCGAGACACCAGTATGGTTGAACAGTGGGCCACCAGTATGGTTGAACAGCGGGCCACCAGTATGGTTGAAGAGCGGGACACCAGTATGGTTGAACAGTGAGACACCAGTATGGTTGAACAGCGGGCCACCAGTATGGTTGAACAGTGGGCCACCAGTATGGTTGAACAGCGGGCCACCAGTATGGTTGAACAGTGGGCCACCAGTATGGTTGAACAGCGGGCCACCAGTATGGTTGAACAGGGGGACGACACAGGCTAAGTCGAGAGAACATTGGTTTCTGTTAGTAACGTTGGTGACAGACAGACAGGCAGGCAGTGAGGCAGGCAGGCAGGCAGGCAGGCAGACAGACAGACAGGCAGGCAGGCAGACAGACAGACAGGCAGGCAGGCAGACAGGCAGACAGACAGACAGGCAGTGAGGCAGGCAGGCAGGCACTTACCTCGGCCAGATTCAGCACGCTTGAGTACATGGCCATCTGTCAGTGGCAGGCCCTAATGGGTATGCATGACCTCCAACATGTATCCAGAATGAAATCTGCGAGTAGGTATATCCCTCATGATACCCTCGGAGCGTCTCAGCGACGTCCCTCAACGCCTACATCGCATGTGAGCGTTATTCACGCGTCTGTACTAACACAAACTAAAGTCATCGCTTGACGACACACTTAGTTTCTCGGCCGAACATCCGCAATAAAAAGATCAGTTGACTATGTCCCTGTCGGGAGTTGCATCTAACTGGCCCCGATGTGTGATCCTAAATCAGTTTGAAATCCCTATCCGCGACTGGAAGGTATTAATCCACACCTGAGAGAATGAACGAACTTCGTGAAAGTGCTCGCCGTACTTCCTGCGTAACGCACTGTACAGGATCATGTAGACGCACTCAGACCTCTACACAGGCGCAATGTGAATCCACAGACCGCCTACAAGCGAAGCCCTGCTGACACTTGAGAGTCGACAGTAAAGCCACTCAGAACTGGAGAAATTTTCCAAATCCGATCCCGCGATAGCTGTGACAAACACTGCATGAGAGGAAATGCTATTTTAAAAAAACATCGAGGCCAGGACACAGGCGGGTTTGAATGACTCTTTTACGGCACGTTCACACACACACAAACACACACACACGCATACCGGGGCCGTGTAAGGGCCTACTTTAGACGGCCCGGCTCATCTACTTGACTTGTGACATGCAGACAAGTGATGGAATGATGTGTGAAACGGACATCGGCACGTATCGCAGAGGCCGACTAGTTCACAACTGCTTGACACACATTGGCGCTGTCAGCACGGTCACTGCTAGGCTTCATTTGAGGCTACACAGACCCCAGTTTATTCTACCAACAAAGAAGGATAGCCGCGATGTGTTTATTCACTCCCATGAACTGGTCAGAGTGTATAGCGACTGCGACTAAGTTGTAGAACTACTTCTCGCTACACGAGCCAAGTTTATCTGACAGACAAGTTGTAGAACTACTTCTCGCTACACGAGCCAAGTTTATCTGACAGACAAGTTGTAGAACTACTTCTCGCTACACGAGCCAAGTTTATCTGACAGACAAGTTGTAGAACTACTTCTCGCTACACGAGCCAAGTTTATCTGACAGACAAGTTGTAGAACTACTTCTCGCTACACGAGCCAAGTTTATCTGACAGACAAGTTGTAGAACTACTTCTCGCTACACGAGCCAAGTTTATCTGACAGACAAGTTGTAGAACTACTACTCGCTACACGAGCCAAGTTTATCTGACAGACAAGTTGCCTTGTGGGTGACATAAATAACCCAACAAGTAGTTAATGTCACGGAGCCAGGAGAACGAATGTCACGGAGCCAGGAGAACGAACGTAACGGAGCCAGGAGAACGAACGTAACGGAGCCAGGAGAACGAACGTCACGGAGCCAGGAGAACTTCACGGAGCCAGGAGAACGTCACGGAACCAGGAGAACGAACGTCACGGAGCCATGAGAACGACACGGAGCCATGAGAACGACACGGAGCCATGAGAACGACACGGAGCCAGGAGAACGACACGGAGCCAGGAGAACGACACGGAGCCAGGAGAACGAACGTCACGGAGCCATGAGAACGACACGGAGCTAGTTCCGTCTGCTCGGGGTGGCCTCAACTCTTAACAGGGTCGGCGACAATTCGGACTTGTCTCAGTGTAGGCTGGTCTGGGCCGAGTGTATTACTTTATGAGGAGAACGCCCACTGCCACATAGCTGTACTCAGTCCGTGTCTCACCTGCCACATAGCTGTACTCAGTCCGTGTCTCACCTGCCACATAGCTGTACTCAGTCCGTGTCTCACCTGTCACACAGCTGTACTCAGTCCGTGTCTCACCTGTCACATATCTGTACTCAGTTCGTGTCTCACCTGTCACATAGCTGTACTCAGTCCGTGTCTCACCTGTCACATAGCTGTACTCAGTCCGTGTCTCACCTGTCACATAGCTGTACTCAGTCCGTGTCTTACCTGTCACACAGCTGTACTCAGTCCGTGTCTCACCTGTCACATATCTGTACTCAGTTCGTGTCTCACCTGTCACATAGCTGTACTCAGTCCGTGTCTCACCTGTCACATAGCTGTACTCAGTCCGTGTCTCACCTGTCACATAGCTGTACTCAGTCCGTGTCTCATCTGCCACATAGCTGTACTCAGTTCGTGTCTCACCTGTCACATAGCTGTACTCAGTTCGTGTCTCACCTATCACATAGCTGTTCTCAGTCCGTGTCTCACCTGTCACATAGCTGTACTCAGCCCGTGTCTCATACACGACCAAATAATCACGGCACACGACACAGAGCCAGTATCAAATAATTGTCACATTATAGTAATCGGCCCTCTTTATAATATAAGACACACGGCCCATGTCACATTATAACACACACGGCCCGTGTTACATTATAACACACACGGCCCGTGTTACATTATAACATACGGCCTATGTCACATTATAACACACACGGCCCGTGTCACATTACAACATACGGCCCATGTCACATTATAATACATACGCCCCAAGTCACATTATAACACACACGGCCCGTGTCACATTACAACATACGGCCCGTGTCACATTACAACATACGGCCCATGTCACATTATAACACACACGGCCCGTGTCACATTACTACATACGGCCCATGTCACATTATAATACATACGCCCCATGTCACATTATAACACACACGGCCCGTGTCACATTACAACATACGGCCCGTGTCACATTACAACACACGGCCCATGTCACATTATAACACACACGGCCCGTGTCACATTATAACACACACGGCCCGTGTTACATTATAACACACACGGCCCGTGTTACATTATAACACACACGGCCCGTGTTACATTATAACACACACGGCCCGTGTTACATTATACCATACGGCCTATGTCACATTATAACACACACGGCCCGTGTCACATTATAACACACACAATCAGTGTCACATTAGCATACACACGGCCTGTATCACATAACACAATCATACACACGGCCTGTTTCCCATAATACAATACACACGGCCTGTGTCAATTAACACAAAGTCCATGTCACATTATAAGACAGGCGGCCAGCGTGACACCAGCTACTGATCCCAGGGTCACACACTAACACAACACTAACTCGTTAAATGTGGCACGTCGAGTCAGTGTTCAGTCACTGACAACTGAACGTCACTATCGCAGATAAAGTGGCGAGAGAGTGTCCACTGGTGTGCTAGGACCCACTCTATAGAGTAGACCGCTTGAGGCTGCACCAAGACCATATCTAACCACACACACACACACACACAACACACTCTGAATGTGCCCACTGTGTCTGTCATGGTGTGTGTGTTTACCGCCCGGTCTGCCCGTGTTTTCAATTCCAAACCGCATTTTCTATAATCACTTCCTGGGCATGCCGGTCCGTTCAAAGGCGTTGACGAGGTGGAGCGGTGGGGTGAATCATTGACAAAATAGTAGCCCCGATGAGTTATTGGTTTGATTTTCGTAACACCATCATCATGTGTTGAGATTTGGGGTTGGGAGGCGGGGGGTCGAAATGTGAAGGGCCGAAACCTGAACGGCCGAAGGACGAAAGCAGGATTGCTGCTGCAACAACAGACATTCCAGAACCTTCGGTCAGCACTTGGCGAAGCCACGTTGTCGTGGCATACATAACAGTCTTTATGGTCTTATGTTGCTTTCACACTGTCGCCACGTTCTCTCACACTGTCGCCACGTTCTCTCACACTGTCGCCACGTTCTCTCACACTGTCGCCACGTTCTCTCTCACTGTCGCCACGTTCTCTCTCACTGTCGCCACGTTCTCTCTCACTGTCGCCACGTTCTCTCTCACTGTCGCCACGTTCTCTCTCACTGTCGCCACGTTCTCTCTCACTGTCGCCACGTTCTCTCACACTGTCGCCACGTTCTCTCACGCTGTCGCCACGTTCTCTCTCACTGTCGCCACGTTCTCTCTCACTGTCGCCACGTTCTCTCTCACTGTCGCCACGTTCTCTCTCACTGTCGCCACGTTCTCTCTCACTGTCGCCACGTTCTCTCTCACTGTCGCCACGTTCTCTCTCACTGTCGCCACGTTCTCTCTCAAACTTATGTCCGAGTGGCCAGTAAACTTTAGTCAACGCCCTGGTCATGGCGAGGCTGACCCAAACCAAAGAACTGACATCCAAGCAGATCACGCCCGGGTTGACCCAAACCAAAGAACTGACATCCAAGCAGATCACGCCCGGGCTGACCCAAACCAAAGAACTGACATCCAAGCAGATCACGCCCGGGTTGACCCAAACCAAAGAACTGACATCCAAGCAGATCACGCCCGGGTTGACCCAAACCAAAGAACTGACATCCAAGCAGATCACGCCCGTGTTGACCCAAACCAAAGAACTGACATCCAAGCAGATCACGCCCGGGTTGACCCAAACCAAAGAACTAACATTCAAACCATGTCACGCTCCAGCTGACCCAACCAAAGAACTGACATTTGGTCTCAACATGCCCGGGTTGACCCTAACTACATAACTGACATCCAGGCCAGGTTACGCTCCAGTTGATCCCCCCCCCCCCAAAAAAAAAACTGACACCCTAGCTTACAAAGTTCACATCCTGGTGGCGGTCTGTATGGTTGGTAGAAGAGAGGAGGGAGGGGCAAGTGATTCTGAGACCAATCAATGACCGCCTATTAGATCACGTCACGGTAATCAACAATTTAGCGTTTCACATTTGCGTTTCAGATCACGTGTTTTTCTGCAGGAAGGGACGCGTGAGATTTGTGTAAGACCAGCGAGATACAAGAACCACCAGTATACATTCCCTTTGTCCGTCGGCTGAGAATGACTGAGACCCTCTGGGTCTCCCCGTGAGTGCAGTATTATCTTATGTGTAATATAACATAGCAATGATACTGTAGCATTATTTATGTGTGACAAAAGCCCACATTTTTTGTGCAGCAGGCAGTTATGTACCCATCTAGACTGTACCCCCTTGACATAACGCCTCTGTTTTGACTACGTCGCTTTACACACTTCAATCACCATATTTTCAGAAACACGATCAGAATACATGTGTTGGCTCGTTCAACCCCCCCCCCCCCCCCCCCCTGGTCGGTGTGGGTGCTGGTTCCGTTGTGACGTGCAAGGCGAAGGTCTGACCGTCGATACATTCCTCCAACATTCAGATCAAACCGCCGTGACGTGCCAAAGGGTCGTAGGTCACACTGGCGGCCATTGTTGACAAACGTGAACTGTACGGCACAAGATCTGGGTCAGAGGATCACGTGGCGACACAGCAGAGACGCAGGCAAGGAGTTCCTCCCTGGGGAATTATTGGTGTTCCTTCTGGTCAGGGAATAAGGACGTGTGCTGGGAGATGTTTGCCACACCTGACAAAATATTCAAACAAGCGATACAACACAACCCATACAGCTACACTGACATTCCTGGCCTATCTGACCTGACACGACGTCACAAGGTTATTTGTTTGTTGTTCTTCCAGCCTTGCTTGGGGATTGAACCCACGTCCCGCTCGCATGACTGGTGTCTTATCCAAACCGCCAGCTCGAGTGGTAGTCGACTAGTGTTGTATATAAGATGACCTAAATGCAGCAGTCTATTGATGCTGCTCCGCGGCCAGCGCCATGTCTTTACGGATGTTTCAACAAGGTCTTTCCGCCGCTCTCTTTCTTGATTGTCGTCCATTCAACAGGTCATATAAGGTCGTGCATTCAATAGGTCAAATAAGGTTGTCCATTCAACAGGTCATATAAGGTCGTCCATTCAACAGGTCATATAAGGTCGTCCATTCAACAGGTCATATAAGGTCGTCCATTCAACAGGTCATATAAGGTCGTCCATTCAACAGGTCATATAAGGTCGTCCATTCAACAGGTCATATAAGGGCGTCCATTCAACAGGTCCTATAAAGATACAGACCACCAAACCTCTTTGGACCTACATCTACAGCTTAGACTTTGAACTCCGTTCGCGTCAGCTCTGTAACCAGGCCAGCTCTGTGGTCCGGCCAGCTCTGTGGTCTGGTCAGCTCTGTGGCCCGGCCAGCTCTGTGGCCGGTCAGGATCATGGTGAAAGGGGCACAAAGTCTGCTTGCCTCTGAGACTTTTTCGTGCCATCTGAATGAGATCCCTTTCCTGTTAGCTCATCAGCCATCCCCAGGTCAGCACTGTTAAGGACATCAGGAAAGCCAATGCTGACTTGTCTGCTTTTCAGACGTAGGTATCTACCACTCTGGGGATGGTGTTGTTCGCCTTGTCGACTCTGGGGATGGTGTTGTTCGCCTTGTCGACTCTGGGGATGGTGTTGTTGTTCACCGTGTCGACTCTGGGGATGGTGTTGTTCACTTTGTCGACTCTGGGGATGGTGTTGTTCACTTTGTCGACTCTGGGATGGTGGTGTTGTTCACCTTGTCGACTCTGGGGATGGTGTTGTTCACTGTGTCGACTCTGGGGATGGTGTTGTTCACTTTGTTGTTCACCTTGTCGACTCTGGGGATGGTGTTGTTCACTTTGTTGTTCACCTTGTCGACTCTGGGGATGGTGTTGTTCACCTTGTCGACTCTGGGGATGGTGTTGTTCACCTTGTCGACTCTGGGGATGGTGTTGTTGTTCACCTTGCCAAATGTGTCGGTCCGTTTGTACAGTACTCTGACGTGGCGGCAGGTATATCGTGCGGGTCCTAGCGACACCTCACACGGTGAGATAACGCGTCCCATGGTATGCCTCTCTTGTTGCACACTGGGTTTAAAGCACAAATAAACATTAACGTCACCAGGTTTGTGTCTGATAGCTGGAGATCACACAGTGACCTGATAATGAAACTGAGACGGAGGTATGTCGCATGCCCCATATCAGCCAATGTCAAGGACCTTTATAGAGATCCATCCCATGAAGTACATTGGTTGTGCATGAATTTATTTCACCATCTTGTCGGTCGTCCAAACGTCCTCCGTCTCTCAGATTTCCTGGATCATATTCCTTCACTTCCTGGTTGACGCGATCCACCAGCAAACCCCAGACTTGGTCTAAGTGCAAACATTTACCTCTCCCCATTTAAGAGTACCAGAGGCGGCTCCTACAGCTTGGCATACCTTCTGAAAGTCTTTAGTGTGGGTTGGATGGTCCAGACAATCCATCCTATGAATCGGATGTCTTACTGCCGACATGAAACGGGGGACAATCTTAGATTCCTTGTAGACTAGTGCCTGTCGTGGTAGTTCTGGTGGGACTCCTAACAATTTGCTTGCATACCTGTGGATGTGTCCATGTAACGTTTCATGTATCAGCATTGACCACAGTCATATACCAGCTGTGGCCAGTCATATATCAGCAGTGGCCACAGTCATATATCAGCAGTGGCCACAGTCATATATCAGCAGTGGCCACAGTCATATATCAGCAGTGGCCATAGTCATATATCAGCAGTGGCCAGTCACATATCAGCAGTGGCCACAGTCATATATCAGCAGTGGCCATAGTCATATATCAGCAGTGGTCACAGTCATATATCAGCAGTGGTCACAGTCATATATCAGCAGTGGTCACAGTCATATATCAGCAGTGGTCACAGTCATATATCAGCAGTGGTCACAGTCATATATCAGCAGTGGTCACAGTCATATATCAGCTGTGGCCAGCCATATATCAGCTGTGGCCAGTCATGTATCAGCAGTGGCCAGTTATATATCAGCAGTGGCCAGTCATATATCAGCTGTGGCCAGTCATGTATCAGCAGTGGCCAGTCATATATCAGCTGTGGCCAGTCATATATCAGCTGTGGCCACAGCCGTTTTGGGCATCAACATGAACTGGGAACACCATACCACCAACTCCCCCAATCATCACGCCCAGTCTATGACCTGCAGTACTCTGTATGCTACTTCTGGTATTTACTACACTGCTTTCGTGTATCTTTGTGAGGCCTCATGTATCTCTGTGAGGCCTCGTGTATCTCTGTGAGGCCTCGTGTATCTTTGTGAGGCCTCGTGTATCTTTGTGAGGCCTCGTGTATCTTTGTGAGGCCTCGTGTATCATTGTGAGGCCTCATGTATCTTTGTGAGGCCTCGTGTATCTTTGTGAGGCCTCGTGTATCTCTGTGAGGCCTCGTGTATCTTTGTGAGGCCTCGTGTATCTTTGTGAGGCATCGTGTATCTCTGTGAGGCCTCGTGTATCTTTGTGAGGCCTCATGTATCTTTGTGAGGCCTCGTGTATCTTTGTGAGGCCTCGTGTATCTCTGTGAGGCCTCGTTTATCTTTGTGAGGCATCGTGTATCTTTGTGAGGCCGCGTGTATCTTTGTGAGGCCTCGTGTATCATTGTGATGCCTCGTGTATCATGCCAAGACCTTCCATTGGTCCTTCCCCGACAGTACTGGTGTGCTCTGATCAAATGTGACGTCATGTGTTCATCCTGTTCATCCTGTGGCTTAGCTTGTTGTTACAGTGGCTGTTGTTGATAGATCTTCATTCATCCCCATGTCCTGTCACTGTATGCCCATTATTATTCGTAGGCATCTGTTACCTAAGGATCGGGGTATTTGTTGTATGACCTTGGTCGCTCTCCATGTCTCCGCTCCATACAACAACACCGACTTGACTTTGTTGTATGACCTTGGTCGTTCTCCATGTTTCTCCTCCATACAACAACACCGAGGACACTAACGTTGGATATTCTAACTTTGGTGTGAAATTTGATTTCTCTGGATATGTTGTTTAGTGTCAGGAATGCCATTTTTGCCTTTCCAATTGTGGTCTGTACCTCCTGATGTGTCAATTGTGCTGCCCAAATAGGTCAAGGTATTCCCTGATGTGTCAATTGTGCTGCCCAAATAGGTCAAGGTATTCCCTGATGTGTCAATTGTGCTGCCCAAATAGGTCAAGGTATTCCCTGATGTGTCAATTGTGCTGCCCAAATAGGTCAAGGTATTCCCTGATGTGTCAATTGTGCTGCCCAAATAGGTCAAGGTATTCCCTGATGTGTCAATTGTGCTGCCCAAATAGGTCAAGGTATTCCCTGATGTGTCAATTGTGCTGCCCAAATAGGTCAAGGTATTCCCTGATGTGTCAATTGTGCTGCCCAAATAGGTCAAGGTATTCCCTGATGTGTCAATTGTGCTACCCAAATAGGTCAATGTATTCACTTCCTCCAACTGCCCTCCCTCTAGCATGATTGGTTCTCTGCTGTTAGGTGTTGAGTTTATTGAGCTTGGTTTTCTTTATGTTGATATTCAGTCCCAGTTTGGCCGATTGTTCTTTCACCCTATCAAGTTTCTCTAACATTTGACTATGACAAAAGTAGCAGATCATCTGCGTAGTCCAGGTCCTCCAATTGTGACAATAGTGTCCACTGAATACGAGCTCTCTTTCCCTCGATTGATGACTTCATTAACCAATCTTTAGCCAACAAGAACAGAAAAGGTGAGAGCAGGCATCCCTGTCTCACGCCTGTTTGCACCCCGAAGCTGTCGGTCAGTAATCCTTGTCTCACGCCTGTTTGCACCCCGAAGCTGTCGGTCAGTAATCCTTGTCTCACGCCTGTTTGCACCCCGAAGCTGTCGGTCAGTAATCCTTGTCTCACGCCTGTTTGCACCCCGAAGCTGTCGGTCAGTAATCCTTGTCTCACGCCTGTTTGCACCCCGAAGCTGTCGGTCAGTAATCCTTGTCTCACGCCTGTTTGCACCCCGAAGCTGTCGGTCAGTAATCCTTGTCTCACGCCTGTTTGCACCCCGAAGCTGTCGGTCAGTAATCCTTGTCTCACGCCTGTTTGCACCCCGAAGCTGTCGGTCAGTAATCCTTGTCTCACGCCTGTTTGCACCCCGAAGCTGTCGGTCAGTAATCCTTGTCTCACGCCTGTTTGCACCCCGAAGCTGTCGGTCAGTAATCCTTGTCTCACGCCTGTTTGCACCCCGAAGCTGTCGGTCAGTAATCCTTGTCTCACGCCTGTTTGCACCCCGAAGCTGTCGGTCAGTAATCCTTGTCTCACGCCTGTTTGCACCCCGAAGCTGTCGGTCAGTAATCCTTGTCTCACGCCTGTTTGCACCCCGAAGCTGTCGGTCAGTAATCCTTGTCTCACGCCTGTTTGCACCCCGAAGCTGTCGGTCAGTAATCCTTGTCTCACGCCTGTTTGCACCCCGAAGCTGTCGGTCAGTAATCCTTGTCTCACGCCTGTTTGCACCCCGAAGCTGTCGGTCAGTAATCCTTGTCTCACGCCTGTTTGCACCCCGAAGCTGTCGGTCAGTAATCCTTGTCTCACGCCTGTTTGCACCCCGAAGCTGTCGGTCAGTAATCCTTGTCTCACGCCTGTTTGCACCCCGAAGCTGTCGGTCAGTAATCCTTGTCTCCCGCCTGTTTGCACCCCGAAGCTGTCGGTCAGTAATCCTTGTCTCACGCCTGTTTGCACCCCGAAGCTGTCGGTCAGTAATCCTTGTCTCACGCCTGTTTGCACCCCGAAGCTGTCGGTCAGTAATCCTTGTCTCACGCCTGTTTGCACCCCGAAGCTGTCGGTCAGTAATCCTTGTCTCACGCCTGTTTGCACCCCGAAGCTGTCGGTCAGTAATCCTTGTCTCACGCCTGTTTGCACCCCGAAGCTGTCGGTCAGTAATCCTTGTCTCACGCCTGTTTGCACCCCGAAGCTGTCGGTCAGTAATCCTTGTCTCACGCCTGTTTGCACCCCGAAGCTGTCGGTCAGTAATCCTTGTCTCACGCCTGTTTGCACCCCGAAGCTGTCGGTCAGTAATCCTTCATGTACCACTCAACTAACCTTGTCTTTGTACATGTTCTGGATGAGGTTTATGATCTTCTCTGATATCCCATAGTCTTTCAGCAGTTGCCATATAGTACTTGGATCCTCGCTGTCAGACCCGTCTCAGAGTCTCAAAATGTACATTTAGTGATGATTGTAATTGCTTACACATCTGTTCTTCTATTCTCTCATTGTCTGTTTTTCTATTCTCTCATTGTCTGTTCTTCTATTCTCTCATTGTCTGTTCTTCCATTCTCTTATTGTATGTCTGTTCTTCTAGTCTCTCATTGTCTGTTCTTCTAGTCTCTCATTGTCTGTTCTTCTATTCTCTCATTGTCTGTTTTTCTATTCTCTCATTGTCTGTTCTTCTATTCTCTCATTGTCTGTCTGTTCTTCCATTCTCTCATTGTCTGTTCTTCTATTCTCTCATTGTCTGTTCTTCCATTCTCTCATTGTCTGTTCTTCCATTCTCTCATTGTCTGTTCTTCTATTCTCTCATTGTCTGTTCTTCTATTCCCTCATTGTCTGTCTGTTCTTCCATTCTCTCACTGTCTGTCTGTTCTTCTATTCTCTCATTGTCTGTTCTTCCATTCTCTCATTGTCTGTTCTTCTATTCTCTCATTGTCTGTTCTTCTATTCCCTCATTGTCTGTCTGTTCTTCCATTCTCTCACTGTCTGTCTGTTCTTCCATTCTCTCATTGTCTGTTCTTCCATTCTCTCATTGTCTGTCTGTTCTTCCATTCTCTCATTGTCTGTTCTTCCATTCTCTCATTGTCTGTTCTTCTATTCCCTCATTGTCTGTCTGTTCTTCCATTCTCTCACTGTCTGTCTGTTCTTCCATTCTCTCATTGTCTGTTCTTCTATTCTCTCATTGTCTGTTCTTCTATTCCCTCATTGTCTGTCTGTTCTTCCATTCTCTCACTGTCTGTCTGTTCTTCCATTCTCTCATTGTCTGTTCTTCCATTCTCTCATTGTCTGTTCTTCTATTCCCTCATTGTCTGTCTGTTCTTCCATTCTCTCACTGTCTGTCTGTTCTTCCATTCTCTCATTGTCTGTTCTTCCATTCTCTCATTGTCTGTCTGTTCTTCCATTCTCTCATTGTCTGTTCTTCCATTCTCTCATTGTCTGTTCTTCTATTCCCTCATTGTCTGTCTGTTCTTCCATTCTCTCACTGTCTGTCTGTTCTTCCATTCTCTCATTGTCTGTTCTTCTATTCTCTCATTGTCTGTTCTTCTATTCCCTCATTGTCTGTCTGTTCTTCCATTCTCTCACTGTCTGTCTGTTCTTCCATTCTCTCATTGTCTGTTCTTCTATTCTCTCATTGTCTGTTCTTCTATTCCCTCATTGTCTGTCTGTTCTTCCATTCTCTCACTGTCTGTCTGTTCTTCCATTCTCTCATTGTCTGTTCTTCTATTCTCTCATTGTCTGTTCTTCTATTCCCTCATTGTCTGTCTGTTCTTCCATTCTCTCACTGTCTGTCTGTTCTTCCATTCTCTCATTGTCTGTTCCTCCATTCTCTCATTGTCTGTTCTTCCATTCTCTCATTGTCTGTTCTTCCATTCTCTCATTGTCTGTTCTTCTATTCCCTCATTGTCTGTCTGTTCTTCCATTCTCTCACTGTCTGTCTGTTCTTCCATTCTCTCATTGTCTGTTCTTCTATTCTCTCATTGTCTGTTCTTCTATTCCCTCATTGTCTGTCTGTTCTTCCATTCTCTCACTGTCTGTCTGTTCTTCTATTCTCTCATTGTCTGTTCTTCCATTCTCTCATTGTCTGTTCCTCCATTCTCTCATTGTCTGTTCTTCCATTCTCTCATTGTCTGTTCTTCCATTCATTTGTTAATATATGTTGAAGACGTTAATCAGTGGAGAACATCTTTTCTATAGAACGCATGGAGCACCAATAGGATCAGCACATTTCTGGGCAACATGTTTGACATCAGGAATTGTGAGAGGTCTGGTATCCGTTCCCGGTTTTCTGGGCCGTACAAGGCCAGCCATGTTGCTGACAGGAGTCGATGTGTGTGCATGGTAATAGGCAACTCTCAAATATTCTTCCAGTATTTTGTATTGATGTCTAGTATCCCGGACCTTGGCTGCTCAAACAGTTTTTTAGCGAACCTGAAAGGGTCCCTAACGAACCTTTGCCTAGCTTTTAGCGTTACTCTCTTTACCTGCACATGTGTTCTGTTCTACATAGTGCCGGTGCATTATGCTGGTTTTCAAAAGCTGCAGCGCTTACGGTAATCCATCTATTTCTGCCCTATGTCGCTTTCTAATACTACTTCCAGCCACGGTTATGCTGCTTCACAATTTCTTCTATTGGCTTTGTCGTTCCTCTTTTCTTTTCTGTAATGAAGAAATGTTGGCTTTCCTCTCTGAGTCCAAATTATTTGCGGCACTGCCGGTAGATGAAGGTCTCTATATTATTGCCACAGTTATTCCATTGGGGTGCTTGTCTAGATTATTCCCCGCCCATCTAACGCTAGCGGATGGAAGCCTCGCTGTAGTCTTCCATTAGGTCCAACAGCTCATCATCATCGGGTGTTCTCAGCGCTGTGGACTGAATCCTGGCTGAGGTCTCGTGACGTCTCAACTGTGGCTACAGTCAGCTAATGTTTCTCTACTTACTTAGTTACGTGGTTGCCTCTCTACTTACTTAGTTACGTAGTTGTCTCTCTACTTACTTAGTTACGTGGTTGTCTCTCTACTTACTTAGTTACGTGGTTGCCTCTCTACTTACTTAGTTACGTGGTTGCCTCTCTACTTACTTAGTTACGTGGTTGCCTCTCTACTTACTTAGTTACGTGGTTGTCTATCTACTTACTTAGTTACGTGGTTGTCTCTCTACTTACTTAGTTACGTGGCTGTCTCTCTACTTACTTAGTTACGTGGTTGTCTCTCTACTTACTTAGTTACGTGGTTGCATATCTACTTACTTAGTTACGTGATTGCCTCTCTACTTACTTAGTTACGTGGTTGCCTCTCTACTTACTTAGTTGCGTGGTTGCCTCTCTACTTACTTAGTTACGTGGTTGCCTCTCTACTTACTTAGTTACGTGGTTGCTTCTCTACTTAGTTACGTGTTGCATCTCTACTTACTTAGTTACGTGGTTGCTTCTCTACTTAGTTACGTGTTGCATCTCTACTTACTTAGTTACGTCGTTGCATCTCTACTTACTTAGTTACATGGTTGGATCTCTACTTACTTAGTTACGTGGTTGTCTCTCTACTTACTTAGTTACGTGGCTCTCTCTACTTACTTAGTTACATGGTTGCATCTCTACTTACTTAGTTACGTGGTTGTCTCTCTACTTACTTAGTTACGTGGCTCTCTCTACTTACTTAGTTACGTGTTGCATCTCTACTTACTTAGTTACGTGGTTGCATCTCTACTTACTTAGTTACGTGGTTGTCTCTCTACTTACTTAGTTACGTGGCTCTCTCTACTTACTTAGTTACGTGGTAGTCTCTCTACTTACTTAGTGCGTGGCTCTCTCTACTTACTTAGTTACGTGGTTGTCTCTCTACTTACTTAGTTACGTGGTTGTCTCTCTACTTACTTAGTTACGTGGTTGTCTCTCTACTTACTTAGTTACGTGGTTGTCTCTCTACTTACTTAGTTATGTGGTTGCCTCTCTACTTAGTAACGTGGTTGCCTCTCTACTTACTTAGTTACGTGGTTGCCTCTCTACTTACTTAGTTACGTGGTTGCCTCTCGACTTACTTAGTTACGTGGTTGCCTTTCTACTTACTTAGTTACGTGGTTGTCTCTCTACTTACTTAGTTACGTGGTTGTCTCTCTACTTACTTAGTTACGTGGTTGTCTCTCTACTTACTTAGTTACGTGGTTGCATATCTACTTACTTAGTTACGTGATTGCCTCTCTACTTACTTAGTTGCGTGGTTGCCTCTCTACTTACTTAGTTGCGTGGTTGTCTCTCTACTTACTTAGTTGCGTGGTTGTCTACTTAGTTACGTGGTTGCCTCTCTACTTACTTAGTTACGTGGTTGCCTCTCTACTTACTTAGTTACGTGGTTGCTTCTCTACTTAGTTACGTGTTGCATCTCTACTTACTTAGTTACGTGGTTGCTTCTCTACTTAGTTACGTGTTGCATCTCTACTTACTTAATTACGTCGTTGCATCTCTACTTACTTAGTTACATGGTTGGATCTCTACTTACTTAGTTACGTGGTTGTCTCTCTACTTACTTAGTTACGTGGCTCTCTCTACTTACTTAGTTACATGGTTGCATCTCTACTTACTTAGTTACGTGGTTGTCTCTCTACTCACTTAGTTACGTGGCTCTCTCTACTTACTTAGTTACGTGTTGCATCTCTACTTACTTAGTTACGTGGTTGCATCTCTACTTACTTAGTTACATGGTTGCATCTCTACTTACTTAGTTACGTGGTTGTCTCTCTACTTACTTAGTTACGTGGCTCTCTCTACTTACTTAGTTACGTGGTAGTCTCTCTACTTACTTAGTACGTGGCTCTCTCTACTTACTTAGTTACGTGGTTTTCTCTCTACTTACTTAGTTACGTGGTTGTTTCTCTACTTACTTAGTTACGTGGTTGTCTCTCTACTTACTTAGTTACGTGGTTGTCTCTCTACTTACTTAGTTACGTGGTTGTCTCTCTACTTACTTAGTTATGTGGTTGCCTCTCTACTTAGTAACGTGGTTGCCTCTCTACTTACCTAGTTACGTGGTTGCCTCTCGACTTACTTAGTTACGTGGTTGTCTCTCTACTTACTTAGTTACGTGGTTGTCTCTCGACTTACTTAGTTACGTGGTTGCCTTTCTACTTACTTAGTTACGTGGTCTTCTCTATTTATATACGCTTCCTCTCTATTTATGTAAGCTTCCTCTCTATTTATGTAGGCTTCCTCCCTTTATTTAGTTGGGAGGTCTCAGAGCTCAAAAGGCCCTGCTACTTTTATTCTCAGCTTCTATTTACTAGAGTGCCTCCTGGGCGTGACTTGCGACTTGACTGGTTTAGGGGGGGGGGGGGGGGGGGGTGTAAGAGATTTCACGATAAGTTGTGTTAGCTCAGAGAGGGACACTGTCAAACCGTTTATGTGGCAATAATGAATGGCAATACCTTATCTGTGAAAAAAATTAATATATTTTCTATGACAGAATACGACAATAATGACGCGATCTTTCTCCTTAGAAATATGACAGGTGTGTGATTGTCTCCTTGAGAAAGAAACAAGACAAAAAGGAAAAGAAGCCAGGAACACCACAAATTGTATCAACAACATAAACCATCATCGGTAAATAGAGTCTCACAGAAAGAACATTTAGTGGCGGTCTAGACAACACTGTCAGTATAGTTTGTGGCAAGGGTTCGGTTCTCGTGTGACAACACTGTCAGTATAGTTTGTGGCAAGGGTTCGGTTCTCGTGTGACAACACTGTCAGTATAGTTTGTGGCAAGAGTTCGGTTCTCGTGTGACAACACTGTCAGTATAGTTTGTGGCAAGGGTTCGGTTCTCGTGTGACAACAATGTCAGTGATAATTTGTGACAAGGGTTGAGCTCTCGTGTTCCTCGTGTCATTACCGATCGTTTATCACCTTGACAGGAAGTACTATCTGTGCGTCTCATGAATAGAATGTGTTGAGAATGTTCGTCTACATCTGGCCACATCATGTCAGCCCAAATTTGCCCAGGTCATGTATCTCAGCCCATATTTGTCCATGTCATGTATGTCAGTTCATATTTGTCCATGTCATGTATGTCAGTTCATATTTGTCCATGTCATGTATGTCAGCCCATATCTGTCCATGTCATGTATGTCAGCCCATATCTGTCCATGTCATGTATGTCAGTTCATATTTGTCCATGTCATGTATGTCAGTCCATATCTGTCCATGTCATGTATGTCAGTTCATATTTGTCCATGTCATGTATGTCAGTCCATATTTGTCCATGTCATGTATGTCATCCCGTATTTGCCCATGTCATGTATGTCAGCCCGTATTTGCCCATGTCATGTATGTCAGTTCATATTTGTCCATGTCATGTATGTCAGCCCATATTTGTCCATGTCATGTATGTCAGCCCATATTTGTCCATGTCATGTATGTCAGCCCGTATTTGCCCATGTCATGTATGTCAGCCCGTATTTGCCCATGTCATGTATGTCAGTTCATATTTGTCCATGTCATGTATGTCAGCCCATATTTGTCCATGTCATGTATGTCAGCCCATATTTGTCCATGTCATGTATGTCAGACATTATTTGCCCAGGTCGTGTGTAAAGATTACCAACATCAAATTGAAATGAGCTTGTACGTTAACTCTCGTCTGTCTGGTTGTCTGGTGTCAGGTGAAGGCGTGCCGCATGTTACAGCTGGACTTGATCAGAGGATATAAGCGGAGCTGTTGTTGTCAGGGAGGATGTGTGGTGTGGTGTCGTATCATGGTACGCACTGCCGGTCTTGGGGACACTTAGAACTGATGATTCATAATCAATTCCGTTTCAGACTATGACAGCATATGGAAACAAGGGATGAAGTGATGCAGTGATGGTGTGATGCAGTTATGGTGTGATGTAGTGATGGTGTGATGTAGTGATGGTGTGATGCAGTGATGGTGTGATGTAGTGACAGATGGAAGGAGAAGTGGTCGAGTGGTTCGGACGCCTGTCATCTCACGAAAGGGACAGAAACTCAAAGACTCGATAAGGTATAGGATTTATTTTTCTATAGGAGACATAGGAGATTATCTGAAAACTTGCCATGCACTGCGTACCGACTTCACTGGTCATCAGCATTTGTTCCGTCAGCCATTTAAGTTAGAAAGGTCAGAGTATTTCATGTTAGATAACCGTGAAAATTACAAGTTAAGGCAATAACTTTGGTGGTCTCCCTTTCACCACGATATCGAGGAATACTGAATAGTAAAGATAAGTGCAGTGGGAGAGAAAGGGATGGGGAGAGGCGGAGAGAGACGGTAGAGAGGGGGTGGGGGAGAGAGGGAGAGCGGTAAGCTGTCACACAAGTCAAGTTAGACTTCCATCCTTGTATAGCACAAGCTGTCACCATTTATGAATGAGATGCACTCCAATCATGTTATCTGTGGAAACGATGGGACGGACTGGCGGGGGGTGGTTTCTGTTGATCGGGTGAGAGGAAAACGGGTTTATGTTGAATGGTGAGCGCGCGTGTGCGTGTGTGTAAAATTGTTTTCCCCGGTGCTGCACTCAGTTGCGCCTCCTTTGAACTGACGTGTACACAATTGCCACTAGTTGGTCAAATAGCGACACACAAGGGTGTGCATAGATCTGCCAGCTATCGCGACACATATACTAGTGTCGGACGTGTGAAGGTCAGACCATTCTTGTTCGACTGGGGTTGGACTGGTCATAGATCGATCCTGATACATCTACAGCTAGACAAGCAGACTCAATGACCACTTCTCACGTGTGATTCCCAACCACCAGCAACCCACTTGGCGCAGCTCCACATTACCAGGACAACAAAACAAATCGATATATCACGTGAATATGAGCGTTTCACTTTCAACACCACAACACCAACACAACCACAACACCACAACATCAACACCACAATATCCACACCACAACATCAACACCACAATATCCACACCATAACACCAACACCACAACATCCACACCACATCCACACCACAACATCAACACCACAACATCCACACCACATCCACACCACAACATCAACACCACAACATTCCTGACTGTCCCACGATGATGGACGATACAAGACTATAACAGATCTACCTGTATATTCTTTTTCTTCTTCGTACGCTGTCAAACGTAGACCTTTATTTTTTCGAATAAAGCAGCGGTCATCCTGAGGCTGTCGACACTGCCAAAGAGCTTGTCTAGTGTTGCCACTGGTGATGGCCACATCTGCCCTCTCTGATCCTCGTATGTCGGGCAGTTTTGCAGCAAATGTTCAGCGGTCATTTTCCCGGTACCACACGAGCATTTGTCAGTGCCACCTATTTGTTGAATAGGTGGTACCTCAGTCTGTTGTGGCCTGTGCGGAGTCTCAAGACCACGACCTGCTCTCTTCTGTTCAACTGGTAATAGGCATCGTTTTTCATGTTGCCAGTATGTTCTGTTTCCCATTTGGTCATGTATCTGGCTCTAATAAGCCTTTTGTACTCTTCGTAGGTCACACTAAAATCTGGTTGTGGTAGTCTTGCACCTTCTTTTGCCAGTCTATCTGCCTCCTCGTTGCCTTGGATGTTGCAGTGGGATGGAACCCACTGTACCACTACTCTTTTTGGTGGGGACTGCTGGCATAGTTGACAGAGTACTGCTCTTAAATCATTAAGTTCAATATTTTTCTGGCTTTTTAGTGCTGTAACTACGGCCAAAGCATCTGTAAGCAGGACTATGTGGCTTTCATTCCTTTTACCTGTCACCATTTCTTCCACTGCCGCCCTCAGTGCCTCTGCCTCCGCTCTGACATTGCTTGTGTATTTTAAAGTTACCAATGACAGTGTTATTTTTCTGCCATTTGGTAGGCTCAGGAATGCCCCTGCCTCTCCGTTCTGTGTTGTGATTGTTACAGAACCGTCGGTATATGCATGGGTCCAGCCCATGCTTGGGTAGTTTTTCGTTATGTACCTCAGGGTTGTATCTCTTCTTTCTTTTTCAGTCTGGCAGTTTTTGTTTCCAATACCTGGTATATTTTTTACCACCTCTGGAAATATATCCTGCCTCCAGGTAGGTTTTCGTACAGTAGTGATGGGTTTTGGGGTTGTTAGTGCGTTCATAGGGTCTTCGTGCATCTTTGCTTTGGATATTTCTGCAAAGTTTCTCCGCTTTAGTTTCCCATTTCCAAAATTGTTTAGTCTCTGGTGCATTGGATGGTCAGTCAGTCTTCTGAGTTTCTCTGCTTGCTGCTGGGCTCTGCAGTCTCTTCTGTCGGTCATGGATTGCAGTTTTGTAATCTTTTCAAGTTCTACAATTGGCGTTGCCTTTATGCCTCCTGTTATAACTTTCATGGCTTGGTTTTGGAGTTTGCTAATTTTATCGAAGTTCGCCTTTGCTGCTGTTGTCCATGCCGCAATGCCATACTCGAGAACTGGTCTCACTCTTCCAGTGTACAGTTTCTTTAGTATATTTTCGTCTGCTTCCCAGCTTGTGCTAACAAGTTTCCTCATGATTGCCATTCTTTGTCTGGCACTCATTCGGTTTCTCTCGATCTGACTTTTCCATGTCATGCGCCGATCAAATGTGACTCCCAGTTAGTTTGGGTTGTCGTTTGGCCGCAGGTATTTGCCGTTAAGACTTAATTTGGTGTTTTGGGGTTTGTTTGATAGCGAGAATATCGTACATGTTGTTTTTTCCTCGTTTATTTTGACCAGCCATGAGTTCGCCCACTCTTCCAGCGATGTTAGGGCCTGCTGCATACGATTTATTGCTATGGTGAGATTCTTTTCAGAGGTCCACATAGCCAGATCGTCTACAAACATTGAGCTATGGACTCTTCTTGGTATATTCTCTGTTATGTTATTTATATACACCAGGAAGAGTGTGGGTGACAGTACTCCCCCTTGGGGTACTCCCTGCTCAAGTGTCACCTTTTTGTTCATCTGCCCTTGTACTTGAACTCTGTCTGTTCTTTTTTTTTTTAGGTAGTGGCTGATCCATTTGTACATTTTCCAACAAACTTCACTTCTTCGTAGCTTGACTTTAAGTCCCTCTTTGCAGACTTTGTCACATGCCTTTTCTAGGTCCACCCAAACCGCTACTGTGTGTTTTTGCTCCTGGTATTCATCCTCTATTTCCTGGGCTATGAGGGTGACCTGATCCTCAGTGGATCTGTGCTGTCTAAATCCTGCTTGCTGTCGAATTAGTATGCGTTTTTCTTCCAGATGCCACATCAGTCTGGTGTTTATCATACGTTCCATCAGTTTGCCTACACAGCTCAGTAGGCTGATAGGCCTGTATCCATTTGGATCTGTTTTATCTTTTCCTTTCTTTAGTACTGGTACCAGTACTGCGTCTTTCCATGCCTAGGGTACAATACCCCTTTTCCAGCTTTGGTTCAGGACTGATAGTAGCTTCCTCTTTGCTGTTTGGCCCAGCCCCATCAGCATTTCGTTTGTTACCCCATCTTTTCCGGGAGATTTCCTTTTCTTTAACGTTCTCATGGCCTCTTCCATTTCATTCATTGTTAATTTGGCCATCATATGCTCTTCTGGTGCCATATTGATATTGTCGTGCCCCTTTTGCTCTTCCCTAATGTCTGTATGCCTATCTGCAGAGACATCAATGTGGTTTGCTCTGGCATAATGTTCAACAAAGTCGTGGTGCTTTTTTTTCCAGTGAGCATGTTGTCGCCCTGCTTGATTGTAATTTGTTTGTTTGATGGATTTTCGTCATTCATGGCTCTGACTAACTTCCATAGTTTGTTCCCATCTTTATCTGCTTCTTCTTCTTCGTTCGTTCTCAATCTCCCGCTACCAAACCCTGAAAGGGCTTAAGTAACAGAATGTAGTCCAGAGAACGGAATGCGTTGTGTCGTAGTTTACAGCTTGGCTGCGATATTTGCACCTTTCGGTCCAACACATCCGACTTCAGCAAGCATTTTTTTAGTACCGGGTTAGCATTCCCTCTTTGATCCCTTCTCCTTAGCCAGTCTGCCCTGCTGCAGCCTGTTATCCAGGATCACCACGTAGAGGTGTAGAAGGGTCTTGGCAGCTCTGGTTCGTAGGCCCTGACGCTAGCAGTCAGCTATGGGTCGCTGACCACTGCAGCATCTTGATCCCCCATCTTTATCTAAATTGAGGCTTTCTGTTTTGTTTTTCCAGCTTTCTCTTGTTATTTGGTTTAGAGTGTATTTGTATTTCGCCGTGGTGGCTTTGAGGGTGATATTTGCCTCCATAGATTGTTCTCTCTCTGCCATGTTCCTAGCATTTGAGACTTCGTCTTCCGCTTTCTGCAATTCATCATTCCAATATGGCTTGTAGTTTTTCCTTGTCCCTCTTTCCACCATGGGCTTCATATTGTTTGCCTGTACCTATCTATCTACCTGTATCTATCTATCTACCTGTATCTATCTACCTATATCTATCTATCTACCTGTACGTAGAACTGACCGTGTCGTTTTGCCGAGAGAGCGCGAAAATTGGACTGAAGAGGTCCTAGATGCTATTGTTAGCGAAAGGCCTGGATCGATAGTGAAAGTGGATGTGCCGCAAGCTGCACAGGTAGAGCTGTTGAAGGCACGCGAAATGAGGTCAAGAGTAAACCTTTGCCGTTTGCTATCTGACAGCTTACACGGTTGTCGATCCTGCTGGACACGGGCAGGCCGACTTAGGCTGGACTTCCCGTGGCAGTCAGGAAACTTGACAGCTTCAAACATCGGATGGCGAAGGCATGACAAGGATGGGCATGGTGCCGTGGCTGATGTTGATATGTCGCGTTTGACAACACTAAACAAGTTGGCACGTGTCCACATCTGGAGACAACACTAAACAAGATGGCACGAGTGTGTGTGTCGGTAACAGCTGGAGAAGACAACACTAGACAGGATGGCGTGTGTGTGTGTCGGTAAAGCTGGAGGAGGCAACACTAGACAAGATGGCATATGTGTGTGTGTGTGTCGGTAAAGCTGGAGGAGGCAACACTAGACAGGATGGCATGCGTGTGTGTGTCGGTAAAGCTGGAGGAGACAACACTAGACAAGATGGCACGTATCCACATCTGGAGACAACACTAGACAAGATGGCACGTGTCCACAGCTGGAGACAACACTAGACAAGATGGCACGTGTCCACAGCTGGAGACAACACCAAACAAGATGGCACGTGTCCACAGCTGGAGACAACACTAAACAAGATGGCACGAGTGTGTGTGTCGGTAACAGCTGGAGAAGACAACACTAGACAGGATGGCGTGTGTGTGTGTCGGTAAAGCTGGAGGAGGCAACACTAGACAAGATGGCATATGTGTGTGTGTGTGTCGGTAAAGCTGGAGGAGGCAACACTAGACAGGATGGCATGCGTGTGTGTGTGTCGGTAAAGCTGGAGGAGGCAACACTAGACAGGATGGCATGCGTGTGTGTGTCGGTAAAGCTGGAGGAGACAACACTAGACAAGATGGCACGTATCCACATCTGGAGACAACACTAGACAAGATGGCACGTGTCCACAGCTGGAGACAACACTAAACAAGATGGCACGAGTGTGTGTGTCGGTAACAGCTGGAGGAGACAACACTAGACAGGATGGCGTGTGTGTGCCGGTAACAGCTGGAGGAGACAACACTAGACAGGATGACATGTGTGTGTCGGTAACAGCTGGAGGAGACAACACTAGACAGGATGGCATGTGTGTGTCGGTAACAGCTGGAGGAGACAACACTAGACAAGATGGAACGTGTCAAAAGCTAGAGAAAACACTAGACAAGATGGCACGTGTCCACAGCTAGAGACAACACTAGACAAGATGGCACGTGTCCACAGCTAGAGACAACACTAGACAAGATGGCACGTGTCCACAGCTAGAGACAACACTAGACAAGATGGCACGTATCCACAGCTGGAGGCAACACTAGACAAGATGGCCCGTCTCCACAGCTGGAGGCAACACTAGACAAGATGGCAAGTGTCCACAGCTAGAGACAACACTAGACAAGGTGGCACGTGAGATGGTTAGCGTGTAAGAGCTGGGCTCAACAGAATCAACAAACATATCTTTTTATTGATTGATTTCGTAATAAAAACATTCTAACATTGTCTAATTTTAACAACTTCATGCCCTCCCCCCCCCCGCCCCCATGTTCTCCCCTACTAGCCTCACGTTCTCCCCATACTAACCTCACGTTCTCCCCTACTAACCTCACGTTCTCCCCTACTAACCTCATATTCTCCCCTACTAACCTCATGTTCATCCCTACTAACCTCACGTTCTCCCCTACTAACCTCATATTCTCCCCTACTAACCTCTTGTTCTCCCATACTAACATCATGTTCCCGCCCCCCTACTAACCTCATGTCCCCCCCCCCTACTAACCTCATGTTCTCCCCTACTAACCTCACGTTCTCCCCTACTAACCTCATGTTCTCCCCTACTAACCTCATGTTCTCCCCTACTAACCTCATGTTCCTCCCTACTAACCTCACGTTCTCCCCTACTAACCTCACGTTCTCCCCTACTAACCTCACGTTCTCCCCTACTAACCTCATGTTCTCCCCTACTAACCTCATGTTCATCCCTACTAACCTCACGTTCTCCCCTACTAACCTCACGTTCTCCCCTACTAACCTCACGTTCTCCCCTACTAACCTCATAATCTCCCCTACTAACCTCATGTTCTCCCATACTAACATCATGTTCCCGCCCCCCTACTAACCTCATGTCCCCCCCCCCCTACTAACCTCATGTTCATCCCTACTAACCTCACGTTCTCCCCTACTAACCTCACGTTCTCCCCTACTAACCTCACGTTCTCCCCTACTAACCTCATGTTCATCCCTACTAACCTCACGTTCTCCCCTACTAACCTCACGTTCTCCCCTACTAACCTCACGTTCTCCCCTACTAACCTCATATTCTCCCCTACTAACCTCATGTTCTCCCATACTAACCTCATGTCCCCGCCCCCCTACTAACCTCATGTCCCCCCCCCCCTACTAACCTCATGTTCTCCCATACTAACATCATGTTCCCGCCCCCCTACTAACCTCATGTTCTCCCCTACTAACGTCATATTCCTCCCTACTAACCTCACGTTCTCCCCTACTAACCTCACGTTCTTCCCTACTAACCTCACGTTCTCCCCTACTAACCTCATGTTCTCCCCTACTAACCTCGTGTTCTCCCATACTAACATCATGTTCCAGCCCCCCTACTAACCTCATGTCCCCCCCCCCCCCTACTAACCTCATGTTCTCCCCTTACTAACCTCATGTTCTCCCCTACTAACCTCATGTTCTCCTCTGCTAACCTCACGTTCTCCCCTACTACCGTCATGCCCCCCCTACTAACCTCATGTTCTCCCCTTACTAACCTCATGTTCTCCCCTTACTAACCTAATGTTCTCCCCTACTAACCTCATATTCTCCCCTACTAACCTCACGTTCTCCCCTACTACCATCATGCCCCCTCCCCCTACTAACCTCACGTTCTCCCCTACTACCATCATGCCCCCCCCCCTACTAACCTCATGTTCTCCCCTTACTAACCTCATGTTCTCCCTTACTACCATCATGCCCCCCCCCTACTAACCTCATGTTCTCCCCTTACTAACCTTATGTTCTCCCCTACTACCATCATGCCCCCACCCTACTAACCTCATGTTCTCCCCTTACTAACCTCATGTTCTCCTCTGTTAACATTATGTCCCCTCCCCCCCCCCTTACTAACCTCATGTTCTCCCCTACTACCATCATGCCCCCTCCCCCCCCCTACTAACCTCACGTTCTCCCTTACTACCATCATGCCCCCACCCCCCTACTAACCTCATGTTCTCCCCTTACTAACCTCGTGTTCTCCCCTACTACCATCATGCCTCCTCCCCCCCCTACTAACCTCATGTTCTCCCCTACTACCATCATGCCCCCCCCTACTAACCTCATGTTCTCCCCTACTACCATCATGCCCCCTCCCCCCACCCTACTTACCTCACGTTCTCCCCTACTACCATCATGCCCCCTCCCGCCCCCCTACTAACCGCACGTTCTCCCCTACTACCATCATGCCCACCCCCCCCCTACTAACCTCACGTTCTCCCCTACTACCATCATGCCCACCCCCCTACTAACCTCACGTTCTCCCCTACTACCATAATTATCACCCCCCCCCCTACTAACCTCACGTTCTCCCTACTACCATCATGCCCCCCCCCCTACTAACCTCACGTTCTCCCTTACTACCATCATGATCACCAACCCCCCCCCCCCCCCTTACTAACCTCACGTTCTCCCCTACTACCATCATGCCCACCCCCCCCCCTACTAACCTCACGTTCTCCCCTACTACCATCATGATCACCCCCCTTCCTACTAACCTCACGTTCTCCCCTACTACCATCATGATCACCCCCCCCCCCTACTAACCTCACGTTCTCCCCTACTACCATCATGTCCACCCCCCCCCCCTACTAACCTCACGTTCTCCCCTACTACCATCATGCCCGCCCCCCCTAATAACCTCACGTTCTCCCATACTACCATCACGATCACCCCCCCCCCCCCGTACTAACCTCACGTTCTCCCCTACTACCATCATGCCCTCCCTACTAACCTCACGTTCTCCCCTACTACCATCATGCCCCCCCCCCTACTAACCTCACGTTCTCCCCTACTACCATCATGCCCCCCCCCCTACTAACCTCATGTTCTCCCCTACTAACCTCATGTTCTCCCCTACTAACCTCATGTTCTCCCCTACTAACCTCATGTTCTCCCCTACTAACCTCACGTTCTCCACTACTACCATCATGCCCCCCCCCTACTAACCGCACGTTCTCCCCTACTACCATCATGCCCACCCCCCTACTAACCTCACGTTCTCCCCTACTACCATCATGATCACCCCCTCCCCCCTACTAACCTCACGTTCTCCCCTACTACCATCATGCCCCCCCCTACTAACCTCACGTTCTCCCCTACTACCATCATGCCCCCCCCCTACTAACCTCATGTTCTCCCCTACTAACCTCATGTTCTTCCCTACTAACCTCATGTTCTCCCCTACTAACCTCACCTTCTCCCCTACTACCATCATGCCTCCCCCCCCTACTAACCGCACGTTCTCCCCTACTACCATCATGTCAAGCCCCCCCCTACTAACCTCACGTTCTCCCCTACTACCATCATGCCCCCCCCCTACTAACCTCATGTTCTCCCCTACTAACCTCATGTTCTCCCCTACTAACCTCATGTTCTCCCCTACTAACCCCATGTTCTCCCCTACTAACCTCATGTTCTCCCCTACTAACCTCATGTTCTCCCCTACTAACCTCACGTTCTCCCCTACTAACCTCACGTTCTCCCCTACTACCATCATGCCCCCCCCCCCTACTAACCTCACGTTCTCCCCTACTACCATCATGATCACCCCCCACCCAACTAACCTCACGTTCTCCCCTACTACCATCATGCTCCCCCCTACTAACCTCACGTTCTCCCCTACTACCATCATGATCACCCCCCCCCCTACTAACCTCACGTTCTCCCCTATTACCATCATGCCCCCCCCCCTACTAACCTCACGTTCTCCCCTACTACCATCATGTCCACCCCCCCCCCCTACTAACCTCACGTTCTCCCCTACTACCATCATGCCCCCCCCTACTAACCTCACGTTCTCCCCTACTACCATCATGATCACCCCCCCCCCCCCCCTACTAACCTCACGTTCTCCCCTACTACCATCATGCCCCCCCCCCTACTAACCTCACGTTCTCCCCTACTACCATCATGATCACCGCCCCCCCCCCTACTAACCGCACGTTCTCCCCTACTACCATCATGCCCACCCCCCCCCTACTAACCTTACGTTCTCCCCTTTTACCATCATGATCATCCCCCCCCCCTACTAACCTCACTTTCTCCCCTACTACCATCATGCCCCCCCTACTAACCTCACGTTCTCCCCTACTACCATCATGCCCCCACCCCCTACTAACCTCACGTTCTCCCCTACTACCATCATGCCCCCCCCAACTAACCTCATGTTCTCCCCTACTAACCTCATGTTCTCCCCTACTAACCTCATGTTCTCCCCTACTAACCTCACGTTCTCCCCGACTACCATCATGCCCCCCTCTACTAACCGCACGTTCTCCCCTACTACCATCATGCCCACCCTTCCCCCTACTAACCTCACGTTCTCCCCTATTACCATCATGCCCCCCCCCCACTAACCTCATGTTCTCCCCTACTAACCTCATGTTCTCCCCTACTAACCTCATGTTCTCCCCTACTAACCTCATGTTATCCCCTACTAACCTCACGTTCTCCCCTACTACCATCATGCCCCCCCCCCTACTAACCGCACTTTCTCCCCTACTACCATCATGCCCACCCCCCCCCCTACTAACCTCACGTTCTCCCCTACCACCATCATGCCCCCCCCTACTAACCTCACGTTCTCCCCTACTACCATCATACCCCCCCTACTAACCTCATGTTCTCCCCTACTAACCTCATGTTCTCCCCTACTAACCTCATGTTCTCCCCTACTAACCTCATGTTCTCCCCTACTAACCTCACGTTCTCCACTACTACCATCATGCCCCCCCTCCCTACTAACCGCACGTTCTCCCCTACTACCATCATGCCCACCCCCCTACTAACCTCACGTTCTCCCCTACTACCATCATGATCACCCCCTCCCCCCCTACTAACCTCACGTTCTCCCCTACTACCATCATGCCCCCCCCCCCTACTAACCTCACGTTCTCCCCTACTACCATCATGCCCCCCCTACTAGCCTCACGTTCTCCCCTACTACCATCAATACCCCCCCCTACTAACCTCATGTTCTCCCCTACTAACCTCACGTTCTCCCCTACTACCATCATGCCTCCCCCCCTACTAACCGCACGTTCTCCCATACTACCATCATGCCAACCCCCCCCCCCCCCTACTAACCTCACGTTCTCCCCTACTACCATCATGCCCCGCCCTACTAACCTCATGTTCTCCCCTACTAACCTCATGTTCTCCCCTACTAACCTCATGTTCTCCCCTACTAACCTCATGTTCTCCCATACTAACCTCATGTTCTCCCCTACTAACCTCATGTTCTCCCCTACTAACCCCATGTTCTCCCCTACTAACCTCATGTTCTCCCCTACTAACCTCATGTTCTCCCCTACTAACCTCACGTTCTCCCCTACTAACCTCACGTTCTCCCCTACTGCTATCATGCCCCCCCCCCTACTAACCTCACGTTCTCCCCTACTACCATCATGATCACCCCCCCCCCCCCTACTAACCTCACGTTCTCCCCTACTACCATCATGCTCCCCCCTACTAACCTCACGTTCTCCCCTACTACCATCATGATCACCCCCCCCCTACTAACCTCACGTTCTCCCCTATTACCATCATGCCCCCCCCCCCTACTAACCTCACGTTCTCCCCAACTACCATCATGATCACCGCCCCCCCCCCCTACTAACCGCACGTTCTCCCCTACTACCATCATGCCCACCCCCCCCCTACTAACCTTACGTTCTCCCCTTCTACCATCATGATCATCCCCCCCCCTACTAACCTCACTTTCTCCCCTACTACCATCATGCCCCCCCTACTAACCTCACGTTCTCCCCTACTAACATCATGCCCCCACCCCCTACTAACCTCACGTTCTCCCCTACTACCATAATGCCCCCCCCCTACTAACCTCATGTTCTCCCCTACTAACCTCATGTTCTCCCCTACTAACCTCATGTTCTCCCCTACTAACCTCACGTTCTCCCCGACTACCATCATGCCCCCCTCTACTAACCGCACGTTCTCCCCTACTACCATCATGCCCACCCTTCCCCCTACTAACCTCACGTTCTCCCCTATTACCATCATGCCCCCCCCCACTAACCTCATGTTCTCCCCTACTAACCTCATGTTCTCCCCTACTAACCTCATGTTCTCCCCTACTAACCTCATGTTCTCCCCTACTAACCTCACGTTCTCCCCTACTACCATCACGCCCCCCCCCCTACTAACCACACTTTCTCCCCTACTACCATCATGCCCACCCCCCCCCCTACTAACCTCACGTTCTCCCCTACCACCATCATGCCCCACCTACTAACCTCATCTTCTCCCCTACTAACCTCATGTTCTCCCCTACTAACCTCATGTACTCCCCTACTAACCTCATGTTCTCCCCTACTACCATCATGCCCCCCCCCCTGCTAACCTCATGTTATCCCCTACTACCATCATGCCCCCCCCTACTAACCTCATGTTCCCCCCTACTACCATCTTGCCCCCCCCCCCTACTAACCTCATGTTCTCCCCTACTAACCTCATGTTCTCCCATACTAACCTCATGTTCTCCCCTACTAACCTCACGTTCTCCACTACTACCATCATGCCCCCCCCCTACTAACCACACGTTCTCCCCTACTACCATCAAGCCCATCCCCCTACTAACCTCACGTTCTCCCCTACTACCATCATGATCACCCCCTCCCCCCTACTAACCTCACGTTCTCCCCTACTACCATCATGCCCCCTCCCCCTACTAACCTCACGTTCTCCCCTACTACCATCATGCCCCCCCTACTAACCTCACGTTCTCCCCTACTACCATCAATCCCCCCTCCTTCTAACCTCATGTTCTCCCCTACTAACCTCATGTTCTCCCCTACTAACCTCATGTTCTCCCCTACTAACCTCATGTTCTCCCCTACTAACCTCACGTTCTCCCCTACTACCATCATGCCCCCCCCTACTAACCGCACGTTCTCCCCTACTACCATCATGCCAACCCCCCCCCCCCTACTAACCTCACGTTCTCCCCTACTACCATCATGCCCCCCCCTACTAACCTCATGTTCTCCCCTACTAACCTCATGTTCTCCCCTACTAACCTCATGTTCTCCCCTACTAACCCCATGTTCTCCCCTACTAACCTCATGTTCTCCCCTACTAACCTCATGTTCTCCCCTACTAACCTCACGTTCTCCCCTACTAACCTCACGTTCTCCCCTACTACCATCATGCCCCCCCCCCTTACTAACCTCACGTTCTCCCCTACTACCATCATGATCACCCCCCCCCCCCTTACTGACCTCACGTTCTCTTCTACTACCATCATGTTCCCCCCTACTAACCTCACGTTCTCCCCTACTACCATCATGATCACCCCCCCCCCCTACTAACCGCACGTTCTCCCCTACTACCATCATGCCCACCCCCCCCCCTACTAACCTTACGTTCTCCCCTACTACCATCATGATCATCCCCCCCCTACTAACCTCACGTTCTCCCCTACTACCATCATGCCCCCCCCCCCTACTAACCTCATGTTCTCCTTTACTAACCTCATGTTCTCCCCTACTAACCTCATGTTCTCCCCTACTAACCTCATGTTCTCCCCTACTAACCTCATGTTCTTCCCTACTAACCTCACGTTCTCCCCTACTACCATCATGCCCCACCCCCTACTAACCGCACGTTCTCCCCTACTACCATCATGCCCACCCCCCCCCCTACTAAGCTTACGTTATCCCCTACCACCATCATGCCCCCCCCCTACTAACCTCATGTTCTCCTTTACTAACCTCATGTTCTCCCCTACTAACCTCATGTTCTCCCCCTACTACCATCATGCCCCCCCCCTACTAACCTCATGTTATCCCCTACTACCATCATGCCCCCCCCCCTACTAACCTCATGTTCCCCCCTACTACCATCATGATCACCCCCCCCCTACTAACCTCACGTTCTCCCCTACTACCATCATGTCCAACCCCCCCCCCCCCCTACTAACCTCACGTTCTCCCCTACTACCATCATGCCCCCCCCTACTAACCTCACGTTCTCCCCTACTACCATCATGATCACCCCCCCCCCTACTAACCTCACGTTCTCCCCTACTACCATCATGCCCTCCCTACTAACCTCACGTTCTCCCCTACTACCATCATGCCCCCCCCCCCTACTAACCTCACGTTCTCCCCTACTACCATCATGCCCCCCCCCTACTAACCTCATGTTCTCCCCTACTAACCTCATGTTCTCCCCTACTAACCTATTGTTCTCCCCTACTAACCTCATGTTCTCCCCTACTAACCTCACGTTCTCCACTACTACCATCATGCCCCCCCCCCTACTAACCGCACGTTCTCCCCTACTACCATCATGCCCACCCCCCTACTAACCTCACGTTCTCCCCTACTACCATCATGATCACCCCTCCCCCCTACTAACCTCACGTTCTCCCCTACTACCATCATGCCCCCCCCCTACTAACCTCACGTTCTCACCCTACTACCATCATGCCCCCCTCCTACTAACCTCACGTTCTCCCCTACTACCATCAATCCCCCCCCCCCCCTACTAACCTCATGTTCTCCCCTACTAACCTCATGTTCTCCTCTACTAACCTCATGTTCTCCCCTACTAACCTCATGTTCTCCCCTACTAACCTCACGTTCTCCCCTACTACCATCATGCCCCCCCCCTACTAACCGCACGTTCTCCCCTACTACCATCATGCAACCCCCCCCCCCTACTAACCTCACGTTCTTCCCTACTACCATCATGCCCCCCCCCTACTAACCTTATGTTCTCCCCTACTAACCTCATGTTCTCCCCTACTAACCTCATGTTCTCCCCTACTAACCTCATGTTCTCCCCTACTAACCTCATGTTCTCCCCTACTAACCTCATGTTCTCCCCTACTAACCCATGTTCTCCCCTACTAACCTCATGTTCTCCCCTACTAACCTCATGTTCTCCCCTACTAACCTCACGTTCTCCCCTACTAACCTCACGTTCTCCTCTAACTACCATCATGCCCCCCCCCCATACTAACCTCACGTTCTCCCCTACTACCATCATGATCACCCCCCCCCCTACTAACCTTACGTTCTCCCCTACTACCATCATGATCACCCCCCCCCCCCTACTAACCTCACGTTCTCCCCTATTACCATCATGCCCCCCCCCCTACAAACCTCACGTTCTCCCCTACTACCATCAATCCCCCCCCCTACTAACCTCATGTTCTCCCCTACTACCATCAATCCCCCCCCTACTAACCTCATGTTCTCCCCTACTAACCTCATGTTCTCCCCTACTAACCTCATGTTCTCCCCTACTAACCTCATGTTCTCCCCTACTAACCTCACGTTCTCCCCTACTACCATCATGCCCCCCCCCTACTAACCGCACGTTCTCCCCTACTACCATCATGCCAACCCCCCCCCCTACTAACCTCACGTTCTCCCCTACTACCATCATGCCCCCCCTACTAACCTCATGTTCTCCCCTACTAACCTCATGTTCTCCCCTACTAACCTCATGTTCTCCCCTACTAACCTCATGTTCTCCCCTACTAACCCCATGTTCTCCCCTACTAACCTCATGTTCTCCCCTACTAACCTCACGTTCTCCCCTACTAACCTCACGTTCTCCTCTACTACCATCATGCCCCCCCCCCTACTAACCTCACGTTCTCCCCTACTACCATCATGATCACCCCCCCCTACTAACCTCACGTTCTCCCCTACTACCATCATGATCACCCCCCCCCCTACTAACCTCACGTTCTCCCCTATTACCATCATGCCCCCCCCCCTACTAACCTCACGTTCTCCCCTACTACCATCATTGATCACCGCCCCCCCCCCCTACTAACCGCACGTTCTCCCCTACTACCATCATGCCCACCCCCCCCCCCCCTACTAACCTTACGTTCTCCCCTACTACCATCATGATCATCCCCCCCCCCTACTAACCTCACGTTCTCCCCTACTACCATCATGATCACCCCCCCCCTACTAACCTCACGTTCTCCCCTACTACCATCATGCCCTCCCTACTAACCTCACGTTCTCCCCTACTACCATCATGCCCCCCCCTACTAACCTCACGTTCTCCCCTACTACCATCATGCCCCCTCTACTAACCTCATGTTCTCCCGTACTAACCTCATGTTCTCCCCTACTAACCTCATGTTCTCCCTACTAACCTCATGTTCTCCCCTACTAACCTCATGTTCTCCCCTACTAACCTCACGTTCTCCGCTACTACCATCATGCCCCCCCCCTACTAACCGCACGTTCTCCCCTACTACCATCATGCCCCCCCCCCCTACTAACCTCACGTTCTCCCCTACTACCATCATGCCCCCCCCCTACTAACCTCACGTTCTCCCCTACTACCATCATGCCCCCCCCTACTAACCTCATGTTCTCCCCTACTAACCTCATGTTCTCCCCTACTAACCTCATGTTCTCCCCTACCAACCTCATGTTCTCCCCTACTAACCTCACGTTCTCCCCTACTACCATCATGCCCCCCCCCCTACTAACCGCACGTTCTCCCCTACTACCATCATGCCCACCCCCCCTACTAACCTCACGTTCTCCCCTACTACCATCATGCCCCCCCCCTACTAACCTCATGTTCTCCCCTACTAACCTCATGTTCTCCCCTACTAACCTCATGTTCTCCCCTACTAACCTCATGTTCTCCCCTACTAACCTCATGTTCTCCCCTACTAACCCCATGTTCTCCCCTACTAACCTCATGTTCTCCCCTACTAACCTCATGTTCTCCCCTACTAACCTCACGTTCTCCCCTACTACCATCATGCCCCCCCCTACTAACCGCACGTTCTCCCCTACTACCATCATGCCAACCCCCCCCCCCTACTAACCTCACGTTCTCCCCTACTACCATCATGCCCCCCCTACTAACCTCATGTTCTCCCCTACTAACCTCATGTTCTCCCCTACTAACCTCATGTTCTCCCCTACTAACCTCATGTTCTCCCCTACTAACCCCATGTTCTCCCCTACTAACCTCATGTTCTCCCCTACTAACCTCACGTTCTCCCCTACTAACCTCACGTTCTCCTCTACTACCATCATGCCCCCCCCCCCTACTAACCTCACGTTCTCCCCTACTACCATCATGATCACCCCCCCCCTACTAACCTCACGTTCTCCCCTACTACCATCATGATCACCCCCCCCCCCCTACTAACCTCACGTTCTCCCCTATTACCATCATGCCCCCCCCCCTACTAACCTCACGTTCTCCCCCTACTACCATCATTGATCACCCGCCCCCCCCCCTACTAACCGCACGTTCTCCCCTACTACCATCATGCCCACCCCCCCCCCTACTAACCTTACGTTCTCCCCTACTACCATCATGATCATCCCCCCCCCCCCTACTACCTCACGTTCTCCCCTACTACCATCATGATCACCCCCCCCTACTAACCTCACGTTCTCCCCTACTACCATCATGCCCTCCCTACTAACCTCACGTTCTCCCCTACTACCATCATGCCCCCCCCTACTAACCTCACGTTCTCCCCTACTACCATCATGCCCCTCTACTAACCTCATGTTCTCCGTACTAACCTCATGTTCTCCCTACTAACCTCATGTTCTCCCCTACTAACCTCATGTTCTCCCCTACTAACCTCATGTTCTCCCCTACTAACCTCACGTTCTCCGCTACTACCATCATGCCCCCCCCCTACTAACCGCACGTTCTCCCCTACTACCATCATGCCCCCCCCCCTACTAACCTCACGTTCTCCCCTACTACCATCATGCCCCCCCCTACTAACCTCACGTTCTCCCCTACTACCATCATGCCCCCCCCCCCCTACTAACCTCATGTTCTCCCCTACTACCTCATGTTCTCCCCTACTAACCTCATGTTCTCCCCTACCAACCTCATGTTCTCCCCTACTAACCTCACGTTCTCCCCTACTACCATCATGCCCCCCCCCCTACTAACCGCACGTTCTCCCCTACTACCATCATGCCCACCCCCCCTACTAACCTCACGTTCTCCCCTACTACCATCATGCCCCCCCCCCTACTAACCTCATGTTCTCCCCTACTAACCTCATGTTCTCCCCTACTAACCTCATGTTCTCCCCTACTAACCTCATGTTCTCCCTACTAACCTCATGTTCTCCCCTACTAACCCCATGTTCTCCCCTACTAACCTCATGTTCTCCCCTACTAACCTCATGTTCTCCCCTACCTAACCTCACGTTCTCCCCTACTAACCTCACGTTCTCCCCTACTACCATCATGCCCCCCCCCCCTACTAACCTCACGTTCTTCCCTACTACCATCATGCCCCCCCCCTACTAACCTCATGTTCTCCCCTACTAACCTCATGTTCTCCCCTACTAACCTCATGTTCTCCCCTACTAACCTCATGTTCTCCCCTACTAACCTCACGTTCTCCCCTACTACCATCATGCCCCCCCCCCTACTAACCTCACGTTCTCCCCTACCACCATCATGCCCCCCCCCCCCTACTAACCTCATGTTCTCCCCTACTAACCTCATGTTCTCACCTACTACCATCATGCCCCCCCCCCCTACTAACCTCATGTTATCCCCTGCTACCATCATGCCCCCCCCCCTACTAACCTCATGTTCCACCCTACCACCATCATGATCACCCCCCCCCCCCTACTAACCTCACGTTCTCCCCTACTACCATCATGACCACCCCCCCCCTACTAACCTCACGTTCTCCCCTACTACCATCATGCCCCCCCCCTACTAACCTCACGGTCTCCCCTACTACCATCATGATCACCCCCCCCCCCCTACTAGCCTCACGTTCTCCCTACTACCATCATGCCCTCCCTACTAACCTCATGTTCTCCCCTACTACCATCATGCCCCCCCCCCTATTAACCTCACGTTCTCCCCTACTACCATCATGCCCCCCCCCTACTAACCTCATGTTCTCCCCCTACTAATCTCATGTTCTCCCCCTACTAACCTCATGTTCTCCCCTACTAACCTCATGTTCTCCCCTACTAACCTCACGTTCTCCACTACTACCATCATGCCCCCCCCCCTACTAACCGCACGTTCTCCCCTACTACCATCATGCCCACCCCCCTACTAACCTCACGTTCTCCCCTACTACCATCATGATCACCCCCTCCCCCCTACTAACCTCACGTTCTCCCTACTACCATCATGCCCCCCCCCTACTAACCTCACGTTCTCCCCTACTAACATCATGCCCCCCCCCCTACTAACCTCACGTTCTTCCCTACTACCATCAATCCCCCCCCCCCTACTAACCTCATGTTCTCCCCTACTAACCTCATGTTGTCCCCTACTAACCTCATGTTCTCCCCTACTAACCTCATGTTCTCCCCTACTAACCTCACGTTCTCCCCTACTACCATCATGCCCCCCCCTACTAACCGCACGTTCTCCCCTACTACCATCATGCCAACCCCCCCCCCCCCTACTAACCTCACGTTCTCCCCTACTACCATCATGCCCCCCCCTACTAACCTCATGTTCTCCCCTACTAACCTCATGTTCTCCCCTACTAACCTCATGTTCTCCCCTACTAACCTCATGTTCTCCCCTACTAACCTCATGTTCTCCCCTACTAACCCCATGTTCTCCCCTACTAACCTCATGTTCTCCCCTACTAACCTCATGTTCTCCCCTACTAACCTCACGTTCTCCCCTACTAACCTCACGTTCTCCCCTACTACCATCATGCCCCCCCCCCTACTAACCTCACGTTCTCCCCTACTACCATCATGATCACCCCCCCCCTACTAACCTCACGTTCTCCCCTACTACTATCATGCCCCCCCCCTACTAACCTCACGTTCTCCCCTACTACCATCATGATCACCCCCCCCCCTACTAACCTCACGTTCTCCCCTATTACCATCATGCCGCCCCCCACTAACCTCATGTTCTCCCCTACTAACCTCATGTTCTCCCCTACTAACCTCATGTTCTCCCCTACTAACCTCATGTTCTCCCCTACTAACCTTATGTTCTCCCCTACTACCATCATGCCCCCCCCCCCCTACTAACCTCATGTTCTCCCCTACTAACCCCATGTTCTCCCGTACTAACCTCATGTTCTCCCCTACTAACCTCATGTTCTCCCCTACTAACCTCACGTTCTCCCCTACTACCATCATGCCCCCCCCCTACTAACCGCACGTTCTCCCCTACTACCATCATGCCCACCCCCCTACTAACCACACGTTCTCCCCTACTACCATCATGCCCACCCCCCCTCCTTACTAACCTTACGTTCTCCCCTACTACCATCATGATCACCCCCCCCCGCCCTACTAACCTCACGTTCTCCCCTACTACCATCATGACCCACCCCCCCCTACTAACCTCACGTTCTCCCCTACTACCATCATGCCCCCCCCCCCCCCCTACTAACCTAACGTTCTCCCCTACTACCATCATGATCACCCCCCCCCCTACTAACCTCACGTTCTCCCCTACTACCATCATGCCCCTCTACTAACCTCACGTTCTCCCCTACTACCATCATGCCCCCCCCTACTAACCTTACGTTCTCCCCTACTACCATCATGCCCCCCCCCTACTAACCTCATGTTCTCCCCTACTAACCTCATGTTCTCCCCTACTAACCTCATGTTCTCCCCTACTAACCTCATGTTCTCCTCTACTAACCTCACGTTCTCCCCTACTACCATCATGCCCCACCCCCTACTAACCGCACGTTCTCCCCTACTACCATCATGCCCACCCCCCCCCCTACTAACCTCACGTTCTCCCCTACCACCATCATGCCCCCCCCCCTACTAACCTCATGTTCTCCCCTACTAACCTCATGTTCTCCCCTACTAACCTCATGTTCTCACCTACTACCATCATGCCCCCCCCTACTAACCTCATGTTATCCCCTGCTACCATCATGCCCCCCCCCTACTAACCTCATGTTCCCCCCTACTACCATCATGATCACCCCCCCCCCTACAAAACCTCACGTTCTCCCCTACTACCATCATGACCACCCCCCCTTCCCCTACTAACCTCACGTTCTCCCCTACTACCATCATGCCCCCCCCTACTAACCTCACGTTCTCCCCTACTACCATCATGATCACCCCCCCCCCCCCTACTAACCTCACGTTCTCCCCTACTACCATCATGCCCTCCCTACTAACCTCACGTTCTCCACTACTACCATCATGCCCGCCTCCTACTAACCTCACGTTCTCCCCTACTACCATCATGCCCCCCCCCCTACTAACCTCATATTCTCCCCTACTAACCTCATGTTCTCCCCTACTAACCTCATGTTCTCCCCTACTAACCTAACGTTCTCCACTACTACCATCATGCTCCCCCCTACTAACCGCACGTTCTCCCCTACTACCATCATGCCCACCCCCCTACTAACCTCACGTTCTCCCCTACTACCATGATGATCACCCCCTCCCCCCTACTAACCTCACCTTCTCCCCTACTACCATCATGCCCCCCCCCTACTAACCTCACGTTCTCCCCTACTACCATCATGCCCCCCCTACTAACCTCACGTTCTCCCCTACTACCATCAATCCCCCCCCCTACTAACCTCATGTTCTCCCCTACTAACCTCATGTTCTCCCCTACTAACCTCATGTTGTCCCCTACTAACCTCATGTTCTCCCCTACTAACCTCATGTTCTCCCCTACTAACCTCACGTTCTCCCCTACTACCATCATGCCCCCCCCCTACTAACCGCACGTTCTCCCCTACTACCATCATGCCCACCCCCCCCCTACTAACCTCACGTTCTCCCCTACTACCATCCTGCCCCCCCCTACTAACCTCATGTTCTCCCCTACTAACCTCATGTTCTCCCCTACTAACCTCATGTTCTCCCCTACTAACCGCATGTTCTCCCCTACTAACCTCATGTTCTCCCCTACTAACCTCATGTTCTCCCCTACTAACCTCACGTTCTCCCCTACTAACCTCACGTTCTCCCCTACTACCATCATGCCCCCCCCCCCTACTAACCTCACGTTCTCCCCTACTACCATCATGATCACCCCCCCCCCTACTAACCTCACGTTCTTCCCTACTACCATCATGCCCCCCCTACTAACCTCACGTTCTCCCCTACTACCATCATGATCACCCCCCCCCCTACTAACCTCACGTTCTCCCCTATTACCATCATGCCCCCCCCCACTAACCTCATGTTCTCCCCTACTAACCTCATGTTCTCCCCTACTAACCTCATGTTCTCCCCTACTAACCTCATGTTCTCCCCTACTAACCTCATGTTCTCCCCTACTACCATCATGCCCCCCCCCCTACTAACCTTACGTTCTCCCCTACTACCATCATGATCACCGCCCCCCCCCTACTAACCGCACGTTCTCCCCTACTACCATCATGCCCACCCCCGCCCTACTAACCTTACGTTCTCCCCTACTACCATCATGATCATCCCCCCCCCTACTAACCTCACGTTCTCCCCTACTACCATCATGCCCCCCCCCTACTCACCTCACGTTCTCCCCTACTACCATCATGCCCCCACCCCCTACTAACCTCACGTTCTCCCCTACTACCATCATGCCCCCCCCCTACTAACCTCATGTTCTCCCCTACTAACCTCATGTTCTCCCCTACTAACCTCACGTTCTCCCCGACTACCATCATGCCCCCCTCTACTAACCGCACGTTCTCCCCTACTACCATCATGCCCACCCTTCCCCCTACTAACCTCACGTTCTCCCCTATTACCATCATGCCCCCCCCACTAACCTCATGTTCTCCCCTACTAACCTCATGTTCTCCCCTACTAACCTCATGTTCTCCCCTACTAACCTCATGTTCTCCCCTACTAACCTCATGTTCTGCCCTACTAACCTCATGTTCTCCCCTACTACCATCATGCCCCCCTTCCCTACTAACCTCACGTTCTCCCCTACTACCATCATGATAACCCCCCCCCCCATCCTACTAACCTCACGTTCTCCCCTACTACCATCATGCCCTCCCTACTAACATCACGTTCTCCCCTACTACCATCATGCCCCCCCCCTACTAACCTCACGTTCTCCCCTACTACCATCATGCCCCCCCTACTAACCTCATGTTCTCCCCTACTAACCTCATGTTCTCCCCTACTAACCTCATGTTCTCCCCTACTAACCTCATGTTCTCCCCTACTAACCTCATGTTCTCCCCTACTAACCTCACGTTCTCCACTACTACCATCATGCCCCCCCCCCTACTAACCGCACGTTCTCCCCTACTACCATCATGCCCCCCCCTACTAACCTCACGTTCTCCCCTACTACCATCATGCCCCCCCCCCTACTAACCTCACGTTCTCCCCTACTACCATCATGCCCCCCCCTACTAACCTCACGTTCTCCCCTACTACCATCATGCCCCCCCCCCTACTAACCTCATGTTCTCCCCTAGTAACCTCATGTTCTCCCCTACTAACCTCATGTTCTCCCCTACTAACCTCACGTTCTCCCCTACTACCATCATGCCCCCCCCCCTACTAACCGCACGTTCTCCCCTACTACCATCATGCCCACCCCCCCTCCTACTAACCTCACGTTCTCCCCTACTACCATCATGCCCCCCCCTACTAACCTCATGTTCTCCCCTACTAACCTCATGTTCTCCCCTACTAACCTCATGTTCTCCCCTACTAACCTCATGTTCTCCCCTACTAACCCCATGTTCTCCCCTACTAACCTCATGTTCTCCCCTACTAACCTCATGTTCTCCCCTACTAACCTCACGTTCTCCCCTACTAACCTCACGTTCTCCCCTACTACCATCATGCCCCCCCCCCTACTAACTTCACGTTCTCCCCTACTACCATCATGATCACCCCCCCCCCCCCTACTAACCTCACGTTCTCCCCTACTACCATCATGCCCCCCCCCTACTAACCTCACGTTCTCCCCTACTACCATCATGATCACCCCCCCCCCCCTACTAACCTCACGTTCTCCCCTATTACCATCATGCCCCCCCCCCCTACTAACCGCACGTTCTCCCCTACTACCATCATGCCCACCCCCCCTCCTACTAACCTCACGTTCTCCCCTACTACCATCATGCCCCCCCCTACTAACCTCATGTTCTCCCCTACTAACCTCATGTTCTCCCCTACTAACCTCATGTTCTCCCCTACTAACCTCATGTTCTCCCCTACTAACCCCATGTTCTCCCCTACTAACCTCATGTTCTCCCCTACTAACCTCATGTTCTCCCCTACTAACCTCACGTTCTCCCCTACTAACCTCACGTTCTCCCCTACTACCATCATGCCCCCCCCCTACTAACCGCACGTTCTCCCCTACTACCATCATGCCCACCCCCAATCTACTAACCTCACGTTCTCCCCTACTACCATCATGCCCACCCCCCCATCTACTAACCTCATGTTCTCCACTACTACTATCATGCCCCCCCCCCCCCTACTAACCTCATGTTTTCCCCTACTAACATCATGTCACACCCTCCCCCCTACTAACCTCATGTTCTCCCCTACTAACATCATGTCACCCCCCCCCCCTACTAACCTCATGTTCTCCACTACTACCATCATGCCCCCCCCCTACTAACCTCATGTTCTCCCCTACTAACATCATGTCACCCCCCCCCCTACTAACCTCATGTTCTCCACTACTACCATCATGCCCCCCCCCTACTAACCTCATGTTCTCCCCTACTAACATCATGTCACCCCCCCCCCCCTACTAACCTCATGTTCTCCACTACTACCATCATGCCCCCCCCCTACTAACCTCATGTTCTCCCCTACTAACCTCATGTTCTCCCCTACTAACCTCATGTTCTCCCCTACTAACCTCATGTTCTCCACTACTACCATCATGCCCCCGCCCTACTAACCTCATGTTCTCCTCTGCTAACATCATGTCACCCCCCCCCCCACCTTACTAACCTCATGTTCTCCCCTACTACCATCACCCCCCCCCCCCCTTCCCCCCTCTACTAACCTTACAACTACATTGTTGTGGGTGCCAGACAAGATATTCAACATAATCATATTGGACAGATTACAGAAGTAGACAAAACGCTCAGGGAGGAACAGACAGGATTTCGTCAGCAAAGATCATGCACAGATTATATAGCTACGGTCCACAGTAGAACAAAGCTGTGAATAGAAATCACCCCTAGACCGCACATTTGATAGCCTATGAAATAGCGTTTGAGAGTGTGGATCGAAGTACTCTAACGAAACTGTTGGGACACTATGGGGCACCAGAGAAGTTCACAACCCTCATCCAGTATATGTACAGTTAGTAGAGCGGTACATGAAGGAGCACTGACTGACAGTGTCAGGGCCCAAGGGATGCCTGCTCTCACATTTTCTGTTCTTGTTGGCTACAGATTGGATAACGAAAACAATCGAGTGAAGACACTAATGTCACAATCGGAGAATCTGGAAGAACTTATCCTATCAAATATATCCTGGTCACTCGGACTAAAATAAGATATGTGGCAGAGTCTAGGTTTAGCTGAGTAGTTTACTTATCTAAAGTGTTACAACATGTATCCACACCACGACACGACTTCAGACAGGTACACACAGTAAACGTTATACTGAATGGAAACATAACAATATCGTTTAATATGCATATCAGCAACAATAAACAAAGTACATCTAAACTAAATAATCATAATACATATATTGAACTACATAGGAGGTTTTAAGCACTAGCTTTTGATGGTTCCCCCAAACTACATAACCCAGGCTCTTGCCGCTGCACTACCCTTATCTGCACACTCAACACACAATCACAAACTCGCCCTCACGATCGGATTACGTACTCAGTCGATCTGTGCATTCACTAATAATTAGATCACCTTCAATCAGGTGATCTGTACATCCACATACAATCGGTTCACTTATGCTCAGGCGATCTGTGCATTCATATGTAATTAGATCACGTGACTTGTAGTCGGATCACGAACTCACTTGTGGTTACCCACTCAGACACATACTACAGACATTCAGATCTTGCCCTTAGGCGATCTGTATATTCACATAAACTCAGATCACTTCACAGGGGACGGCGTGACCTAGTGGTTAAATGGCACGGCTCACAATCCGAAGGTGCTAGGTTCGATCCCCATTACAGCACCGGCAGGTAACCCCGGGGAAGCAAACCCTTAGAAAATGCAGGAGGAAGCAGACCCTTACATAAAATGCATGCTGAAGTCGGATACACTGGGCCGACTGGCGCAAAATAAAAACATAGTGCAAAGCACACCCGCCTTGGGGAATAGAGAAATAAGCAACAAAAAAAAAGATCACTTCACGCATTCACACGAAACTGTACATTCACATGAAATTAGATCACGCATCGTTCACTAGATGTCCTGCACGTACGACACACATTCAGATCTCTTACTGTTCACAGGTTCTCCATCATAAACACCTATAGAGCGAATGACCAAAACCCGAGGTGTATGCTGGTCCAGTCATACTAGCCAGTCTGCTTGAGTTCATCTTTGCAGAGTATTTTATAGTCTCAAGCAATATCATGGCTGCCCAATGGTCTTCTGTTGGCTGTCTGACTTAGCCATCACTTTAATTTGGAACTACACCCAACTAATTGTTATAGGATGATTATCCCCGAATCCCTGTCACTCTTCTAAATGTGGTAGCCGATCGTGACGGCATCTGACAGTCACCACCCCCCCCCCCCCACCCCCCACCCAACTACGCTAATTCGGAACGCCAGAGTGGTCAGCTACGAACCCCCACCTCAGCTTTGAATACCCGCCCCCCCTCCCTCCCCCCCCCCCCCAAAGTACCAGACAAAGTGTTCCCCCTAAACCCCTCGTTTCCTTTGTCCACCTAGTGTCAAGACGGTGTGAGCTTGGCACGCATCCAGGCAACCTTTTTCCCAGAGTCGCCAGCCCAATCTACCCTGCCCTAAACGCACATTCTCCAGCTGGAACTGTCACAATGATCTGGCACTTTTGTCACACAGTCATAACCAAAATGTAAGAGAAATTTGATAGGGTGAAAAAACTTTCAGCCAAACTGGGACTGAATATCAACATGAAGAAAACCAAGCTCCTTAAACTCAACACTAACAGCAACGAACCAATCATGCTGGAGGGAGGGCAGTTGGAGGAAGTGGATACCTTGACATGTATTTGGACAGCACAATAGACACATCAGGAGATGCAGATGTAAGGATCAGAATGGGAAAGACAAGAGCGGCATTCCGGACACTAAACAATATATATGGGAGAGATCCAGAGAGATGAAGATTCACACCAAGATTAGTTAACGCCAGTGTCGTCTACGTTGTTGTACTGATCAGAAACATGGAGAACGACCAAGCGCATACAACAAAGACTCCAGTCCTTCGTTAACAGATGCCTACAGAGGCTAATGGCCATAAAGTGTCAGGACATGGTGAGGAATGAAGACTTGTGGGAAAGGAGCCAACAACAGCCACTTGGTCAATAAATTAAGCGAAGAAAATGGAGCTGGATAGGACATACGATGAGGAAGACGCTGTCCAATATATCTAGGTAGGCTTTCACGTGGAACCCACATGGGAAAAGCACAAGAGAGGTAAACCTATAAATACACGAAGAAGAGAATGTGAAAGGGCATTACGACTAAATAGTGGCGCCTGGAGAGAGGCCGAGTAGTCCAGGACAAGATGTGATCAATGGTTTTATACCAAGAGGAGCGACGGGCTTTGACTTATTGATTGACTGATTGATGTGTAACATCATGGCATGCATATCGGCACAAACTATCGGACGTATTGTCAGTGTCTACCACATACACATACCCCATATCACATACAATATACCACATATCACATACAATATGCAGAGACAAGTCGTGGTCAGTAACTCTGCTGACACGACGCCTAGCACTCAAGCAATGGACAACACGACCTAGCAATACAACTATCTTCTTACCTCAAACACATTGGACAGCGTTAGCTCCTCTTGTGAAGGCTGAGATTTGTGCGAGGAAGTCTCCATGTGTATGATCGGTTCTTCCACAGGCAGGTAGTGTCCTTGTCCGCTGACCAGGTACACATAGTTCATGCAGTCTGGCTTGTAGAGGATCTCCATGGACAGATACAGTCTTCCTCTGTGCAAGGATAAGTCCTTCTCGTGGTCCAGGATGTCATTCGACAAGAATATTCTGTCGTTTCCACGCCCCAGTGTCCGACACGACAAGGACAGCCTGTTTTTGTTTTTGTTGAGGCCCAAGCTGTTGGGAAGATTTAGCAGGTGCCACGACAGTCTGTCCTCGTGAGCATGCACATCATGGACTTGGCTGTGTGCCTGCGTCTTGGAGGAGAGCGATGACCTTGTTGAGTTGCTGTTGGACGAGTTACCGACTGTGTCCCAGCTGTGGTAAATGGCAGCCGTCTTCCGCGGCATCAAGTCAAAGGCTCCCATCTGCATTAGTTCACATGGCAGTCAATGGTCTAGCATCAGGACTGTACGTCCATGGGGGAAACAAACACTGAATCTACACAGTCATTATCTAACGTTTGCTAAATTGTGCATATTGTCTGTTTCAGATATGTCTTTCCGGCTGACCCGACCGACACGATGTGCTCTGTCATAAAGTAGTTATATACACATGACGTCATCTAACACCATAAGAGTGGATCGGACGTCATCCAACAACATAAGAGTGGGTCTGAGATCATCCAACAACATAAGAGTGAGTCGGACGTCATCCAACAACATAAGAGTGAGCATGACGTCATCCAACAACATAAGAGTGGGTCTGAGGTCATCCAACAACATAAGAGTGAGCATGACGTCATCCAACAACATAAGAGTGAGCATGACGTCATCCAACAACATAAGAGTGAGTATGACGTCATCCAACAACATAAGAGTGAGCATGACGTCATTCAACAACATAAGAGTGAGCATGACGCCATCCAACAACATAAGAGTGAGCATGACGTCATCCAACAACATAAGAGTGAGTCTGACGTCATCCTACAACATAAGAGTGAGTCTGACGTCATCCTACAACATAAGTGTTAGTCTGACGTCATCCAATAATAGAAGGGAACAACCGGATGTGCGTCAACAGCTGTTTACACGACACGACCACACACCCACTAGTCGTTGTCCCAACTGTAGACACGACACACATGTACTTCCTTACCCAACTGTAGACACGACACACATGTACTTCCTTACCTAACTGTAGACACGACACAAATGTACTTCCTTACCTAACTGGAGAAAGACGACACACATGTACTTCCTTACCTAACTGGAGAAAGACGACACACATGTACTTCCTTACCCAACTGTAGACACGACACACATGTATTTCCTTACCTAACTGGAGACACGACACACATGTACTTCCTTACCTAACTGGAGACACGACACACATGTACTTCCTTACCTAACTGGAGACACGACACACATGTACTTCCTTACCTAACTGTAGACACGACACACATGTACTTCCTTACCTAACTGGAGACACGACACACATGTACTTCCTTACCTAACTGGAGACACGACACACATGTACTTCCTTACCTAACTGGAGATAGACGACACACATGTACTTCCTTACCTAACTGGAGACACGACACACATGTACTTCCTTACCCAACTGGAGAAAGACGACACACTTGCACTGAGTTATCCAACTGTTGAGACTACACACCTGTATTGGCACGCCTAGTCACTGGAGGACGAGTCACTCACCCACTGGTCGTTAGCCCAGTGACTGATACAAGACAATCACACAAATGTAATCTCTTACTCAACTGCCTGTTGCACGCGCATATTTATGAATTGACACGGAGATTAGGACAAGTGTCAATCAATAACTGAACTCGACACACCGTCATGAATCACACCACATGGCCAGGTAAAGCCTCTGCGTGGCCAGGTACAGCCACCACATGCCCAGGTACAGCCACCACATGCCCAGGTACAGCCACCACATGCCCAGGTAAAGCCACCGCATGCCCAGGTAAAGTCACCGCATGGCCAGGTAAAGCCACCGCATGGCCAGGTAAAGCCACCACATGGCCAGGTAAAGCTACCGCATGCCAGGTAAAGCCACAGCACGCCCAGGTAAAGCCACCGCATGGCCAGGTAAAGTCACCGCATGACCAGGTAAAGCCACCACATCGCCAAGTAAAGCCACCACATGCCCAGGTAAAGCCACCACTTGCCCAGGTAAAGCCACTGCATGACCTCTACCGCATCTACTATACGCCCCTCTCTCACCAGCTCTCCTGTCGCTCTGTCTACTACACGCCCCACTCTCACGTTACTCTGTCTACCACACGCCTCACTCTCACGTCACTGTCTACTACACGCCACCCTCTTTAGTCCCTCTGTCTACTACACGCCCCACTCTCACGTCACTCTGTCTACTACACGCCGCACTCTCACGTCACTGTCTACTACACGCCCCCACTCTCACGTCACTCCGTCTACTACACGCCCCACTCTCACGTCATTCTGTCTACTACACGCCCCACTCTCACGTCACTCTGTCTACTACACGCCCCACTCTCACGTCACTCTGTCTACTACACGCCCAACTCTCACGTCACTCTGTCTACTACACTCCCCACTCTCCTGTCGCTGTCTACTACACGCCCCACATTCCGGTCACTCTGTCTACTACACTCTCCACTCTCACGTCACTCTGTCTACTACACGCCCAACTCTCACGTCACTGTCTACTACACGCCACCCTCTTTAGTCCCTCTGTCTACTACACGCCCCACTCTCACGTCACTGTCTACTACACGCAACCCTCTTTAGTCCCTCTGTCTACTACACGCCACCCTCTTTAGTCCCTCTGTCTACTACACGCCCCACTCTCACGTCACTGTCTACTACACGCCACCCTCTTTAGTCCTTCTGTCTACTATACGTCACCCTCTTTAGTCCCTCTGTCTACTATACGTCACCCTCTTTAGTCCCTCTGTCTACTACACGCCCCACTCTCACGTCACTGTCTACTACACGCCACCCTCTTTAGTCCCTCTGTCTACTACACGACCCACTCTCACGTCACTGTCTACGACACACCACCCTCTTTAGTCCCTCTGTCTACTACACGACCCACTCTCACGTCACTGTCTACTACACGCCACCCTCTTTAGTTCCTCTGTCTACTACACGCCCCACTCTCACGTCACTGTCTACTACACGCCACCCTCTTCAGTCCCTCTGTCTATACACGTTGAAACACACGATCCTGGATGACTGCACAACATTACGGGTTACTGAATATTCTACATTAGTCAGCCCTTAAGCAAGCGACAACAACATTTCATGGTAAGCAAGCAATGTGCAAGTCAGTTGACTTCCATGTCCTTCTTGTAGGACATGCGCTATTGGACACGTAATCAATTATAAAGTACACATGTTTGAGGGCTATTTGTATGCACTGGCAGGTGAGATGAACGGCACTGATTTGACCGCCGTACTTAGATCTACAATGGTGGTCGATGACTGAACCAACAAAACTGCCGTTTGAAATGGTTCAGTCTGTACTTTACCTATCACTTGAAAGCTGATCGACCCAGCATTCTCTTCTTAAGCCTAGTTTTATCAGTATCTACCTGCGTACACAACAAATGGTCTTCATTCAAGTGATACGTTAATATGATCAATCCAATCGCGCTGATATATAATCCATATTAACACCTCCCCAACAAATCTCGCTGATATACAATCCATATTAACATCTGACCAACAAATCGCGCTGATATACAATCCATATTAACACTTGACCAACAAATCTCGCTCTTATATACAATCCATATTAACACCTGACCAACAAATCTAGCTGATATACAATCCATATTAAGATCTGACCAACAAATCGCGCTGATATACAATCCATAATAACATCTGACCAACAAATCTCGCTCTTATATACAATCCATATTAACACTTGACCAACAAATCTCGCTCTTATATACAATCCAAATTAACATCTGACCAACAAATCTCGCTCTTATATATAATCCATATAAACACCTGACCAACAAATCTCGCTGATATACAATTCATATTAACTCTTGACCAACAAATCGCGCTGATATGCAATCCATATTAACACCTGGCCAACAAATCTCGCTGATATACAATCCATAATACCTCACTAACAAATCTCGCTTATATACAATCCATATTAACACTTGACCAACAAATCTCGCTGATATACAATCCATATTAACACTTGATCAACAAATCTCGCTGATATACAATCCATATTAACATATGACCAACAAATCACGCTGATATATAATCCATATTAACACTTGACCAAAAATTTCGCTGATATACAATCCATATTAACATCTAAACCAATAAATCTCACTGATATACAATCCATATTAATATCGGACCAACAAATCTCGCTGATTTACAATCCATATTAACATCTGACCAACAAATCGCGCTGATATACAATCCATATTAACACTTGACCAACAAATCTCACTGATATACAATCCAAATTAACACTCGACCAACAAATTTCGCTGATATATAATCCTTATTAACATCTGACCAACAAATCTCGTTGATATACAATCCATATTAACATCTGACAAACAAATCTCGCTGATATTCAATCCATATTAATACTTGACCAACAAATCTCGCTGATATACAATCCATATTAACACCTAACCAACAAATCGTGCTGATATACAATCCATATTAACACCTCATAACAAATCTCGCTGATATACAATCCATATTAACACTTGACCAACAAATCTCACTGATATATAATCCATATTAACACTTGACCAACAAATCGCGCTGATATACAATCCATATTAACACCTAACCAACACATCTCGCTGATATACAATCCATATTAACACCTGATCAAAAAATCTCGCTGAAATACAATCCATATTAACACCTCCCCAACAAATCTCGCTGATATACAATTCATATTAACACCTGACCAACAAATCTCGCTGATATACAATCCATATTAATATCTGACCAACAAATCGCGCTGATATACAATCCATATTAACACTTGACCAACAAATCTCGCTCTTATATACAATCCATATTAACACCTGACCAACAAATCTCGCTCTTATTTATAATCCATATAAACACCTGACCAACAAATCTCGATGGTATACAATCCATATTAACTCTTGACCAACAAATAGCGCTGATATCCAATCCATATTAACACCTGACCAACAAATCTCGCTGATATACAATCCATATTAACTCTTCACCAACAAATCGCGCTGATATACAATCCATATTAACACCTCACCAACAAATCTCGCTGATATACAATCCATAATACCTCACCAACAAATCTCGCTTATATACAATCCATATTAACAATTGACCAACAAATAGCGCTGATATACAATCCATATTAACACCTGACCAACAAATCTCGCTGATATACAATCCATATTAACTCTTGACCAACAAATCGCGCTGATATACAATCCATATTAACACCTCACCAACAAATCTCGCTGATATACAATCCATAATACCTCACCAACAAATCTCGCTTATATACAATCCATATTAACAATTGACCAACAAATCTCGCCGATATACAATCCATATTAACACTTGATCAACAAATCTCGCTGATATACAATCCATATTAACATATGACCAACAAATCACGCTCTTATATATAATCCATGTAAACACCTGACCAACAAATCTCGATGGTATACAATCCATATTAACTCTTAACCAACAAATCGCGCTGATATACAATCCATATTAACACCTCACCAACAAATCTCGCTGAAATACAATTCATATTAACAACTGACCAATAAATCTCGCTGATATACAATCCATATTAACACCTGACCAACAAATCTCGCTGAAATACAATCCATATTAACACCTCACCAACAAATCTCGCTGATGTACAATCCATATTAACACCTGACCAACAAATCTCGCTGATATACATTCCACATTAACACCTAACCAACAAATCTCGCTGATATACAATCCATATTAACACCTCACCAACAAATCGCGCTGATAAACAATCCATATTAAAACCTGATCAAGAAATCTCACTGATATGCAATCCATATTAACACCTGACCAACAAATCTCGCTGATATACAATCCATATTAACACCTGACCAACAAATCTCGCTGATATACAATCCATATTAACACTTGACCAACAAATCGCGCTGATATACAATCCATATTAACACTTAACCAACAAATCTCGCTGATATACAATCCATATTAACACCTGACCAACAAATCTCGCTGATATACAATCCAAATTAAAATCTGACCAACAAATCTCGCTCTCATATATAATCCATGTAAACACCTGACCAACAAATCTCGATGGTATACAATCCATATTAACTCTTGACCAACAAATCGCGCTGATATACAATCCATATTAACACCTGACCAACAAATCTAGCTGATATACAATCTATATTAACTCTTGACCAACAAATCGCGCTGATATACAATCCATATTAACACCTGACCAACAAATCTCGCTGATATACAATCCATAATACCTCACCAACAAATCTCGATGATATCCAATCCATATTAACACTTGACCAACAAATCTCGATGATATCCAATCCATATAAACACCTGACCAACAAATCTCGCTGATATACAATTCATATTAACTCTTGACCAACAAATCGCGCTGATATACAATCCATATTAACACATGGCCAACAAATCTCGCTGATATACAATCCATAATACCTCACTAACAAATCTCGCTTATATACAATCCATATTAACACTTGACCAACAAATCTCGCTGATATACAATCCATATTAACACTTGATCAACAAATCTCGCTGATATACAATCCATATTAACATATGACCAACAAATCACGCTGATTAATAATCCATATTAACACTTGACCAAAAATTTCGCTGATATACAATCCATATTAACACCTGACAAACAAATCTCGCTGATATACAAACCATATTAACACCTGACCAACAAATCTCGCTGATATACAATCTATATTAACACCTCACCAACAAATCTCGCTGAAATGCAATCCACATTAACATCTGACCAACAAATCTCGCTGATATCCAATCCATATTAACATCTGACCAACAAATCTCGCTGATATACAATCCATATTAACATCTAAACCAATAAATCTTACTGATATACAATCCATATTAACACCTGACCAACTAATCTCGCTAATATATAATCTATATTAACACCTGACCAACAAATCTCGCTGACATACAATCCATATTAACACCTGACCAACAAATCGCGCTGCTATGCAATCCATATTAACATTTGACCAACAAATCCCGCGGATATACAATCCATATTAACATCGGACCAACAAATCTCGCTGATTTACAATCCATATTAACATCTGACCAACAAATCGCGCTGATATACAATCCATATTAACACTTGACCAACAAATCTCGCTGATATACAATCCAAATTAACACTCGACCAACAAATTTCGCTGATATACAATCCTTATTAACCTCTGACCAACAAATCTCGTTGAAAAACAATCCATATTAACATCTGACCACACAAATCTCGCTGATATTCAATCCATATTAATACTTGACCAACAAATCTCGCTAATATACAATCCATATTAACACCTCACCAACAAATCTCGCTGATATACAATCCATATTAACACCTCACCAACAAATTTCGCTGATATACAATCCATATTAACACTTGACCAACAAATCTCACTGATATACAATCCATATTAACACCTGACCAACAAATCTCGCTGATATACAATCCATATTAACACTTGACCAACAAATCGCGCTGATATACAATCCATATTAACACCTAACCAACACATCTCGCTGATATACAATCCATATTAACACCTGACCAACAAATCTCGCTGAAATACAATCCATATTAACACCTCCCCAACAAATCTCGCTGATATACAATTCATATTAACACCTGACCAACAAATCTCGCTGATATACAATCCATATTAATATTTGACCAACAAATCGCGCTGATATACAATCCATATTAACACTTGACCAACAAATCTCGCTCTTATATACAATCCATATTAACACCTGACCAACAAATCTCGCTGATATACAATCCAAATTAAAATCTGACCAACAAATCTCGCTCTTATATATAATCCATGTAAACACCTGACCAACAAATCTCGATGGTATACAATCCATATTAACTCTTGACCAACAAATCGCGCTGATATACAATCCATATTAACACCTGACCAACAAATCTAGCTGATATACAATCCATATTAACTCTTGACCAACAAATCTCGCTGATATACAATCCATAATACCTCACCAACAAATCTCGATGATATCCAATCCATATTAACACTTGACCAACAAATCTCGCTGATATACAATCCATATTAACACTTGATAAACAAATCTCGCTGATATACAATCCATATTAACATATGACCAACAAATCACGCTGATATATAATCCATATTTACAATTAACCAAAAAATCTCGCTGATATACAATCCATATTAACATCTGACCAACAAATCGGGCTGATATACAATCCATATTAACACTTGACCAACAAATCTTGCTGACATAAGATCCATATTAACACATGACCAACAAATCTCGCTTATATACAAACCATATTAACACCTGACCAACAAATCTCGCTGATATACAATCCATATTAACACCTCACCAACAAATCTTGCTGAAATACAATCCACATTAACATCTGACCAACAAATCTCGCTGATATCCAATTCATATTAACATCTGACCAACAAATCTCGCTGATATACAATCCATATTAACACTTGACCAACAAATCGCGCTGATATACAATCCATATTAACACTTAACCAACAAATCTCGATGGTATACAATCTATATTAACACCTGACCAACAAATCGCGCTGATATACAATCCATATTAACACCTCACCAACAAATCGCGCTGATATACAATCCATATTAACACCTGACCAACAAATCTCGCTGATATACAATCCATATTAACACTTGACCAACAAATCGCGCTGATATACAATCCATATTAACACTTAACCAACAAATCTCGCTGATATACAATCCATATTAACACCTGACCAACAAATCTCGCTGATATACAATCCAAATTAAAATCTGACCAACAAATCTCGCTCTTATATATAATCCATATTAACACCTGACCAACAAATCTCGATGGTATACAATCTATATTAACACCTGACCAACAAATCGCGCTGATATACAATCCATATTAACACCTGACCAACAAATCGCGCAGCTATGCAATCCATATTAACACCTGACCAACAAATCTCGCTGATATACAATCCATATTAACACTTGACCAACAAATCGCGCTGATATACAATCCATATTAACACCTAACCAACACATCTCGCTGATATACAATCCATATTAACACCTGACCAACAAATCTCGTTGAAATACAATCCATATTAACACTTCCCCAACAAATCTCGCTGATATACAATTCATATTAACACCTGACCAACAAATCTCGCTGATATACAATCCATATTAATATCTGACCAACAAATCGCGCTGATATACAATCCATATTAACACCTGGCCAACAAATCTCGCTGATATACAATCCATAATACCTCACTAACAAATCTCGCTTATATACAATCCATATTAACACTTGACCAACAAATCTCGCTGATATACAATCCATATTAACACTTGATCAACAAATCTCGCTGATATACAATCCATATTAACATATGACCAACAAATCACGCTGATATATAATCCATATTAACACTTGACCAAAAATTTCGCTGATATACAATCCATATTAACACCTGACCAACAAATCTCGCTGATATACAAACCATATTAACACCTGACCAACAAATCTCGCTGAAATGCAATCCACATTAACATCTGACCAACAAATCTCGCTGATATCCAATCCATATTAACATCTGACCAACAAATCTCGCTGATATACAATCCATATTAACATCTAAACCACTAAATCTTACTGATATACAATCCATATTAACACCTGACCAACTAATCTCGCTAATATACAATCTATATTAACACCTGACCAACAAATCTCGCTGATATACAATCCATATTAACACTTGACCAACAAATCGCGCTGATATACAATCCATATTAACACCTAATCAACACATCTCGCTGATATACAATCCATATTAACACCTGACCAACAAATCTCGCTGAAATACAATCCATATTAACACCTCCCCAACAAATCTCGCTGATATACAATTCATATTAACACCTGACCAACAAATCTCGCTGATATACAATCCATATTAATATCTGACCAACAAATCGCGCTGATATACAATCCATATTAACACCTGGCCAACAAATCTCGCTGATATACAATCCATAATACCTCACTAACAAATCTCGCTTATATACAATCCATATTAACATTTGACCAACAAATCTCGCTGATATACAATCCATATTAACACTTGATCAACAAATCTCGCTGATATACAATCCATATTAACATATGACCAACAAATCACGCTGATATATAATCCATATTAACACTTGACCAAAAATATCGCTGATATACAATCCATATTAACACCTGACCAACAAATCTCGCTGATATACAAACCATATTAACACCTGACCAACAAATCTCGCTGAAATGCAATCCACATTAACATCTGACCAACAAATCTCGCTGATATCCAATCCATATTAACATCTGACCAACAAATCTCGCTGATATACAATCCATATTAACATCTGACCAACAAATCGGGCTGATATACAATCCATATTAACACTTGACGAACAAATCCTGCTGACATAAGATCCATATTAACACATGACCAACAAATCTCGCTTATATACAAACCATATTAACACCTGACCAACAAATCTCGCTGATATACAATCCATATTAACACCTCACCAACAAATCTTGCTGAAATACAATCCACATTAACATCTGACCAACAAATCTCGCTGATATCCAATCCATATTAACATCTGACCAACAAATCTCGCTGATATACAATCCATATTAACATCTAAACCATTAAATCTCACTGATATACAATCCATATTAACACCTGACCAACAAATCTCGCTGATATACAATCCATATTAACACCTGACCAACAAATCTCGCTGATGTACAATCCATATTAACACCTCACCAACAAATCTCGCTGATTTACAATCTATATTAACACTTGACCAACAAATCTCGCTGAAATACAATCTATATTAACACCTGACCAACAAATCTCGCTGATATACAATCCATATTAACACCTCACCAACAAATCTCGCTGATATCTATACTGATGTCTACAACTTCTAGACTATGATAAATACTTAGAATGGATGTTTCTTACTTCCTGGTCCACATATCAATACTAATCCGTTCTGTTTCTGGACATATCAACAATGCAAGCAGTCAGAAATCAATGAATTGCCTGCACGCAGAGGCGTGATCCAAAGTGCAATAGGTCTTATATATTACTACAATAATGTGCAGAGGTGTATCCATCGTGTGACAAGTGTACCAAGAACACGTATAGGTGGGGAGCAGAACAACCGGGCCAACCACTGCGCACAGAAAATGATATACAATATGGGCAGCTGGCTTCTGCTTCTTCACCGTTCGTTCTCTCACTCCCACTACCAAGCGCTGAACAGGACTTCGCAAGTAGCAGGATGTAGTCCGGAGAATGGAATGCGTTGTGTCGCTAGTTTACAGCTTGACTGCGATATCTGCACCTTTCAGTCTTCGGCGGGAAACAGGTTATCTTAGGACCTCACATTAACCACACCGAACTGAGATATGAGGTGTTCAACAAAGTAGGAACTTTCAGTGTGTTAACTGCGGTACAGATATACGTACCATTGAGCACAAGTTACAAGAGATAGGAGTACCGTTGTACTTCACCTGGTCTCTGCATCCAATCTATTCTTGAATGTATTATTTGACTCTGCCCCCACTACTTCCTGTGGCAATGCATTTAATACATTCACCACTCTCTGCTTAAAAAACTATTTCCTAGTATCTTCTTCTTCTTCGTTCATCCTCAGATCAAGGTCCCGGTTTCTCTTACATCCTCCAGTGAAGGTCCCGTTTTCTCTTACATCCTCAAATCAAGGTCCCGGTTTCTCTTACAAAGGACAACGTTGTTTGTAAGGCTGTTTCATCTCCATCCAGCTTCTGTCTCATATCTGTCTCACGAGGCCAGTATTGTTCTCTCTTCCTGTGTAAGCGTGCATCTTTGTAGGATGTATTCCACGGTCATGATATGCTCCCCACATGGGCACCTGTCATCTGTCCCAATCCTCATTTTGTTGTAAAGATGACCCTTGAGTCTGTTATGCCCAGTGCTCAGTCTGAAGATGATGACTTGCTCTTCTCTAAGTTAAGTTATAGTAGCTGTCTTCTTTCCGGAAGTCGGGGTGTTGGTCAGCCTATTTTACCCTGAAGTTGGCTTTAATTATGGTCGTGGCCTCATTATGTGTGACGCTCAGGTCTGTTTGTGAGGATGCTCCTCCACTCTTTGCTAGTTTGTCTGCTGCTTCATTGCCATCAATACTGCAGACGGATGGGATCCACTGTATGACCAACCTTGGGTGTTCTGCCGAGAGCTGTGTTAGGGAGAACATACATTGCTCGAGATCTTCATCTTTGTGTTGTTTTAGCGCTGCTATTACTGACGCGGCATCAGTCAGGAATACTATGTTTTCTTGGTGGATATCTTTATCTTGGGTTATAAGCTCAGCTGCGGCCTTCAGTGCCTCTGCTTCTGCACGGAAGTTATTGGAATATGTTCCCGTTGTTAATACTCGAATTTTTTCTTCTCCATTCCTTAGTCTGTAATTGATCTCTCCACCTCCATTGGATGTGGCTTTGTTAGATGAGCCATCTGTATATACGTGTGTCCCTGTTTCTGGTGGGTATACTCTCCTAAGATATTCTTCTGTGATAAAGTTCCTTTCTAAATATGTTCCCTTTTTCCCTATTCCGTCTATGGTTTCTACCATCTCAAGGAACATGGCTTTTTTCCATGTTGGGATTTGGGATGTTTGTTTCAGACCTCTAACCACTGCCTGGCTTATGATTTAGTCTGCTCTCGCAAGTTGTTTTGTTTTTGAAATGAAGTGGTTTCTCTTTAATCTCCCTCTTCCCATGCAATTTATCCTGTCATATATTGGGTGATCAGGCATTCGTTTGAACTTCTCCCCCTGCTGGAGTGTTGTTTTTGGTCTCTGCGCGTCTTCATACTTTCGATTCGTGTGATGTTCTCCATTACATTTATTAGTGTTGTTCTCATAGCTCCAGTGATGATACGTTTACCTTGGTTTTTGGGTTGTATTTATTTTGTTAAAGTTATTCTTTGTTGCTGTGGACCAAGCTGCTATCCCGTATTCTAGCACTGGCCTCACATAACCTGTGTACAGTTTCTTTAGTGTGCCCGTGTCCGCTCCCCATGTGTCTGCTATCCCGTATTCTAGCACTGGCCTCACATAACCTGTGTACAGTTTCTTTAGGGTGCCCGTGTCAGCTCCCCATGTTGAGCCTGCTATCCCGTATTCTAGCACTGGCCTCACATAACCTGTGTACAGTTTCTTTAGGGTGCCCGTGTCAGCTCCCCATGTTGAGCCTGCTATCCCGTATTCTAGCACTGGCCTCACATAACCTGTGTACAGTTTCTTTAGGGTGCCCGTGTCAGCTCCCCATGTTGAGCCTGCTATCCCGTATTCTAGCACTGGCCTCACATAACCTGTGTACAGTTTCTTTAGTGCGCCTGTGTCCGCTCCCCATGTTGAGCCTGATATCTTTCTCATTATGTCCAAGTATCTAATCTGGACCTTTGTTTAATTAATTTGTAGCTGTGTGCTTTTCTTCTTGTAGGCGGTTGCATTTTGAAGGAAAAAAAAACTTGTTATAGTTTAATTTATCCTTTCCGTTGATCATCTTATAAACTTGTACTAAATCTCATCGAATTCTTCTTTTCTAGACACTTTGGACCGGTTTTTATTTCCTCATAACTGTAATTCTGAAATCCTACTATCATCTGTGTCGTTTTTCTTTGTATTCTTTCGGCAAAATTATTTCTCCTGTACGATAAGGACTCCACACCTGTGCATAGTACGCCTATCTAGGTCTAACTAATGCCTTATACATCACTTTTTTGCTTCGTTGTTTAATATTTCTTGTTACCATACCAAACATTGCATTTGCCTTTTTCACTGCTACCTGCACTTGCTCACTCACCTTACCTGTATAATCTATTATAACTCGTAGATCATTTTTCTTATCTATCTTTCTAATATTGTTTTCTCCCATTCTGTAATTATGTTCCATATTGGATCTACCCATGTGGATGACTGCACATTTATCTACATTTATCTACATTTGCCAGCTTACAGACCATTCTCGAATTTTATCTAAATCCGACCTCAATATATCCACTTCCACTTTAGATGAGACACTACTGCATAGTTTTGTGTCATCAGTGAATTTTGCAATCATGGATCCCATATCAATGTCCAAATTATTTATATATATCAAGAACAAAATTGGTCCCAAAACCGAGCCCTGTGGCACACCACTTTTCACTTCACTCCACTCAGAGTACTCCTTATTTATGGCCACTCTCTGTCTTCTTCCCGTTAACCAATTTTCAATCCATTTGGCAACTTTCCCACCTATTCCATGTGATTTTAACTTTCGAAACAATCTTTGATGAGTAACTCTATCACAGGCTTTTGCAAAATCTAGATAAATAACACCTACTGGCTCCCATTTCTCTATCATTTTAGTAACCTCCTCCATGAATTCTAATAGATTTGTTAAGCATGATCTCCCTCTAGTAAACCCATGCTGACTATTTCTGATTAGATTAAACTTGTCTAAATGCATTACAATGTTTTCTTTGATTATTGACTAACAATTTACATACTATGCTCGTTAAACTCACCGGTCTATCCTTTTTTTTTTTAAATATGGGGATCACTCCTGCATCTTTGCAATCCCCTGGAACAATCCCCTTCGCAACTGATTGAGGACATAATATAGCCAATGGTTTTGGTAACAGGTCTCTAATTTCAAACACCAATTTTGGATGAAAACCATATTGACCTTGACATTTATCCACTTTCAACCTCTCCTATGTTTTAAAAATCATTTCCTCCAAATACAGTTTGATCTTAGTCCACTGTATCCATGTCGCTTTGGAAAATATCTATAGGCTCTGGGATCTTGGAGCAGTCTTCTTTGTGTAGACTGTGCCAAAGTACTGATTGAGTAGATTAGCTGCCTCCCTATTCTCACTTATTATTTTGCATGTACTGTCTATGAGAGGGCCTACTTTGTCTTAATTCTCTACAATATGATGCAACAGATAGAATTACCGATGGACGTAAGCTACAAAGTACTCTACAAACGAGGAATCCATAAAACACACATGCATTTATGGCCGTAACTTGTCCTGTACCATTCTAAGACACGGTCTATGGTAGACACATTCAAGCGTAAAGGTAATGTTTGCAGGTAAGCACACGACACCGATGACACAGAAACATCCACTGTCTGGTTCTCCACGGATAGGGCCATCATGTTCGAAGCACAGCTTGGTTTCTCTGTCCAACTGTATGTTTGTGGTGAGGCCACGTCCACACTTAAACAGCATTGTTCAACAACAAATCCCTTTCTAAATGCGGATGCAGTTACCTCCCGGGCACGACAACAGAATGGCTACATAAAATACAGAGCTGTGTAACAAACACGAACTTTTAAGGGAACCAGGTCATGGACTGTCAACGTTGCGCCTCATAGGGAGGAGGGGGGTCCCTGTCCCTTGCTGGTGAGATATTTGCACAAGAATATCGTGGAGGTTTGGCGGTGGAGGAGATGTGCTGCAAGGAGAACTCGGAAAACGCGTCCTGCCCTCAACGCCAGACCGTTGACACGAAGATTATGGGATCGTGTTGCCCTGATAGCATGGGCAAATGTTGGAGTGAGTTGAAGAAATGCCACCTCCCTTACAGCATAGGCAAATGTTGGAGTGAGTTGAAGAAATGCCACCTCCCTTACAGCATAGGCAAATAAGTGTGGGGCTCAGTGAGTATGAGGCTCAGTGAGTGTGGGGCTCAGTGAGTGTGGGGCTCAGTGAGTGAGTGTGGGGCTCAGTGAGTGTAGGGCTCAGTGAGTGAGTGTGGGGATCAGTGAGTGAGTGTGGGGCTCAGTGAGTGAGTGTGGGTCTCAGTGAGTGTGGGGCTCAGTGAGTGAGTGTGGGTCTCAGTGAGTGTGGGGCTCAGTGAGTGAGTGTGGGGCTCATAAGTGTGAGGCTCAGTGAATGAGTGTGGGGCTCATTGTGTGTGGGGCTCAGTGAGTGTGGGACTCAGTAAATGTGTGTGGGGCTCAGTGAGTGAGTGTGGAGCTCAGTGAGTGAGTGTGGGGCTCAGTAAGTGAGTGTGGGGCTCAGTGAGTGTGGAGCGCAGTGAGTGGGGGGGCTCAATGAATGTGGGGATCAGTGAGTGAGTGTGGGGCTCAGTGAGTGAGTGTGTGGCTCAGTGTGTGTGGGGCTCAGTGAGTGAGTGTGGGTCTCAGTGAGTGTGTTGCTCAGTGAGTGTGGGGCTCTATGAGTGTGGGGCACAGTGGGTGTGGGGCTCAGTTTGTGTGGGGCTCAGTGATTGAGTGTGGGGCTCTATGAGTGTGGGGCTCAGTGAGTGTGGGGCTCTATGAGTGTGGGGCTCTATGAGTGTGGGGCTCAGTGAGTGTGGGGCTCAGTGACTGATTGTGCAGCTCTATCAGTGTGGGGCTCAGTTTGTGTGGGGCTCAGTGAGTGTGGGGCTGAGTGAGTGTGGGGCTCTATGACTATGGGGCTCAGCGAGTGTGGGGCTCACTGAGTGAGTGTGAGACTCAGTGAGTGTGGGGCTCAGTGAGTGAGTGTGGGACTCAGTGAGTGTGGGGCTCAGTAAGTGAGTGTGGGGCTCCGTGTGTGAGTGTGGGGCTCTATGAGTGTGGGGCTCAGTGAGTGTGGGGCTGAGTGAGTGTGGGGCTGGCTGAGTGAGTGTGGAGCTCAGTGTGTGAGTGTGGGGCTCTATGAGTGTGGGGCTCAGTGAGTGTGGGGCTCATTTAGTGAGTGTGGGGCTCAGTGAGTGAGTGTGGGGCTCAGTGAGTGAGTGTGGGGCTCAGTGAGTGAGTGTGGGGCTCAGTGAGTGAGTGTGGGTCTCAGTGAGTGAGTGTGCGGCACAGTTAGTGAGTGTGGGGATCAGTGAGTTTGGGGCTCAGTAAGTGAGTGTGAGGCTCAGTAAGTGAGTGTGGGGCTCAGTGAGTGTGAGGCTCAGTGAGTGTGGGGCTCAGTGAGTGAATGTGGGGCTCAGTGAGTGAGTGTGGGGCTCAGTGAGTGAGTGTGGGGCTCAGTGAGTGAGTGTGGGGCTCAGTGAGTGAGTGTGGGGCTCAGTGAGTTTAAGGCTCAGTGAGTGAGTGTGGGGCTCAGTGAGTGTGGGGCTCAGTGAATGTGTGACTCAGTGAGTGTGTGTGGGGCTCAGTGAGTGAGTGTGGCCTCAGTGAGTGCGGGGCTCAGTGAGTGCAGGGCTCAGTGAGTGTGGGTCTCAGTGAGTGTGGGGCTCAGTCAGTGTGGGGCTCAGTGAGTGAGTGTGTGGCTCAGTGTGTGTGGGGCTCAGTGAGTGAGTGTGGGTCTCAGTGAGTGTGTTGCTCAGTGAGTGTGGGGCTCTATGAGTGTGGGGCTCAGTGAGTGTAGGGCTCAGTGAGTGTGGGGTTCAGTGAGTGTGGGGCTCAGTGAGTGAGTGTGGGGCTCAGTAAGTGAGTGTGGGGCTCAGTGAGTGTGGGGCGCAGTGAGTGGGGGGCTCAATGAATGTGGGGATCAGTGAGTGAGTGTGGGGCTCAGTGAGTGTGGGGCTCAGTGAGTGAGTGTGGGGCTCAGTGAGTGTGGGACTCAGTAAGTGTGGGACTCAGTAAATGTGTGTGGGGCTCAGTGAGTGAGTGTGGAGCTCAGAGAGTGAGTGTGGGGCTCAGTCAGTGCGTGCGCGGCTCACTGAATGAGTGCGCGGCTCAGTGAGTGAGTGCGCGGCTCAGTGAGTGAGTGCGCGGCTCAGTGAGTGAGTGTGGGTCGCGGCTCAGTGAGTGAGTGTGGGTCTCAGTGAGTGTGGGGCTCATTGAGTGAGTGTGGGTCTCAGTGAGTGTGGGGCTCAGTAAGTGAGTGTGGGGCTCAGTGAGTGAGTGTGGGGTTCAGTGAGTGTGAGGCTCAGTGAGTGAGTGTGGGGCTCGGTGAGTGTGGGGCTCTATGAGTGTGGGGCTCAGTGAGCGAGTGTGGGGCTCCGTGAGTGAGTGTGGGGCTCAGTGAGTGGGGCTCAGTGAGTGTGTGTGGGGCTCAGTGAGTGAGTGTGGGGCTCAATGAATGAGTGTGGGGCTCAATGAATGAGTGTGGGGCTCAGTGAGAGTGGGGCGCAGTGAGTGTGGGGCTCAGTGAGTGTGTGTGGGGCTCAGTGAGTGAGTGTGCGGCTCAGTGAGTGAGTATGGGGCTCAGTGAGTGAGTGTGGGGCTCAGTGAGTGTAGAACTCAGTGAGTTAGTGTGGGGCTTAGTGAGTGAGTGTGGGGCTCAGTGAGTGTGGGGCTCAGTGAGTGAGTGTGGGGCTCAGTGAATGTGGGGCTCAGTGAGTGAGTGTGGGGCTCAGTGAGTGTGGGACTCAGTAAATGTGTGTGGGGCTCAGTAAGTGAGTGTGGGGCTCAGTGAGTGTGGAGCGCAGTGAGTGGGGGGGCTCAATGAATGTGGGGATCAGTGAGTGAGTGTGGGGCTCAGTGAGTGAGTGTGTGGCTCAGTGTGTGTGGGGCTCAGTGAGTGAGTGTGGGTCTCAGTGAGTGTGTTGCTCAGTGAGTGTGGGGCTCTATGAGTGTGGGGCACAGTGGGTGTGGGGCTCAGTGAGTGTGGGGCTCAGTGATTGAGTGTGGGGCTCTATGAGTGTGGGGCTCAGTGAGTGTGGGGCTCTATGAGTGTGGGGCTCTATGAGTGTGGGGCTCAGTGAGTGTGGGGCTCAGTGACTGATTGTGCAGCTCTATCAGTGTGGGGCTCAGTTTGTGTGGGGCTCAGTGAGTGTGGGGCTGAGTGAGTGTGGGGCTCTATGACTATGGGGCTCAGCGAGTGTGGGGCTCACTGAGTGAGTGTGAGACTCAGTGAGTGTGGGGCTCAGTGAGTGAGTGTGGGACTCAGTGAGTGTGGGGCTCAGTAAGTGAGTGTGGGGCTCCGTGTGTGAGTGTGGGGCTCTATGAGTGTGGGGCTCAGTGAGTGTGGGGCTGAGTGAGTGTGGGGCTGGCTGAGTGAGTGTGGAGCTCAGTGTGTGAGTGTGGGGCTCTATGAGTGTGGGGCTCAGTGAGTGTGGGGCTCATTTAGTGAGTGTGGGGCTCAGTGAGTGAGTGTGGGGCTCAGTGAGTGAGTGTGGGGCTCAGTGAGTGAGTGTGGGGCTCAGTGAGTGAGTGTGGGTCTCAGTGAGTGAGTGTGCGGCACAGTTAGTGAGTGTGGGGATCAGTGAGTTTGGGGCTCAGTAAGTGAGTGTGAGGCTCAGTAAGTGAGTGTGGGGCTCAGTGAGTGTGAGGCTCAGTGAGTGTGGGGCTCAGTGAGTGAATGTGGGGCTCAGTGAGTGAGTGTGGGGCTCAGTGAGTGAGTGTGGGGCTCAGTGAGTGAGTGTGGGGCTCAGTGAGTGAGTGTGGGGCTCAGTGAGTTTAAGGCTCAGTGAGTGAGTGTGGGGCTCAGTGAGTGTGGGGCTCAGTGAATGTGTGACTCAGTGAGTGTGTGTGGGGCTCAGTGAGTGAGTGTGGCCTCAGTGAGTGCGGGGCTCAGTGAGTGCAGGGCTCAGTGAGTGTGGGTCTCAGTGAGTGTGGGGCTCAGTCAGTGTGGGGCTCAGTGAGTGAGTGTGTGGCTCAGTGTGTGTGGGGCTCAGTGAGTGAGTGTGGGTCTCAGTGAGTGTGTTGCTCAGTGAGTGTGGGGCTCTATGAGTGTGGGGCTCAGTGAGTGTAGGGCTCAGTGAGTGTGGGGTTCAGTGAGTGTGGGGCTCAGTGAGTGAGTGTGGGGCTCAGTAAGTGAGTGTGGGGCTCAGTGAGTGTGGGGCGCAGTGAGTGGGGGGCTCAATGAATGTGGGGATCAGTGAGTGAGTGTGGGGCTCAGTGAGTGTGGGGCTCAGTGAGTGAGTGTGGGGCTCAGTGAGTGTGGGACTCAGTAAGTGTGGGACTCAGTAAATGTGTGTGGGGCTCAGTGAGTGAGTGTGGAGCTCAGAGAGTGAGTGTGGGGCTCAGTCAGTGCGTGCGCGGCTCACTGAATGAGTGCGCGGCTCAGTGAGTGAGTGCGCGGCTCAGTGAGTGAGTGCGCGGCTCAGTGAGTGAGTGTGGGTCGCGGCTCAGTGAGTGAGTGTGGGTCTCAGTGAGTGTGGGGCTCATTGAGTGAGTGTGGGTCTCAGTGAGTGTGGGGCTCAGTAAGTGAGTGTGGGGCTCAGTGAGTGAGTGTGGGGTTCAGTGAGTGTGAGGCTCAGTGAGTGAGTGTGGGGCTCGGTGAGTGTGGGGCTCTATGAGTGTGGGGCTCAGTGAGCGAGTGTGGGGCTCCGTGAGTGAGTGTGGGGCTCAGTGAGTGGGGCTCAGTGAGTGTGTGTGGGGCTCAATGAATGAGTGTGGGGCTCAATGAATGAGTGTGGGGCTCAGTGAGAGTGGGGCGCAGTGAGTGTGGGGCTCAGTGAGTGTGTGTGGGGCTCAGTGAGTGAGTGTGCGGCTCAGTGAGTGAGTATGGGGCTCAGTGAGTGAGTGTGGGGCTCAGTGAGTGTAGAACTCAGTGAGTTAGTGTGGGGCTTAGTGAGTGAGTGTGGGGCTCAGTGAGTGTGGGGCTCAGTGAGTGAGTGTGGGGCTCAGTGAATGTGGGGCTCAGTGAGTGAGTGTGGGGCTCAGTGAGTGTGGGGCTCAGTGAGTGTGGGACCCAGTGAATGTGTGGGGGGCTCAGTGACTGAGTGTGGAGCTCAGTGAGTGAGTGTGGGGCTAAGTGACTGAGTGTGGGTCGCGGCTCAGTGAGTGAGTGTGGGTCTCAGTGAGTGCGCGGCTCAGTGACTGAGTGTGGGTCGCGGCTCAGTGAGTGAGTGTGGGTCTCAGTGAGTGTGGGGCTCAGTGACTGAGTGTGGCGCTCAGTGAGTGTGGGCTCAGTGAGTGAGTGTAGGGCTCAGTGAGTGAGGGGCTCTATAAGTGTGGCGCTCAGTGAGTGTGGTGCTTAGTGAGTGTGGGGCTCAGTAAGTGTGGGGCTCAGTGAGTGAGTGTGGGGCTGAGTAAGTGTGGGGCTCAGTGTATGAGTGTGGGGCTCTATGAGTGTGGGGATCAATGAGTGTGAGGCTCAGTGAGTGTGGGGCTGAGTGAGTGTGGGGCTCCGTATGTGAGTGTGGGGCTCTATGAGTGTGGGGCTCAGTGAGTGTGGGGCTCAGTGAGTGAGTGTGGGGTTAAGTGAGTGTGGGATTCAGTGTGTGAGTGTGGGGCTCTATGAGTGTGGGGCTCAGTGAGTGAGTGTGGGGCTCAGTGGGTGTGGGGCTCAGTGAGTTGGGGCTCAGTGAATGAGTGTGGGGCTCAGTGAATGAGTGTGGGGCTCAGTGAATGAGTGTGGGGCTCAGTGAGTGTGGGTCTCAGTGAGTGAGTGTGGGTCTCAGTGAGTGAGTGTGGGGCTCAGTGAGTGAGTGTGGGGCTCAGTGAGTGAGTGTGGGGTACAGTGAGTGAGTGTGGGGCACAGTTAGTGAGTGTAGGGCTCAGTGAGTGTGAGGCTCACTGAGTGTGGGGCTCAGTGAGTGAATGTGGGGCTCAGTGAGTGAGTGTGGGGCCCAGTGAGTAAGTGTGGGGCTCAGTGAGTGTGGGGCTCAGTGAGTGAGTGTGGGGCTCAGTGAGTGAGTGTGGGGCTCAGTGAGTGTGGGGCTCAGTGGGTGTGGGGCTCAGTGAGTGTGGGGCTCAGTGAATGAGTGTGGGGCTCAGTGAATGTGGGTCGTAGTGAGTGAGTGTGAGGCTCAGTGAGTGAGTGTGGGGCTCAGTGAGTGTGGGTCTCTATGAGTGAGTGTAGGGCACAGTTAGTGAGTGTGGGGCTCAGTGAGTTTGGGGCTCAGTAAGTGAGTGTGGGGCTCAGTGAGTGTGAGGCTCAGTGAGTGTGGGGCTCAGTGAGTGAATGTGGGGCTCAGTGAGTGAGTGTGGGGCTCAGTGAGTGAGTGTGGCGCTCAGTGAGTGAGTGTGGGGCTCAGTGAGTGAGTGTGGGGCTCAGTGAGTTTAAGGCTCAGTGAGTGAGTGTGGGGCTCAGTGAGTGAGTGTGGGGCTCAGTGACTGTGGGGCTCAGTGAATGTGGGACTCAGTGAGTGTGTGTGGGGCTCAGTGAGTGAGTGTGGCCTCAGTGAGTGCGGGGCTCAGTGAGTGAGTGTGGGGCTCAGTGAGTGCGTGCGCAGCTCAGTGAGTGAATGTGGGTCTCAGTGAGTGTGGGGCTCAGTGAGTGAGTGTGGGGCTGAGTGTGTGTGGGGCTCAGTGAGTGCAGGGCTCAGTGAGTGTGGGTCTCAGTGAGTGTGGGGCTCAGTCAGTGTGGGGCTCAGTGAGTGAGTGTGTGGCTCAGTGTGTGTGGGGCTCAGTGAGTGAGTGTGGGTCTCAGTGAGTGTGTTGCTCAGTGAGTGTGGGGCTCTATGAGTGTGGGGCACAGTGGGTGTGGGGCTCAGTGAGTGTGGGGCTCAGTGATTGAGTGTGGGGCTCTATGAGTGTGGGGCTCAGTGAGTGTGGGGCTCTATGAGTGTGGGGCTCTATGAGTGTGGGGCTCAGTGAGTGTGGGGCTCAGTGACTGATTGTGCAGCTCTATCAGTGTGGGGCTCAGTTTGTGTGGGGCTCAGTGAGTGTGGGGCTGAGTGAGTGTGGGGCTCTATGACTATGGGGCTCAGCGAGTGTGGGGCTCACTGAGTGAGTGTGGGACTCAGTGAGTGTGGGGCTTAGTGAGTGAGTGTGGGACTCAGTGAGTGTGGGGCTTAGTAAGTGAGTGTGGGGCTCCGTGTGTGAGTGTGGGGCTCTATGAGTGTGGTGCTCAGTGAGTGTGGGGCTGAGTGAGTGTGGGGCTGGCTGAGTGAGTGTGGGGCTCAGTGTGTGAGTGTGGGGCTCTATGAGTGTGGGGAGCAGTGAGTGTGGGGCTCAGTGAGTGAGTGTGGGGCTCAGTGAGTGAGTGTGGGGCTCAGTGAGTGAGTGTGGGGCTCAGTGAGTGAGTGTGGGGCTCAGTGAGTGAGTGTGGGTCTCAGTGAGTGAGTGTGCGGCACAGTTAGTGAGTGTGGGGATCAGTGAGTTTGGGGCTCAGTAAGTGAGTGTGGGGCTCAGTGAGTGTGAGGCTCAGTGAGTGTGGGGCTCAGTGAGTGAATGTGGGGCTCAGTGAGTGAGTGTGGGGCTCAGTGAGTGAGTGTGGGGCTCAGTGAGTGAGTGTGGGGCTCAGTGAGTGAATGTGGGGCTCAGTGAGCTTAAGGCTCAGTGAGTGAGTGTGGGGCTCAGTGAGTGTGGGGCTCAGTGAATGTGGGACTCAGTGAGTGTGTGTGGGGCTCAGTGAGTGAGTGTGGCCTCAGTGAGTGCGGGGCTCAGTGAGTGTGGGTCTCAGTGAGTGTGGGGCTCAGTCAGTGTGGGGCTCAGTGAGTGAGTGTGTGGCTCAGTGTGTGTGGGGCTCAGTGAGTGAGTGTGGGTCTCAGTGAGTGTGTTGCTCAGTGAGTGTGGGGCTCTATGAGTGTGGGGCACAGTGGGTGTGGGGCTCAGTGAGTGTGGGGCTCAGTGATTGAGTGTGGGGCTCTATGAGTGTGGGGCTCAGTGAGTGTGGGGCTCTATGAGTGTGGGGCTCTATGAGTGTGGGGCTCAGTGAGTGTGGGGCTCAGTGACTGATTGTGCAGCTCTATCAGTGTGGGGCTCAGTTTGTGTGGGGCTCAGTGAGTGTGGGGCTGAGTGAGTGTGGGGCTCTATGACTATGGGGCTCAGCGAGTGTGGGGCTCACTGAGTGAGTGTGGGACTCAGTGAGTGTGGGGCTCAGTGAGTGAGTGTGGGACTCAGTGAGTGTGGGGCTCAGTAAGTGAGTGTGGGGCTCCGTGTGTGAGTGTGGGGCTCTATGAGTGTGGGGCTCAGTGAGTGTGGGGCTGAGTGAGTGTGGGGCTGGCTGAGTGAGTGTGGAGCTCAGTGTGTGAGTGTGGGGCTCTATGAGTGTGGGGCTCAGTGAGTGTGGGGCTCATTTAGTGAGTGTGGGGCTCAGTGAGTGAGTGTGGAGCTCAGTGAGTGAGTGTGGGGCTCAGTGAGTGAGTGTGGGGCTCAGTGAGTGAGTGTGGGTCTCAGTGAGTGAGTGTGCGGCACAGTTAGTGAGTGTGGGGATCAGTGAGTTTGGGGCTCAGTAAGTGAGTGTGAGGCTCAGTAAGTGAGTGTGGGGCTCAGTGAGTGTGAGGCTCAGTGAGTGTGGGGCTCAGTGAGTGAATGTGGGGCTCAGTGAGTGAGTGTGGGGCTCAGTGAGTGAGTGTGGGGCTCAGTGAGTGAGTGTGGGGCTCAGTGAGTGAGTGTGGGGCTCAGTGAGTTTAAGGCTCAGTGAGTGAGTGTGGGGCTCAGTGAGTGTGGGGCTCAGTGAATGTGTGACTCAGTGAGTGTGTGTGGGGCTCAGTGAGTGAGTGTGGCCTCAGTGAGTGCGGGGCTCAGTGAGTGCAGGGCTCAGTGAGTGTGGGTCTCAGTGAGTGTGGGGCTCAGTCAGTGTGGGGCTCAGTGAGTGAGTGTGTGGCTCAGTGTGTGTGGGGCTCAGTGAGTGAGTGTGGGTCTCAGTGAGTGTGTTGCTCAGTGAGTGTGGGGCTCTATGAGTGTGGGGCTCAGTGAGTGTAGGGCTCAGTGAGTGTGGGGTTCAGTGAGTGTGGGGCTCAGTGAGTGAGTGTGGGGCTCAGTAAGTGAGTGTGGGGCTCAGTGAGTGTGGGGCGCAGTGAGTGGGGGGGCTCAATGAATGTGGGGATCAGTGAGTGAGTGTGGGGCTCAGTGAGTGTGGGGCTCAGTGAGTGAGTGTGGGGCTCAGTGAGTGTGGGACTCAGTAAGTGTGGGACTCAGTAAATGTGTGTGGGGCTCAGTGAGTGAGTGTGGAGCTCAGAGAGTGAGTGTGGGGCTCAGTCAGTGCGTGCGCGGCTCACTGAATGAGTGCGCGGCTCAGTGAGTGAGTGCGCGGCTCAGTGAGTGAGTGCGCGGCTCAGTGAGTGAGTGTGGGTCGCGGCTCAGTGAGTGAGTGTGGGTCTCAGTGAGTGTGGGGCTCATTGAGTGAGTGTGGGTCTCAGTGAGTGTGGGGCTCAGTAAGTGAGTGTGGGGCTCAGTGAGTGAGTGTGGGGTTCAGTGAGTGTGAGGCTCAGTGAGTGAGTGTGGGGCTCGGTGAGTGTGGGGCTCTATGAGTGTGGGGCTCAGTGAGCGAGTGTAGGGCTCCGTGAGTGAGTGTGGGGCTCAGTGAGTGGGGCTCAGTGAGTGTGTGTGGGGCTCAGTGAGTGAGTGTGGGGCTCAATGAATGAGTGTGGGGCTCAATGAATGAGTGTGGGGCTCAGTGAGAGTGGGGCGCAGTGAGTGTGGGGCTCAGTGAGTGTGTGTGGGGCTCAGTGAGTGAGTGTGCGGCTCAGTGAGTGAGTATGGGGCTCAGTGAGTGAGTGTGGGGCTCAGTGAGTGTAGAACTCAGTGAGTTAGTGTGGGGCTTAGTGAGTGAGTGTGGGGCTCAGTGAGTGTGGGGCTCAGTGAGTGAGTGTGGGGCTCAGTGAATGTGGGGCTCAGTGAGTGAGTGTGGGGCTCAGTGAGTGTGGGGCTCAGTGAGTGTGGGATCCAGTGAATGTGTGGGGGGCTCAGTGACTGAGTGTGGAGCTCAGTGAGTGAGTGTGGGGCTCAGTGACTGAGTGTGGGTCGCGGCTCAGTGAGTGAGTGTGGGTCTCAGTGAGTGCGCGGCTCAGTGACTGAGTGTGGGTCGCGGCTCAGTGAGTGAGTGTGGGTCTCAGTGAGTGTGGGGCTCAGTGACTGAGTGTGGCGCTCAGTGAGTGTGGGCTCAGTGAGTGAGTGTGGGGCTCAGTGAGTGAGGGGCTCTATAAGTGTGGCGCTCAGTGAGTGTGGTGCTCAGTGAGTGTGGGGCTCAGTAAGTGTGGGGCTCAGTGAGTGAGTGTGGGGCTGAGTAAGTGTGGGGCTCAGTGTATGAGTGTGGGGCTCTATGAGTGTGGGGCTCAATGAGTGTGAGGCTCAGTGAGTGTGGGGCTGAGTGAGTGTGGGGCTCCGTATGTGAGTGTGGGGCTCTATGAGTGTGGGGCTCAGTGAGTGTGGGGCTCAGTGAGTGAGTGTGGGGTTAAGTGAGTGTGGGATTCAGTGTGTGAGTGTGGGGCTCTATGAGTGTGGGGCTCAGTGAGTGAGTGTGGGGCTCAGTGGGTGTGGGGCTCAGTGAGTTGGGGCTCAGTGAATGAGTGTGGGGCTCAGTGAATGAGTGTGGGGCTCAGTGAATGAGTGTGGGGCTCAGTGAGTGTGGGTCTCAGTGAGTGAGTGTGGGGCTCAGTGAGTGAGTGTGGGGCTCAGTGAGTGAGTGTGGGGTACAGTGAGTGAGTGTGGGGCACAGTTAGTGAGTGTAGGGCTCAGTGAGTGTGAGGCTCACTGAGTGTGGGGCTCAGTGAGTGAATGTGGGGCTCAGTGAGTGAGTGTGGGGCTCAGTGAGTAAGTGTGGGGCTCAGTGAGTGTGGGGCTCAGTGAGTGAGTGTGGGGCTCAGTGAGTGAGTGTGGGGCTCAGTGGGTGTGGGGCTCAGTGAGTGTGGGGCTCAGTGAATGAGTGTGGGGCTCAGTGAATGTGGGTCGTAGTGAGTGAGTGTGAGGCTCAGTGAGTGAGTGTGGGGCTCAGTGAGTGTGGGTCTCTATGAGTGAGTGTAGGGCACAGTTAGTGAGTGTGGGGCTCAGTGAGTTTGGGGCTCAGTAAGTGAGTGTGGGGCTCAGTGAGTGTGAGGCTCAGTGAGTGTGGGGCTCAGTGAGTGAATGTGGGGCTCAGTGAGTGAGTGTGGGGCTCAGTGAGTGAGTGTGGCGCTCAGTGAGTGAGTGTGGGGCTCAGTGAGTGAGTGTGGGGCTCAGTGAGTTTAAGGCTCAGTGAGTGAGTGTGGGGCTCAGTGAGTGAGTGTGGGGCTCAGTGACTGTGGGGCTCAGTGAATGTGGGACTCAGTGAGTGTGTGTGGGGCTCAGTGAGTGAGTGTGGCCTCAGTGAGTGCGGGGCTCAGTGAGTGAGTGTGGGGCTCAGTGAGTGCGTGCGCAGCTCAGTGAGTGAATGTGGGTCTCAGTGAGTGTGGGGCTCAGTGAGTGAGTGTGGGGCTGAGTGTGTGTGGGGCTCAGTGAGTGCAGGGCTCAGTGAGTGTGGGTCTCAGTGAGTGTGGGGCTCAGTCAGTGTGGGGCTCAGTGAGTGAGTGTGTGGCTCAGTGTGTGTGGGGCTCAGTGAGTGAGTGTGGGTCTCAGTGAGTGTGTTGCTCAGTGAGTGTGGGGCTCTATGAGTGTGGGGCACAGTGGGTGTGGGGCTCAGTGAGTGTGGGGCTCAGTGATTGAGTGTGGGGCTCTATGAGTGTGGGGCTCAGTGAGTGTGGGGCTCTATGAGTGTGGGGCTCTATGAGTGTGGGGCTCAGTGAGTGTGTGGCTCAGTGACTGATTGTGCAGCTCTATCAGTGTGGGGCTCAGTTTGTGTGGGGCTCAGTGAGTGTGGGGCTGAGTGAGTGTGGGGCTCTATGACTATGGGGCTCAGCGAGTGTGGGGCTCACTGAGTGAGTGTGGGACTCAGTGAGTGTGGGGCTTAGTGAGTGAGTGTGGGACTCAGTGAGTGTGGGGCTTAGTAAGTGAGTGTGGGGCTCCGTGTGTGAGTGTGGGGCTCTATGAGTGTGGGGCTCAGTGAGTGTGGGGCTGAGTGAGTGTGGGGCTGGCTGAGTGAGTGTGGGGCTCAGTGTGTGAGTGTGGGGCTCTATGAGTGTGGGGAGCAGTGAGTGTGGGGCTCAGTGAGTGAGTGTGGGGCTCAGTGAGTGAGTGTGGGGCTCAGTGAGTGAGTGTGGGGCTCAGTGAGTGAGTGTGGGGCTCAGTGAGTGAGTGTGGGTCTCAGTGAGTGAGTGTGCGGCACAGTTAGTGAGTGTGGGGATCAGTGAGTTTGGGGGCTCAGTAAGTGAGTGTGGGGCTCAGTGAGTGTGAGGCTCAGTGAGTGTGGGGCTCAGTGAGTGAATGTGGGGCTCAGTGAGTGAGTGTGGGGCTCAGTGAGTGAGTGTGGGGCTCAGTGAGTGAGTGTGGGGCTCAGTGAGTGAATGTGGGGCTCAGTGAGTTTAAGGCTCAGTGAGTGAGTGTGGGGCTCAGTGAGTGTGGGGCTCAGTGAATGTGGGACTCAGTGAGTGTGTGTGGGGCTCAGTGAGTGAGTGTGGCCTCAGTGAGTGCGGGGCTCAGTGAGTGCAGGGCTCAGTGAGTGTGGGTCTCAGTGAGTGTGGGGCTCAGTCAGTGTGGGGCTCAGTGAGTGAGTGTGTGGCTCAGTGTGTGTGGGGCTCAGTGAGTGAGTGTGGGTCTCAGTGAGTGTGTTGCTCAGTGAGTGTGGGGCTCTATGAGTGTGGAAATCAGTGAGTGTAGGGCTCAGTGAGTGTGGGGTTCAGTGAGTGTGGGGCTCAGTGATTGAGTGTGATGCTCTATGAGTGTGGGGCTCAGTGAGTGTGGGGCTCTGTGAGTGTGGGGCTCTATGAGTGTGGGGCTCAGTGAGTGTGGGGCTCAGTGACTGATTGTGCAGCTCTATCAGTGTGGGGCTCAGTTTGTGTGGGGCTTAGTGAGTGTTGGGCTGAGTGAGTGTGGGGCTCTATGACTATGGGTGTCAGCGAGTGTGGGGCTCACTGAGTGAATGTGGGGCTCAGTGAGTGAGTGTGGGACTCAGTGAGTGTGGGGCTCAGTGAGTGAGTGTGGGGCTCCGTGTGTGAGTGTGGGGCTCTATGAGTGTGGGGCTTGGTGAGTGTGGGGCTGAGTGAGTGTGGGGCTGAGTGAGTGTGGGGCTGAGTGAGTGTGGGGCTGAGTGTGTGAGTGTGGGGCTCTATGAGTGTGGGACTCAGTGAGAGTGTGGCTCAGTGAGTGAGTGTGAGGCTGAGTTAGTGTGGGGCTCTATGAGTGTGGGGCTCAGTGAGTGTGGGGCTGAGTGAGTGTAAGGCTCAGTGTGTGAGTGTGGGGCTCTATGAGTGTGGGATTCAGTGAGAGTGTGGCTCAGTGAGTGAGTGTGGGGCTCTATGAGTGTGGGGCTCAGTGAGTGTGAGGCTCAGTGAGTGAGTGTGGGGCTCAGTCAGTGAGTGTGGGGCTCAGTTAGTGAGTGTGGGGCTCAGTGAGTTAGTGTGGAGCTCAGTGAGTGTGGGACTCAGTGAGTGTGGGGTTCTGTGAGTGAGTGTGGGGCTCAGTGAGTGAGTGTGGGCCTCAGTGAGTGTGGGTCTTAGTGACTGTGGGGCTCAGTGAGTGAGTGTGCGGCTCAGTGAGTGAGTGTGGGGCTCAGTGAGTGTGGGTCTCGGTGAGTGAGTGTGGGGCACAGTGAGTGTGGGTCTCAGTGAGTGAGTGTAGGGATCAGTGAGTGTGGGGCTCAGTGAGTGAGGGGCTCAGTGAGTGAGTGTGGGGCTCAGTGGAGTGAGTGTAGGGCTCAGTGAGTGAATGTGGGGCTCAGTGAGTGTGGGTCTCAGTAAGTGAGTGTAGGGCTCAGTGAATGTGGGGCTCAGTGAGTGTGGGACTCAGTGAGTGTGGGGTTCTGTGAGTGAGTGTGGGGCTCAGTGAGTGAGTGTGGGCCTCAGTGAGTGTGGGTCTTAGTGACTGTGGGGCTCAGTGAGTGAGTGTGCGGCTCAGTGAGTGAGTGTGGGGCTCAGTGAGTGTGGGTCTCGGTGAGTGAGTGTGGGGGCACAGTGAGTGTGGGTCTCAGTGAGTGAGTGTAGGGATCAGTGAGTGTGGGGCTCAGTGAGTGAGGGGCTCAGTGAGTGAGTGTGGGGCTCAGTGTGTGAGTGTGGGGCTCAGTGAGTGAGTGTGAGGCTCAGTATGAGAGTGTGGGGTTCAGTGAGTGAGTGTGGGCCTTAGTGAGTGTGTGGGGCTCAGTGAGTGTGGGGCTCAGTGAGTGAGGGGCTCAGTGAGTGAGTGTGGGGCTCAGTGTGTGAGTGTGGGGCTCAGTGAGTGAGTGTGGGGCTCAGTGTGAGAGTGTGGGGCTCAGTGAGTGAGTGTGGGGCTCAGTGAGTGAGTGTCGGGCTCAGTGAGTGTGGGGTTCAGTGAGTGAGTGTGGGGCTCAGTGAGTTTGGGGACAGTGAGTGAGTTGGGGGACAGTGAGTGAGTGTGGGGCTCAGTGAGTGTGTGTGGGGCTCAGTGAGTGTGGGGGGTCAGTGAGTGAGGGGCTCAGTGTGTGAGTCTGGGGCTCAGTGAGTGAGGGGCTCAGTGTGTGAGTGTGGGGCTCAGTGAGTGAGTTTAGGGCTCAGTCTGTGAGTGTGGGGCTCAGTGAGTGAGTGTGGGGCTCAGTGTGTGAGTGTGGGGCTCAGTGAGTGAGTGTGGGGCTCAGTGAGTGAGTGTGGGGCTCAGTGAGTGTGTTGTTCAGTGAGTGAGTGTGGGGCTCAGTGAGTTTGGGGACAGTGAGTGAGTTGGGGGACAGTGAGTGAGTGTGGGGCTCAGTGAGTGAGGGGCTCAGTGTGTGAGTGTGGGGCTCAGTGAGTGTGGGGCTCAGTGAGTGAGTGTGGGGCTCAGTGAGTGTGGGGCTCAGTGAGTGTGGGGCTCAGTGAGTGTGGGGCTCAGTGAGTGTGGGGCTCAGTGAGTGAGTGTGGAGCTCAATGAGTGAGTTAGGGGGACAATGAGTGAGTGTGGGGCTCAGTGAGTGTGTGTGGGGCTCAGTGAGTGTGGGGCTCAGTGAGTGAGGGGCTCAGTGTGTGAGTCTGGGGCTCAGTGAGTGTGGGGCTCAGTGAGTGAGTGTGGGACCCAGTCAGTGAGTGTGGGGCTCAGTGAGTGAGGGGCTCAGTATGTGAGTCTGGGGCTCAGTGAGTGTGGGTCTCAGTGAGTGTGGGGCTCAGTGGGTGTGGATGTGGTGGAGAGAGGACTGCTGTGGAGGTTATGTTTCACATAATAAAGGAAGGTAAGATGACGTTCCGTGCTTGAGAAGGGAGCGGTATGGATAGTTCACCTTTCTAGCCCGAAACTGTTAGCCAATACACAACAGGCAAGACAAAGGACAGAGCACAGATGAAGGACAGAGACCGACTGTCAATCGTGTTCGCCTGAACCCGTCTTCACGGACTGGCAGCTCGTCAAGTGGGACCCTCACACAACCAGCTTTATTCCGTTCAGTGTTCCGTGTCGACACTCTATTATTGCTGTCGGTAAACACATTTTTTTTTCTTTCTTTCATTGACCGTCTCCCACATGCACTCTCTATAATTGGCATGTTATGAGAAGTGATGGCACATAGAGATAAGAAGAGATGGCACAGAGTTATGTGGTTTTCAACAGTAACAGTATAATGAATACAGGGATGAGTGTGTTGTAACAATAGGTAACAATGCTGGAAACAAGTGACAGAATATGCTGTAACAATAGGTAACAGATGGAAACAAGGGACAGAATATGCTGTAACAATAGGTAACAAAGATGGAAACAAGGGACAGAACAAGCTGTAACAATAGGTAACAAAGATGGAAACAAGGGACAGAACAAGCTGTAACAATAGGTAACAAAGATGGAAACAAGGGACAGACATGCTGTGACAATAGGTTACAAAGATGGAAATAAGGGACAGAACAAGCTGTAACAATAGGTAACAAAGATGGAAATAAGGGACAGAACAAGCTGTAACAATAGGTAACAAAGATGGAAACAAGGGACAGAACAAGCTGTAACAATAGGTAACAAAGATGGAAACAAGGGACAGAACAAGCTGTAACAATAGGTAACAAAGATGGAAACAAGGGACAGAACAAGCTGTAACAATATGTAACAATGCTGGAAACAAGGGACAGACATGCTGTGACAATAGGTTACAAAGATGGAAACTTGGGAGAGACACGCTGTTACAATAGGTAACAATGCTGGAAACAAGGGACAGACATGCTGTAACAATGTTTAGCTGTTTTAACACTTCTATCCCTGACAACGGCCAATGGCACAACTGATGAACAGGTCGCGGAGATGGTTAAGCGTCTCCGCTAGCAGTCAAGACACATGATGGTGATAGCCTTCCACTGATCCACAACTAGGTCATTTAACTTCCCTATACGATCCGGCCCGGCATGGATCCTACCCGGTCACATAGCACAAGATATCAATACGTTTCTGGCTGCATGACGTCATATTGGTCATCTGTTCTTACTGTCAGAGGGCAACTGAGACACGAGTCAGGCACACTATACTGACCAGGGGGAACTGAGACACGAGTTAGGCACAACATACTGACCAGGGAGGACTGAGACACGAGTCAGGCACAACATACTGACCAGGGGGGACTGAGACACGAGTCAGGCACAACATACTGACCAGGGGGGACTGAGACACGAGTCAGGCACAACATACTGACCAGGGGGGACTGAGACACGAGTCAGGCACAACATACTGACCAGGGAGGACTGAGACACGAGTCCAGTCAGGCACACCATACTGACCGGGGGGACTGAGACACGAGTCAGGCACAACATACTGACCAGGGGGAACTGAGACACGAGTCAGGCACACCATACTGACCAGGGGGAACTGAGACACGAGTCAGGCACAACATACTGACCAGGGGGGGGCTGAGACAAGAGTCAGGCACAACATACTAACCAGGGGGGACTGAGACACGAGTCAGGCACAACATACTCCACAAATGTGAGAATATATTAACTCCACCAATGTGAGAAGAAATTAACTCCACCAATGTGAGAAGATATTAACTCCACCAATGTGAGAAGATATTAACTCCACCAATGTGAGAGGATATTAACTCCACCAATGTGAGAAGAAATTAACTCCACCAATGTGAGAAGATATTAACTCCACCAATGTGAGAAGAAATTAACTCCACCAATGTGAGAAGATATTAACTCCACCAATGTGAGAATATATTAACTCCACCAATGTGAGAAGATATTAACTCCACCAATGTGAGAACATGAAAGGCCTCCCCTTTCCCTCCCCTCGAGACAACACACAACAGATCAGTTGTTACGTAGCTAAATCCCTTTCAACAAGCCAGCACACAATAGATCAGATTTGTAGAAATCAGGTAAACGTTCAGATCTGTAGATATATCTCACCAACAGACCACAATATAGCTCAGATCTGTAGTAAGCACGTAATCGTTCCGATGTTCGATCTGTCTGTAAGCTTTCAGCACCACACCAGCTGATCACATGTAGTCACGACGCACCGGGATAAAGCACATTAGAACACGTTCTATATATTATGATATCAACCATTTGGAAGTAGCCATCTATTCGTACCTTCAAATGAGAAGGACAGCAGCCAGAATCATCGTCCACCTTGCTTGAAGTTGTTACCTTCCATCCAACACACTACACGAACTCTGAATCCCCGCTAGCAACACCACTGCCCTATCTTTAGCACGGTAGTTCAATGAAACCTAAGCACAACACATTCCACTGTAACTCTAGCCAGTCGTGCAGTCGGGCTGGCACACAAACACTCGTCTCTGACGCGCGACTACACCACCAATGACTCATAGTTGCAAACGTTTGAAAGACAAATATTGAAAACAGCTGACTGCCAGGAGTCAATGACAGCTACTAACTAGATGACGCCAGCTTGTGAATGAAAAGTGTGCACGCAGTGTTCCTTCTACCTGTCTCTGCCACCTGCCGGCACACACCAGTCGCCTGTTCCAGTACGCACCTAACAAACAACGTTTCTGAACGTCCTAGCCAATGTGCTCATGTTTGTATGACTTCACATACGTATTTCCGTGCAGACAAAAAGGACATAGAAATGGCCTGAAAGCAGCTCGGATGTCAACTGACGGCCATAAATAATCACCACAGCTTGACACATTAAACTATCTTTTGTGGGGTAGAACAAATGATGATTGGACTTTCAGTAGACTAGTCACAACTACACGCTCTATGTATCAGTTTACCTGGGCGATCGCACAAGCTAGGCACACCTTCGTGGAACAGATGGCCAATGACACACAAGGACTCAACACAACCTGTGCAGCTATCAGTTGTACAATAATGATGTTGGCCAAGAGATGTCCCACCGATACGTCCCTCCCCTCTTCTCTGGCTAGCATGTTTGCGCGCGTGCGCGCGTGCGCACACACACAATACCGGTACACACCAGAACACACACACACCCAAACACACACATACCCGTACATATTCACACATACATCCGAACACACACACCCAAACACACACACAACCACACCCGAACACACACCCACCCGAACACACTGACACCCGAACACCACACACACCCGAACAACACACATACACCCAAACAACACACACATACATCCAAACAACACACACACCCAAACAACACACACACATAAACAACACACACACCCGAACAACACACACACACACCCGAACAACACACACACACACCCGAACAACATACACACATGCCCGAACACAGACACCCGAACAACACAAACATACACACCAGAACACAAACATCCAAACACACGCATACCCGTACACACACACCCAAACACACACACAACCACACCCGAACACACACCCACCCGAACACACTGACACCCGAACACCACACACACACACCCGAACAACACACACATACACACACACCCGAACAACACACACACACCCGAACAACACACACACGCCCGAACACACACACACCCGAACACACACACACAGCACAAAGATTAACCACATTCGTGTTATAATGACAACAGTCATGTTTTATTGAGACAAGATATTGAACAATGAATTGTGTCAGACAACTGGCATCCAGTAAGTCAGTGATACAAGGTGGGGCGTCCTGCCACTAGTTAATGTCCGACGGGATCTTTGTGTATGACAAGGTTAACAATACCACCATAGCCCTACAGAGAGCATGTCGTAAGAGGCGACTAGCTGTGTGACATGGCATAACACCTGCCATAGTTAGGTGGTTTGTTACGAGCAGCATAGATGGCGCCTAACAGGCTGCGGGTCTTCTTTGCTCTAGTTTTTGAGTCTATTAAGATAGACTCACACATCGGTTAATTACCCTACGCGACCCTTGTCCCAACGTAGCGGAGAAATAAGCTGCTCGAGCCTAGCCCGCTAAGCAGGATGTCCTCTTCCCACCTACATCCAGCTCATACCAGAGCTGGGACATGCACAGGGGCATCTGCCACTGTAGAAGTACAGGTCGACTAGGTGGGACATGCACAGGGGCATCTGCCACTGTAGAAGTACAGGTCGACTAGGTGGGACATGCACAGGGGCATCTGCCACTGTAGAAGTACAGGTCGACTAGGTGGGACATGCACAGGGGCATCTGCCACTGTAGAAGTACAGGTCGACTAGGTGGGACATGCACAGGGGCATCTGCCACTGTAGAAGTACAGGTCGACAAGGTGGGACATGCACAGGGCCATCTGCCACTGTAGAAGTACAGGTCGACTAGGTGGGACATGCACAGGGCCATCTGCCACTGTAGAAGTACAGGTCGACTAGGTGGGACATGCACAGGGCCATCTGCCACTGTAGAAGTACAGGTCGACTAGGTGGGACATGCACAGGGCCATATGCCACTGTAGAAGTACAGGTCGACTAGGAACTATGACGAGACACTTGCTAGCACCCATAGACGACACGTCTGTACACAGGTCCGCTGTATGTGTAAGCCGCCTGTCAGAAATCCGTGCACACTAGAAAGGGACGTAACCACATATTTCTCACGTTAAGGAAAACTATTAACAAGCTGGCTGCCTCCCTTATTGCAAGCGCTTCCTTCGTTCGTTCTCAATCTCCTGCTACCAAGGTTGATATCTGACCTTGACGCTCATCCAAAAGTTACTCTCACATACACACATGAGACACCTTACACTCACAGACACACATGAGATACCTTACTCTCACATACACACATGAGACACCTTACTCTCACATACACACATGAGACACCTTACTCTCACATACACACATGAGACACCTTACACTCACAGACACACATGAGATACCTTACTCTCACATACACACATGAGACACCTTACACTCACATACACACATGAGATACCTTACTCTCACATACACACATGAGACACCTTACTCTCACATACACACATGAGACACCTTACTCTCACATACACACATGAGACACCTTACTCTCACATACACACATGAGACACCTTACTCTCACATACACACATGAGAAACCTTACACTCACAGACACACATGAGACACCTTACACTCACAGACACACATGAGACACCTTACACTCACATACACACATGAGACACCTTACTCTCACATACACACATGAGACACCTTACTCTCACATACACACATGAGAAACCTTACACTCACATACACACATGAGACACCTTACACTCACATACACACATGAGATACCTTACTCTCACAGACACACTGAGACACCTTACTCTCACATACACACATGAAGATACCTTATTCTCACAGACACACATGAGACACCTTACTCTCACAGACACACATGAGATACCTTACTCTCACAGACACACGTGAGATACCTTACTCTCACAGACACACATGAGATACCTTACTCTCTCAGACACCTTACTCCTCACAGACACATCTTACTCTCACAGACACACCTCACTCTCACAGACACACCTGAGACACCTTGTTACCTGTCTGTTACTCTCAGACATGAGTGACCAGACTCCCAACAGTCTCCATCAAAGCCATGTACACAAGTGATGTCATTAATCTCCATCAAATCCATGTACACAAGTGATGTCATTAATCTCCATCAAAGCCATGTACACAAGTGATGTCATTAATCTCCATCAAATCCATGTACACAAGTGATGTCATTAATCTCCATCAAATCCATGTACACAAGTGATGTCATTAATCTCCATCAAATCCATGTACACAAGTGATGTCATTAATCTCCATCAAATCCATGTACCCAAGTGATGTCATTAATCTCCATCAAATCCATGTACACAAGTGATGTCATTAATCTCCATCAAATCCATGTACACAAGTGATGTCATTAATCTCCATCAAATCCATGTACACAAGTGATGTCATTAATCTCCATCAAATCCATGTACACAAGTGATGTCATTAATCTCCATCAAATCCATGTACACAAGTGATGTCATTAATCTCCATCAAATCCATGTACACAAGTGATGTCATTAATCTCCATCAAATCCATGTACACAAGTGATGTCATTAATCTCTCAGCAGCTCTCCAACGACCCGTTGCCTTGAACTTCACTATTAATCAATCTCTACACTCTTTCTGTGGTGGTGGCACGTGGTCCTTCTCAGGTGGTGGTGGCATGTGGTCCCTCTCAGGTGGTGGTGGCATGTGGTCCCTCTCTGGTGGTGGCACGTGGTCCCTCTCAGGTGGTGGTGGCATGTGGTCCCTCTCAGGTGGTGGCACGTGGTCCCTCTCAGGTGGTGGCATGTGGTCCCTCTCAGGTGGTGGCATGTGGTCCCTCTCAGGTGGTGGCATGTGGTCCCTCTCAGGTGGTGGTGGCATGTGGTCCCTCTCAGGTGGTGGTGGCATGTGGTCCCTCTCAGGTGGTGGTGGCATGTGGTCCCTCTCAGGTGGTGGTGGCATGTGGTCCCTCTCAGGTGGTGGCATGTGGTCCCTCTCAGGTGGTGGTGGCATGTGGTCCCTCTCAGGTGGTGGTGGCATGTGGTCCCTCTCAGGTGGTGGTTGCATGTGGTCCCTCTCAGGTGGTGGCATGTGGTCCCTCTCAGGTGGTGGTGGCATGTGGTCCCTCTCAGGTGGTGGTGGCACGAGGTCCCTCTCAGGAACACCACCTTCAGAGACTTGCCACATCCTGGGCCTGTTCTGGAAGAAAGACAAACAAGGACTGTAGGACTCACATACAGTTATACGAGTGGTCCTCGATCAATCAGACCATGTGACGCACAATGCTCTAAGACTTCTAATGTTCCCTAATTTCAACAAAGACAGAAATTATGACTTAAGTCATGCCCTGATCACACAATAACTGATCATTCCATACAATTAATTAATGTTACATAAGACCTGGTTACATGATTTGTCAATAACAATAGGGTGACACATCGGCCTGACATCTTATCACAGTACAGTAGGGCTCCTCAATATTACAGTAGGGCCCCTCAGTGTTACAATAGGACCTCTCAATGTTAGAGTATGTAGGGCCTATCAATGTTACAGTACAGTAGGGCCCCTCAATGTTACACTACAGTAGGGCTTCTCAATGTTACACTACAGTAGGGCCTCTCAATGTTACACTACAGTAGGGCCTCTCAATGTTACACTAGGGCCCCTCAATGTTACACTACAGTAGTGCCTCTCAATATTACAGTAGGGCCCCTCAGTGTTACAGTACAGTAGGCCCTCTCAATGTTAGAGTATGTAGGGCCTATAAATTTTACAGTACAGTAGGGCCCCTCAGTGTTACAGTACAGTAGAGCCTCTCAATGTTACAGTACAGTAGGACCCCTCAATGTTACAGTACAGTAGGGCCTCTCAATGTTACAGTAGGACCTCTTAATGTTACAGAAGGGCCCCTCAATGTTACAGTACAGTAGAGCCTCTCAATGTTACAGTACAGTATGACCTCTCAATCTTACAGTAGGGCCTCTCAATGTTACAGTACAGTATGGCCTATTAATGTCACAGTAGGGCCCATCAATTTTACAGTAGGGCCATTCAATGTTACAGTAGGACCCATCAATATTACAGTTGGGCATCTCAATGTTACAGTAGGACCTCTCAATGTTACAGTGGGACCTCTCAATGTTACAGTAGGACGTCTCAATGGTACAGTAGGACCTCTCAGTGTTACAGTAGGGCCTATCAATGTTACAGTAGGACCTCTAAATGTTACAATAGGACCTCTCAATGTTACAGTACAGTAGGGCCTCTCAATGTTGGAGTAGTGCCCCTTAATGTTACAGTAGGGCCTATCAATGTTACAGTAGGGCATCTCAATGTTACAGTAGGACCTTTCAATGTTACAGTAGGACCTCTCAATGTGACAGTAGGGCCTATCAATGTTCCAGTAGGACCTCTCAATGTTACAGTAGGACCTCTCAATGTTACAGTAGGACCTCTCAATGTTACAGTAGGACCCCTCAATGTTACAGTAGGACCTCTCAATGTTACAGTAGGACCAGTGTTGAAGGAAATGTAAAGTGTTACACAACTCAAGTCAACAGTTTTATATGTAGAATGTCACACCAGACAAATTGACAGTTTTAAGAAAATTGAAAACAGTACATCATTTTAAAGACAACCATTTATTGATGAAAGCAGTCTCCATGATCTGTCTGATGAAAGCAGTCTCTGTCTGATGAAAGTAGTCTCTGTGATGAAAGCAGTCTCTGTCTGATGAAAGCAGTCTCCATGATCTGTCTGATGAAAGCAGTCTCCATGATCTGTCTGATGAAAGCAGTCTCTGTCTGATGAAAGTAGTCTCTGTGATGAAAGCAGTCTCTGTCTGATGAAAGCAGTGTCCGTCAGATGAAAGCAGTCTCTGTCTGATGAAAGCAGTCTGTCTGATGAAAGCAGTCTCAGTGAGCTGTCTGATGAAAGCAGTCTCCGTGAGCTGTCTGATGAAAGCAGTCTCCGTGAGCTGTCTGATGAAAGCAGTCTTTGTCTAATGAAAGCAGTCTCTGTCTGATGAAAGCTGTATCCGTGAGCTGTCTGATGAAAGCAGTCTGTCTGAAGAAAGCAGTCTCCGTGAGCTGTCTGATGAAAGCAGTCTCTGTGAGCTGTCTGATGCAGTCTCTGTGAGCTGTCTGATGAAAGCAGTCTCTGTCTGATGAAAACAGTCTCTGTCTGATGAAAGCAGTCACCGTGAGCTGTCTGATGAAAGCAGTCTCAGTGAGCTATCTGATGAAAGCAGTCTCCGTGAGCTGTCCTGTCTGATGAAAGCAGTCTCTGTGAGCTGTCTGATGAAAGCAGTCTCCGTGAGCTGTCTGATGAAAACAGTCTCTGTCTGATGAAAGCAGTCTCTGTGAGCTGTCTGATGAAAGCAGTCTCTGTGAGCTGTCTGATGAAAGCAGTCTCTGTCTGATGAAAGCAATCTCCGTGAGCTATCTCATGAAAGCAGTCTCCGTGAACTGTCTGATGATGAAAGCAGTCTCCGCGAGCTATCTGATGAAAGCAGTCTCCGTGAGCTATCTTATGAAAGCAGTCTGTCTGATGAAAGCAGTATGTCTGATGAAAGCAGTCTGTCTGATGAAAGCAGTCTGTCTGATGAAAGCAGTCTGTCTGATGAAAGCAGTCTCCGTGAGCTGTCTGATGAAAGCAGTCTCCGTGAGCTATCTGATGAAAGCAGTCTCCGTGAGCTATCTGATGAAAGCAGTCTCCGTGAGCTATCTGATGAAAGCAGTCTCCGTGAGCTATCTGATGAAAGCAGTCTGTCTGATGAAAGCAGTCTGTCTGATGAAAGCAGTCTGTCTGATGAAAGCAGTCTCTGTCTGATGAAAGCAGTCTCTGTCTGATGAAAGCAGTCTCTGTGAGCTGTCTGATGAAAGCAGTCTCTGTGAGCTGTCTGATGAAAGCAGTCTCTGTGAGCTGTCTGATGAAAGCAGTCTCTGTGAGCTGTCTGATGAAAGCAGTCTCCGTGAGCTTTCTGATAAAAGTAGTCTCTGTGAGCTGTCTGATGAAAGCAGTCTCCGTGAGCTGTCTGATGAAAGCAGTCTCTGTGAGCTGTCTGATGAAAGCAGTCTCTGTGAGCTGTCTGATAAAAGTAGTCTCTGTGAGCTGTCTGATGAAAGCAGTCTCCGTGAGCTGTCTGATGAAAGCAGTCTCCGTGAGCTGTCTGATGAAAGCAGTCTCTGTGAGCTGTCTGATGAAAGCAGTCTGTCTGATGAAAGCAGTCTCCGTGAGCTGTCTGATGAAAGCAGTCTCCGTGAGCTGTCTGATGAAAGCAGTCTCCGTGAGCTGTCTGATGAAAGCAGTCTCTGTGAGCTGTCTGATGAAAGCAGTCTGTCTGATGAAAGCAGTCTCCGTGAGCTGTCTGATGAAAGCAGTCTCTGTGAGCTGTCTGATGAAAGCAGTCTCCATGAGCTGTCTGATGAAAGCAGTCTCTGTGAGCTGTCTGATGAAAGCAGTCTGTCTGATGAAAGCAGTCTCCGTGAGCTGTCTGATAAAAGTAGTCTCCGTGAGCTGTCTGATGAAAGCAATCTCTGTGAGCTGTCTGATGAAAGCAGTCTCCATGAGTTGTCTGATAAAAGTAGTCTCCATGAGCTGTCTGATGTCATAGAAAGTGGTGGATGCACTAGGCAGCAGATAGTCGGGAGTGGACGGACAACTCTTCTATAGTTTAGTCATTTGGTTGTTCAAGAAGAGTAAACAATGTCAGACTTGACATGACAGCTTAGTCACAAACAAACTGCTTTGGCTGTTGGTTTAAGATTCGGATGACAATATTTGAAGGTAAACTGTCTGCAATCTATATGTTTTTAACTTTTGTCTGGTGTTTCAATGTCTCAATTTTGTTTGGACTTTTTAGGTCCAGGTCTGAATTTTGTCTGGTTATTTTAGGTCAAGGTCTGAATTTTGTCTGGTTATTTTAGATCAATGTCTGAATTCTGTCTGGTTATTTTAGGTCAAGGTCTGAATTTTGTCTGGATTTTTTAGGTCTAGGTCTGAATTTGATCTTATGTTTTTAGGTCTAGTTCACAATATTGTCTAGTGTTTTTGCATCTGGGTCTGAATTTTGTCTGGTGTTTCTAAGGTCTCAATTTTATCTGATGTATTTAAGTCTAGGTCTCAATTTTGTCCTGGTGTTTTTGGGTCTGAATTTTGTCTGGTGTTTTTAGGTCAAGGTTTAAATTTTGTCTGGTGTTTTTAGGTCAAGGTTTAAATTTTGTCTGGTGTTTTTAGGTCAAGGTTTAAATTTTGTCTGGTGTTTTTAGGTCAAAGTTTAAATTTTGTCTGTTGTTTTTAGGTCTAGGTCTAAATTTTGTCTGGTGTTTTTAGGTCTAGGTCTAAATTTTGTCTGGTATTTTTGGGTCTACATTTTGTATGGTATTTTTGTGGTCTAGGTCTTAATTGTGCCTGGCGTTTTTAAGCTCTCAATTTTGTCTGGTGTTTTTAGATCTAGGTCTAAATTTTGTCTGGTGTTTTTATGTCTAGGTCACAATTATGTCTGGTGTTTTGGGGTTTGAATTTGGTTTTTGTTTTTAGTTCTCAATTTTGTCTGGTGTTTTGGGGTCTGAATTTTGTCTGGCGTTTTTAGGTCTAGGTCTGAGTTTTGTCTGGTGTTTTTTAGTTTGAATTTTGTTTGGTGTTTTTAGGTCTCTAAATTTTGTCTGATGTTTTGGGATCTGAATATTGTCTGGTGTTTTGGGGTTTGAATTTTGTTTGGTGTTTTTAGGTCTTTAAATTTTGTCTGGTGTTTTAGGGTCTGAATTTTGTCTGGTGTTTTAGGGTCTGAATTTTGTCTGGTGTTTTGGAGTCTGAATTTTGTCTGGTGTATTTGGTTCTAGGTCTAAATTGTGTCTTGTGTCTCTAGATCTATGTCTAAATTGTGTCTGTTGTCTTTAGATCTAGGTCTATTGTGTTCACAGCAGGCTCTGAGTACCAGGCTGGTTGAAGTACTTGCATCTCATAGCAAAAGTACTGGTTTCAGGTACTTGAGTTCAATTCCCAGTCACATGTCACTCAGGTGAACTTTGTCCTTACGATTTAGTGGGATGGGGATGGGGGGGGAGTGACTTGGGCAGAAACCCCAGGGTAGCATTAGGGCCCAACTGTACATTCATGTTACCACAACAATTAACAGCGTGCACAGCAGTGACTTACCATGGAGTAGCTTGCCTGGTACAAGAAGAAAACAGACTGGAGGCCAGGTCAAACTATAGACTGTAACCTGCCTAGGTAGAGTTCGGTACACAGCAAGCACGAGACGAGTTAGCGAGCATCAAACAAGCATTCTGGGATACGTGACGGCAATTCTTCAAACCAAGTTTTCATATTTTATGCACGTAGCAAAATGTGAAAACATGACATACAGAGCAAGCTAGTTATACGTACGATTCATATACATATGTGTGTGTGTTAGATCGATGCACAACAGTAACATTCACTTAGGATTGTGCACATATATAAATGATGTTACAAGTGTAAGGCATAACGCTGAGTTTTCGTGCTGGCAGGTTTCAGTCATTGGGGTAGGGACCCGACAGAAATTCATGATGTGTCTGACACACACATGTACAACCTAACAAGCCCACGATGACATACGGGCATCAACAGAACCGAAACCCTGAGGATTAATCCCTTAAGAAGCAAACAACATGACCTTACGCCCACCTAGAGGTCTAGAAGTACAAACAGCATAGGTATCAGACCTTGAGATAGTAGTGTAAGAGGGTTTGAGTTCAAACCCTGACCTAGTAGTATAAATGGGTCAGAGTTCAAACCCTGACCTAATAGTATAAATGGGTCAGAGTTCAAACCCTGACCTAGTAGTATAAATGGGTCATAGTTCAAATGTTGACCTAGTAGTACAAGACTGGCAGAGTACAAAACCTTAGCATAAACATAAATGCATAAACAATGAAGATAAGTCTTCATCAGAGACAAGGAATAATAGAAAGCCATCAACAAAAATATATTTCTTGGCTTTGTTCTTCTGAATAAAAGGGAAAATAAATGTGTTCACTCTAAAGTTCCTTGTGTCAGTTCTAGACAAATGTGTTCGGTCTTTAGTTCCCTGTGTCAGTTCTAGACAAATGTGTTCGCTCTATAGTTCCCTGTGTCAGTTCTAGACAAATGTGTTTGCTCTATAGTTCCCTGTGTCAGTTCTAGACAAATGTGTTCGCTCTATAGTTCCCTGTGTCAGTTCTAGACAAATGTGTTTGCTCTATAGTTCCCTGTGTCAGTTCTAGACAAATGTGTTCGCTCTATAGTTCCCTGTGTCAGTTCTAGACAAGGCAATGTTCTAGAGTTCTCTCAATCGTATTTCATATAAACAAAGGCTGTTGTGCACATAACGGTTTGAGTTGAAGAGCCTCCAACCTGTAAAGGGTTTGAGAGATATGTTTAACAACATAATGTCACATATTTCTGTGATAGGGGCAAGAAAATGGCAATTCTCTTATATAGGAGACAAGCATGGACAGATATGTTACAATGTAGATAAATTATCTTGTTTTGGTTGTACACATTGTACACTTGGTGTGTTCAGTATTCGTGACTGAGAGTTCGCATTGTACACTTGCTATGTTCGGTATTAGTGACAGAGTTCACATTGTACACTTGGTATGTTCGGTATTCGTGACTGAGAGTTTGCATTGTACACTTGCTATGTTCGGTATTCGTGACTCAGAGTTCGCATTGTACACTTGCTATGTTCAGTATTCGTGACTGAGAGTTCGCATTGTACACTTGCTATGTTCGGGCTTCATGACACAGTGCAGCAATCAGAACAATGACAACATGCATGCAAATGACATATTGATGACATGTGTGGTAAGCAAGATACATGAGTGTCAGACACGGATTAGTCCTCATACACATGTCACATACAACGAGCGTTAAATGCATGTATTCCCCAAGTAAATATGAGACAAGGGCATATGTCTCCAGGCATTCACCGCACGTCATCTTGAATTTCTGAACAGGCAATCACAACATCACAGCTGTAATAAAGAAATGCACATGTCTGCTCACAGACAGGCAGGAACACAACCAGGGTTTTTACCCTCAGTATTAGCATTAGATGTGCTGGGCACAATGTGCAGATGTGGGGGGAGGGGCTGGGAGATTATTTAGAACAATAGCCATGTCAATCACCCCCCCCCCCCTTTTCCACCTCCTCCCTCCCCAACAATCCTGCTGAATAAAATTGAAACACAAACAGCGTATTTGGTTGTGGAGCTTGTGTTTGACCTACAGCAGCCCAGGCATATGGTGGCTCCATTCACACACAGGGGGAAGGACATGTGCTGGGGTTAGTGTGGGGATAGGGTTGAAAAGGGATGTGAGGCAAGGGGGTGGGGGCAAGGGGGTGGAGGCAAGGGTGTGGGGACAAGGGAGGTGGGGGCAAGGGGGTGGGGCATGTTCTGGGGTTACTGTGGGGGATAGGGTTGAAAGGGGGTGTGAGGCAAGGGGGTGGGGGCCAAGGGGGTGGGGGCCAAGGGGGTGGAGGCAAGGGGTGGGGCAAAAGGGCGGGGCAAGAAGAATTGGGAAAGGGGGTGGGGGAAGGGGACAAGGGAGGTGGGGGCAAGGAGGGTGTGACAAGGAGGATGGGGCAAGGGAGGTGGGGACAAGGGAGGTGGGGCAAGGAGGGAGGGGAGCAATAGTGGGAGAGTGTCATGCACTTTGACACTGATAACCCCAGATTGATGCGAGGGTCAGCATCTACCACCTTACAAGAGACAACTTGCAATCAGCTACTGGAAACTTCATTTCTAAAACAGCCAGAGCTAAGATGTGACTTAATGATAGGTGCCCCAGTCAAACCATGCATCATCCTCACCAGGACACACATGCTCATGTCCGCTGACAGCATGATGCTGAAGTTCGTGGAAGATCTGTCGGAAATCACATGACTTGTACTGACACACAACTTACCTCCTCGTCCAGCGTGTTCCTGCTGCCCAGAGTGTCCGTGCTCTTCCTCAGTAGTACACTCTTAGACAGACGGTTGCAGAGGCTGACCACTCTCATGGATTGCTGATGGACAAGACCACATGGTATGAACATCTGACAACATCATTATCATGGTTGTCTCTCCAACCACTTTTGGTGGCTGTCTTCAAATATAACACTGTGTCTTACCAAGGCCCAACAAGGGAAGTGGAGAATAGTAACACTGTAACATGTCTGTCAGAGGTGACTGCTACAGAGAATTGTGCGTGGAACCATCTACAGCCATCCTGTATAATCTTGAAGCCACGGCAACACTTTGTGGTAGAAGAGGAGTGAAGAGGTCGAGCTATGGCCAATTTCATCATCACAACACTCTAACATACAGTACACCAACACACTAACATACAGTACCCCAACACTATAACATTCAGTACCCCAACACTCTAACATACAGTATCCTAACATACAGTACCCCAACACTCTAACACACAGTACACCAACACTCTAACATACAGTATCCTAACATACAGTACACCAACACTCTAACATACAGTATCCTAACATACAGTACCCCAACACTCTTAACATACAGTACACCAACACACTAACATACAATACACCAACACACTAACATACAGTACCGCAACACACTAACATACAGTACCCCAACACTCTAACATGCAATGCACCAACACACTAACATACAGTACCCCAACACTCTAACGTGCAATGCACCAACACACTAACATACAGTACCCCAACACTCTAACATACAGTATTGCACATGAACTGTAAGAAGATATATATCGGCCACATTCAAAGAATGGTCCAGCCAAGATGACTTCAAGGAAAAGACAAACAGCCCTCTCAAACAATAGACACTCAAACAATAGACAAGAGAGGCATGTGATTGGCACTCTGAGAAGTTGAGAACCCATCTGTCTATCCATGCGACCACACCAAATGGACCTAGATTGACACAGACATCTTAAGACAAGACTACAGCTATAAAACATGGACCTACATTGACACAAACATCTTAAGACAAGACTACAGCTATAAAACATGGACCTACATTGACACAAACATCTTAAGACAAGACTACAGCTATGAAACATGGACCTACATTGACACAGACATCTTAAGACAAGACTACAGCTATAAAACATGGACCTACATTGACACAAACATCTTAAGACAAGACTACAGCTATAAAACATGGACCTACATTGACACAAACATCTTAAGACAAGACTACAGCTATAAAACATGGACCTACATTGACACAAACATCTTAAGACAAGACTAAAGCTATGAAACATGGACCTACATTGACACAAACATCTTAAGACAAGACTACAGCTATAAAACATGGACCTACATTGACACAAACATCTTAAGACAAGACTACAGCTATGAAACATGGACCTACATTGACACAAACATCTTAAGACAAGACTACAGCTATAAAACATGGACCTACATTGACACAAACATCTTAAGACAAGACTACAGCTATAAAACATGGACCTACATTGACACAAACATCTTAAGACAAGACTACAGCTATGAAACATGGACCTACATTGACACAGACATCTTAAGACAAGACTACAGCTATAAAACATGGACCTACATTGACACAAACATCTTAAGACAAGACTACAGCTATAAAACATGGACCTACATTGACACAAACATCTTAAGACAAGACTAAAGCTATGAAACATGGACCTACATTGACACAAACATCTTAAGACAAGACTACAGCTATAAAACATGGACCTACATTGACACAAACATCTTAAGACAAGACTACAGCTATGAAACATGGACCTACATTGACACAAACATCTTAAGACAAGACTACAGCTATAAAACATGGACCTACATTGACACAAACATCTTAAGACAATACAGCTATAAAACATGGACCTACTTTGACACAAACATCTTAAGACAATACAGCTATAAAACATGGCCCTACATTGACACAGACATCTTAAGACAAGACTACAGCTATAAAACATGGACCTACATTGACACAAACATCTTAAGACAATACAGCTATAAAACATGGACCTACATTGACACAGACATCTTAAGACAAGACTACAGCTATAAAACATGGACCTACATTGACACAGACATCTTAAGACAAGACTACAGCTATAAAACATGGACCTACATTGACACAGACATCTTAAGACAAGACTACAGCTATAAAACATGGACCTACATTGACACAGACATCTTAAGACAAGACTACAGCTATAAAACATGGACCTACATTGACACAGACATCTTAAGACAAGACTACAGATATAAAACATGGACCTACATTGACACAGACATCTTAAGACAAGACTACAGCTATAAAACATGGACCTACATTGACACAGACGCACTAGTTGATGTATATTCACAGTGCTCATCAATTTCTTCTCATTTCACATGTTTCACCATTTTCTTTAGGATTCACATGTTTCACCATTTTCTTTAGGATTCACATGTTTCACCATTTTCTTTAGGATTAAAATGTTTCACCATTTTCTTTAGGATTCACATGTTTCACCATTTTCTTTAGGATTAACATGTTTCACCATTTTCTTTAGGATTAACATGTTTCAGCATTTTCTTTAGGATTCACATGTTTCACCATTTTCTTTAGGATTAACATGTTTCAGCATTTTCTTTAGGATTCACATGTTTCACCTTGTCCTCAATAATTCACATTTTTCACCTTGTCCCCTGTAATTCACATGTTCAACCATTTCGATTAAGATTCACACATTTCACCATTTCTTCTATAATTCACATGTTCAACGATTTCCTCTTGGATTCACATGTTTCACCATTTCCTCAATAATTTACATGTTTCACTGTGTCCTCAATAATTCACATGTTTAACCATTTCTTCTAGGATTCACACGTTTCACCATTTCCTCTAGGATTCACACGTTTCACCATTTTCTCTAGGATTCAGACGTTTCACAATTTCCTCAATAATTCACATGTTTCAAGTTATCCTCAATAATTCACATGTTTAACCATTTCCTCTAGGATTCACACGTTTTCATAGTTGCGGCCATGGCTGACATCCATAGTGAGGTACTGTCTTCAGTTTAGCTGGGTTTGAGCTACATTTCAAAGGCTTTTATCTAGAATACAAGTATTCCAATGTGATGTGGATAGGATGTGGATAGGATGTGGTCCAATGTGGGGTGAAAGAAAGTGGAGCAGAAGTGCACCATGCTGGTGTGGAAGTGGACCAGCCTAAAGTGAAAGTGGACCGTACTAGAGTTGAAGTAGACCAGCCTGGAGTAGGCATGCTAACACCACTATTCCAAGGGCCCACAAAGAGTACCACGTCTATCCCAAGGGCCCACAAAGAGTACCACGTCCATCCCAAGAGCCCATAAAGAACACTGCCCTCATCCCAAGGGCTAATAAGAAGCACCACTCTCATTCCAAAAGTCCACTAAGATCACCACACTACATCTCAGGGGTCCATTAAGATCACCCCACTACATCTCAGGGGTCCACTAAGATCACCCCACTACATCTCATAGGTCCACTAAGATCACCACACACCCATCTCAGGGGTCCACTAAGATCACCCCACTACATCTCAGGGGTCCACTAAGATCATCCCACTACATCTCATAGGTCCACTAAGATCACCACACTACATCTCAGGGGTCCACTAAGATCACCCCACTACATCTCAGGGGTCCACTAAGATCACCACACACCCATCTCAGGGATCCACTAAGATCACCACACACCCATCTCAGGGGTCCACTAAGATCACCCCACTACATCTCAGAGGTCCACTAAGATCACCACACTACATCTCACGGGTCCACTAAGATCACCCCACTACATCTCAGAGGTCCACTAAGATCACCCTACACCCATCTCAGGGGTCCACTAAGATCACCCCACTACATCTCAGGGGTCCACTAAGATCACCCCACTACATCTCAGGGGTCGACTAATATCACCACATTACATCTCAGGGGTCCACTAAGATCACCCCACTACATCTCATAGGTCCACTAAGATCACCACACACCCATCTCATAGGTCCACTAAGATCACCACACACCCATCTCAGGGGTCCACTAAGATCACCCCACTACATCTCAGGGGTCCACTAAGATCACCCCACTACATCTAAGGGGTCCACTAAGATCACCCCACTACATCTCATAGGTCCACTAAGATCACCACACACCCATCTCAGGGGTCCACTAAGATCACCCCACTACATCTCATAGGTCCACTAAGATCACCACACACCCATCTCATAGGTCCACTAAGATCACCACACACCCATCTCAGGGGTCCACTAAGATCACCCCACTACATCTCAGGGGTCCACTAAGATCACCCCACTACATCTACGGGGTCCACTAAGATCACCCCACTACATCTCATAGGTCCACTAAGATCACCACACACCCATCTCAGGGGTCCACTAAGATCACCCCACTACATCTCAGGGGTCCACTAAGATCATCCCACTACATCTCATAGGTCCACTAAGATCACCACACACCCATCTCATAGGTCCACTAAGATCACCACACACCCATCTCAGGGGTCCACTAAGATCACCCCACTACATCTCAGGGGTCCACTAAGATCACCCCACTACATCTAAGGGGTCCACTAAGATCACCCCACTACATCTCATAGGTCCACTAAGATCACCACACACCCATCTCAGGGGTCCACTAAGATCACCCCACTACATCTCAGGGGTCCACTAAGATCATCCCACTACATCTCATAGGTCCACTAAGATCACCCCACTACATCTCAGGGGTCCACTAAGATCACCCCACTACATCTCAGGGGTCCACTAAGATCACCACACACCCATCTCAGGGATCTACTAAGATCACCACACACCCATCTCAGGGGTCCACTAAGATCACCCCACTACATCTCAGAGGTCCACTAAGATCACCACACTACATCTCAGGGGTCCACTAAGATCACCCCACTACATCTCAGAGGTCCACTAAGATCACCCCACACCCATTTCAGGGGTCCACTAAGATCACCCCACTACATCTGAGGGGTCCACTAAGATCACCCCACTACATCTCAGGGGTCAACTAATATCACCACATTACATCTCAGGGGTCCACTAAGATCACCCCACTACATCTCATAGGTCCACTAAGATCACCACACACCCATCTCATAGGTCCACTAAGATCACCACACACCCATCTCAGGGGTCCACTAAGATCACCCCACTACATCTCAGGGGTCCACTAAGATCACCCCACTACATCTCAGGGGTCCACTAAGATCACCCCACTACATATCATAGGTCCATTAAGATCACCACACACCCATCTCAGGGGTCCACTAAGATCACCCCACACCCATCTCAGGGGTCCACTAAGATCACCCCACTACATCTCAGGGGTCCACTAAGATCACCTCACTACATCTCAGGGGTCCACTAAGATCACCCCACTACATCTCAGGGGTCCACTAAGATCACCCCACACCCATCTCAGGGGTCCACTAAGATCACCCCACTACATCTCAGGGGTCCACTAAGATCACCCCACACCCATCTCAGGGGTCCACTAAGATCACCCCACTACATCTCAGGGGTCCACTAAGATCACCTCACTACATCTCAGGGGTCCACTAAGATCACCCCACACCCATCTCAGGTGTCCACTAAGATCACCCCACACCCATCTCAGGGGTCCACTAAGATCACCCCACTACATCTCAGTAGTCCACTAAGATCACCCCACACCCATCTCAGGGGTCCACTAAGATCACCCCACACCCATCTCAGGGGTCCACTAAGACCACCCCACTACATCTCAGGGGTCCACTAAGATCCCCCCCCCCACTACATCTCAGGGGTCCACTAAGATCACCACACACCCATCTCAGGGGTCCACTAAGATCACCACACACCCATCTCAGGGGTCCACTAAGATCACCCCACTACATCTCAGAGGTCCACTAAGATCACCACACTACATCTCAGGGGTCCACTAAGATCACCCCACTACATCTCAGAGGTCCACTAAGATCACCCCCCACCCATCTCAGGGGTCCACTAAGATCACCCCACTACATCTCAGAGGTCCACTAAGATCACCACACTACATCTCAGGGGTCCACTAAGATCACCCCACTACATCTCAGAGGTCTACTAAGATCACCCCACACCCATCTCAGGGGTCCACTAAGATCACCCCACTACATCTCAGGGGTCCACTAAGATCACCCCACTACATCTCAGGGGTCCACTAAGATCACCCCGCACATTCCGTCCACTATGTGAGCCTACCTTCCATCTCTTCCGTGCCATGAAAGCCTTGAAGTTGTCCATGTTAATCACGGCGGACTTTCTCTCCAGTTTCTCATTCTGTTCTCTGGGTCGGATCCAGGGATGGTTCAGACAATCCTCCACCGTGGCACGTTTTCTGCAAACAGTTCATCAACAGATGTGCATGATTGTTACCATTTCCAAACATATATATTTAACCATTCCTGGACATATTTATTTAACCATTTCTGAACAGATGTGTTTTCAACAATTTCCTAGACAGATGTGTTTTTAATGATTTCTGAATATAGGTGTCTTTAACCGTTCATAGACATGTTTTTAAGAATTAATAGACAGACATGTTTTAAACATTCCCTGGACAGATGTGTTTTAAACATTCCCTGGATAGATGTGTTTTAAACATTCCCTGGACAGATGTGTTTTAAACATTCCCTGGACAGATGTGTTTTAAACATTCCCTGGACAGATGTGTTTTTAACATTCCCTGGACAGATGTGTTTTTAACATTCCCTGGACAGATATGTTTTTAACATTCAATGGACAGATGTGTTTTTAAGAAATCAGGAAACCAACAAACACTTATCAGACACACAAGCTGTACACAGTTAAGTTCTTCAGTATTAAAATGAGCTAATACTGTGATGTGGAGGTGTCCAATAGATAATTAACAGGCATTTTTGACACAACAAGCAAGGGTATGTGCCAACTATATTCAGTTTATGTAACAAAAAATGTAGCAGTACCCAATTGTTTGACACATGAAGGTCAACATGAGCTCTTAAATACAACCAGCTCTAACACAACAACAGGCAGCTGTTGGATCAGATGGAACATTCCATAGAAGGAATCCATGATGACAGACAGTTCACCCACTATGGAAGTAGTGAACCAAGTAATGGATGGATGGAGGCATACCAGATCAAACTATTATAGAAATCCAGCATGGATCCTTCTAATATTGTTCTCTCCCATTCTGTAATTATGTTCCATATTGGATCTACCCATGTGGATGACTGAACATTTATCTACATTAAACTCCATTTGCCAGCTTACAGACCATTCTCGAATTGTATCTAAATCCGACCTCAATATATCCACTTCCGCTTTAGATGAAACACTACTGCATAGTTTTGTGTCATCAGCAAATTTTGCAATCATGGATCCCATATCAATGTCCAAATCATTTATATATATCAATAACAAAATTGGTCCCAAAACCGAGCCCTGTGGCACACCACTTTTCACTTCACTCCACTCAGAGTACTCCTTATTTATGCCCACTGCCTTCTTCCCGTTAAACAATTTTCAATCCATTTGGCAACTTCCCCACCTATTCCAAGTGATTTTAACTTTTGAAATAATCTTTGATGAGGTACTCTATCAAAGGCCTTTGATTATTGATTCTAACAATTTACAGACTATGCTCGTTAAACTCACCAGTCTATAATTTGCTGGATCTGATTGTTTCCCTTTTTGAATAAGGGGATCACTCCTGCATCTTTCCAATCCTGTGGAACAATCCCTTTTGCAAGTGATTGAGAACATAATATAGCCAATGGTTTTGCTAGTTGGTCTCTAATTTCATACAGCAATTTTGGATGAATACCATCTTGACTTAGATATTTATCCACTTTCAGCCCCTCCAATTTCCTTTGTAATACAGATTGATCTTAATCCCGCTGAATCCATGTCTCTGAAAGATATCTATAGGCTCTGGGATCTTGGAGCAGTCCTCTTTTTTGTAGACTGTACCAAAGTACTGATTGAGTAGATTCGCTGCCTCCCTATTTTCACTTATTATTTTCCCTGTACTGTCTATGAGAGGGCCTACTTTGTCTTTCCTTCTTTGTTTATTTCTAACATAAGAGAAGAAGCTTTTACTGTCAGTCTTGATCCTCTGAGCAAGTTTTTTGTCGGTCTATTTTTGCTGTTTTATTCACTTTCTGGGCTATGTTCTGCTTGTTCAAATATTTTAAATATGTTACTTTTGCTCTGTCTGCCTCTTTATATTTTGTCCCTGCTTTATTTTTAGCCCTTCTACATTTTACTACAAATCTAGTTGTACACTTTTTACAGTGCCAATATTCATATCACAATTATTCTAAACTTCATAAAAGATGTCTTCAATGTTGAGCTGAGAGAAGGGCAAATAGGATTGCCAACAAGGCAATCATAAACAGGACAAATAGGCAATCAATCATACATCGGACAAATAGGCAATCAATCATACATCGGACAAATAGGCAATCAATCATACATCGGACAAATAGGCAATCAATCATACATCGGACAAATAGGCAATCAATCATACATCGGACAAATAGGCAATCAATCATACATCGGACAAATAGGCAATCAATCATACATCGGACAAATAGGCAATCAATCATACATCGGACAAATAGGCAATCAATCATACATCGGACAAATAGGCAATCAATCATACATCGGACAAATAGATATTTAAAGCCACCACCATGACGTTTGTATAGAATACCCAGAGAGAATCTCTGATGAGCTATCTGACGCTTGAGGTTTGCTCCAACTGTGAAGATGGTTTTAGATGCCTTTCCCTCAAAGGCCCAAAAATGTATTGTTACAGACTCGATGCCCACCCTTCAAGTATTAGAAGATGCTGGACAATGTAGACATAACCGTATCCAAATATCTTTAGACGTTAACCATATTATCACCTCCAATTTCATCAAAATAGTTCTGCAGTGGATCGCTGGACACTCAAACACATCTGGCAATGACAAGGCAGACGGACCAGCAAAGATGGGATCAGGACAAGAACAGACACACACAGCAACAACTTTACAAACAGTCAAACAGCTCATAAGATCAGCAAACAATGAAACTTGGCTGAACAGATGGGCCATGGGAAACATGGGAAGGGAGATCTACAGACATGGCAAGCCCGAGATGGGCCATGGGAAACACGGGAAGGGAGATCTACAGACACGGCAAGCCCCAGTCCAAATGACAGTGTAAATCAGCTCACAAGGAAGTATCAGAGCACCATTTCCCTGATAGCAGGCCCAGGTCTCTGACAGAGAACTTTACATCTCTTCACACACTAGTTCTAATAGCAGGCCCAGGTCTCTGACAGAGAACTTTACATCTCCTCACACACTAGTTCTAATAGCAGGCCCAGGTCTCTCACAGAGAACTTTACATCTCCTCACACACTAGTTCTAATAGCAGGCCCAGGTCTCTCACAGAGAACTCTACATCTCCTCACACACTAGTTCTAATAGCAGGCCCAGGTCTCTCACAGAGAACTTTACATCTCCTCACACATTAGTTCTAATAGCAGGCCCAGGTCTCTCACAGAGAACTTTACATCTCCTCACACATTAGTTCTAATAGCAGGCCCAGGTCTCTCACAGAGAACTTTACATCTCCTCACACACTAGTTCTAATAGCAGGCCCAGGTCTCTCACAGAGAACTTTACATCTCCTCACACACTAGTTCTAATAGCAGGCCCAGGTCTCTGACAGAGAACTTTACATCTCCTCACCCACTAGTTCTAATAGCAGGCCCAGGTCTCTGACAGAGAACTTTACATCTCCTCACACATTAGTTCTAATAGCAGGCCCAGGTCTCTGACAGAGAACTTTACATCTCCTCACCCACTAGTTCTAATAGCAGGCCCAGGTCTCTGACAGAGAACTTTACATCTCCTCACACATTAGTTCTAATAGCAGGCCCAGGTCTCTCACAGAGAACTTTACATCTCCTCACACACTAGTTCTAATAGCAGGCCCAGGTCTCTCACAGAGAACTTTACATCTCCTCACACACTAGTTCTAATAGCAGACCCAGGTCTCTCACAGAGAACTCTACATCTCCTCACACACTAGTTCTAATAGCAGACCCAGGTCTCTGACAGAGAACTCTACATCTCCTCACACACTAGTTCTAATAGCAGACCCAGGTCTCTCACAGAGAACTCTACATCTCCTCACACACTAGTTCTAATAGCAGGCCCAGGTCTCTCACAGAGAACTTTACATCTCCTCACACACTAGTTCTAATAGCAGACCCAGGTCTCTGACAGAGAACTCTACATCTCCTCACACACTAGTTCTAATAGCAGACCCAGGTCTCTCACAGAGAACTCTACATCTCCTCACACACTAGTTCTAATAGCAGGCCCAGGTCTCTCACAGAGAACTTTACATCTCCTCACACACTAGTTCTAATAGCAGACCCAGGTCTCTCACAGAGAACTTTACATCTCCTCACCCACTAGTTCTAATAGCAGACCCAGGTCTCTCACAGAGAACTTTACATCTCCTCACCCACTAGTTCTAATAGCAGACCCAGGTCTCTCACAGAGAACTTTACATCTCCTCACACACTAGTTCTAATAGCAGGCCCAGGTCTCTCACAGAGAACTTTACATCTCCTCACACATTAGTTCTAATAGCAGGCCCAGGTCTCTCACAGAGAACTTTACATCTCCTCACACACTAGTTCTAAAAGCAGACCCAGGTCTCTCACAGAGAACTTTACATCTCCTCACCCACTAGTTCTAATAGCAGACCCAGGTCTCTCACAGAGAACTTTACATCTCCTCACACACTAGTTCTAATAGCAGGCCCAGGTCTCTCACAGAGAACTTTACATCTCCTCACACATTAGTTCTAATAGCAGGCCCAGGTCTCTCACAGAGAACTTTACATCTCCTCACACACTAGTTCTAAAAGCAGACCCAGGTCTCTCACAGAGAACTTTACATCTCCTCACCCACTAGTTCTAATAGCAGACCCAGGTCTCTCACAGAGAACTTTACATCTCCTCACACACTAGTTCTAATAGCAGGCCCAGGTCTCTCACAGAGAACTTTACATCTCCTCACACATTAGTTCTAATAGCAGGCCCAGGTCTCTCACAGAGAACTTTACATCTCCTCACACACTAGTTCTAAAAGCAGACCCAGGTCTCTCACAGAGAACTTTACATCTCCTCACACACTAGTTCTAATAGCAGACCCAGGTCTCTCACAGAGAACTTTACATCTCCTCACACACTAGTTCTAATAGCAGGCCCAGGTCTCTGACAGAGAACTTTACATCTCCTCACACACTAGTTCTAATAGCAGGCCCAGGTCTCTGACAGAGAACTTTACATCTCCTCACACACTAGTTCTAATAGCAGGCCCAGGTCTCTCACAGAGAACTCTACATCTCCTCACACACTAGTTCTAATAGCAGACCCAGGTCTCTGACAGAGAACTCTACATCTCCTCACACACTAGTTCTAATAGCAGGCCCAGGTCTCTGACAGAGAACTTTACATCTCCTCACACACTAGTTCTAATAGCAGGCCCAGGTCTCTCACAGAGAACTTTACATCTCCTCACACACTAGTTCTAATAGCAGGCCCAGGTCTCTGACACAGAACTTTACATCTCCTCACACACTAGTTCTAATAGCAGGCCCAGGTCTCTGACACAGAACTTTACATCTCCTCACACACTAGTTCTAAAAGCAGACCCAGGTCTCTCACAGAGAACTTTACATCTCCTCACACACTAGTTCTAATAGCAGGCCCAGGTCTCTCACAGAGAACTTTACATCTCCTCACACATTAGTTCTAATAGCAGGCCCAGGTCTCTCACAGAGAACTTTACATCTCCTCACACATTAGTTCTAATAGCAGGCCCAGGTCTCTCACAGAGAACTTTACATCTCCTCACACACTAGTTCTAAAAGCAGACCCAGGTCTCTCACAGAGAACTTTACATCTCCTCACACACTAGTTCTAATAGCAGACCCAGGTCTCTCACAGAGAACTTTACATCTCCTCACACACTAGTTCTAATAGCAGGCCCAGGTCTCTGACAGAGAACTTTACATCTCCTCACACACTAGTTCTAATAGCAGGCCCAGGTCTCTGACAGAGAACTTTACATCTCCTCACACACTAGTTCTAATAGCAGGCCCAGGTCTCTCACAGAGAACTCTACATCTCCTCACACACTAGTTCTAATAGCAGACCCAGGTCTCTGACAGAGAACTCTACATCTCCTCACACACTAGTTCTAATAGCAGGCCCAGGTCTCTGACAGAGAACTTTACATCTCCTCACACACTAGTTCTAATAGCAGGCCCAGGTCTCTCACAGAGAACTTTACATCTCCTCACACACTAGTTCTAATAGCAGGCCCAGGTCTCTGACAGAGAACTTTACATCTCCTCACACACTAGTTCTAATAGCAGGCCCAGGTCTCTGACACAGAACTTTACATCTCCTCACACACTAGTTCTAATAGCAGGCCCAGGTCTCTGACACAGAACTCTACATCTCCTCACACACTAGTTCTAATAGCAGACCCAGGTCTCTCACAGAGAACTCTACATCTCCTCACACACTAGTTCTAATAGCAGGCCCAGGTCTCTCACAGAGAACTTTACATCTCCTCACACACTAGTTCTAATAGCAGACCCAGGTCTCTCACAGAGAACTTTACATCTCCTCACCCACTAGTTCTAATAGCAGACCCAGGTCTCTCACAGAGAACTTTACATCTCCTCACCCACTAGTTCTAATAGCAGACCCAGGTCTCTCACAGAGAACTTTACATCTCCTCACACACTAGTTCTAATAGCAGGCCCAGGTCTCTCACAGAGAACTTTACATCTCCTCACACATTAGTTCTAATAGCAGGCCCAGGTCTCTCACAGAGAACTTTACATCTCCTCACACACTAGTTCTAAAAGCAGACCCAGGTCTCTCACAGAGAACTTTACATCTCCTCACCCACTAGTTCTAATAGCAGACCCAGGTCTCTCACAGAGAACTTTACATCTCCTCACACACTAGTTCTAATAGCAGGCCCAGGTCTCTCACAGAGAACTTTACATCTCCTCACACATTAGTTCTAATAGCAGGCCCAGGTCTCTCACAGAGAACTTTACATCTCCTCACACACTAGTTCTAAAAGCAGACCCAGGTCTCTCACAGAGAACTTTACATCTCCTCACCCACTAGTTCTAATAGCAGACCCAGGTCTCTCACAGAGAACTTTACATCTCCTCACACACTAGTTCTAATAGCAGGCCCAGGTCTCTCACAGAGAACTTTACATCTCCTCACACATTAGTTCTAATAGCAGGCCCAGGTCTCTCACAGAGAACTTTACATCTCCTCACACACTAGTTCTAAAAGCAGACCCAGGTCTCTCACAGAGAACTTTACATCTCCTCACACACTAGTTCTAATAGCAGACCCAGGTCTCTCACAGAGAACTTTACATCTCCTCACACACTAGTTCTAATAGCAGGCCCAGGTCTCTGACAGAGAACTTTACATCTCCTCACACACTAGTTCTAATAGCAGGCCCAGGTCTCTGACAGAGAACTTTACATCTCCTCACACACTAGTTCTAATAGCAGGCCCAGGTCTCTCACAGAGAACTCTACATCTCCTCACACACTAGTTCTAATAGCAGACCCAGGTCTCTGACAGAGAACTCTACATCTCCTCACACACTAGTTCTAATAGCAGGCCCAGGTCTCTGACAGAGAACTTTACATCTCCTCACACACTAGTTCTAATAGCAGGCCCAGGTCTCTCACAGAGAACTTTACATCTCCTCACACACTAGTTCTAATAGCAGGCCCAGGTCTCTGACAGAGAACTTTACATCTCCTCACACACTAGTTCTAATAGCAGGCCCAGGTCTCTGACACAGAACTTTACATCTCCTCACACACTAGTTCTAATAGCAGGCCCAGGTCTCTGACACAGAACTTTACATCTCCTCACACACTAGTTCTAAAAGCAGACCCAGGTCTCTCACAGAGAACTTTACATCTCCTCACACACTAGTTCTAATAGCAGGCCCAGGTCTCTCACAGAGAACTTTACATCTCCTCACACATTAGTTCTAATAGCAGGCCCAGGTCTCTCACAGAGAACTTTACATCTCCTCACACATTAGTTCTAATAGCAGGCCCAGGTCTCTCACAGAGAACTTTACATCTCCTCACACACTAGTTCTAAAAGCAGACCCAGGTCTCTCACAGAGAACTTTACATCTCCTCACACACTAGTTCTAATAGCAGACCCAGGTCTCTCACAGAGAACTTTACATCTCCTCACACACTAGTTCTAATAGCAGGCCCAGGTCTCTGACAGAGAACTTTACATCTCCTCACACACTAGTTCTAATAGCAGGCCCAGGTCTCTGACAGAGAACTTTACATCTCCTCACACACTAGTTCTAATAGCAGGCCCAGGTCTCTCACAGAGAACTCTACATCTCCTCACACACTAGTTCTAATAGCAGACCCAGGTCTCTGACAGAGAACTCTACATCTCCTCACACACTAGTTCTAATAGCAGGCCCAGGTCTCTGACAGAGAACTTTACATCTCCTCACACACTAGTTCTAATAGCAGGCCCAGGTCTCTCACAGAGAACTTTACATCTCCTCACACACTAGTTCTAATAGCAGGCCCAGGTCTCTGACAGAGAACTTTACATCTCCTCACACACTAGTTCTAATAGCAGGCCCAGGTCTCTGACACAGAACTTTACATCTCCTCACACACTAGTTCTAATAGCAGGCCCAGGTCTCTGACACAGAACTTTACATCTCCTCACACACTAGTTCTAAAAGCAGACCCAGGTCTCTCACAGAGAACTTTACATCTCCTCACACACTAGTTCTAATAGCAGACCCAGGTCTCTGACAGAGAACTTTACATCTCCTCACACACTAGTTCTAATAGCAGACCCAGGTCTCTCACAGAGAACTTTACATCTCCTCACACACTAGTTCTAATAGCAGACCCAGGTCTCTGACAGAGAACTTTACATCTCCTCACACACTAGTTCTAATAGCAGACCCAGGTCTCTGACAGAGAACTTTACATCTCCTCACACACTAGTTCTAATAGCAGACCCAGGTCTCTGACAGAGAACTTTACATCTCCTCACACACTAGTTCTAATAGCAGACCCAGGTCTCTGACAGAGAACTTTACATCTCCTCACACACTAGTTCTAATAGCAGGCCCAGGTCTCAGACACAGAACTCTACATCTCCTCACACACTAGTTCTAATAGCAGGCCCAGGTCTCTGACAGAGAACTTTACATCTCCTCACACACTAGTTCTAATAGCAGGCCCAGGTCTCAGACACAGAACTCTACATCTCCTCACACACTAGTTCTAATAGCAGGCCCAGGTCTCTGACAGAGAACTTTACATCTCCTCACACACTAGTTCTAATAGCAGGCCCAGGTCTCTCACAGAGAACTTTACATCTCCTCACACACTAGTTCTAATAGCAGGCCCAGGTCTCTCACAGAGAACTTTACATCTCCTCACACACTAGTTCTAATAGCAGGCCCAGGTCTCTCACAGAGAACTTTACATCTCCTCACACACTAGTTCTAATAGCAGGCCCAGGTCTCTCACAGAGAACTTTACATCTCCTCACACACTAGTTCTAATAGCAGGCCCAGGTCTCTCACAGAGAACTTTACATCTCCTCACACACTAGTTCTAATAGCAGGCCCAGGTCTCTCACAGAGAACTTTACATCTCCTCACACACTAGTTCTAATAGCAGGCCCAGGTCTCTCACAGAGAACTTTACATCTCCTCACACACTAGTTCTAATAGCAGGCCCAGGTCTCTCACAGAGAACTTTACATCTCCTCACACACTAGTTCTAATAGCAGGCCCAGGTCTCTCACAGAGAACTTTACATCTCCTCACACACTAGTTCTAATAGCAGGCCCAGGTCTCTCACAGAGAACTTTACATCTCCTCACACACTAGTTCTAATAGCAGGCCCAGGTCTCTCACAGAGAACTTTACATCTCCTCACACACTAGTTCTAATAGCAGGCCCAGGTCTCTCACAGAGAACTTTACATCTCCTCACACACTAGTTCTAATAGCAGGCCCAGGTCTCTCCCAGAGAACTTTACATCTCCTCACACACTAGTTCTAATAGCAGACCCAGGTCTCTCACAGAGAACTTTACATCTCTTATCTTCATACATTTTAAAACAATTAAGTTATTAGTGTCCTTGAGGGCCGCTCCGTTGTGTCTGAGAAACATTCGACTTAAGGAAATATCAACATTCCAGCAATTAGCAACAACATCTCGTACAATGGTTGCTGTTGTTGCTCCTCTGGATGATTAACTAGGTCAGCCGAGCTGTTCACTCTCTGGCAGTCAATACCAAGCTGAAGATAGTTCTTGTAGAATGCCAAGGCCAAGCTAAACCACACAGACGACATCCTCACCTTGGGTTCTTAATGAAGAGCTTTCTGATGAAGTCCTTGGCTAGGTCTGAGGTATGTGAGAAGTACTCGGGCTCAAAATGGAAGTTAATGGCCGTGATGTTGTGGTAGGTTTCCTGCTGGGTTTCTCCGAGAAATGGAGAGGCTCCACTCAATCTGAGAGAGAATCAGTCATATGTTCATATTTCTGGTCATTCACAAGCACAGTGTAAGTCATAATATGACAGAGTTTGTGTAGTTGGTAACATCTGACAGAGTTTGTGTAGTTGGTAACATCTGACAGAGTTTGTGTAGTTGGTAACATCTGACAGAGTTTGTGTAGTTGGTAACATCTGACAGAGTTTGTGTAGTTGGTAACATCTGACAGAGTTTGTGTAGTTGGTAACATCTGACAGAGTTTGTGTAGTTGGTAACATCTGACAGAGTTTGTGTAGTTGGTAACATCTGACAGAGTTTGTGTAGTTGGTAACATCTAACAGAGTTTGTGTAGTTTGTAACAATCTGACAGATTTTGTGTAGTTAGTAACATCTGATTGAGTTAGTGTAGTTAGTAACAATCTGATAACATTTGTGTAGTTAGTAACAATCTGAAAAAACATTTGTGCAGTTAGTAACAATCTGATAACATTTGTGTAGTTAGTAACAATCTGATAACATTTGTGTAGTTAGTAACAATCTGACAGAGTTTGTGTAGTTAGTAACATCTGATTGAGTTTGTGTAGTTAGTAACAATCTGATAACATTTGTGTAGTTAGTAACAATCTGAAAAAACATTTGTGCAGTTAGTAACAATCTGATAACATTTGTGTAGTTAGTAACAATCTGATAACATTTGTGTAGTTAGTAACAATCTGAAAAAACATTTGTGTAGTTAGTAACAATCTGATAACATTTGTGTAGTTAGTAACAATCTGACAGAGTTTGTGTAGTTAGTAACATCTGATTGAGTTTGTGTAGTTAGTAACAATCTGATAACATTTGTGTAGTTAGTAACAATCTGAAAAAACATTTGTGCAGTTAGTAACAATCTGATAACATTTGTGTAGTTAGTAACAATCTGATAACATTTGTGTAGTTAGTAACAATCTGAAAAAACATTTGTGTAGTTAGTAACAATCTGATAACATTTGTGTAGTTAGTAACAATCTGACAGAGTTTGTGTAGTTAGTAACATCTGATTGAGTTTGTGTAGTTAGTAACAATCTGATAACATTTGTGTAGTTAGTAACAATCTGAAAAAACATTTGTGCAGTTAGTAACAATCTGATAACATTTGTGTAGTTAGTAACAATCTGATAACATTTGTGTAGTTAGTAACAATCTGAAAAAACATTTGTGTAGTTAGTAACAATCTGATAACATTTGTGTAGTTAGTAACAATCTGATAACATTTGTGTAGTTAGTAACAATCTGATAACATTTGTGTAGTTAGTAACAATCTGAAAAAACATTTGTGTAGTTAGTAACAATCTGATAACATTTGTGTAGTTAGTAACAATCTGATAACATTTGTGTAGTTAGTAACAATCTGATAACATTTGTGTAGTTAGTAACAATCTGAGAATGAGTATTCAATGAGCAGATAAATTGTCCTACATACATACTTCACTCTTCAGTCACCCAAATAAATATTTTTCTCTCTCTCCCCTCCCCTCACCCCCCCCCCCCCTTTCTCCTCTCTCTCTCACCTCTATTTTCTCTCCTTGTCCTCTCTTTCTGTCTCTCCCTCTGTCCATCCATCCCTTTCTCTGTCTGCCTGTCTCTCTCTCTCTCTCTCTCTCTCTCTCTCTCTCTCTCTCTCTCCAAGCTAAAACTACTACAACTTGTAAATCCCATGAGCTGGTGTTTACAAATCCTCTGCAAGTTTGTACGTCCGTCCATTCTGTAAACAATAAACACTTGTAAGGCATGCCTTCAGTTGCACCCTTCCCACCCCAGAGTGAGTGCACCCCAACACGGCCCTCTAGTGCTTGCCCTGATCTCCTCATTGCTGGAATACCAGGCCGATTAGCAGATAGTGTCCCCTTCAGGGCAGCCATATATCACCTCCTTGCCACTGACAAAACCAGCAGCAATCCTACCATTCATCTCTGCAGTTATTTTTCTACATCATTGGCTCTCAAATAATCAAATCTATTACCTCAATAAATTTGAAGGTTTGTCAGGTCTCTCTGGCCGTCTTACAGTTTGGGTTGGTTAGGGCCATGGTGTCATGCTGGCCCTCTGGTGGAGCCAATATACATGCAGAATACGCTACTGTTCCCCACAAGTGGGTCAATGTCTGTGTATCAGGTTTTATATTTCTTGAACAGAGAGTGTTGGAGACAGTTCACAGATTGAGAATTGTCACTTGATCTCTTGTTGGTGTGGAGTCACTTGATCTCTGGTTGGTGTGGAGTCACTTGATCTCTGGTTGGTGTGGAGTCACTTGATCTCTGGTTGGTGTGGAGTCACTTGATCTCTGGTTGGTGTGGAGTCACTTGATCTCTGGTTGGTGTGGAGTCACTTGATCTCTGGTTGGTGTGGAGTCACTTGATCTCTGGTGGGTGCGGAGTCACTTGATGTGCTACCATCAGGCCCTGTGTGATTTCTGTGCCACCTATCTCTAATGATGACCTCTTCTGTTGACTGCCATGTTTTCAGTTTGTGTTTTTCGTTCTCTATCTTTATCTAGCCCATGTTCCTCCCTATTTTCATCTATATACCAGCAAGCATGAATCCATTCTTTGTTCACACTGGACTAATTGTAACTGGTTCCAGTGACTGAAGACTGAGAAACACAAGGACAGCTCGCTCACATATATCCAGTGATGGTAATTGTGACAGTTAGGCAGGTGGTGGCAGCTCTAATACTTTGATAATATGTATTTCTGTCATCAAGCCAATGTCATCAAAGCCAATGTCATCAAGCCAATGTCATCAAAGCCACAAATCATTTTCTGGTCTCTTCAGTAGGTTATTACTGGTGACCTTCTACAATAACTCCATTTCTGGTCTGTTTCAGTTAGACTGTCTTACTTGTCCATCAAACAGAGCAATTCTCTCCTGTCCCACCATCAAGTCACTCACATTAATCTGTCTACTAAAACCAAGCAATTCTCTCCTGTCCCACCATCAAGTCACTCACATTAATCTGTCTACTAAAACCAAGCAATTCTCTCCTGTCCCACCATCAAGTCACTCACATTAATCTGTCTACTAAAACCAAGCAATTCTCTCCTGTCCCACCATCAAGTCACTCACATTAATCTGTCTACTAAAACCAAGCAATTCTCTTTTGTCCCGTCAAGTCACTCACATTAATCTGTCTACTAAAACCAAGCAATTCTCTCTTCTCCCGTCAAGTCACTCACATTAATCTGTCTACTAAAACCAAGCAATTCTCTCCTGTCCCGTCAAGTCACTCACATTAATCTGTCTACTAAAACCAAGCAATTCTCTCCTGTCCCGTCAAGTCACTCACATTAATCTGTCTACTAAAACCAAGCAATTCTCTCCTGACCCACCATCAAGTCACTCACATTAATCTGTCTACTCAAACCAAGCAATTCTCTCTTGTCCCGTCAAGTCACTCACATTAATCTGTCTACTAAAACCAAGCAATTCTCTCCTGACCCACCATCAAGTCACTCACATTAATCTGTCTACTCAAACCAAGCAATTCTCTCCTGTCCCGTCAAGTCACTCACATTAATCTGTCTACTAAAACCAAGCAATTCTCTCCTGACCCACCATCAAGTCACTCACATTAATCTGTCTACTAAAACCAAGCAATTCTCTCCTGACCCACCATCAAGTCACTCACATTAATCTGTCTACTCAAACCAAGAAATTCTCTCCTGTCCCGTCAAGTCACTCACATTAATCTGTCTACTAAAACCAAGCAATTCTCTCCTGCCCCACCATCAAGTCACTCACATTAATCTTTCTACTCAAACCAAGCAATTCTCTCTTGTCCCGTCAAGTCACTCACATTAATCTGTCTACTAAAACCAAGCAATTCTCTCCTGCCCCACCATCAAGTCACTCACATTAATCTGTCTACTAAAACCAAGCAATTCTCTCCTGTCCCACCATCAAGTCACTCACATTAATCTGTCTACTAAAACCAAGCAATTCTCTCCTGTCCCACCATCAAGTCACTCACATTAATCTGTCTTCTAAAACCAAGCAATTCTCTCCTGACCCACCATCAAGTCACTCACATTAATCTGTCTACTCAAACCAAGCAATTCTCTCTTGTCCCGTCAAGTCACTCACATTAATCTGTCTACTAAAACCAAGCAATTCTCTCCTGACCCACCATCAAGTCACTCACATTAATCTGTCTACTCAAACCAAGCAATTCTCTCCTGTCCCGTCAAGTCACTCACATTAATCTGTCTACTAAAACCAAGCAATTCTCTCCTGACCCACCATCAAGTCACTCACATTAATCTGTCTACTCAAACCAAGCAATTCTCTCTTGTCCCGTCAAGTCACTCACATTAATCTGTCTACTAAAACCAAGCAATTCTCTCCTGCCCCACCATCAAGTCACTCACATTAATCTGTCTACTAAAACCAAGCAATTCTCTCCTGTCCCACCATCAAGTCACTCACATTAATCTGTCTACTAAAACCAAGCAATTCTCTCCTGTGCCACCATCAAGTCACTCACATTAATCTGTCTACTAAAACCAAGCAATTCTCTCCTGTCCCACCATCAAGTCACTCCCATTAATCTGTCTACTAAAACCAAGCAATTCTCTCCTGTCCCACCATCAAGTCACTCACATTAATCTGTCTACTCAAACAAAGCAATTCTCCACTATCCCACCATCAGACACTGCTCGAGCCACTTGAGAAAACTCTTTCTCCGCCTCCTGCTAGAAACGTGCTTGTCTGTCGTCTGTTCCTCCAATCAGGATCGAAGTGCACATTTGATTTCATGACAGACTTAGGGGAAACAAGTTCACCTTTGGTATGTAAAGGTAATGATTTCAAGTGATAAATTATAAGTAGACAGGCAGATAAGAGCACACAGACCAGGGATACATTGAGTGATAAATGCACACAGACCAGGGATACATTGAGTGATACATGCACACATACCTGGGATACAATGAGTGATATGTGCACACAGACCTGGGACACAATCACAGACAGTGGTATGTGCACGCAGACCTGGGATACAATGTGTGATGTGTGCACACAGACCTGGGATACAATGTGTGATGTGTGCACACAGACCTGGGATACAATGACAGACAGTGATATGTGCACACAGACCTGGGATACAATGTGATGTGTGTGCACACAGGCCTGGGATACAATGAGGGATATGTGCACACAGACCTGGGATACATTGAGTGATGTGTGCACACAGACTAGGGATCAACTTACAAGATGTAGGTGATGACTCCTATGCTCCACATGTCTGTAGCAAGGGACAGGCTCTCGTAGCTGACAACTTCAGGAGCTGTAGGAGGTAGCACAAGAGATGAGACAACAATTATAAAGATGTACAAGCCCAGTCAATTCTGATCCTGGGCCTATCTGGCCTGAGCCCTATCTGGCCTGAGCCCTATCTGGCCTGAGCCCTATCTGGCCTGAGCCCTATCTGGCCTGAACCCTATCTGGCCTGAGCCCTATCTGGCCTGATCCCTATCTGGCCTGAGCCCTATCTGGCCTGAGCCCTATCTGGCCTGAGACCTATCTGGCCTGAACCCTATCTGGCCTGAGCCCTATCTGGCCTGAGCCCTATCTGGCCTGATCCCTATCTGGGCTGAGCCTTATCTGGCCTGAACCCTATCTGGCCTGAGCCCTATCTGGCCTGAGCCCTATCTGGCCTGAGCCCTATCTGGCCTGATCCCTATCTGGCCTGAACCCTATCTGGCCTGAACCCTATCTGGCCTGAACCCTATCTGGGCTGAGCCTTATCTGGCCTGAACCCTATCTGGCCTGAGCCCTATCTGGCCTGAACCCTTTCTGGCCTGAACCCTATCTGGCCTGAGCCCTATCTGGCCTGAACCCTTTCTGGCCCGAGGCCCTATCTGGTCCGAGCCCCTATCTGGTCCGAGCCCCTATCTGACATGAAACAATTTGAATGTGGTTTTGGTTCCCCTTACTGGTCTGAAGAAAAGATATTCCTAAGCTTGTAGCATCTAAGGTCTGTCTGTACAGAGAACCGACAGGCAGAAACATTCACGTGCTAGATAAATAAGCCGATAATGTCGGATTTATTTCTTGCTAAAAAACATGATAATAAACAATGAGCATGTGTAAACAAATTAGGCAGTATCTGAGAACCGCCTCGCTCTGGCGGTTCAGACATGCCACATCTGTAGTTTATTGGATGCTGGTGTTGGTTGCATGACCTTCACCTTCTAATATTAGGTTTAGGCTTGGTTTAACATGACAAGCGAACATCAGTCCAACCAGCGGCGATGTTTAACATGACAAGCGAACATCAGTCCAACCAGCGGCGATGTTTAACATGACAAGCGAACATCAGTCCAACCAGCGGCGATGTTTAACATGACAAGCGAACATCAGTCCAACCAGCGGCGATGTTTAACATGACAAGCGAACATCAGTCCAACCAGCGGCGATGTGTAACATGACAAGCGAACATCAGTCCAACCAGCGGCGATGTGTAACATGACAAGCGAACATCAGTCTAACCAGCGGCGATGTTTAACATGACAAGCGAACATCAGTCCAACCCATGGCTAGGAATAGCCAACCCATGGCTAGGAATAGCCAACCCATGGCTAGGAATAGCCAACCCATGGCTAGGAATAGCCAACCCATGGCTAGGAATAGCCAACCCATGGCTAGGAATAGCCAACCCATGGCTAGGAATAGCCAACCCATGGCTAGGAATAGCCAACCCATGGCTAGGAATAGCCAACCCATGCCTAGGAATAGCCAACCCATGGCTAGGAATAGCCAACCCATGGCTAGGAATAGCCAACCTATGGCTAGGAATAGCCAACCCATGGCTAGGAATAACCAACCCATTGCTAGGAATAGCCAACTCATGGCTAGGAATAGCCAACCCATGGCTAGGAATAACCAACCCATGGCTAGGAATAACCAACCCATGGCTAGGAATAGCCAACCCATGGCTAGGAATAGCCAACCCATGGCTAGGAATAGCCAACCCATGGCTAGGAATAGCCAACCCATGGCTAGGAATAGCCAACGATGCCTAGGAATAGCCAACCCATGGCTAGGAATAGCCAACCCATGGCTAGGAATAGCCAACCCATGGCTAGGAATAGCCAACCCATGGCTAGAAATAGCCAACCCATGGCTAGGAATAGCCAACCCATGGCTAGGAATAGCCAACCCATGGCTAGGAATAGCCAACCCATGCCTAGGAATAGCCAACCCATGGCTAGGAATAGCCAACCCATGGCTAGGAATAGCCAACCCATGGCTAGGAATAGCCAACCCATGGCTAGGAATAACCAACCCATTGCTAGGAATAGCCAACCCATGGCTAGGAATAGCCAACCCATGGCTAGGAATAACCAACCCATGGCTAGGAATAACCAACCCATGGCTAGGAATAACCAACCCATGGCTAGGAATAACCAGTCTCCTAAATATTCACCAAACAATACAGCACCTTAGAAAACAATACAGTACCTTAGAAAACAATACAGTACCTTAGAAAACAATACAGTACCTTAGAAAACAATACAGTACCTCAGAAAATAATGCAATACCTCAGAAAACAATACAATACTTCAGAAAACAATAGAGTACCTCAGAAAACAATACAGTACCTCAGAAAACAATATAATACCTCAGAAAACAAAAGAGTACCTCCTCAAAGAGACAGGCAGGTCTATAAATCCCTGTGAATGTTCCCTGGACAAGGCAAAATGAGGAGACGCCCCATGCTGACCAGTCCCTCTGCATGTAACAGGTGTGGTGGATTAGTTGCAAGACAACGTGGAATGTTGGAGGCTTCTGCAACAGCTTGATCACTGACAGCACTGATGGCAACAGCTCGCTACGGGGTGTTGTTCCATGATCTTGGCACTCTGCCTCAGAACATAGCAAACCCTCTCGTAATGAGGTACATCATCTTGGCACTCTGCCTCAGAACATAGCAAACCCTCTCGTAATGAGGTACATCATCTTGGCACTCTGCCTCAGAACATAGCAAACCCTCTCGTAATGAGGTACATCATCTTGGCACTCTGCCTCAGAACATAGCAAACCCTCTCGTAATGAGGTACATCATCTTGGCACTCTGCCTCAGAACATAGCAAACCCTCTCGTAATGAGGTACATCATCTTGGCACTCTGCCTCAGAACATAGCAAACCCTCTCGTAATGAGGTACATCATCTTGGCACTCTGCCTCAGAACATAGCAAACCCTCTCGTAACGAGGTACATCATCTTGGCACTCTGCCTCAGAACATAGCAAACCCTCTCGTAATGAGGTACATCATCTTGGCACTCTGCCTCAGAACATAGCAAACCCTCTCGTAATGAGGTAGCACTGGTCAACCAATGGGTTACCATTCTTGTTCTAGTGACAACAACAGAAGTCTCTCTTTGAGTCACTGAGTCACATCACAAGATTCGAGCCACACCCCCGACCTTTGACCCACACCCCCAACCTTTGAACTACACCCCTCCCCTTTGACCCACACCCCTAACCTTTGACCCACACCCCCAACCTTTGAGCCACACCCCCAACCTTTGAACTACACCCCTACCCTTTGACCCACACCCCCAATCTTTGACCCACACCCCCAACCTTTGACCCACACCCCCAACCTTTGACCAACACCCCCGACCTTTGACCCACACCCCCCACCTTTGAGCCACACCCCCAACCTTTGACCCACACCCCCAACCTTTGAACTACACCCCTACCCTTTGACCCACACCCCCAACCTTTGACCCACACCCCCAACCTTTGACCCACACCCCCAACCTTTGATCCACACCCCCGACCTTTGACCCACACCCCCGACCTTTGACCCACACCCCCAACCTTTGAGCCACACCCCCAACCTTTGACCCACACCCCCAACCTTTGAGCCACACCCCCAACCTTTGACCCACACCCTACCCTTTGAGCCACACCCTACCCTTTGAACCACTCCCCCACTATTTACGCCACACCTTACCCTTTGAGCCACACCCCAACCTTTGAGCCACACCCCCAACCTTTGAACTACACCCCTACTCTTTGAGCCACACCCCTACCCTTTGAGTCACACTCTAACCTTTGAGCTACACCCCTAACCTTTGAGTCACACTCTAACCTTTGAGCTACACCCCTAACCTTTGAGCCACACCCCTACTCTTTGAGCCACACCCCCAACGTTTGACCCACACCCATATCCGTTGACCCACACCCCCAACCTTTGATCCACACCCTTACTCTTTGAGCCACACCCCAACGTTTGACCCACACCACTCACTCAATGATCATGTTGAAGGCAAGTCTCAAAAACCTGACATGAAACTAGTCCAACATCCCAGTAGAACACTCGATCTACTAACACCTGTATTATTACAAGGTATCTCCAAGTGAGATTCCCAACTCCACCAATTGGTCATATTGGGACCATTGTAACCTTCCAATTAAAGGCAACTAAAGAAGGTTGTGCATGTGGCTAGCATCCTCATTATGTAAAACCATTACAGCTGAAAACAGCACTGTGTGTCGTCTAATATAATTTTCCTGTAAGGTGGCCAGCGACAGTTGCGCCCCTGCGCTTCTCCTGGAGCCAGAAAGCGAAAGAAGGTTACCCTATTCAATTCTACTCCTAAGAAATCGACATCACTGCACTCCAGGAGATAAGCATCTCTGGGTAAATGGTGTGGATACTGATGTTTCCTGTAACTCGCTGGCTATACACAGTCCTACTGTCTTCTCCAATAGAACCTCGTGCATTCCAAAGCTCTGCAGTCTATAGATTGATGATTCATCTATTGCTATCTCATCATCCAACAGACAGCAGATCCTTGTGAAGCCAGGATGTCACTTCTTTTAGTACCATGAAACCGTGCATGACCAGGTCAGTGGATTCACCCTTGGAGGATTGAGACCTTCACAGCTTCCATGCACTCATGCCTTACCCAGCCTCCAAAAGTCAGGATTGGGAGTCCGACACGATGACTGCCCCTGTTAAAGAGGTCCCAGATAGCCATCTCAGAGTTGAGGTCACTGCTTCCAGCTCCATTCCCGTACTGGAGGTTGCTGCTCTGTATGCCCTGCTCCGTTAGCAACAAAGTCAGCTTTAGCTGAGACACCCCAGCCTGGTATCTCACTACATATGACAGCATTACTATCCCACGAGCTATTCCTCATTCAATTACCAGCTGGCTAAATCCGAGCTCTGTCTCCCTGCTGCTCTACTATCTATCTGCATTACCTGCCTGGGGATATGACGACTTCCTATAATTCACTGAAAGTCGCTCCCTCCCCTTCGATGCTGACACCAACTCAACACTTTTTTTGCTTTGATACAACTGCTAGTGTGCTCACGGATCTGCCATCTTGGTTTTTCTCTGCTTGTGTGATTGATGCATCCTCTCTTGACTGTCCTGGCCTTCTTTCCAATACTTGGACTGTGCTTTCAGTTCCATTTGCTTGATTTGTACACTATCTTCGTCCAACAATGGCGTGATTTACTGAAAACTGTACGGAACTTGTTGGTGTACAGAGTCTAGCTGTGTACGGGGTCTAGCTGTGTACAGAGTCTAGCTGTGTGCGGAATCTAGCTGTGTACGGAATCTAGCTGTGTACGGAATCTAGCAGTGTACGGAGTCTAGCTGTGTACGGAGTCTAGCTGTGTACGGAGTCTAGCAGTGTACGGAACTGAGCTGTGTACGGAACTGAGCTGTGTACGGAACTGAGCTGTGTACAGAATTGAGCTGTGTACAGTAGCCGTAGCACGCTTGCCCCTTATTAGCCAGATTTCTGTTGCAATTTGTTTATCTATTGTCCATGATTATCATCCATAAAGCTGTATTGGTTTAACATATGCTGTTCTGTTTACACATGCACTCCAGGCAGACCCACATGTTTCAGACAGCGTGGTATGACTCCATTTGTTCTCTCACTTCCATCTTGTTTGACAAGTGGCTTCTGTTCATTTCTGATGAGTGAGTGTGTGAGAGAGTGTGTGAGAGAATAAGTGAGAGAGTGAGTGAGTGAGTAAGTGAGAGAATGAGTGAGCGACTGTGTGAGTTGGTGTGAGTGAGTGTGTAAGTGAGAGAGTGAGTGAGAGAGTCAGTGAGTGAGTGAGTGAGTGAGCGACTGTGTGGGTTGGTGTGAGTGAGTGTGAGTGAGTGTGTGAGTGAGTGAGAGTGTGAGTGTGTGAGTTAGTGTGTGAGTGAGTGTGTGAGTTAGTGTGTGAGTGAGTGTGTGAGTGAGTGAAAGTGTGAGTGAGTGAGTGAGTGAGTGTGTGAGTGAGCGAGTGTGTATGACTATGTGAGTAAGCGAGAGAGTGAGTGAGTGAGTATAACTTACCCACAAACTCTGCTGTGCCCATGAGGGCCCTAATATCATCCCCGTCATTGATTTTCTGGGCCAGTCCGAAATCGATGAGTTTGATTTTCTGAGAGTTTCTATTGAGTATCATAATGTTTTCTGGCTGTTGGGAGAATATGGCACATGTCATCAATAGGTGGAATGTATTCTGCCTGAGTTCTAATCTATAGCTTTACTGTTATAACGTTAAGAAAGGTGAGATCACATGTCCTAACATAGCATGGTCAGATGTTATGTTAGCACAAGTGAGGCCAGATGTTATGTTAGTACAGGTGAGGTCAGGTGCTATGTTAGAACAGGTCAGGTCAGGTGTCATGTTAGGACAGGTGAGTTCAGGTGCTATGTTAGGACAGGTGAGGTCAGGTGTCATGTTAAGACAGGTGAGGTCAGTTATCGTATTAGAACAGGTGAGTTCAAGTGTTACGCTAGTACAGGTCCACAACTGACAGATCTGGTGCTATGTGTCAACATTTTGTAATATACCATCCACAGCGAATCATCTGACAGCCCCCACTTTATGCATTTCGTCACGACAGGACAGAGACACGACAGGACAGAGACACTCCAGGACAAAGACACAAGACAAAGACACAAAAGGACAAAGACACGACAGGACTGAGACACAAGACAAAGGCATGACAGGACAAGCACTTGACAGGACAGATAGAAGACAAAAACATGACAGGACAAAGACACAACAGGACAAAGACACAAGATACGACAGGACAAAGACACAAGACACAATAGGACAAAGACACAACAGGACAAAGACACAAGATACGACAGGACAAAGACACAAGACACAATAGGACAAAGACACAACAGGACAAAGACGCAAGACAGGACAAAGACACAAGACAAAGACACGACAGGACAAAGACATGACAGGGCAGAGACACAAGACAAAGACACGACAGGACAAACTCGACAGGACAGATACAAGACAAAACATCACAGGACAAAGACACAACAGGATAAAGACATGACAGGACAAAGGCACAAGACAAAGATACGACAGGACAAAGACACGACACAAGACAAAGATACGACACGACAAAGACACAATAGGACAAAGACATGACAGGATACAGACACAAGACAAAGACATGACATGACAAAGACACGACAAGGACAGAAGACAAAGACACGACAGGACAAAGACACGACGGGACAAAGACACAAGACATGACAGGACAAAGACACAGGACAAAGACACAGGACAAAGACAGTACAGGACAAAGAAACAAAAGGACAAAGACACGATAGAACAAAGACATGACAAGACCAAGACACAAGAGGACAAAGACATGACAGGACAAAGACACAAAAGGACAAAGACACAACAGGATAAAGACACAACAGGACTGAGACACGACAGGACAAAGACACTACGGGACAAAGACACGACAGAACAAAGACACAGGACAAAGACAAATACACAAGACAAAGACACAAGACAAATACACAAGACATGACAGGACAAAGACACTGTTGCTGATGGCTGTACCTATCAACTGACTTAATGAACTGACCTTGAGGTCCAGGTGAGCAATCTTCTTGTTGTGCAGGTGTTTGAGTCCCTGCAAGATCTGACCAATGAAGGATGAGGCCTCTTCCTCTCCCAGATGGTCCTTCTCAGAGATATAGTCGAAGAGTTCACCCCCTGTCACCCTGTCGACAACAGACAAGACACACTTAGTCTCAACACGTTACTGGTCGGTGTCTGATTGGCGCATTGCCAGAGCAAAACCATTTCATGGCAGAGGTATGAGGTTCGACTACCGTTATCGATATTTTCCAGTAGACCCAAAAGTAAATGGAAACCTAACTTAGTGTTAGGTAAGGAAAATCAGCAAGGAAAGGGACTGGCCACCCACTTTATAAATAAGATATGGGCGCACACAAGCCTCTAATGTTTCATTACGCCCCAAAGCTAAGGAGAACATACTGGACTCGTCCAACGGTCCAATTGCTATACAAGCTAAAGAGAACACACTGGACGAACATGCCCTGGTCCATTTATGTCCGTGTGAGCGGAACATGACAGCCCCTTTGACCACCCACCTTACTGTAGTTCTAATGAGAGCTGATTGGCTCGAGAAATCCTGCTGAAAGAAACAGTTTTCATTCTTGGGAACGGCATGGAAGCATCACTACAGCTAGTCTGTATATTTACATTTTCTGTGGGGGGCGGGGACGGGGGAAGGGGACGCCTGTCACTCCACTCTCTCTCACACTGTCACTCCACTCTCACACTGTCACTCCACTCTCTCTCACACTGTCACTCCACTCTCTCTCACACTGTCACTCCACTCTCACACTGTCACTCCACTCTCTCTCACACTGTCACTCCACTCTCACACTGTCACTCCACTCTCTCTCACACTGTCACTCCACTCTCACACTGTCACTCCACTCTCTCTCACACTGTCACTCCACTCTCACACTGTCACTCCACTCTCTCACACTGTCACTCCACTCTCACACTGTCACTCCACTCTCTCTCACACTGTCACTCCACTCTCTCTCACACTGTCACTCCACTCTCACACTGTCACTCCACTCTCACACTGTCACTCCACTCTCTCTCACACTGTCACTCCACTCTCACACTGTCACTCCACTCTCTCTCACACTGTCACTCCACTCTCACTCCACTCTCACACTGTCACTCCACTCTCACTCCACTCTCACACTGTCACTCCACTCACTCTCACACTGTCACTCCACTCTCACTCCACTCTCTCTCACACTGTCACTCCACTCTCACACTCTCCCTCCACTCTCTCTCACACTGTCACTCCACTCTCTCTCACACTGTCACTCCACTCTCACTCCACTCTCTCTCACACTGTCACTCCACTCTCACACTCTCCCTCCACTCTCTCTCACACTGTCACTCCACTCTCACACTGTCACTCCACTCTCTCTCACACTGTCACTCCACTCTCCCTCCACTCTCTCTCACACTGTCACTCCACTCTCACACTCTCCCTCCACTCTCTCTCACACTGTCACTCCACTCTCTCTCACACTGTCACTTCACTCTCCCTCCACTCTCTCTCACACTGTCACTCCACTCTCTCTCACACTGTCACTCCACTCTCTCTCACACTGTCACTCCACTCTCTCTCACACTGTCACTCCACTCTCCCTCCACTCTCTCTCACACTGTCACTCCACTCTCTCTCACACTGTCACTCCACTCTCTCTCACACTGTCACTCCACTCTCCCTCCACTCTCTCTCACACTGTCACTCCACTCTCACACTCTCCCTCCACTCTCTCTCACACTGTCACTCCACTCTCACACTCTCACTCCACTCTCACACTGTCACTCCACTCTCTCTCACACTGTCACTCCACTCTCTCTCACACTGTCACTCCACTCTCCCTCCACTCTCTCTCACACTGTCACTCCACTCTCACACTCTCCCTCCACTCTCTCTCACACTGTCACTCCACTCTCTCTCACACTGTCACTCCACTCTCTCTCACACTGTCACTCCACTCTCTCTCACACTGTCACTCCACTCTCCCTCCACTCTCTCTCACACTGTCACTCCACTCTCTCTCACACTGTCACTCCACTCTCTCTCACACTGTCACTCCACTCTCCCTCCACTCTCTCTCACACTGTCACTCCACTCTCACACTCTCCCTCCACTCTCTCTCACACTGTCACTCCACTCTCACACTGTCACTCCACTCTCACACTCTCACTCCACTCTCACACTGTCACTCCACTCTCACACTGTCACTCCACTCTCACACTCTCACTCCACTCTCACACTGTCACTCCACTCTCTCTCACACTGTCACTCCACTCTCTCTCACACTGTCACTCCACTCTCACACTGTCACTCCACTCTCACACTCTCACTCCACTCTCACACTGTCACTCCACTCTCTCTCACACTGTCACTCCACTCTCACACTGTCACTCCACTCTCTCTCACACTGTCACTCCACTCTCACACTGTCACTCCACTCTCACTCCACTCACTCTCACACTGTCACTCCACTCTCACACTGTCACTCCACTCTCACACTGTCACTCCACTCTCACACTGTCACTCCACTCACTCTCTCACTGTCACTCCACTCTCACACTGTCACTCCACTCTCACACTGTCACTCCACTCTCACACTGTCACTCCACTCTCACACTGTCACTCCACTCTCACTCCACTCACTCTCACACTGTCACTCCACTCTCACACTGTCACTCCACTCTCACACTGTCACTCCACTCACTCTCTCACTGTCACTCCACTCTCACACTGTCACTCCACTCTCACACTGTCACTCCACTCTCACTCCACTCACTCTCACACTGTCACTCCACTCTCACACTGTCACTCCACTCTCACACTGTCACTCCACTCTCACACTGTCACTCCAGTCTCTCTCACACTGTCACTCCACTCACTCTCTCACTGTCACTCCACTCTCACACTGTCACTCCACTCTCACACTGTCACTCCACTCTCACACTGTCACTCCACTCTCACACTGTCACTCCAGTCTCTCTCACACTGTCACTCCACTCACTCTCTCACTGTCACTCCACTCTCACACTGTCACTCCACTCTCACACTGTCACTCCACTCACTCTCTCACTGTCACTCCACTCTCACACTGTCACTCCACTCTCACTCCACTCTCACTCCACTCACTCTCACACTGTCACTCCACTCTCACACTGTCACTCCACTCTCTCTCACACTGTCACTCCACTCTCACACTCACTCCACTCTCACACTGTCACTCCACTCTCTCTCACACTGTCACTCCACTCTCACACTCACTCCACTCTCACACTGTCACTCCACTCTCTCTCACACTGTCACTCCACTCTCACACTGTCACTCCACTCTCTCTCACACTGTCACTCCACTCTCACACTGTCACTCCAGTCTCTCTCACACTGTCACTCCACTCTCACACTCACTCCACTCTCACACTGTCACTCCACTCTCTCTCACACTGTCACTCCACTCTCACACTGTCACTCCACTCTCACACTGTCACTCCAGTCTCTCTCACACTGTCACTCCACTCTCACACTCACTCCACTCTCACACTGTCACTCCACTCTCTCTCACACTGTCACTCCACTCTCACACTGTCACTCCACTCTCTCTCACACTGTCACTCCACTCTCACACTGTCACTCCACTCTCACTCCACTCTCACACTCACTCCACTCTCACACTGTCACTCCACTCTCTCTCACACTGTCACTCCACTCTCACACTGTCACTCCACTCTCTCTCACACTGTCACTCCACTCTCACACTGTCACTCCAGTCTCTCTCACACTGTCACTCCACTCTCTCTCTCTCACTGTCACTCCACTCACTCTCACACTGTCACTCCACTCTCTCTCACACTGTCACTCCACTCTCACACTGTCACTCCACTCTCTCTCACACTGTCACTCCACTCTCTCTCACACTGTCACTCCACTCTCACTCCACTCTCACACTGTCACTCCACTCTCACACTCTCACTCCACTCTCACACTGTCACTCCACTCTCTCTCACACTGTCACTCCACTCTCTCTCACACTGTCACTCCACTCTCACACTGTCACTCCACTCTCACACTGTCACTCCACTCTCTCTCTCACACTGTCACTCCACTCTCTCTCACACTGTCACTCCACTCTCTCTCTCTCACTGTCACTCCACTCTCTCTCACACTGTCACTCCACTCTCACACTGTCACTCCACTCTCACACTGTCACTCCACTCTCTCTCACACTGTCACTCCACTCTCACACTCACTCCACTCTCACACTGTCACTCCAGTCTCTCTCACACTGTCACTCCACTCTCACACTCACTCCACTCTCACACTGTCACTCCACTCTCTCTCACACTGTCACTCCACTCTCACACTGTCACTCCAGTCTCTCTCACACTGTCACTCCACTCTCTCTCTCTCACTGTCACTCCACTCACTCTCACACTGTCACTCCACTCTCACACTGTCACTCCACTCTCTCTCACACTGTCACTCCACTCTCTCTCACACTGTCACTCCACTCTCACACTGTCACTCCACTCTCTCTCTCTCACTGTCACTCCACTCTCTCTCACACTGTCACTCCACTCTCACACTGTCACTCCACTCTCACACTCTCACTCACTCACTCTCACACTGTCACTCCACTCTCTCTCACACTGTCACTCCACTCTCTCTCACACTGTCACTCCACTCTCACACTGTCACTCCACTCTCACACTGTCACTCCACTCTCTCTCTCACACTGTCACTCCACTCTCTCTCACACTGTCACTCCACTCTCTCTCACACTGTCACTCCACTCTCTCACTGTCACTCCACTCTCTCTCTCTCACTGTCACTCCACTCTCTCTCACACTGTCACTCCACTCTCTCTCTCTCACTGTCACTCCTCTCTCACTGTCACTCCACTCTCTCTCACACTGTCACTCCACTCTCTCTCACACTGTCACTCCACTCTCTCTCTCACACTGTCACTCCACTCTCTCTCACACTGTCACTCCACTCTCACACTGTCACTCCACTCTCACACTGTCACTCCACTCTCTCTCTCTCACTGTCACTCCACTCTCTCTCACACTGTCACTCCACTCTCTCTCTCACACTGTCACTCCACTCTCTCTCACACTGTCACTCCACTCTCACACTGTCACTCACTCCTCTCACACTGTCACTCCACTCTCTCTCTCTCACTGTCACTCCACTCTCTCTCACACTGTCACTCCACTCTCTCTCTCACACTGTCACTCCACTCTCTCTCACACTGTCACTCCACTCTCTCTCACACTGTCACTCCACTCTCACACTCTCACTCCACTCTCACACTCTCACTCCACTCTCTCTCACACTGTCACTCCACTCTCACACTCTCACTCCACTCTCACACTGTCACTCCACTCTCTCTCACACTGTCACTCCACTCTCTCTCACACTGTCACTCCACTCTCACACTCTCACTCCACTCTCACACTCTCACTCCACTCTCTCTCACACTGTCACTCCACTCTCTCTCACACTGTCACTCCACTCTCACACTGTCACTCCACTCTCTCTCTCTCACTGTCACTCCACTCTCTCTCACACTGTCACTCCACTCTCACACTGTCACTCCACTCTCTCTCACACTGTCACTCCACTCTCTCTCTCTCACTGTCACTCCACTCTCTCACTGTCACTCCACTCTCTCTCACACTGTCACTCCACTCTCACACTGTCACTCCACTCTCTCTCACACTGTCACTCCACTCTCTCTCTCTCACTGTCACTCCACTCTCTCACTGTCACTCCACTCTCACACTGTCACTCCACTCTCTCTCACACTGTCACTCCACTCTCACACTGTCACTCCACTCTCTCTCTCTCACTGTCACTCCACTCTCTCTCACACTGTCACTCCACTCTCTCTCTCACACTGTCACTCCACTCTCTCTCACACTGTCACTCCACTCTCTCTCACACTGTCACTCCACTCTCTCTCACACTGTCACTCCACTCACTCTCACACTGTCACTCCACTCTCACTCCACTCACTCTCACACTGTCACTCCACTCTCACACTGTCACTCCACTCTCACACTCTCACTCCACTCTCACACTCTCACTCCACTCTCTCTCACACTCTCACTCCACTCTCACACTCTCACTCCACTCCACTCTCACACTCTCACTCCACTCTCTCTCACACTGTCACTCCACTCTCTCTCACACTGTCACTCCACTCTCTCTCACACTGTCACTCCACTCTCACACTGTCACTCCACTCTCTCTCTCTCACTGTCACTCCACTCTCTCTCACACTGTCACTCCACTCTCTCTCTCACACTGTCACTCCACTCTCTCTCACACTGTCACTCCACTCTCACACTGTCACTCCACTCTCACACTGTCACTCCACTCTCACTCCACTCACTCTCACACTGTCACTCCACTCTCACACTGTCACTCCACTCTCACACTGTCACTCCACTCTCACACTGTCACTCCACTCTCACACTGTCACTCCACTCTCTCACACTGTCACTCCACTCTCACACTGTCACTCCACTCTCACACTGTCACTCCACTCACTCTCACACTGTCACTCCACTCTCACACTGTCACTCCACTCTCTCACACTGTCACTCCACTCACTCTCACACTGTCACTCCACTCTCACTCCACTCACTCTCACACTGTCACTCCACTCTCACACTGTCACTCCACTCTCACACTGTCACTCCACTCTCACACTGTCACTCCACTCTCACTCCACTCACTCTCACACTGTCACTCCACTCTCACACTGTCACTCCACTCTCACACTGTCACTCCACTCTCACACTGTCACTCCACTCTCACTCCACTCACTCTCACACTGTCACTCCTCTCTCACACTGTCACTCCACTCTCTCACTGTCACTCCACTCTCTCTCACACTGTCACTCCACTCTCTCTCACACTGTCACTCCACTCTCTCTCACACTGTCACTCCACTCTCTCTCACACTGTCACTCCACTCTCTCTCACACTGTCACTCCACTCTCTCTCACACTGTCACTCCACTCACTCTCACACTGTCACTCCACTCTCTCTCACACTGTCACTCCACTCTCACACTGTCACTCCACTCTCTCTCACACTGTCACTCCACTCTCACACTGTCACTCCACTCTCTCTCACACTGTCACTCCACTCTCTCTCACACTGTCACTCCACTCTCTCTCACACTGTCACTCCACTCTCTCTCACACTGTCACTCCACTCTCTCTCACACTGTCACTCCACTCTCTCTCACACTGTCACTCCACTCACTCTCACACTGTCACTCCACTCTCTCTCACACTGTCACTCCACTCTCACACTGTCACTCCACTCTCACACTGTCACTCCACTCTCACACTGTCACTCCACTCTCACTCCACTCTCTCTCACACTGTCACTCCACTCTCACTCCACTCTCTCTCACACTGTCACTCCACTCTCACACTGTCACTCCACTCTCACACTGTCACTCCACTCTCTCTCACACTGTCCCTCCACTCTCTCTTACACTGTCACTCCACTCTCTCTCACACTGTCACTCCACTCTCTCACTGTCACTCCACTCTCTCTCACACTGTCACTCCACTCTCACACTGTCACTCCACTCTCTCTCACACTGTCACTCCACTCTCTCTCACACTGTCACTCCACTCTCTCTCACACTGTCACTCCACTCTCTCTCACACTGTCACTCCACTCTCTCTCACACTGTCACTCCACTCTCACACTGTCACTCCACTCTCTCTCACACTGTCACTCCACTCTCACACTGTCACTCCACTCTCTCTCACACTGTCACTCCACTCTCACACTGTCACTCCACTCTCTCTCACACTGTCACTCCACTCTCTCTCACACTGTCACTCCACTCTCACACTGTCACTCCACTCTCTCTCACACTGTCACTCCACTCTCTCTCTCACTGTCACTCCACTCTCTCTCACACTGTCACTCCACTCTCTCTCACACTGTCACTCCACTCTCTCTCACACTGTCACTCCACTCTCACACTGTCACTCCACTCTCTCTCACACTGTCACTCCACTCTCTCTCACACTGTCACTCCACTCTCTCTCACACTGTCACTCCACTCTCACACTGTCACTCCACTCTCACACTGTCACTCCACTCTCTCTCACACTGTCACTCCACTCTCTCTCACACTGTCACTCCACTCTCTCTCACACTGTCACTCCACTCTCTCTCACACTGTCACTCCACTCTCTCACTGTCACTCCACTCTCTCTCACACTGTCACTCCACTCTCTCACTGTCACTCCACTCTCTCTCTCACTGTCACTCCACTCTCTCTCACACTGTCACTCCACTCTCTCTCACACTGTCACTCCACTCTCTTTCACACTGTCACTCCACTCTCTCTCACACTGTCACTCCACTCTCACACTGTCACTCCACTCTCTCTCACACTGTCACTCCACTCTCACACTGTCACTCCACTCTCTCTCACACTGTCACTCCACTCTCTCTCACACTGTCAGTCCACTCTTACACTCACTCCACTCTCACACTCTCACTCCACTCTCTCTCACACTGTCACTCCACTCTCTCTCACACTGTCACTCCACTCTCACACTGTCACTCCACTCTCTCTCACACTGTCACTCCACTCTCACACTGTCACTCCACTCTCTCTCACACTGTCACTCCACTCTCACACTGTCACTCCACTCTCACACTCCCACCCCACTCTCTTTCACACTGTCACTCCACTCTCACACTGTCACTCCACTCTCACACTGTCACTCCACTCTCACACTGTCACTCCACTCTCTCTCACACTGTCACTCCACTCTCACACTCCCACCCCACTGTCTCTCACACTGTCACTCCACTCTCACACTGTCACTCCACTCCCACACTGTCACTCCACTCTCATACTACCACCCCACTCTCACACTCTTATACTACCACCCCACTCTCATACTACCACCCCACTCTCACACCCCCACCCCACTCTGACACTACCATAGCACTCTCCCGATGTTTGCGACACTGCCACCTTCCACCAGAAGGTGTTCTCCGATGCTTCCATGTGAGGGTAAAGTGTGTTACGTGAACGCTTCCACCGACAATCTTTGTGAGCTCAAGAGGAGGAAATCAATGAGAAAGAAGTGGAGGCACCAGTCACAGCTAGAGAAGAGGCCTTAGCAAAAACAGGAGCCGGATACAAAAACAGGAGCCGGATACAAAAACAGGAGCCGGATACAAAAAACAGGAGCCGGATACAAAAACAGGAGCCGGATACAAAAACAGGAGCCGGATACAAAAACAGGAGCCGGATACAAAAACAGGAGCCGGATACAAAAACAGGAGCCGGATACAAAAACAGGAGCCGGATACAAAAACAGGAGCCGGATACAAAAACAGGAGCCGGATACAAAAACAGAAGCCGGATACAAAAACAGGAGGCCAATACAAAAACAGTAGCCAGATACAAAAACAGGAGCCAGATACAAAAAACAGGAGCCGGATACAAAAACAGGAGCCGGATACAAAAACAGGAGCCGGATACAAAAACAGGAGCCGGATACAAAAACAGGAGCCGGATACAAAAAACAGGAGCCGGATACAAAAACAGGAGCCTGATACAAAAACAGGAGCCGGATACAAAAACAGGAGCCGGATACAAAAACAGGAGCCGGATACAAAAACAGGAGCCGGATACAAAAACAGGAGCCGGATACAAAAACAGGAGCCGGATACAAAAACAGGAGCCGGATACAAAAACAGAAGCCGGATACAAAAACAGGAGGCCAATACAAAAACAGGAAGCCTTAGCAACAACAGGAAGCCTTAGCAAAAATAGGAGGCCTTAACAAAAACAGGAGGCCTTAACAAAAACAGGAGGCCTTAACAAAAACAGGAGGCCTTAACAAAAACAGGAGGCCTTAACAAAAAACAGGAGCCCGATACCAAAACATGAGGCCGACACAAAAATAGGAGCCCGATACCAAAACAGGAGCCCGATACCAAAACATGAGGCCCGCAACAAAATCAGGAGGCCGACACAAAAACAGGTAAGGTCAGGTCATGTCATCCCATAACCGGTGAGATCGTTGGGGCACACATGAAGACATCCTCACAACGCCACGCCACCCTTCTCTGTCAGATGCCGCTGCCTGTGACTCTTCTGGTCGGAGATTGGTCCATTCTTTTATGTTGTCCTCCCATCTCTTTTTGGGCCGGCCTCTTCGTCGTCTGCCATGCTCCTTTCTGTGGAGGATCGTATTTGCAAGACCATTTGATCTCGATATGTGACCGTACCAAGCGAGTTTCCTTCTTTTGACAGTTGCCAAGAGGTCTTCAACAGGCCCTATTGCTGTTGTAATTCTATCTCGATCTTTGTACGTGACGTTTAAATGTCTTCGGAAACATCTCATCTCCAAGGTCTGTATCCTTCGTTGAAGGTCAGCTGTAACTGTCCATGTCTCACAAGTATAGAGGAATATTGACAGGACCAGTTTACGCATTAATCTGATTTTCCTACACAGTGCTAACCGTTTATCTTGCCACATTGTGTTAAGCCGTGCAAGCGCCGCTATTGTCTGTGCTATTCTGGCCAACACTTCACATTTTGATCCTTCATCACTGACAATCGACCCCAGATATTTAAAACGGTCAACCACTTCGAGCTCCTGACCGTTAGCTTGTATCCTGCTATTAAAGCCCTTGGCGTTGTTGGTCATTAATTTTGTCGTCCAAAAACAGGAGACCGACACAAAAACAGGTGACTGACACAAAAATAGGAGACCCAACACAAAAACAGGAGACCCAACACAAAAAACAGGAAACTGACACAAAAACAGCAGTCTGACACCAAAACAGGAGGCCCACACAAAAACAGCATACCTTTCATCAAATCATTTCACAGAAATTCTAATTTACGCGCCTGCAAGCCAGAACACCTGGAAGACGATCCGATAGTGGAGTGAGGGTGCGTTGTGAGACATGATTTTATACAAGACACAGGAGAGTGAGTAGACTATGGGAGAAAACAGAGGAGAGAGAGTAGGCTATGGTGAGAGACAGAGGAGAGACAGAGAGAGAGAGAGTAGGCTATAGTAGGAGAGAGAGTAGACTTTGGTAGAAGACAGAGGAGAGAGAGTATACTATGGTAAAAGACAGAGGAGAGAGAGAGAGAGAGTAGGCTATATTAGGAGAGAGAGTAGACTATGGTAGAAGACAGAGGAGAGAGAGAGAGAGAGGAGGCTCTGGTAGAAGACAGAGGAGAGAGAGAGAGAGAGAGGAGGCTCTGGTAGAAGACAGAGGAGAGAGTGTAGACTATGGTAGAAGAGGAGAGAGAGTAGATTACGGTAGAAGACAGAGGAGAGAGAGAGTAGACTATGGTAGAAGACAGAGGAGAGAGAGAGTAGACTATGGTAGACGACAGAGGAGAGAGAGAGTAGACTATGGTAGAAGACAGAGGAGAGAGAGAGTAGACTATGGTAGAAGACAGAGGAGAGAGAGTGAGAGAGAGTAGGCTATGGTAGAAGAGGAGAGAGAGTAGGCTATGGTAGAAGACAGAGGAGAGAGAGAGAGAAGACTATGGTAGAAGACAGAGGAGAGAGAGAGAAGACTATGGTAGAAGACAGAGGAGAGAGAGTGAGAGAGAGTAGGCTATGGTAGAAGAGGAGAGAGAGTAGGCTATGGTAGAAGACAGAGGAGAGAGAGAGTGAGAGAGAGTAGGCTATGGTAGAAGACAGAGGAGAGAGAGAGTGAGAGAGAGTAGGCTATGGTAGAAGAGGAGAGAGAGTAGGCTATGGTAGAAGAGGAAAGAGAGTAGGCTATGGTAGAAGAGGAGAGGGAGAGTAGGCTATGGTAGAAGACAGAGGAGAGAGTGTAGACTATGGTAGAAGAGGAGAGAGAGAGTGAGAGAGAGTAGGCTATGGTAGAAGACAGAGGAGAGAGAGTAGACTATGGTAGAAGACAGAGGAGAGAGAGTGAGAGAGAGTAGGCTATGGTAGAAGAGGAGAGAGAGTAGGCTATGGTAGAAGACAGAGGAGAGAGAGTGAGAGAGAGTAGACTATGGTAGAAGAGGAGAGCGAGAGTGAGAGAGAGTAGGCTATGGTAGAAGACCGAGGAGAGAGTGTAGACTACGGTAGAAGAGGAGAGAGAGAGTGAGAGAGAGTAGGCTATAGTAGAAGACAGAGGAGAGAGAGTAGACTATGGTAGAAGACAGAGGAGAGAGAGTGAGAGAGAGTAGGCTATGGTAGAAGAGGAGAGAGAGTAGGCTATGGTAGAAGACAGAGGAGAGAGAGAGTGAGAGAGAGTAGACTATGGTAGAAGACAGAGGAGAGAGAGTGAGAGAGAGTAGACTATGGTAGAAGAGGAGAGAGAGTAGGCTATGGTAGAAGACAGAGGAGAGAGAGAGTGAGAGAGAGTAGGCTATGGTAGAAGAGGAGAGAGAGTAGACTATGGTAGAAGACAGAGGAGAGAGAGAGTAGGCTATCGTAGAAGAGGAGAGAGAGTAGGCTATGGTAGAAGACAGAGGAGAGAGAGAGTGAGAGAGAGTAGGCTATGGTAGAAGAGGAGAGAGAGTAGACTATGGTAGAAGAGAGAGGAGAGAGAGTATACTATGGTAGAAGACAGAGGAGAGAGTGTAGACTATGGTAGAAGAGGAGAGAGAGAGTGAGAGAGAGTAGGCTATGGTAGAAGACAGAGGAGAGAGAGAGAGTAGACTATGATAGAAGACAGAGGAGAGAGAGTGAGAGAGAGTAGGCTATGGTAGAAGAGGAGAGAGAGTAGACTATGGTAGAAGAGAGAGGAGAGAGAGTATACTATGGTAGAAGACAGAGGAGAGAGTGTAGACTATGGTAGAAGAGGAGAGAGAGAGAGAGAGTAGGCTATGGTAGAAGACAGAGGAGAGAGAGAGTAGACTATGATAGAAGACAGAGGAGAGAGAGTGAGAGAGAGTAGGCTATGGTAGAAGAGGAGAGAGAGTAGGCTATGGTAGAAGAGGAGAGAGAGTGAGAGAGTAGACTATGGTAGAAGACAGAGGAGAGAGAGTGAGAGAGAGTAGACTATGGTAGAAGAGGAGAGAGAGTAGGCTATGGTAGAAGACAGAGGAGAGAGAGAGAGTGAGAGAGAGTAGGCTATGGTAGAAGAGGAGAGAGAGTAGGCTATGGTAAAAGACAGAGGAGAGAGAGAGTGAGAGAGAGTAGGCTATGGTAGAAGAGGAGAGAGAGTAGGCTATGGTAGAAGAGAGAGGAGAGAGAGTAGGCTATGGTAGAAGACAGAGGAGAGAGAGTGAGAGAGAGTAGACTATGGTAGAAGAGGAGAGCGAGAGTGAGAGAGAGTAGGCTATGGTAGAAGACCGAGGAGAGAGTGTAGACTACGGTAGAAGAGGAGAGAGAGAGTGAGAGAGAGTAGGCTATAGTAGAAGACAGAGGAGAGAGAGTAGACTATGGTAGAAGACAGAGGAGAGAGAGTGAGAGAGAGTAGGCTATGGTAGAAGAGGAGAGAGAGTAGGCTATGGTAGAAGACAGAGGAGAGAGAGAGTGAGAGAGAGTAGACTATGGTAGAAGACAGAGGAGAGAGAGTGAGAGAGAGTAGACTATGGTAGAAGAGGAGAGAGAGTAGGCTATGGTAGAAGACAGAGGAGAGAGAGAGTGAGAGAGAGTAGGCTATGGTAGAAGAGGAGAGAGAGTAGACTATGGTAGAAGACAGAGGAGAGAGAGAGTAGGCTATCGTAGAAGAGGAGAGAGAGTAGGCTATGGTAGAAGACAGAGGAGAGAGAGAGTGAGAGAGAGTAGGCTATGGTAGAAGAGGAGAGAGAGTAGACTATGGTAGAAGAGAGAGGAGAGAGAGTATACTATGGTAGAAGACAGAGGAGAGAGTGTAGACTATGGTAGAAGAGGAGAGAGAGAGTGAGAGAGAGTAGGCTATGGTAGAAGACAGAGGAGAGAGAGAGAGTAGACTATGATAGAAGACAGAGGAGAGAGAGTGAGAGAGAGTAGGCTATGGTAGAAGAGGAGAGAGAGTAGACTATGGTAGAAGAGAGAGGAGAGAGAGTATACTATGGTAGAAGACAGAGGAGAGAGTGTAGACTATGGTAGAAGAGGAGAGAGAGAGAGAGAGAGTAGGCTATGGTAGAAGACAGAGGAGAGAGAGAGTAGACTATGATAGAAGACAGAGGAGAGAGAGTGAGAGAGAGTAGGCTATGGTAGAAGAGGAGAGAGAGTAGGCTATGGTAGAAGAGGAGAGAGAGTGAGAGAGTAGACTATGGTAGAAGACAGAGGAGAGAGAGTGAGAGAGAGTAGACTATGGTAGAAGAGGAGAGAGAGTAGGCTATGGTAGAAGACAGAGGAGAGAGAGAGTGAGAGAGAGTAGGCTATGGTAGAAGAGGAGAGAGAGTAGGCTATGGTAAAAGACAGAGGAGAGAGAGAGTGAGAGAGAGTAGGCTATGGTAGAAGAGGAGAGAGAGTAGGCTATGGTAGAAGAGAGAGGAGAGAGAGTATACTATGGTAGAAGACAGAGGAGAGAGAGAGTGAGAGAGAGTAGGCTATGGTAGAAGAGGAGAGAGAGTAGGCTATGGTAGAAGACAGAGGAGAGAGAGTGTGAGAGAGAGTAGACGATGGTAGAAGAGGAGAGAGAGTAGACTATGGTAGAAGAGAAAGGAGAGAGAGTATACTATGGTAGAAGACAGAGGAGAGAGAGAGAGTAGGCTATGGTAGAAGAGGAGAGAGAGTAGGCTATGGTAGAAGACAGAGGAGAGAGAGAGTGAGAGAGAGTAGACTATGGTAGAAGAGGAGAGAGAGTAGGCTATGGTAGAAGACAGAGGAAAGAGAGAGTGAGAGAGAGTAGACTATGGTAGAAGAGGAGAGAGAGTAGGCTATGGTAGAAGACAGAGGAGAGAGAGAGTGAGAGAGAGTAGGCTATGGTAGAAGAGGAGAGAGAGTAGGCTATGGTAGAAGACAGAGGAGAGAGAGTGAGAGAGGGTAGGCTATGGTAGAAGAGGAGAGAGAGTAGGCTACGGTAGAAGAGGAGAGAGAGTAGGCTATGGTAGAAGACAGAGGAGAGAGAGTGAGAGAGAGTAGACTATGGTAGAAGACAGAGGAGAGAGAGTGAGAGAGAGTAGACTATGGTAGAAGAGGAGAGAGAGTAGGCTATGGTAGAAGACAGAGAAGAGAGTGAGGGAGAGTAGGCTATGGTAGAAGAGGAGAGAGAGTAGACTATGGTAGAAGACAGAGGAGAGAGAGAGTGAGAGAGAGTAGACTATGGTAGAAGACAGAGGAGAGAGAGTAGACTATGGTAGAAGAGGAGAGAGAGTAGGCTATGGTAGAAGAGAGAGGAGAGAGAGTATACTATGGTAGAAGACAGGAGAGAGAGAGTGAGAGAGAGTAGGCTATGGTAGAAGAGGAGAGAGAGTAGGCTATGGTAGAAGAGAGAGGAGAGAGTAGGCTATGGTAGAAGAGGAGAGAGAGTAGACTATGGTAGAAGACAGAGGAGAGAGTAGGCTATGGTAGAAGAGGAGAGAGAGTAGACTATGATAAAAGAGAGAGAGTAGACTATGGTAGAAGAGGAGAGAGAGTAGACTATGGTAGTAAGAGGAGAGTGAGTAGACTATGGTAGAAGACAGAGGGGAGAGAGAGAGAGTAGACTATGGTAGAAGACAGAGGGGAGAGAGAGTAGACTATGGTAGAAGAGGAGAGAGAGAGAGTATGGTAGAAGAGGAGAGAGAGTAGACTATGGTAGAAGAGGAGAGAGAGAGAGAGTATGGTAGAAGAGGAGAGAGAGTAGACTATGGTAGAAGAGGAGAGAGAGTAGACTATGGTAGAAGACACGAGATGTAACACAAGGCTAATAAGAGTGAGCACGCGCAGACATACACTAGCAAATAGTGCACGTGTCTGACACGAGGAAGTAAACATCGACCTTGACATGTCAGCATACTGCTAACTCCTTGCCAGGATAACTTGCAACATCTGCTGAGGAAACTCCTCGGTGCCTCCAGTCTGACGGTTATCTCCCCGACTAGGCTCTGTAATCGTGCATTCCGCTCTACCAAAACAAAACTCATTTCAATTTTTGTGTTTGTAATATAGCTAACCCGGGCTGTATCTCTAAGGTTCATATCAACAGGGGATGGATATTGTTGGCTGCGGAATGTGTGAGGATACATGGCTGCCGCCTCTCTCTCTCTCTCTCTATCTCTCTCTTTGTGTGTGTGCTTTACTGTGAACAGTATTATGTGCATACACACATACACACACTAACACACACACACCTGTGCTTATAACCGAAGTTATAAGTAGTTCATTTATAGATGTCTATGATGGGAAGTTATCAGTAGGTCAACCTATATACATGTTAGTGATGGTTTTAAGCAGGTCGTCAGTTATAAATGTTTGTGATGTTAAGTTATCAGTAAGTCAACCTATATACATGTTAGTGATGGTTTTAAGCAGGTCGTCAGTTATAAATGTTTGTGATGTTAAGTTATCAGTAAGTCAACCTATATACATGTTAGTGATGGTTTTAAGCAGGTCGTCAGTTATAAATGTTTGTGATGTTAAGTTATCAGTAGGTCAACCTATATACATGTTAGTGATGGTTTTAAGCAGGTCGTTAGTTATAAATGTTTGTGATGCAAAGTTATCAGTAGGTCAACCTATATACATGTTAGTGATGGTTTTAAGCAGGTCGTCAGTTATAAATGTTTGTGATGTTAAGTTATCAGTAAGTCAACCTATATACATGTTAGTGATGGTTTTAAGCAGGTCGTCAGTTATAAATGTTTGTGATGTTAAGTTATCAGTAGGTCAACCTATATACATGTTAGTGATGGTTTTAAGCAGGTCGTCAGTTATAAATGTTTGTGATGTTAAGTTATCAGTAAGTCAACCTATATACATGTTAGTGATGGTTTTAAGCAGGTCGTCAGTTATAAATGTTTGTGATGTTAAGTTATCAGTAGGTCAACCTATATACATGTTAGTGATGGTTTTAAGCAGGTCGTCAGTTATAAATGTTTGTGATGTTAAGTTATCAGTAAGTCAACCTATATACATGTTAGTGATGGTTTTAAGCAGGTCGTCAGTTATAAATGTTTGTGATGTTAAGTTATCAGTAGGTCAACCTATATACATGTTAGTGATGGTTTTAAGCAGGTCGTCAGTTATAAATGTTTGTGATGTTAAGTTATCAGTAAGTCAACCTATATACATGTTAGTGATGGTTTTAAGCAGGTCGTCAGTTATAAATGTTTGTGATGTTAAGTTATCAGTAGGTCAACCTATATACATGTTAGTGATGGTTTTAAGCAGGTCGTCAGTTATAAATGTTTGTGATGTTAAGTTATCAGTAGGTCAACCTATATACATGTTAGTGATGGTTTTAAGCAGGTCGTCAGTTATAAATGTTTGTGATGTTAAGTTATCAGTAGGTCAACCTATATACATGTTAGTGATGGTTTTAAGCAGGTCGTCAGTTATAAATGTTTGTGATGTTAAGTTATCAGTAGGTCAACCTATATACATGTTAGTGATGGTTTTAAGCAGGTCGTCAGTTATAAATGTTTGTGATGTTAAGTTATCAGTAGGTCAACCTATATACATGTTAGTGATGGTTTTAAGCAGGTCGTCAGTTATAAATGTTTGTGATGTTAAGTTATCAGTAAGTCAACCTATATACATGTTAGTGATGGTTTTAAGCAGGTCGTCAGTTATAAATGTTTGTGATGTTAAGTTATCAGTAGGTCAACCTATATACATGTTAGTGATGGTTTTAAGCAGGTCGTCAGTTATAAATGTTTGTGATGTTAAGTTATCAGTAGGTCAACCTATATACATGTTAGTGATGGTTTTAAGCAGGTCGTCAGTTATAAATGTTTGTGATGTTAAGTTATCAGTAGGTCAACCTATATACATGTTAGTGATGGTTTTAAGCAGGTCGTCAGTTATAAATGTTTGTGATGTTAAGTTATCAGTAGGTCAACCTATATACATGTTAGTGATGGTTTTAAGCAGGTCGTCAGTTATACATGATTGAGATGAGAAGATATAAGTTGGTCGTCAGTTATACATGATTGAGATGAGAAGATATAAGTTGGTCGTAAGTTATAAATGTTTCTGATGTTAAGTTATCAGTAGGTTATCAGTTATAAATGTTTGTGATGTTAAGTTATCAGTAGGTCATCATTTATAAATGTTTGTGACAAGAAGTTATAAATAGATCATGTATCTGTAGTGGGTAGTTTACGTATTTTATTTATAGATGGTGTGTGCGCTAGTAAGTATATTCAGTCCATTTGTAGATGGTGTTTGCAGGAATTTTGTTGTTTCGACCTGATATGTAAAATGTTGATAGTTTAAAACCTGTACAGAAACTGAGCAAGTCATTGTCCGGAACTCAAGACTAAATGGGTACAACAGAAAGCCACACGCTAAACTACACAAGTCATGTCAACTGGCAGAGCCATTCAGCCATAGTCTGCATGCAGACTCAACAAGTCAAGACAGGTGACATTGCAAATAGCCTTAACAATTAAAAGGAAACGAAAATATTGAAAGACGAGCGAATAACAAAAGTCGAATAAAGAGACTTCAACCGAGACAATCATCACGTGCATCACGTGGTCTTCATTGGGGCCGTGACGTGCTGCAAGATCATCACGTGTTCTTCATTGGGGCCGTGACGTGCTGCAAGATCATCACGTGGTCTTCATTGGGGCCGTGACGTACTGCAAGATCATCACGTGGTCTTCATTGGGGCCGTGACGTGCTGCAAGATCATCACGTGGTCTTCATCGGGGCCGTGACGTGCTGCAAGATCATCACGTGGTCTTCATTGGGGCCGTGACGTCCTGCAAGATCATCACGTGGTCTTCATTGGGGCCGTGACGTGCTGCAAGATCATCACGTGGTCTTCAATGGGGTCGTGAAAGGTTCAAGGTTAAAGGCGAGGGCTCGACTTCATCGCCATGGGTCTCCCTGTAAGACTCGGTCTCTCTCCGCAGAGAGGTATGCCGCCTGTCGAGAGCATCATACAAAGCATGAACTCCGTAGCTCCAGCAATGACCTCAGGGATCCCTGCAGCGATGACCTCAGAGATCCCTCCAGCGATAATCTCAGCAATCCCTCCAGCGATGACCTCAGGGATCCCTCCAGCGATTACCCCAGAGATCCCTCCAGCGATGACCCCAGAGATCCCTCCAGCGATGACCTCAGGGATCCCTCCAGCGATGACCTTAGAGATCCCTCCAGCGATGACCCTAGAGATTCCTCGAAAAAGTTTCCATCATGAGCCGACCGCCGCAGCTCGAATTCGAACCATGACCGTCTGGACATGAGGCAAACGGTTTGACCACTTCGCCACGGAACCTCACTTGCGTCGTGACATCCTGCAAGGTCATCGCGTGGTGTTTAATCACACCTTATTGTGCTGCCTTTGTCTATAGTAAGTATCCCTAGGTCTGTGAAGCTCTCTTTCTCCTCCAATGGTGTTCAATGGTTAGACAGAACAAACCCTCTCCCCGCTGGTTAGACAGAATAAACCATCTCCCCGCCGGTTAGACTGAGCAGACCCTGTCCCCGCTGCTTAGACAGAACAAACCCTCTGTATGGGCTGACGTGTGTTGTATGGGCTGGGCGGACGTGTGTGTTGTATGGGCTGGGCGGACGAGTGTGCTGTATGGGCTGATGTGTGTGTTGTATGGGCTGACGTATGTGTTGTATGGGCTGGGCTGACGTGTGTGTTGTATGGGCTGGGCAGACGTGTGTGTTGTATGGGCTGGGCGGACGTGTGTGTTGTATGGGCTGACGTGTGTTGTATGGGTTGGGCGGACGGGTGTGTTGTATGGGCTGGGCTGACGTCTGTGTTGTTGGGCTGGGCTGACGTGTGTGTTGTATGGGCTGGGCGGACGCGTGTGTTGTATGGGCTGGGCGGACGCGTGTGTTGTATGGGTTGGGCGGACGTGTGTGTTGTATGGGCTGGGCGGACGTGTGTGTTGTATGGGTTTGGCGGACATGTGTGTTGTATGGGCTGGGCGGACGTGTGTGTTATATGTGCTGGGCTGACGTGTGTGTTATATGTGCTGGGCTGACGTGTGTGTTGTATGGGCTGGGCTGACGTGTGTGTTGTATGGGTTGACGTGTGTGTTGTAATTGGTTGGGCTGACGTGTGTTGTATGGGCTGACGTATGTGTTGTACGGTCTGGGCTGACGTGTGTGTTGTATGGGCTGGGCTGACGTGTGTGTTGTATGGGCTGGGTTGACGTGTGTGTTGTATGGGCTGACGTGTGTGTTGTATGGGCTGGCATGTGTGTTGTATGGGTTGGGCAGACGTGTGTGTTGTATGGGTTGGGAAGACGTGTGTGTTGTATGGGTTGGGCGGACGTGTGTGTTGTATGGGCTGGGCGGACGTGTGTGTTGTATGGGCTGGGCGGACGTGTGTGTTGTATGGGCTGGGCGGACGTGTGTGTTGTATGAGCTGGGCGGACGTGTGTGTTGTATGGGCTTGGCGGACGTGTGTGTTGTATGGGCTGGGCGGACGTGTGTGTTGTATGGGCTGGGCGGACGTGTGTGTTGTATGGGCTGACGTGTGTGTTGTATGGGCTGACGTGTGTGTTGTATGGGCGGACATGTATGTTGTATGGGCTGATGTGTGTTGTATGGGCTGACGTGTGTGTTGTATGGGCGGACGTGTATGTTGTATGGGCTGACGTGTGTGTTGTATGGGCTGACGTGTGTGTTGTATGGGCTGGGCGGACGTGTGTGTTGTATGGGCTGACGTGTGTTTTGTACGGGATGAAGTATGTGTTGTATTGGCTGACTGTTGTGTACGGGCTGACTGTTGTGTTGTACGGGATGACTGTTGTGTTGTACAGGCTGACTGTTGTGTTGTACAGGCTGACTGTTGTGTTGTACAGGCTGACTGTTGTGTTGTACAGGCTGACTGTTGTGTTGTACGGGCTGACTGCTGTGTTGTTCGGGATGACTGTTGTGTACGGGCTGACTGCTGTGTTGTACGGGCTGACTGCTGTGTTGTACGGGCTGACTGTTGTGTACGGGCTGACTGTTGTGTAGGGGCTGACTGCTGTGTTGTACGGGATGACTGTTGTGTACGGGCTGACTGTTGTGTACGGGCTGACTGTTGTGTTGTACGGACTGTCTGTTGTGTTGTACGGGCTGACTGTTGTGTTGTACGGGCTGACTGTTGTGTATGGGCTGACGTGTGTGCTGTATGGGCTGACGTGTGTGCTGTATGGGCTGACGTGTGTGTTGTAATTGGTTGGGCTGACGTGTGTTGTATGGGCTGACGTGTGTTGTATGGGCTGGGTTGACGTGTGTATTGTATGGGCTGACGTGTGTTGTATGGGTTGGGCTGACGTGTGTTGTATGGGTTGGGCTGACGTGTGTTGTATGGGCAGACGTGTGTATTGTATGGGCTGACGTGTGTGTTGTACGGTCTGGGCTGACGTGTGTGTTGTATGGTCTGACGTGTGTGTTGTATGGGCTGGGTTGACGTGTGTGTTGTATGGGCTGACGTGTGTGTTGTATGGGCTGGCATGTGTGTTGTATGGGTTGGGCTGACGTGTATGTTGAATGGGTTGGGCTGACGTGTGTGTTGTATGGGTTGGGCTGACGTGTGTGTTGTATGGGTTGGGCGGACGTGTGTGTTGTATGGGTTGGGCTGACGTGTGTGTTGTATGGGTTGCGCTGACGTGTATTGTATGGGCTGGGCGGACCTGTGTGTTGTATGAGCTGGGCGGACGTGTGTGTTGTATGAACTGGGCGGATGTGTGTGTTGTATGGGCTGGGCGGACGTGTGTGTTGTATGGGCTGGGCGGACGTGTGTGTTGTATGAGCTGGGCGAACGTATGTGTTGTATGGGCTGACGTGTGTGTTGTATGGGCTGACGTGTGTGTTGTATGGGCGGACATGTATGTTGTATGGGCTGATGTGTGTTGTATGGGCTGACGTGTGTGTTGTATGGGCGGACGTGTATGTTGTATGGGCTGACGTGTGTTGTATGGGCTGGGCTGACATGTGTGTTGTATGGGCTGACGTGTGTGTTGTATGGGCTGACGTGTGTGTTGTATGGGCTGACGTGTGTGTTGTATGGGCTGGGCGGACGTGTGTGTTGTATGGGCTGACGTGTGTTTTGTACGGGATGAAGTATGTGTTGTATTGGCTGACTGTTGTGTACGGACTGACTGTTGTGTTGTACGGGATGACTGTTGTGCTGTACGGGCTGACTGTTGTGTTGTACAGGCTGACTGTTGTGTTGTACAGGCTGACTGTTGTGTTGTACGGGCTGACTGCTGTGTTGTACGGGATGACTGTTGTGTACGGGCTGACTGCTGTGTTGTACGGGCTGACTACTGTGTTGTACGGGCTGACTGTTGTGTACGGGCTGACTGTTGTGTACGGGCTGACTGCTGTGTTGTACGGAATGACTGTTGTGTACGGGCTGACTGTTGTGTACGGGCTGACTGTTGTGTTGTACGGACTGTCTGTTGTGTTGTACGGGCTGACTGTTGTGTTGTACGGGCTGACTGTTGTGTATGGGCTGACGTGTGTGCTGTATGGGCTGACGTGTGTGCTGTATGGGCTGACGTGTGTGTTGTAATTGGTTGGGCTGACGTGTGTTGTATGGGCTGACGTGTGTTGTATGGGCTGGGTTGACGTGTGTATTGTATGGGCTGACGTGTGTTGTATGGGTTGGGCTGACGTGTGTTGTATGGGTTGGGCTGACGTGTGTTGTATGGGCAGACGTGTGTATTGTATGGGCTGACGTGTGTGTTGTACGGTCTGGGCTGACGTGTGTGTTGTATGGTCTGACGTGTGTGTTGTATGGGCTGGGTTGACGTGTGTGTTGTATGGGCTGACGTGTGTGTTGTATGGGCTGGCATGTGTGTTGTATGGGCTGGGCAGACGTGTGTGTTGTATGGGTTGGGCTGACGTGTATGTTGTATGGGTTGGGCTGACGTGTGTGTTGTATGGGTTGGGCTGACGTGTGTGTTGTATGGGTTGCGCTGACGTGTATTGTATGGGCTGGGCGGACCTGTGTGTTGTATGAGCTGGGCCGACGTGTGTGTTGTATGAACTGGGCGGATGTGTGTGTTGTATGGGCTGGGCGGACGTGTGTGTTGTATGGGCTGGGCGGACGTGTGTGTTGTATGAGCTGGGCGAACGTATGTGTTGTATGGGCTGACGTGTGTGTTGTATGAGCTGACGTGTGTGTTGTATTGGCTGACGTGTGTATTGTTTGGGCGGACGTGTATGTTGTATGGGTTGACGTGTGTTGTATGGGCTGACGTGTGTTGTATGGGCTGGGCGGACGTGTGTGTTGTATGGGCTGGGCGGACGTGTGTGCTGTATGGGCTGATGTGTGTGTTGTATGGGCTGACGTATGTGTTGTATGGGCTGGTCTGACGTGTGTGTTGTATGGGCTGGGCAGACGTGTGTGTTGTATGGGCTGGGCGGACGTGTGTGTTGTATGGGCTGACGTGTGTTGTATGGGTTGGGCGGACGTGAATGTTGTACGGGCTGGGCTGACGTCTGTGTTGTTGGGCTGGGCTGACGTGTGTTTTGTACGGGATGAAGTATGTGTTGTATTGGCTGACTGTTGTGTACGGGCTGACTGTTGTGTTGTACGGGATGACTGTTGTGTACGGGCTGACTGTTGTGCTGTACAGGCTGACTGTTGTGTTGTACGGGCTGACTGTTGTGTACGGGCTGACTGCTGTGTTGTACGGGCTGACTGTTGTGTTGTACGAGCTGACTGTTGTGTTGTACGGGCTGACTGCTGTGTACGGGCTGACTGCTGTGTTGTACGGGATGACTGTTGTGTACGGGCTGACTGCTGTGTTGTACGGGCTGACTGTTGTGTACGGGCTGACTGTTGTGTACGGGCTGACTGCTGTGTTGTACGGGTTGACTGCTGTGTACGGGCTGACTCTTGTGTACGGGCTGACTGTTGTGTTGTACGGGCTAACTGTTGTGTTGTACTGGATGACTGCTGTGTTGTACGGGCTGAATGTTGTGTTATACGGGCTGACTGTTGTGTTTTACGGACTGACTGTTGTGTTTTAAGGACTGACTGTTGTGTATGGGCTGACTGTTATGTTGTACGGGATGACTGTTGTGTACGGGCTGACTGTTGTGTACGGGCTGACCGTTGTGTACGGGCTGACTGTTGTATTGTACGGGCTGACTGTTGTGTACGGGCTGACTGTTGTGTTGTACGGGCTGTCTGTTGTGTTGTACGGGCTGACTGTTGTGTTGTACGGGCTGACTGTTGTGTATGGGCTGACTGTTGTGTTGTACGGGCTGACTGCTGTGTTTTACGGGCTGACTGCTATGTATGGGCTGACTGTTGTGTACGGGCTGACTGTTGTGTACGGGCTGACTGCTGTGTACGGGCTGACTGCTGTGTTGTACGGGCTGACTGTGACGTAATACGTGTGTTGTCATGGAAACGTGCGCATCTTGTCACAGCAGCGGGGGCTGATATGCTCGACCTGCGCCAGGAACGGGCTGCCTGGTCACAGATGAGTCTAGAGGAAGGCTGACTCATGACGCATGTTCTGCACGTGCGCTGGAGTCATAGAGGAAAGAATACTTTCTGGCGAGCAGATCAGACCAGACACTGGAAACATCAAAGGGAGGTGGGGTGGGGGAGGTAGGGGGAGAGGTGAGAAGGAGGACGACGGAGAGGGCGGGGGATGGAGAGGGTGAGCAGAATATGGGACGCATATGCTATTTGTGTTGTGTTTTCTTTGTCCAAGTGAGTGTGAGAATCCTGTCATGACGCGTGTCTGAGTTCAGGTGATTATGTGTGTGTGTGTATGTGTGTGTGTTGTTTATCCATCGTTTCCGAATAAAACCACATGTCATCTGACAATCTTGAAGTGTGTTTGTAGGTGGCGGATCAAACCAATCGAAGAGGACCACATGACATCTGTCAATCCTTGAGTGGTTTCGTAGATGGCTAATCAAACCAATTGAAGAGGACCACATGTCATCTGTCAATCCTTGAGTGGTTTCGTAGATGGCTGATCAAACCAATTGAAGAGGACCACATGTCATCTGTCAATCTTGGAATGGGTTTGTAGGTGGCTAATCAAACCAATCCGAGCCCGAAAGCGTGTGTCACACTGAGAACAGAGAAGCACTGTCTAACCGTCAGATGGAGGCAACTCGTCTCTTGCCTTTTATATGGCCCGTCTCCTTTCAGCTGTTGACATTCTCGTCTGCTCCATGTGTGCCGTGCCAGCAGAGATTTTACTACGCCAGGCAGAGCGATCAGCAGCAATGTTCTCCCAACCATAAGGGTCAAGGTCGCAGTTCTACAGTGAGGCTTTCATGGTGTCTCTGTAACGTTTTATTTGGCCACTACGAGATCGCTTGCCTGACTCAAGCTCACCATAGAATATTTTCACTGGAAGCCGCTCATCTGACATAAGCACAACATGGCCAGTCCATCTAAGCTGCGATTTGCAGTGAGTTCTGTGGATGCTTGTCATGCAAGCCCGCTAAATAACTTCTACATCTGTAATCCTATTTTGCCATTTTATGTTCAGCAGTTTCCTTAGACAGACCAGATGAAAATGGGCAAGCGTCTCCGCGTGTCGACTGTACACAGTCCAAGTTTCACAGGTGTACAGAAGAGTTGGTAGGTCGACTGTACACAGTCCAGGTTTCACAGGTGTACAGAAGAGTTGGTAGGTCGACTGTACACAGTCCAGGTTTCACAGGTGTACAGAAGAGTTGGTAGGTCGACTGTACACAGTCCAGGTTTCACAGGTGTACAGAAGAGTTGGTAGGTCGACTGTACACAGTCCAGGTTTCACAGGTGTACAGAAGAGTTGGTAGGTCGACTGTACACAGTCCAGGTTTCACAGGTGTACAGAAGAGTTGGTAGGTCGACTGTACACAGTCCAGGTTTCACAGGTGTACAGAAGAGTTGGTAGGTCGACTGTACACAGTCCAGGTTTCACAGGTGTACAGAAGAGTTGGTAGGTCGACTGTACACAGTCCAGGTTTCACAGGTGTACAGAAGAGTTGGTAGGTCGACTGTACACAGTCCAGGTTTCACAGGTGTACAGAAGAGTTGGTAGGTCGACTGTACACAGTCCAGGTTTCACAGGTGTACAGAAGAGTTGGTAGGTCGACTGTACACAGTCCAGGTTTCACAGGTGTACAGAAGAGTTGGTAGGTCGACTGTACACAGTCCAGGTTTCACAGGTGTACAGAAGAGTTGGTAGGTCGACTGTACACAGTCCAGGTTTCACAGGTGTACAGAAGAGTTGGTAGGTCGACTGTACACAGTCCAGGTTTCACAGGTGTACAGAAGAGTTGGTAGGTCGACTGTACACAGTCCAGGTTTCACAGGTGTACAGAAGAGTTGGTAGGTCGACTGTACACAGTCCAGGTTTCACAGGTGTACAGAAGAGTTGGTAGGTCGACTGTACACAGTCCAGGTTTCACAGGTGTACAGAAGAGTTGGTAGGTCGACTGTACACAGTCCAGGTTTCACAGGTGTACAGAAGAGTTGGTAGGTCGACTGTACACAGTCCAGGTTTCACAGGTGTACAGAAGAGTTGGTAGGTCGACTGTACACAGTCCAGGTTTCACAGGTGTACAGAAGAGTTGGTAGGTCGACTGTACACAGTCCAGGTTTCACAGGTGTACAGAAGAGTTGGTAGGTCGACTGTACACAGTCCAGGTTTCACAGGTGTACAGAAGAGTTGGTAGGTCGACTGTACACAGTCCAGGTTTCACAGGTGTACAGAAGAGTTGGTAGAACAACTGCCGCATAAACCTTCAATTTGGTTATAAACTGAATTTCTCTCCGGTCCCAAACTGAGGATGTTAGTTATACAAATGATACACATGCTTTGGCTAATCTCGAGTTGACTTCCTCATCAATATGGACTGTTCTGGAGAGTATGCAAAGCGTTCTACCAACTTTAGTTTCTGACCATTGATAGTGGTAGATGGCTCACTGTACTCAGTTGTTGGGGCTGCTTGGTACAGCACTACGGTCTTACCTGCAGTGTATGGGATGTCAAGGAAGTGTAGTACCTCTAGAGGCGGACATACCGTGCCCTATCTTGGGGTGTCAGGTAGTACCTCTAGAGGTGGACATGTCGTGCCCTATCTTGGGGTGTCAGGTAGTACCTCTAGAGGCGGACATGTCGTGCCCTATCTTGGGGTGTCAGGTAGTACCTCTAGAGGCGGACATGTCATGCCCTATCTTGGGGTGTCAGGTAGTACCTCTAGAGGCGGACATGTCATGCCCTATCTTGGGGTGTCAGGTAGTACCTCTAGAGGCGGACATGTCGGGCCCTATCTTGGGGTGTCAGGTAGTACCTCTAGAGGCGGACATGTCGGGCCCTATCTTGGGGTGTCAGGTAGTACCTCTAGAGGCGGACATATCGTGCCCTATCTTGGGTCCATTATTTGTCCTCAACTGGCACTCGACTCTCACCTGTGCCTCCACGTAGCTACCAGCATACGGCAGCGGCCACACCTCAGACAACGGCCTCAACATGAACGGCTAAACCAAGTGAGGGTAGCCGAAGGGTCTAATAAGCCCACGGTGGTATAGGGAATGTCTACATAAGCATGTGAAGACTGGATTCGGCGGACTGTGCGGAAGAACCACTGGCTGGTCAACGGGCAGCAAGGCCACTACCAGCAACGAGTTCTGGAGCAAGGCTAGACACAGAAGATCCCCTTGGTCGTCCACTGCATCTGGATTACTGCTCCAGTCGTCTTGATCATATCTTGCCACTGGATAAAATGAGATGAGGACGAGGGAGTGAGGATGACGGTGTGCACCTCACCCTCACTTAAGTCCAACTCACGCGCAAGTCATATTGTCATCACATCATCTATTCAAGTCCTGAGCCTCATCTCATCACATCATCTTTTCAAGTCCTGAGCCTCATCACATCATCTATTCAAGTCCTGAGCCTCATCACATCATCTATTCAAGTCCTGAGCCTCATCACATCATCTATTCAAGTCCTGTGGCGATGGGCTAGTGGCAAAGCGGCAGGTATGGAATCACTGGCAGCCGTAGCTGTGAACCCGCACGTAGCTGGCTATATGGCCGTACCCCACTAAACCGGCACGTAGCCGGCTCAGGCTATATGGCCGTCCCCCACTAAACCCGTACGTAGCCGGCTCAGGCTATATGGCCGTCCCCCACTGAGCCCGAAGCAGCAGTGGATCTCGGCAGCCACCTGGCCGACTAAGCAGCCCTCTTTAAGATTCGCACTGCTTACCTCCATGGCCTGGGAAAGGGGGCTAGAAAAGGTGCCCTAAACATTGTCTCCTTCAACTGCCCTGGTCAGCATTCAGCGCCTGGCGGGAATCCCTATCCTTGCGGTCGAGATAATCAAAGAAACCGTTGGTGCGTGGAATATTTGCAACCTCCTGGACCGTACAAATACAAACAGACCCGTAAGAAGAACCTCCATGATTGCTAGAGAACTGAACCGATAGAAGATCGATATTGCTGCCTTGAGTGAAACTCGTGTTGCCGGTGAGGGACAGATTACAGAGGATGGTTGTGTAGTGTGGTGTGGTTGTGTGGGTACACCTTCTTCTGGAGCGGTCGGGGAGCATACGACGGCCGGGAAGCTGGTGGCGGTCTGGCTGTAAGATCAAACCTGGTGAAGAAGCTAACTAGCCTACAAAAGGGAATACATGACCGGATACTGACACAACATATCCCACCATGTGGCAAGAATCAGGCGACAATTATCAGTACGAATGCGCCTACCATGACGAATCCTGATAACACCAAGGTCACATTTTACGAAGAGCTTGAGGCAGTAACTGCTGATGTGCCGATGTCCAACAAGGTCATTGTCCTTGCCGATGTCAATACATGAGTTGGTCCAGACCATGCTTCATGGGAAGAACTCATAGGAAAAGATGGAATGGGCAACTGCAACATGAACGGTCACCTCCCTTTGAGGACATGTGCCACCAATGACCTTATTACCAACACATTTTTCCGCCTGCCGAAGCGTAATAGAACAACATGGATGCATCCCCTCTCAAAACATTGGTACCTGATTGATTTTGTTTTTGTCCGTAGAAGAGATAGACAGGATTTCCGGGTCACCAAGATCATGGGTGGTGCAGACTGCTGGACAGATCACAGATTACTGATCTCCAAGCCTAACATTAGGATCCAGGCTCCAAGACACCCACAAGGAGTTAAAGTCCCCTAGCGACAACATCATGATGCTGGACAACAACACCACCAGGGAGGTTCTTGCAGACAAACTAGCCAGCCAACTAACTGGACACCACTAAATTGGACACTACAGTTGATATGGAGGCAAGCTGGGCCATGTTTAGGCAGATGTTATACTCCACCTCCGCTAACACACTTGGCACTGCATCCCGCAATCACCAGGACTGGTTTCATGGAAACAGCGAAGATATACAGCTTCTGCTAGAGGAGAAGCATAAACTCTATCGTGCATTTAGCGATGATCTTAAACCATGCGCAAAGAAGGAGGCGTTTCCAGGGTTCGTCAAACTGCTAAACGATGGCTCGCGAGATGCAAGATTCATGGCTACGGACAAAAGTTGATCAGATACAGGCGTTTATAGATAGGCACTATCTCAGAGACTTTTACAGTGCACTCCGAGAAGTATACGGCCCAAATGTATCTGGCACCTCACCTTTGCTGAATGGACATGGCAGCATCCTCATAACAGAGAGAACTAAAATACTGGCAGGTTGGGTAGAGCACTTCAGTCGCGTTCTCAGCAGGCACTCATCCATTAATGATAATGTCATAAATCGTCAGCCACAAATATAAATTATTGAGGCCCTAACCTACTGTCCCAATGTCCCACTGCCCCACAGAAAGCCAAGGACCTCATCACTAGTGGACATGCTCCCACTCAACTCCTACCGAGATCTACAAAGTTGGGGGACCCAGACCCCAGAGAATCTGACCGCCCAGAGAAGCTGACCGCCCAGAGAAGTTGACCGCCCAGAGAAGCTGACCGGACTTTTCTGTGAAATTTGCATACGGCAGTGGTTGTGTGGTGTGCTTGTGTGGTGTGGTTGTGTGGTGTGGTTGTGTGGTGTGGTTGTGTGGTGTGGTGTGGTTGTTTGGTGTGGTTGTGTGGTGTGGTGTGGTTATTTGGTGTGGTTGTATGGTGTGGTTGTATGGTGTGGTTGTGTGGTGTGGTTGTGTGGTTGTGTGGTGTGGTTGTGTGGTGTGGTTGTGTGGTCTGGTTGTGTGGTGTGGTGTGGTTGTGTGGTGTGGTTGTGGTGTGGTTGTGTGGTGTGGTTGTGTGGTGTGGTGTGGTTGTGTGGTGTGGTTGTGTGGTGTGGTTGTGTGGTGTGGTTGTGTGGTGTGGTGTGGTTGTGGTGTGGTTGTGTGGTGTGGTTGTGTGGTGTGGTTGTGTAGTGTGGTTGTGTGGTGTGGTTGTGTGGTGTGGTTGTGTGGTGTGGTTGTGTAGTGTGGTTGTGTGGTGTGGTTGTGTGGTGTGGTTGTGTAGTGTGGTTGTGTGGTGTGGTTGTGTGGTTGTGTGGTGTGGTTGTGTGGTGTGGTTGTGTAGTGTGGTTGTGTGGTGTGGTTGTGTAGTGTGGTTGTGTGGTGTGGTTGTGTAGTGTGGTTGTGTGGTGTGGTTGTGTAGTGTGGTTGTGTGGTTGTGTGGTGTGGTTGTGTAGTGTGGTTGTGTGGTGTGGTTGTGTAGTGCGGTTGTGTGGTTGTGTGGTTGTGTGGTGTGGTTGTGTAGTGTGGTTGTGTGGTTGTGTGGTTGTGTGGTGTGGTTGTGTACTGTGGTTGTGTGGTGTGGTTGTGTAGTGTGGTTGTGTAGTCTGGTTGTGTGGTGTGGTTGTGTGGTTGTGTGGTGTGGTTGTGTGGTGTGGTTGTGTGGTGTGGTGTGGTTGTAGTGTGGTTGTGTGGTTGTGTGGTGTGGTTGTGTGGTGTGGTTGTGTGGTGTGGTTGTGTGGTGTGGTGTGGTTGTGGTGTGGTTGTGTGGTGTGGTTGTGTGGTGTGGTTGTGTAGTGTGGTTGTGTGGTGTGGTTGTGTGGTGTGGTTGTGTGGTGTGGTTGTGTAGTGTGGTTGTGTGGTGTGGTTGTGTGGTTGTGTGGTGTGGTTGTGTAGTGTGGTTGTGTGGTGTGGTTGTGTGGTTGTGTGGTGTGGTTGTGTGGTGTGGTTGTGTAGTGTGGTTGTGTGGTGTGGTTGTGTAGTGTGGTTGTGTGGTGTGGTTGTGTAGTGTGGTTGTGTGGTGTGGTTGTGTAGTGTGGTTGTGTGGTTGTGTGGTGTGGTTGTGTAGTGTGGTGTGGTTGTGTAGTGTGGTTGTGTGGTTGTGTGGTTGTGTGGTGTGGTTGTGTAGTGTGGTTGTGTGGTTGTGTGGTGTGGTTGTGTAGTGTGGTTGTGTGGTGTGGTTGTGTAGTGTGGTTGTGTAGTGTGGTTGTGTGGTGTGGTTGTGTGGTGTGGTTGTGTGGTTGTGTGGTGTGGTTGTGTGGTGTGGTTGTGTGGTGTGGTTGTGTAGTGTGGTTGTGTGGTTGTGTGGTGTGGTTGTGTGGTGTGGTGTGGTTGTGGTGTGGTTGTGTGGTGTGGTTGTGTGGTGTGGTTGTGTAGTGTGGTTGTGTGGTGTGGTTGTGTGGTGTGGTTGTGTGGTTGTGTGGTGTGGTTGTGTGGTGTGGTTGTGTGGTGTGGTTGTGTAGTGTGGTTGTGTGGTGTGGTTGTGTGGTTGTGTGGTGTGGTTGTGTAGTGTGGTTGTGTGGTTGTGTGGTTGTGTGGTGTGGTTGTGTAGTGTGGTTGTGTGGTGTGGTTGTGTAGTGTGGTTGTGTAGTCTGGTTGTGTGGTGTGGTTGTGTGGTGTGGTTGTGTGGTTGTGTGGTGTGGTTGTGTGGTGTGGTTGTGTGGTGTGGTGTGGTTGTAGTGTGGTTGTGTGGTTGTGTGGTGTGGTTGTGTGGTGTGGTTGTGTGGTGTGGTTGTGTGGTGTGGTGTGGTTGTGGTGTGGTTGTGTGGTGTGGTTGTGTGGTGTGGTTGTGTAGTGTGGTTGTGTGGTGTGGTTGTGTGGTGTGGTTGTGTGGTGTGGTTGTGTAGTGTGGTTGTGTGGTGTGGTTGTGTGGTTGTGTGGTGTGGTTGTGTAGTGTGGTTGTGTGGTGTGGTTGTGTGGTTGTGTGGTGTGGTTGTGTGGTGTGGTTGTGTAGTGTGGTTGTGTGGTGTGGTTGTGTAGTGTGGTTGTGTGGTGTGGTTGTGTAGTGTGGTTGTGTGGTGTGGTTGTGTAGTGTGGTTGTGTGGTTGTGTGGTGTGGTTGTGTAGTGTGGTGTGGTTGTGTAGTGTGGTTGTGTGGTTGTGTGGTTGTGTGGTGTGGTTGTGTAGTGTGGTTGTGTGGTTGTGTGGTGTGGTTGTGTAGTGTGGTTGTGTGGTGTGGTTGTGTAGTGTGGTTGTGTAGTGTGGTTGTGTGGTGTGGTTGTGTGGTGTGGTTGTGTGGTTGTGTGGTGTGGTTGTGTGGTGTGGTTGTGTGGTGTGGTTGTGTAGTGTGGTTGTGTGGGTGTGTGGTGTGGTTGTGTGGTGTGGTTGTGTGGTGTGGTTGTGTGGTGTGGTAGTGTGGTGTGGTAGTGTGGTGTGGTTGTGTGGTGTGGTTGTGTGGTTGTGTGGTGTGGTTGTGTAGTGTGGTTGTGTGGTGTGGTGTGGTTGTGTGGTGTGGTTGTGTGGTGTGGTTGTGTGGTGTGGTGTGGTGTGGTTGTGTGGTTGTGTAGTGTGGTTGTGTGGTGTGGTGTGGTGTGGTTGTGTGGTTGTGTGGTGTGGTTGTGTGGTTGTGTAGTGTGGTTGTGTGGTGTGGTGTGGTTGTGTGGTGTGGTTGTGTGGTGTGGTGTGGTTGTGTGGTGTGGTGTGGTTGTGTAGTTGTGTTGTGTGGTGTGGTTGTGTGGTGTGGTTGTGTAGTGTGGTTGTGTGGTTGTGTGGTGTGGTTGTGTAGTGTGGTTGTGTGATGTGGTGTGGTTGTGTGGTGTGGTTGTTTAGTGTGGTTGTGTGGTGTGGTGTGGTGTGGTTGTGTGGTTGTGTGGTGTGGTGTGGTGTGGTTGTGTGGTGTGGTTGTGTAGTGTGGTTGTGTAGTGTGGTTGTGTGGTGTGGTTGTGTGGTGTGGTGTGGTTGTGTGGTGTGGTTGTGTGGTGTGGTGTAGTGTGGTGTGGTTGTGTGGTGTGGTTGTGTGGTGGTGTAGTGTGGTGCGGTTGTGTGGTGTGGTTGTGTGGTGTGGTTGTGTGGTGGTGTAGTGTGGTGTGGTTGTGTGGTGTGGTTGTGTGGTTGTGTGGTGTGGTTGTGTGGTGGTGTGGTTGTGTGGTGTGGTTGTGTGGTGTGGTTGTGTAGTGTGGTTGTGTGGTTGTGTGGTGTGGTTGTGTGGTGGTGTGGTTGTGTGGTGGTGTGGTTGTGTGGTGTGGTTGTGTGGTGGTGTGGTTGTGTGGTGTGGTTGTGTGGTGTGGTTGTGTGGTGGTGTGGTTGTGTTGTGTGGTGTGGTTGTGTGGTGGTGTGGTTGTGTAGTGTGGTGGTGTGGTGTGGTTGTGTGGTGTGGTTGTGTAGTGTGGTGGTGTGGTGTGGTGTGGTTGTGTAGTGTGGTGGTGTGGTGTGGTGTGGTTGTGTGGTGTGGTTGTGTAGTGTGGTTGTGTGGTGTGGTTGTGTGGTGTGGTTGTGTGGTGTGGTGTGGTGTGGTTGTGTGGTGTGGTTGTGTGGTGTGGTTGTGTAGTGTGGTGTGGTGTGGTGTGGTGTGGTGGTTGTGTAGTGTGGTGTGGTTGTGTGGTGTGGTTGTGTAGTGTGGTGTGGTGTGGTGGTTGTGTGGTGTGGTTGTGTAGTGTGGTGGTGTGGTTGTGTGGTGTGGTGGTGTTGTGTGGTTGTGTGGTGTGGTTGTGTAGTGTGGTTGTGTGGTGTGGTTGTGTGGTGTGGTTGTGAATGTGTATGTCACATGTGGTTGAGAGCAGATCTGTGAGAGGGAGATTGTATGTGTGTATGCGTGTGTGTATGTATGTGTGCGTGTGTGTGTGTGCGTGTGTGTGTGTGCGTGTGTGTGTGCGAGCGCGTGTGTGTATGTATGTGTGCGTGTGTGTGTGTGTGAGCGCGTATGTGTATGTATGTGTGCGTGCGTGTGAGCGCGTGTGTGTATGATGTATGTGTGCGTGTGTGTGTGAGCGCGTGTGTATGTATGTGTGCGTGGGTGCGTGAGCGCGTGTGTGTATGTATGTGTGCGTGTGCGCGTGTGTATGTATGTGTGCGTGTGTGCGTATGCGTGTGTATGTATGTGTGTGTGTGTGTGCGTGAGCGCGTGTGTGTATGTGTGCAAGCCTCCCAGTACAGGCGTATAACCCCGATCCTCTGTGTATCATATGGCGTTGATGTGTTTCTTAATGTGTGAGTGCTGATTTATGTATGGGAGAGATAGCGTAGTGGAGAGAGAGGGTGAGAGAGGGGTGAGAGAGGGGTGAGAGAGGGTGAGAGAGAGGGTGAGAGAGGGTGAGAGAGGGTGGGATAGAGGTGAGATAATGACACTGAGAGAGATCTAAAAGGGGTGAGAGAGAGGGTGTGGAAGATAATGAGAGTGAGATAGCGAGAGAGAGCGTGTGAGTGTGTGTGGGGTGGGGGTAGAGAGGGTAGTGTACTTGTAGATATATGGGCGAGTACGAGTATCGTTCTGTGTGCACACGAGAGACTCGCCTAACGGATACATTTCATGTACTTGAGCACTTTCTACCGACCCTATCCGTCACAGCTCTCTCTCGCTAAACCCAGTACGGTCATGAGCAACATCTCTCTCGCTAAACCCAGTACGGCCAGGACCAACATCTCTCCCGCAAAACCAGTACGGCCAGGACCAACATCTCTCCTGCTAAACCAGTACGGTCATGAACAACATCTCTCTTGCTAAACCCAGTACGGTCAAGACCAACATCTCTCTTGCTAAACCCAGTACGGCCAGGACCAACATCTCTCCTGCTAAAAGGGCGTACCAGTACAATCAATTATCTAACAATTAATGGAGGGATGGTCTAGCTCAACCAAGTATTCAACACTTGGTCCAACAAAGTATCCAACACTTGGTCCAACAAAGTATCCAACACTTGGTCCAACAAAGTATCCAACACTTGTTCCAACAAAGTATCCATCACTTGGTCCAACAAAGTATCCATCACTTGGTCCAACAAAGTATCCATCACTTGAACCAACAAAGTATCCATCACTTGGTCCAACAAAGTATCCAACACTTGGTCCAACAAAGTATCCAACACTTGGTCCAACAAAGTATCCAACACTTGTCCAACAATGTATCCAATTGGTCCAACCAAGTATCCATCACTTGGTCCAACAAAATATCCATCACTTGGTCCAACTGTGCCTCTGATGACATCATGAAATGTCAACATTTCAAAGAATCCCTTCCACCCTAAATGCGCAAGTGTTAGAAATGACATAACATCCGTAGTTTTCTTTCTAGCTCTCAACTGACAAACTGCCCAGGTTAAAGCAACAAAGCCAGGCTTGAGTGGCCGTGTTGACATGCGTGCTGTGTGCGGGTCCTCTCGCTGCCAACAGGGACTGTCAGTGTATGTACACACAGGATTTATCGGCCTTGCTGCAGACGGCTTAACGTTTTGGTTACTTGTGTCTTTCTGGATTGGGCAGGGCAACTATTTGGGTTGGAACCAAGGACATCCACAGCTGTAGTTAAGTGACTAAACGTGTCAGGACAGTGACCTGGGAAGAAGGCGACAGCCTGTGTCTCCTCCTGTTGACAGTCACTAAAACTGCTAAATTGATTGATCTCTTCATAAGAGATCTGCACAAATCAGGCACACTCAATATCCCAGTTCCTGCACCAATGGCAAGACTTGGAGTGCCCTTGACAACACGAAACTGAGACACAGATAAGGCAAACAGAAATGAATTCCCAGCTAAACAGAGACATGCAGTCTTTCCTTGCACCGTCACCAGCCTTCAGTGAACGCCAGGGTCTGTAATACCACCAGCCTTCAGTGGACGCCAGGGTTTGTAGTACCACCAGATGTCAGTGAACGCCAGGATTTGTAGTACCACCAGACTTCAGTGAACGCCAGGGTTTGTAGTACCACCAGACTTCAGTGAACCCACATTGGTACCAGGGTTTATAGTACCACCAGACTTCAGTGAACGCCAGGGTTTATAGTACCACCAGCCTTCAGTGAACGCAAGGGTTTGTAGTACCACCAGACTTCAGTGAACCCACATTGGTACCAGGGTTTGTAGTACCACCAGACTTCAGTGAACGCCAGGGTTTATAGTACCACCAGCCTTCAGTGAACGCAAGGGTTTGTAGTACCACCAGACTTCAGTGAACCCACATTGGTACCAGGGTTTGTAGTACCACCAGACTTCAGTGAACGCCAGGTTTTATAGTACCACCAGCCTTCAGTGAACGCAAGGGTTTGTAGTACCACCAGACCAGTTAACCCACATTGGTACCAGGGTTTATAGTGCAACAGTATGACTGAATCCATTTATTGACCTCGATAGATCCTCTGATGTTACCTGATCTTTTCTTGTGGTTCTAGACATGCGTGTCAGGAGTGGTCCCCATCTCCTAGGGAATGAGACCCTAGACGATATCAGGAGAGTGCCTTCTTCCTGCATGTTGTCTGGAAACTAGACCAGAGCTAACAAAGACGTGCACAGGCCTAAACTAGACCTCTGTTAAGTTTGAGATCTGATCAGATTCGCCACTTCTAGTACTTTTAGTCTCATCCTCTCTCTCTCTCTCTCTCTCTCTCTCTCCTCTCTCTCTCTCTCTCTCTCACTCTCATTATAACCGTGTGGTGTACGTTGTACGGTGCCCTTGACCTAGCGACGGGTCAGGCGGGAACAAGGCGATCTTGTCAGTGTGAAAGAGAAATCTCATTTAAGCTATTTTGCTGCGTTCGCTTGCGCACACAGGGAAGAGCTCAATCAAAAACCACTGGGCGAGCTACGCCAAGTCTCGTCAACCAAAACCTCAATGATTCACACCATGAATAGAAACCTCAATCATTCACACCGAGAATAGAAATCTATAGAAATCAGTTGACTGAACTAATTCCCCTGGGGAGTTTTGATATATGACCACTTCAATCAAGTGAACCAGGACGTTCTGTTCATTGGCCGATCGCCCAGGCCGATCAGGTACACGATCCGTGTAACAATGGATCCCGCACGACTTCGTCCGGCGCGATGAACCGTAGCCAGAGCTTTTGACAGTGTCTGTGGTTGTTTTAGTGGTCACACACACTTTCATCAGATTAGCTCATGGGGTCTAAGTTACCTCCACTTCTGCCTGGTGTCGATCTTAGTTCAGGGGTCTAAGAACCCCACTTCTGCCTGGGGCCTATCTTGATTCAGGGGGTCTACGATAACCCCACCTCTGCCTGGGGTCTATCTTGATTCAGGGGGTCTAAGATAACCCCACTTCTGCCTGGGGCTGTCTTGGTTCTTCCCATATTGGTCAACAAAGAACACAAGTCTGACCAGGATCATCAGACGGGGAACCATAGACCTTGACCCACAAGTAGTCAGAGGTCAGTCATTACAATCATAACAAGAGAATCAATCAACACAGAATCAGAAAGTTTATGGTCGAGCGGTTCTAGTACACACTGTCTGTGTCCGGCAAACACATGACCGGTTCTAGTACATGCTGTCTGTGTCCGGCAAGCACATGACCGGTTCTAGTACATGCTGTCTGTGTCCGACAAAGACATGAGCAATCACTCTCATGACTAACATCAACCACTCTCATGACTAACATTAACCACTCTCTAGACTAACATCAACCACTCTCTCTCATGACTAACATCAACCACTCTCATGACTAACATCAACCACTCTCTAGACGAACATCAACCACTCTCATGACTAACAACAACCACTCTCTGGACTAACATCAACCACTCTCATGACTAACAACAACTACTCTCATGACTAACAAAAACCACTCTCATGACTAACAACAACCACTCTCTGGACTAACATCAACCACTCTCATGACTAACAACAACCACTCTCATGACTAACATCAACCACTCTCATGACTAACATCAACCACTCTCATGACTAACAACAACCCCTCTCTGGACTAACATCAACCACTCTCATGACTAACATCAACCACTCTCATGACTAACATCAACCACTCTCATGACTAACATCAACCACTCTCAAGACTAACATCAACCACTCTCATGACTAACATCAACCACTCTCATGACTAACATCAACCACTCTCTAGACTAACATCAACCACTCTCATGACTAACATCAACCACTCTCTGGACTAACATCAACCACTCGCTAGACTAACAAAATCCCTTCTCTGTATGTCATGATTACGGCTATTTAAACACAACAGCACAAAGAAAGACCAGACCCCTGAACCTATAACCTCGGATACATAAGGATAAGGGATCCAACATCTGCCATGAGATTGTAAAACTATTTGGTGTTCTAGACCAGTGCATTCTTTGAGCACACAACCTAATGGTTACAGTTGCCATATCATCCTGGGTTCATTCCCAGTTCCCAGTTGAGGCTCCTGGGTTGACCCAGCCTTAAATGGGTACCGGTTCAGTCTGGGAAAGTAAAAGCGGCGAGGGAGAGGAGGTGGCTACCGCCCTCATTTAGCCGCGCCTTTGAAATGTGAGATCGCTAACACCCTTCATACCCCTACGACATTAATGCTATGGGTTACTTTACTTTAATATATTTGTAGATTTCTCTCCCAGTATTTCCCATTGCCCATCTATTCAGCCAGGCCTCTTTGTTGGCAGTCTTCAGTAGTTGTTTGGCTGTCTGTAGGGTTGTTGGTGTGTATTGTTGTTATTGACTTGCTCCCTTCTTAGCAAGTCTGTCTGCCTTGTCATTGCCAGGTGTATTTGAGTGACCAGGGATCCATTGTATAACTATTCTGACTTCATGGGGTGTGAGAAGTTGGTTAGTATCTATGGATATTTGGGTAAGTTCAGGCCTGCAGTGATCACAGTCTTCCAGAGCTTGAAGGGCAGATAATGGGCCTGTAAAGATTACGTTGCTTTGGGCTTTTGATGTGAAAGCATCAAATACAGTCCTCAAGTGGTACAGAGCTACTTCCAGTGCTGTTATGTCTGCCTCATAATTTGAACATATCTCCCCACAGGCATCAAATAGCTGATCAGATGTTCTGTCTGGATACTCTATGTAGACTCCATATCCTGCTTTAATGGTGGCCTTAAAAGCAGATCCGTCAGTATACTCATGGTGTGGATAGAACATTAGGTGATTGATGTATATAGAAAACCACTAAATCTATGGATAAGACAGGACTACCAGCGTGTAAAGGCTGCGGTCAGGCTAGGGAGAAAACGAATAGTAGACGATGTCGACATAATTAGACGTGGAATTGTTTACGGTAAATGGATGTCTTACTCTCCACAAATGGATGTGTTACTCTCCACAACTGGATGTGTTACTCTCCACAAATGGATGTGTTACTCTCCACAAATGGATGAGTTACTCTCCACAACTGAATGTGTTACTCTCCACAAATGGATCAGTTACTCTCCACAAATGGATGTGTTACTCTCCACAAATGGATGAGTTAATCTCTACAAATGGATGAGTTACTCTCCACAAATGGATGAGTTACTCTCCACAAATGGATGTGTTACTCTCCACAACTGGACATGTTACTCTCCACAAATGGATGTGTTACTCTCCACAACTGGACATGTTACTCTCCACAACTGGACATGTTACTCTCCACAACTGGAAATGTTACTCTCCACAACTGGATGTGTTACTCTCCACAAATGGATGAGTTACTCTCCACAAATGGATGTGTTACTCTCCACAAATGGATGTGTTTCTCTCCACAAATGGATGTGTTACTCTCCACAAATGGATGAGTTACTCTCCACAAATGGATGTGTTACTCTCCACAAATGGATGAGTTACTTTCCACAAATGGATGTGTTACTCTCCACAAATGGATGCGTTACTCTCCACAAATGGATGTGTTACTCTCCACAAATGGATGAGTTACTCTCCACAAATGGATGTGTTACTCTCCACAACTGGACATGTTACTCTCCACAACTGAATGTGTTACTCTCCACAAATGGATGTGTTACTCTCCACAAATGGATGTGTTACTCTCCACAAATGGATGTGTTACTCTCCACAACTGGACATGTTACTCTCCACAAATGGATGTTACTCTCCACAAATTGACATGTTACTCTCCACAAATATCAAGTTAATCTATAGAGTGCGATCTTCAAAACTTATCTTTGGAAACTTGTCAGGGGCAGTGGCTTCACATTTCGGAAATCTGCTCCAGCGGAACTATTGTTTGTGATAAGCCTCAGCTGATTGTTGCCCAAAGGAAAGCAGATCCGTCCAGGTACCACGTTGACAAGAATGGACATATCTTTTCGGATTTGAAAGAGAACACTTCCCTCACCACTCTGGACAGACAAAGTTTGAACTTAACAAGCACAAAACACCAATTATGACGCAGCTTGCAAAGGGAAAGTGTCCATTCTGATGACACCAATTTGAAAGCAGAGTTATCACCGCTAGTGATAATGACACAGAATAGCAAGACTTGGTCTTCGACTCATATCTTACCATTGACATCTTCATCCAATACAACGTGTGTGGGAGTCAGGGCAGCACCATTGACACCTTCATCCAATACAACGTGTGTGGGAGTCAGGGCAGCACCATTGACACCTTCATCCAATACAACGTGTGTGGGAGTCAGGGCAGCACCATTGACACCTTCATCCAATACAACGTGTGTGGGAGTCAGGGCAGCACCATTGACACCTTCATCCAATACAACGTGTGTGGGAGTCAGGGCAGCACCATTGACACCTGCATCCAATACAACGTGTGTGGGAGTCAGGGCAGCACCATTGACACCTGCATCCAATACAACGTGTGTGGGAGTCAGGGCAGCACCATTGACACATGCATCCAATACAACGTGTGTGGGAGTCAGGGCAGCGCAGAACATAACTTTCAAACTACATGATGTTAATGGTCTCGTGATGTCCTCGCCACAGAGTACTGGAAGTAATGTGAAGAACACGTGTCCCGAGAGGACGAAGACTGTCAGTCAGATGGGTTCTCCAGCCGGTAACAGGATCTCTCTTGGAGTCTTCAGATTTGGATTAAGGTAGACCACGTGTCAATCTATGTTCATGACGCTTCCACCACTTACCCCAACCCATGTTGATGACGCTCCAACTCTTTGCTCCGCTATGTGCACCAGAATATGCTAATCAATCCCCACGGTTCACAGATTATTTACCATTGCCGATGCTCACGAAGTACAATCCTATGTTACATACAGAGTTTGCACCTTCCTCAATGTGGTAAGGATACGCCTTCGAATCGGCTTGAAACAATTCTGCTGTCAGATGTAATGTTTGAGTGACACTGTTTTGTAATTTGACAGGAATATATCAGATACACGTCACTCAAGTCCACGCGTCCTTGACATTTATCGATAAAAAATCTGACGGTCATTGACGATCTAAGACTGCAAGCAAACATACGGCACAGCAATTAGGTTTAGCTGGCGATTGTGGGCACGCATTTCTCAACTAACTACTAGCTCTTCTATAGAGCCCTACGCTAAGCCTGTACTAATGATTCTCTTCTATAGAGCCCTACGCTAAGCCTGTACTAATGTTTCTCTTCTATAGAGCCCTACGTTAAGCCTGTACAAATGTTTCTCTTCTATAGAGCCCTACGTTAAGCCTGTACAAATGTTTCTCTTCTATAGAGCCCTACGTTAAGCCTGTACAAATGTTTCTCTTCTATAGAGCCCTACGTTAAGCCTGTACAAATGTTTCTCTTCTATAGAGCCCTACGTTAAGCCTGTACAAATGTTTCTCTTCTATAGAGCCCTACGTTAAGCCTGTACAAATGTTTCTCTTCTATAGAGCCCTACGCTAAGCCTGTACTAATGTTTCTCTTCTATAGAGCCCTACGCTAAGCCTGTACTAATGTTTCTCTTCTATAGAGCCCTACGCTAAGCCTGTACTAATGTTTCTCTTCTATAGAGCCCTACGCTAAGCCTGTACTAATGTTTCTCTTCTATAGAGCCCTACGCTAAGCCTGTACTAATGTTTCTCTTGTATACAGCCCTACGCTAAGCCTGTACTAATGTTTCTCTTCTATAGAGCCCTACGCTAAGCCTGTACTAATGTTTCTCTTGTATAGAGCCCTACGCTAAGCCTGTACTCGCCATCAGTTACAATTTGGTGTCCACAATGAAGCAAGGTCCACCTTCTTCCAGTGAAATATAATCCTCCTTTAGAAAACACTGATCTGTGCGCGCACAAACACACAGAACACACACACAAGCACACATACACACAAGCACAAAAACACACACAAGCGCACACATATGACACACACAAGCACAAAAGCACACACACAACAAGCACACACACATACACACAAGCACACACACACACACAAGCACACACAAGCACACACACACAAGCGCACACATATGACATACACAAGCACAAAAGCACACACACACTACAAGCACACACACATACACACAAGCACACACACTACAAGCACACACACATGAATTGTGGAGAAGCTAATAGAAATGCCAGCTGTCAAATTGATCATCTCCAGAGAAATGGGTTGTCATCGACACATTATCCACATCAGCCCACATTATCCACATCAGCCCACATTATCCACATCAGCCCACATTATCCATATCAGCCCACATTATCCATACCATTAAAATCACCCCCCCCCCTATCACCCCCCCCCAACACCCCCACATCAGCCATTATGATGGCGGCCACTTAAGGAGAGTAGATGTGAACTAACTGTATCGACTATTACCAAATGAGTTTGCTATTGACAGTCAAAACGGAAATCCGAAAATAGATCTGTGACCTTGGCCAAATAAACAGCTGGTTCTCTGCTGATAGATGTGTCGTGCAGCAGAGGCCCTAATACTCCACACAATACCTAGTGGAGACCCTAATACTCCACACAATACAATGTGGAGACAGTGGAGGCCCTAATACTCCACACAATACAATGTGGAGACAGTGGAGGCCCTAATACTCCACACAATACCTAGTGGAGACAGTGGAGGCCCTAATACTCCACACAATACCTAGTGGAGACAGTGGAGGCCCTAATACTCCACACAATACAATGTGGAGACAGTGGAGGCCCTAATACTCCACACAATACCTAGTGGAGACAGTGGAGGCCCTAATACTCCACACAATACAATGTGGAGACAGTGGAGGCACTAATACTCCCCACAATACCTAGTGGAGACAGTGGAGGCCCTAATACTCCACACAATACCTAGTGGAGACAGTGGAGGCCCTAATACTCCACACAATACCTAGTGGAGACAGTGGAGGCCCCAATACTCCACACAATACAATGTGGAGACAGTGGAGGCCCTAATACTCCACACAATACAATGTGGAGACCGTAGATACCCTAATACTCCACACAATACAATGTGGAGACAGTGGAGGCCCTAATACTCCACACAGTACCTAGTGGAGACAGTGGAGGCCCTAATACTCCACACAATACACTGTGGAGACAGTGGAGGCCCTAATACTCCACACAATACAATGTGGAGACAGTGGAGGCCCTAATACTCCACACAATACAATGTGGAGACAGTGGAGGCCCTAATACTCCACACAGTACCTAGTGGAGACAGTGGAGGCCCTAATACTCCACACAATACCTAGTGGAGACAGTGGAGGCCCTAATACTCCACACAATACAATGTGGAGTCAGTGAATGCCATAACACACACAACAATTTCAAAGATATCGTGTGCACAGATGTGTAAGAGTTTTCTCTCCAAAAATGAACAATCTTCTCAAAACAATGGAGGCTGTGCCAAGTATGTCTGAATGTCAACATGCTATAGGATTGTTCTAGGAGGAGGAGAGTTCATGTTTTGTTTGGTTAGAGTTTTCTACTAGGAGAGTTCATGTTTTATTTGGTTAGAGTGTTCTACTAGGAGGAGAGTTCATGTTTTGTTTGGTTAGAGTGTTCTACTAGGAGAGTTCATGTTTTGTTTGGTTAGAGTGTTCTACTAGGAGGAGAGTTCATGTTTTGTTTGGTTAGAGTGTTCTACTAGGAGGAGAGTTCATGTTTTGTTTGGTTAGAGTGTTCTACTAGGAGGAGAGTTCATGTTTTGTTTGGTTAGAGTGTTCTACTAGGAGGAGAGTTCATGCTTTGTTTGGTTAGAGTGTTCTACTAGGAGGAGAGTTCATGTTTTGTTTGGTTAGAGTGTTCTACTAGGAGGAGAGTTCATGTTTTGTTTGGTTAGAGTGTTCTACTAGGAGGAGAGTTCATGTTTTGTTTGGTTAGAGTGTTCTACTAGGAGGAGAGTTCATATTTTGTTTGGTTAGAGTGTTCTACTAGGAGGAGAGTTCATGTTTTGTTTGGCTAGATTGTTCTACTAGGAGAGTTCATGTTTTGTTTGGTTAGAGTGTTCTACTAGGAGAGTTCATGTTTTGTTTGGCTAGATTGTTCTACTAGGAGTTCATGTTTTGTTTGGTTAGAGTGTTCTACTAGGAGAGTTCATGTTTTGTTTTTCTAGATTGTTCTACTAGGAGTTCATGTTTTATTTGGTTAGAGTGTTCTACTAGGAGAGTTCATGTTTTGTTTGGCTAGATTGTTCTACTAGGAGTTCATGTTTTGTTTGGTTAGACTGTTCTAGGAGGAAAGTTCATGTTTTGTTTGATTAGCGTGTTCTGGAGGAGAGTTCATGTTTTGTTTGGTTAGAGTGTTCTAGGAGGAGTTCATGTTTTGTTTGGTTAGAGTGTTCTACTAGGAGGAGAGTTCATGTTTTGTTTGGTTAGAGTGTTCTACTAGGAGTTCATGTTTTGTTTGGTTAGAGTGTTCTACTAGAAGAAGTTCATGTTTTGTTTGGCTAGATTGTTCTACTAGGAGTTCATGTTTTATTTGGTTAGATTGTTCTAGGAGGAAAGTTCATGTTTTATTTGATTAGCGTGTTCTGGAGGAGAGTTCATGTTTTGTTTGGTTAGAGTGTTCTAGGAGGAGAGTTCATGTTTTGTTTGGTTAGAGTGTTCTAGGAGGAGAAGTTCATGTTTTGTTTGGTTAGAGTGTTCTACTAGAAGAAGTTCATGTTTTGTTTGGCTAGATTGTTCTACTAGGAGTTCATGTTTTATTTGGTTAGAGTGTTCTAGGAGGAGAGTTCATGTTTTGTTTGGTTAGAGTGTTCTAGGAGGAGAAGTTCATGTTTTGTTTGGTCAGACAATTTTATCTCAGACATCTTGTTTTATTTATTTTGAATGCTCCTCTGCCATTCTAATTGAATCCATTTGGCTGGTCTCGTTCAGAAATTGTACAGTAAAATGGTCGCTGACAGACAGGCTGGCCGACTGAATGATGTTAAATGTTTCTTTATTTGTTGTTAGAGCACTAACGCCAGCACAAGTGTGAAATGTGTCTGTTCAATCACTAGAATATATCACAAGACTGACTGAGGCAGCCTGATCAGTTATTGTGTCAGTAAGGTGGTAGTTAGTCCCACTGTCCGTCAGGTGTCGCTGATTGACTCCAATAAGAACATTAACAACGCAAACACATGTCAACAATAAACAAGACGTCAACTCACAACTCCAGAACAAGGATGACCTCCAAGCTTGTCTCATGGACATCATGTAGGCTGATGATGTTGTTGTGGTTGAGCTGACGTAGAATGCTCACCTCCTTGTGGATGTCCTCCATCTTGGCCCCCTTCCTGCCCGCACCCCTTCGCTTACGGATGAACTTGGCGGCGAATGCATGGCCTGTGGTCTTGTGGGTAACACGCCGGACTACAGCAAAATGTCCGCTGTGGAAAAACATAAGTCATGAGTGGTCATGTTGGTGAGTAGTATAAACAGCTGGCACAAACACGTGTGGTCATTTTGGTCAGTAGTATAAACAGCTGGCACAAACACGTGTGGTCATTTTGGTCAGTAGGATAAACAGCTGGCACAAACATGAGTGGTCATGTTGGTGAGTAGTATAAACAGATGGCACAAACACGTGTGGTCCTTTTGGTCAGTAGGATAAACAGATGACACAAACACAGTAAATTTAAAAAACTCAGAAATAGCAGAAGTGAGCACCTTCCAACGTTACCATATCTCCAATGTCTTCACACTCTGGCTAAACACGGTCAGATGGACATACTCTCTTTCTCACCTCTCTCTCTGTGTCTCTCTCCCGCTCTCTTCCCTCCCTCCCTCAAATAACCATACGACAACTGACACACCTGTGTTGTCTGTTTTACCATACACGTGAGTCGCGCCAAATGACAAGTGTACACGTGCTGAGTATTGTACGCTTCTTCTTCTTCATCGATCAACTGATGCTGTGCTGCTAGTCCGGTGAGGTTCCCGATCAACTGATGCTATGCTTCTAGTACGGTTAGGTTCACGATCAACTGATGCTATGCTTCTAGTCTGGTGAGGTTCACAATCAACTGATGCTATGCTTCTAGTCCGGTGAGGTTCACGATCAACTGATGCTGTGCTGCTAGTCCGGTGAGGTTCACGATCAACTGATGCTATGCTTCTAGTCCGGTGAGGTTCACGATCAACTGATGCTATGCTTCTAGTCCAGTGAGGTTCACGATCAACTGATGCTATGCTTCTAGTACGGTTAGGTTCACGATCAACTGATGCTATGCTTCTAGTCCGGTGAGGTTCATGATCAACTGATGCTATGCTTCTAGTCTGGTGAGGTTCACAATCAACTGATGCTATGCTTCTAGTCCAGTGAGGTTCACGATCAACTGATGCTATGCTTCTAGTCCGGTGAGGTTCACGATCAACTGATGCTGTGCTGCTAGTCCGGTGAGGTTCACGAAGGAGACTGCGTTTCAGGTCTCCGCCGGTCCCCCACAGCTTTTCGAGCATGGTCACTCCCTCAGGTCAGACTGCCTCTCTTTGGTCTGCATAGGTAGGGCATCTTGCAGAATATGTTCTGGTGTTTGCTTGGGTGCTCCACAATCGTACGTGGCGGGGCCTCTGAGACCCATTCTGTGGAGGTGGGTCTTGAGTGAGTCTATAATTTCATGTTCTGAGTCTGCCCATCTCTGCCAAGTTTGTCTATGCTGTCATTTTCTGGCTTGTATTCTTGGTGCTGGTCTCTCCATTCCGTCCTCATGGATCGTTTGATGGGTGTCTTTGCTTCTTTATAGCTCTGTGGATGGGGAATCTGCGTGTTTCCACTTCCGAATTTGGCGAGCTCATCTGCTTTCTCGTTTCCATGGATCTCACAGTGAGACGGAATCCACTGTAGGACTAAATCTGTTTGTTATGACAGCAATCCGATGTTGTATTTTATTTCTTGTGAGAGTTTATCTTGTTTGGGGCCTGAGATGGCTTGAAGTACACTCCTAGAGTCTGTCTTGTTTGGGGCCTGAGATGGCTTGAAGTACACTCCTAGAGTCTGTCTTGTTTGGGGCCAGAGATGGTTTGAAGTACACTTCTGGAGTCTATCTTGTTTGGGGCCTGAGATGGTTTGAAGTACACTCCTGGAGTCTATATTGTTTGGGGGCGGAGATAGCTTGAAGTACACTCCTGGAGTCTATCTTGTTTGGGGCCTGAGATGGCTTGAAGTATACTCCTGGAGTCTGTCTTGTTTGGGACCTGAGATGGCTTGGAGTACACACTCCTGGAGTCTGTCTTGTTTGGGACCTGAGATGGCTTAAAGTACACACTTCTGGAGTCTGTCTTGTTTGGGACCTGAGATGGCTTGAAGTACACACTCCTGGAGTCTGTCTTGTTTGGGACCTGAGGGCTTGGAGTACACACTCCTGGAGTCTGTCTGGTTTGGGACCTGAGATGGCTTGGAGTACACACTCCTGGAGTCTGTCTTGTTTGGGACCTGAGATGGCTTGGAGTACACACTCCTGGAGTCTGTCTTGTTTGTGACCTGAGGGCTTGGAGTACACACTCCTGGAGTCTGTCTAGTTTGGGACCTGAGATGGCTTGGAGTACACACTCCTGGAGTCTGTTAGATTGACGGTTTTCCTTGTAGTTATGTTTTGGTTGATACGAATCTGAGTTGTTGTATGAACAGCTGTATCAATGACATCTACACTTGTGGATACTTCCAGAATGATCTGAAATTATATATCCACAGGCGTTCTAGATCCACTCAATGTGTAGACTATCGCACCGTCAGTATTATGGCTGACATGACTGGCATGACTGACACAACTGGCATGACTGACACGACTCATATGACTGACACGACTGACATGACTCATATGACTGGCATGACTGACATGACTCATATGACTGACACGACTGGCATGACTGACACGACTGGCATGACAGACACGACTGGCATGACTGACATGACAGACACGACTCATATGACTGACACGACTGGCATGACTGACACGACTCATATGACTGACACGACTGGCATGACAGACACGACTGGCATGACTGACATGACAGACACGACTCATATGACTGACATGACAGACACGACTTGCATGACAGACACAACTGACATGACTGGCATGACAGACACAACTGGCATGACTGACATGACAGACACGACTCATATGACTGACATGACAGACACGACTGGCATGACAGACACGACTGGCATGACTGACATGACAGACACGACTCATATGACTGACATGACTGACATGACAGACACGACTTATATGACTGGCATGACAGACACGACTGGCATGACAGACTGACTCATATAACTGACACGACTGGCATGACTCATATGTCTGACATGACAGACACGACTCATATGACTGACATGACAGACACGACTGGCATGACAGACACGACTGGCATGACTGGCATCTCTCATATTTTTTTTATTTTTTTTTTTGCGTTCGCCTTATTTATCTATTCCCCAAGGCGTGTGTGCGTTACACTGTGGTTTTTATTTTGCGCCTGTCGGCCCAGTGCATCCGACTTCAGCACGCATTTTATGTAAGGGTCTGCTTCCCCGGGGTAACGGCTGGTGCTGTGATGGGGATCGAACCCAGCACCTTCAGCTTGTGAGCCGTGCCACTTAACCACTAGGCCACGCCATCCCCTACATCTCTCATATGACTGACACGACTGACATGACAGACACGAATGGCATGGACTGACATGACTGACACGACTCATATGACTGACACGGCTCATTTGACTGACACGACTGGAATGACAGACACGACTGGCATGACTGACATGACTCATATGACTGACACGACTGGCATGACTGACACGACTGGCATGACAGACACGACTGACATGACTGACACGACTAGCATGACTGACGCGACTCATATGACTGCCTTCTAAGCCAGTATAAAGAAGTCAAGTTACATCACATAGCCATAAAGGCACACAGCACAGAGCCCTAAAGGCACACAGCACAGAGCCCTAAAGGCACACAGCACAGAGCCCTAAAGGCACACAGCACAGAGCCCTAAAGGCACATAGCACAGAGCCCTAAAGGCACACATCACAGAGCCCTAAATTCACACATCACAGAGCCCTAAAGGCACACATCACAGAGCCCTAAAGGCACACATCACAGAGCCCTAAATTCACACATCACAGAGCCCTAAAGGCACACATCACAGAGCCCTAAATTCACACATCACAGAGCCCTAAAGGCACACATCACAGAGCCCTAAATTCACACATCACAGAGCCCTAAAGGCACACATCACAGAGCCCTAAAGGCACACAGCACATAGCCCCAAAGGCACACAGCACAGAGCCCTAAAGGCACACAGCACATAGCCCTAAAGGCACACAGCACAGAGCCCTAAAGGCACACAGCACAGAGCCCTAAAGACACACAGCACAGAGCCCTAAAGGCACACATCACAGAGCCCTAAAGGCACACATCACAGAGCCCTAAAGGCACACATCACAGAGCCCTAAATTCACACATCACAGAGCCCTAAAGGCACACAGCACAGAGCCCTAAAGGCACACATCACATAGCCCTAAAGGCACACATCACAGAGCCCTAAAGGCACACAGCACAGAGCCCTAAAGGCACACAGCACAGAGCCCTAAAGGCACACAGCACAGAACCCTAAAGGCACACAGCACAGAGCCCTAAAGACACACAGCACAGAGCCCTAAAGGCACACATCACAGAGCCCTAAAGACACACAGCACAGAGCCCTAAAGGCACACATCACAGAGCCCTAAAGGCACACAGCACAGAGCCCTAAAGGCACACAGCACAGAGCCTTAAATTCACACATCACAGAGCCCTAAAGGCACACATCACAGAGCCCTAAAGGCACACATCACATAGCCCTAAAGGCACATAGCACAGAGCCCTAAAGGCACACAGCACAGAGCCCTAAAGGCACACAGCACAGAGCCCTAAAGGCACACAGCACAGAGCCCTAAAGGCACACATCACAGACCCCTAAATTCACACATCACAGAGCCCTAAAGGCACACATCACAGAGCCCTAAAGGCACACAGCACAGAGCCCTAAAGGCACACAGCACAGAGCCCTAAAGGCACACATCACAGAGCCCTAAAAGCACACAGCACAGAGCCCTAAAGGCACACATCACAGAGCCCTAAAGGCACACAGCACAGAGCCCTAAAGGCACACAGCACAGAGCCCTAAAGGCACACAGCACAGAGCCCTAAAGGCACACAGCACACAGCCCTAAATTCACACATCACAGAGCCCTAAAGGCACACATCACAGAGCCCTAAAGGCACACAGCACAGAGCCCTAAAGGCACACAGCACAGAGCCCTAAAGGCACACATCACAGAGCCCTAAATTCACACATCACAGAGCCCTAAAGGCACACATCACAGAGCCCTAAAGGCACACATCACAGAGCCCTAAAGGCACACATCACAGAGCCCTAAAGGCACACATCACAGAGCCCTAAAGGCACACATCACAGAGCCCTAAATTCACACTTCACAGAGCCCTAAAGGCACACATCACAGAGCCCTAAAGGCACACATCACAGAGCCCTAAAGGCAAACAGCACAGAGCCCTAAAGGCACACATCACAGAGCCCTAAAGGCACACATCACAGAGCCCTAAAGGCACACAGCACAGAGCCCTAAAGGCACACAGCACAGAGCCCTAAAGGCACACAGCACAGAGCCCTAAGGGCACACAACACAGAGCCCTAAAGGCACACAGCACAGAGCCCTAAAGGCACACAGCAAAGAGCCCTAAAGGCACACATCACAGAGCCCTAAAGGCACACATCACAGAGCCCTAAAGGCACACATCACAGAGCCCTAAAGGCACACATCACAGAGCCCTAAATTCACACATCACAGAGCCCTAAAGGCACACATCACAGAGCCCTAAATTCACACATCACAGAGCCCGAAAGGCACACATCACAGAGCCCTAAAGGAACACATCACAGAGCCCTAAAGGCACACATATCAGACAGTCCCCAGCCACAAAAAAAGTCAATGACGATGTGTTATAAAATAATGTATCGCAGTCAACTCCGCAAGAGGTACATTGTGACAACATAGTCCTCCCCAGACCAGAAGAGAAAGACAATGTGTGATGAGGAGTCATGCCACCAGTAAGTGAAGGGGTCGTGACAATGTGATTATATGAGAGGCCAGGATGAAAGGTAGAAATAGAAGATGCTGGGCGGTAGAATACTCTCCCTTCCGAGATCGTGTTCTATAAATAGCCCAGAAAGGCCACAGCGGATACAGCTGCACATTGGAGAAGTCGTCAGTTGGTAGCATGCACATATATTTAGATCAACAATTAACACGGGTCACTAGAATAGAGCTCTGAGTGGCAGTTGAAGAGGCTTTCACTCCCCCAGCGGATGTGGATGCTCGTCACAGTGCGCACGTGAGCTAGAGGCGTGTGCCATGTTTCGGCAGGTCTCCAGTTTGGTTCTTATAACCTGTGGAGCAACAAACAGGATGTGGAGGGGCAGTACACATCCCGTGGGCTCTGGTACTGTTGGACACAACATCTCGTGGGCTCTGGTACTGTCGGACACAACATCTCGTGAGCTCTGGTACTGTTCGACACAGCATCTCGTGGGGCTCTGGTACTGTTGGACACAACATCTGGTGGGCTCTGGTACTGTTGGACACAACATCTCGTGGGCTCTGGTACTGTCGGACACAACATCTCGTGGGCTCTGGTACTGTTGGACACAACATCTCGTGGGATCTGGTACTGTTGGACACAACATCTCGTGGGCTCTGATACTGATGGACACAAGATCTCGTGGATCTGATACTGATGGATACAAGATCTCGTGGGCTCTGATACTGTTGGACACAACATCTGGTGGGCTCTGGTACTGTTGGATACAACATCTGGTGGGATCTGGTACTGTTGGACACAAGATCTCGTGAGCTCTGGTACTGTTGGACACAACATCTGGTAGGCTCTGGTACTGTTGGACACAACATCTCGTGGGCTCTGGTACTGTTGGACACAACATTTCGTGGGCTCTGGTACTGTTGTACACGAAGTCTCGTGGGCTCTGGTACTGTTGGACAGGAAGTCTCGTGGGCTCTGGTACTGTGCTACATTTATGGCTGGAGAACCTCTATCATTATGAGAGACTTGAGATGTGGAAATGCTCAGACCGGCGTTGTGGTTTCACTTCTCAGTGCTGCAAGAGCCGGGTAATCTCATCTGGCTCTTCAGGGTACGTCTCCAGTTGGACCATTCAGCAACTTCGTCCTCCCAGGATGTCAGACTCATGGCCTGTGCCTATGTAGCACGTTGACATTATGTGAGCCTCAACCGTGGTGCCTGACTGTTCTCATGCCATCTGTCAACTGTCCATAGAGAATATCCCCTGGCCCGTGACCATCTTCCATGCGACGAACATGAACAAGCCATAGTATTTTTCGCTGCCTAAGGAGAGTGTACATTCTTGGGAGACCGGTGCGAGAGTGTACATTCTTGGGAGACCGGTGCGAGAGTGTACATTCTTTGGAGACCGGTGCGAGGGTGTACATGCTTGGGAGACCGGTGCGAGAGTGTACATTCTTGGGAGACCAGTGCGAGAGTGTCACTTTGTCCTTCATATAATTCCAAGAATGGATCGCAGGCTGCAGGTGGCAGGTGTTAAGCATTTGCTCTTATTTGGCATAAGTTGTCCAAGTCTCGCTGCCATATAGGAGTGTGCTGACCTCACATAAGTTGTCCAAGTCTCGCTGCCATATAGGAGTGTGCTGACCTCACATAAGTTGTCCAAGTCTCGCTGCCATATAGGAGTGTGCTGACCTCACATAAGTTGTCCAAGTCTCGCTGCCATATAGGAGTGTGCTGACCTCATATAAGTTGTCCAAGTCTCGCTGCCATATAGGAGTGTGCTGACCTCACATAAGTTGTCCAAGTCTCGCTGCCATATAGTAGTGTGCTGACCTCACATAAGTTGTCCAAGTCTCGCTGCCATATAGGAGTGTGCTGACCTCACATAAGTTGTCCAAGTCTCGCTGCCATATAGGAGTCTGCTGACCTCAGATAAGTTGTCCAAGTCTCGCTGCCATATAGGAGTGTGCTGACCTCACATAAATTGTCCAAGTCTCGCTGCCATATAGGAGTGTGCTGACCTCACATAAGTTGTCCAAGTCTCGCTGCCATATAGGAGTGTGCTGACCTCACATAAGTTGTCCAAGTCTCGCTGCCATATAGGAGTGTGCTGACCTCACATAAGTTGTCCAAGTCTCGCTGCCATATAGGAGTGTGCTGACCTCATATAAGTTGTCCAAGTCTCGCTGCCATATAGGAGTGTGCTGACCTCACATAAGTTGTCCAAGTCTGTCTGCCATATAGGAGTGTGCTGACCTCACATAAGTTGTCCAAGTCTCGCTGCCATATAGTAGTGTGCTGACCTCACATAAGTTGTCCAAGTCTCGCTGCCATATAGGAGTGTGCTGACCTCACATAAGTTGTCCAAGTCTCGCTGCCATATAGGAGTCTGCTGACCTCAGATAAGTTGTCCAAGTCTCGCTGCCATATAGGAGTGTGCTGACCTCACATAAATTGTCCAAGTCTCGCTGCCATATAGGAGTGTGCTGACCTCACATAAGTTGTCCAAGTCTCGCTGCCATATAGGAGTGTGCTGACCTCACATAAGTTGTCCAAGTCTCGCTGCCATATAGGAGTGTGCTGACCTCACATAAGTTGTCCAAGTCTCGCTGCCATATAGGAGTGTGCTGACCTCACATAAGTTGTCCAAGTCTCGCTGCCATATAGGAGTGTGCTGACCTCACATAAGTTGTCCAAGTCTCGCTGCCATATAGGAGTGTGCTGACCTCACATAAGTTGTCCAAGTCTCGCTGCCATATAGGAGTGTGCTGACCTCACATAAGTTGTCCAAGTCTGGCTACCATATAGGAGTGTGCTGACCTCACATAAGTTGTCCAAGTCTCGCTGCCATATAAGAGTGTGCTGACCTAACATAAGTTGTCCAAGTCTCGCTGCCATATAGGAGTGTGCTGACCTAACATAAGTTGTCCAAGTCTGGCTACCATATAGGAGTGTGCTGACCTCACATAAGTTGTCCAAGTCTCGCTGCCATATAGGAGTGTGCTGACCTCACATAAGTTGTCCAAGTCTGGCTACCATATAGGAGTGTGCTGACCTCACATAAGTTGTCCAAGTCTCGCTGCCATATAGGAGTGTGCTGACCTCACATAAGTTGTCCAAGTCTGGCTACCATATAGGAGTGTGCTGACCTCACATAAGTTGTCCAAGTCTCGCTGCCATATAGGAGTGTGCTGACGTCACATAGGTTGTCCAAGTCTCGCTGCAATATAGGAGTGTGCTGACGTCACATAAGTTGTCCAAGTCTCGCTGCCATATAAGAGTGTGCTGACCTCACATAAGTTGTCCAAGTCTCGCTGCCATATAAGAGTGTGCTGACCTCACATAAGTTGTCCAAGTCTGGCTACCATATAGGAGTGTGCTGACCTCACATAAGTTGTCCAAGTCTGACTACCATATAGGAGTGTGCTGACCTCACATAAGTTGTCCAAGTCTCGCTGCCATATAGGAGTGTGCTGACCTCACATAAGTTGTCCAAGTCTGGCTACCATATAGGAGTGTGCTGACCTCACATAAGTTGTCCAAGTCTCACTGCCATATAGGAGTGTGCTGACCTCACATAAGTTGTCCAAGTCTGGCTACCATATAGGAGTGTGCTGACCTCACATAAGTTGTCCAAGTCTCGCTGCCATATAGGAGTGTGCTGACCTCACATAAGTTGTCCAAGTCTGGCTAACATATAGGAGTGTGCTGACCTCGCATAAGTTGTCCAAGTCTCGCTGCCATATAGGAGTGTGCTGACCTCACATAAGTTGTCCAAGTCTCGCTGCCATATAGGAGTGTGCTGACGTCACATAAGTTGTCCAAGTCTCGCTGCCATATAGGAGTGTGCTGACGTCACACAAGTTGTCCAAGTCTCGCTGCCATATAGGAGTGTGCTGACGTCACATAAGTTGTCCAAGTCTCGCTGCCATATAGGAGTGTGCTGACCCCACATAAGTTGTCCAAGTCTCGCTGCCATATAGGAGTCTGCTGACGTCACATAAGTTGTCCAAGTCTCGCTGCCATATAGGAGTGTGCTGACGTCACACAAGTTGTCCAAGTCTCGCTGCCATATAGGAGTGTGCTGACCTCACATAAGTTGTCCAAGTCTGGCTACCATATAGGAGTGTGCTGACGTCACATAAGTTGTCCAAGTCTCGCTGCCATATAGGAGTGTGCTGACCCCACATAAGTTGTCCAAGTCTCGCTGCCATATAGGAGTCTGCTGACGTCACATAAGTTGTCCAAGTCTCGCTGCCATATAGGAGTGTGCTGACCTCACATAAGTTGTCCAAGTCTCGCTGCCATATAGGAGTGTGCTGACGTCACATAAGTTGTCCGTCTCGCTGACGACATAGACATCGTATACCATGGTCTTGTTTTGAATTGCCGGTTTCTGGTTTTTCCAGACACGCTTTGGGAGGCGAGCAAATGTGGCAGCAGCTTCGTCAATGTGGGGTCTATTTCTGGATCTAGAGAGAGCTTGTTGATTAGGGATCCCAGGTTTGTGGGGTATATTTCTGGGTCTAGAGAGAGCTTGTCATTGATGAGGGATCCCAGGTATGTGGGGTCTATTTCTGGGTCTAGAGAGAGCTTGTCATTGATGAGGGATCCCAGGTATGTGGGGTCTATTTCTGGGTCTAGAGAGAGCTTGTCATTGATGAGGGATCCCAGGTATGTGAGGTCTATTTCTGGGTCTAGAGAGAGCTTGTCATTGATGAGGGATCCCAGGTATGTGGGGTCTATTTCTGGGTCTAGAGAGAGCTTGTCATTGATGAGGGATCCCAGGTATGTGGGGTCTATTTCTGGGTCTAGAGAGAGCTTGTCATTGGTGAGGGATCCCAGGTATGTGAGGTCTATTTCTGGGTCTAGAGAGAGCTTGTCATTGATGAGGGATCCCAGGTGTGGGGTCTATTTCTGGGTCTAGAGAGAGCTTGTCATTGATGAGGGATCCCAGGTATGTGGTGCACAGCTATCAGTTAATAATTATTTATGCTAAGAGTTGACGTGGCATCTACTTCCTGCCCCAGAACATTTGCTTTGTTGAGACGTCTTCTATGGACCAACATTTGTGGACGCCTGGAAGACGCTCTGAAGTTCCTGCTGACTATGGGTAACAATTGCAGCATCCCCAGCAACAAGTCCCTGATGGTGATCTCCCTCTCATTTTCGTTTTGGCCTTGAGCCTTGCAGGGTTAAACAGTCTACCATCTACCATCTACCATCTACCATCCGACCTAGTGTGAAGGCAGATTCCTTCCCTTGCGTTACCAAATGCATGTTTCAGTAACAGAGCAAAGAAGATTCCGAACAGTGTCGGGGCCAGAACACAGCCCTGCTTAACACCACTGGGAATTCCAAATGGTTGTGATATGCTACCATCAGATTGGACTGTTCCTGTCCTGCCCTCATCGAACGATATTCTTAGTCGCAGCAGCTTGCTTGGGCAGCCTATTTTAGAGAGGATGTTGAACAGTCTATTCCTACTAACCAAATCAAATGCCTTTACGAGAAAATATCGTGGACCATCCTCTTCTGACTCCTAATACACACGCTCAGCCAAGTGTTGTAGCCGTAGTAAAATTACTCTGACGAAGACTTTGCCTACAACACTGAGCAGACAGAGACTTTGCCTACAACACTGAGCAGAGAGAGACTTTGCCTACAACACTGAGCAGACAGAGACTTTGCCTACAACACTGAGCAGAGAAATGCCTCCATGGTTATTGCAGCCCCTTATTGCTGTTTAATGTTATATTCTGTGCATCTCTCAGATCTGGAGGTATAATGACCTCTTCCAGCACTGACATCAAATACAGCTGTTGCAAAAGTGCAACCTTACAGCGTTTGATCAAATCAGATTCAAGCCAATGACTTTATTATCTGATGATGGTTCAATGACTAGCTCGTTCATGGTGGGATCTACTTTGACTACGAGTAGAGCTCAGAATAGTGCTCAATCCACTGCTCCATCTACTTTGACTACGAGTAGAGCTCGGAACAGTACTCGACCCACTGCTCGATCTGCTTTCCTGTTATGTTCTCGCCAGTGATGATTTTCAGTGGTGCTGTTTTCCTATTTACAGGCCCAATGGCTGTTTTTATACCCTCGTACATGTGTATGATGTTCCCTGTTTGTGATAAAGTCTGGATATTTTCCCTGTGCTGTAGCCAGTATTCATATTCACAGCGACGAGCTGTGTGTTGGACTTTGCTTCTGGCTGACTTGAAGGTGTGCAATGTACCTACATTTGGAAGCTGCTTGTATTTAATCTGAGCAGCATGCTCGGTCTCATCGACAGGCGTCAGATCCTTCCCTTTCGCTTCAAACCAGTCATCTGATTTAACAGATATTCCGAATGGGGGGGGGGGGGGGGGGGGGGGGGTTGGCATCCACTGATACCTTATGTGGAGTTTTGTATGGTAGCCATACATCACTTGTATCACAACACCAGCAGTCAGCAAAGATTGTCTCGTGAAAATTTACAATTACTATAAACGTAGCTTCCTCTCGTGTTGGTTAATAAGTCCATAATGTGATTGTAATAAGTGATTGTACAGAGAGATGCCCACATGGCTGTACACAGAGAGATGCCCACGTGGCTGTACACAGAGAGATGCCCACGTGGCTGTACACAGATGTATACATGGTTGTACAGAGATGTCGTCGTGCTTGTACAGAGATGCCAGACATGCACGACCCACAAATTCCACAAAGTAGACCCCTGACATGTGTCACAAACAAATGGTAGAGTGAAGGACACTTCTACTATTCTCCGAACGAGCAAGCTTTCCAGTCTCTTGTCGTGCCACGTGCCACCCATTCAGAGAAAATCAATACAACACGATACATGTGGTTAGAAATGTACGATATGACGCTGAGTAACGGTGAGACGACAACTGACCCCCTCACCATGTAAGGCAACAAACGACAGCTCAACCAACCATTGTACCACTAGGATGTCCTGTCCGCAGAAGGAGAATGAACATACAGACGATTGAGTCCCAGGACAGTTGGAGGAAGACCAGGTGTGACAACATGCAGAAGGTCACTGGCAGGACAGAAAGAAAACGTTCAGATCAGGCGATAACACCAAGGTCTGGATACGTGTCACACAGAACAGACGATAACACCAAGGTCTGGATACGTGTCACACAGAACAGACGATAACACCAAGGTCTGGATACGTGTCACACAGAACAGACGATAACACCGAGGTTCGGATACGTGTCACACAGAACAGACGATAACACCGAGTGTTTAGTATGTTACTCGCTTAGATGAAATAATTTTTCCCTGAATTACTTCCCATATTGAATTAATTCAACACGGCAATAAAATAAAAACTGTATGAATTTGATTTCATAACCTGAAACGATTACACAAACAAAATTCAGAGAATGTATGCAACTAGAAAGGTGGCCTCTCTGCTATAATCGATGCCGAGATTCGTAATCTCTTGGTCAATTATAATCTTTCTCTCTCCCTAACAACATAATCTTTCTCTCTCCCTAACAACATAATCTTTCTCTCTCCCTAACAACATAATCTTTCTCTCTCCCTAACAACATAATCTTTCTCTCTCCCTAACAACATAATCTAACTGTTAACTGTGTACGTGTTTCTTGTTCCTCAGAACTACTGAGGTATCTGTGACTTCTGCCGTTCTGGCTGCTTCGTTTACGTTTCATTGTGGAATACAAAAGGCTTCTTTTTATCGTACTCATGGAAGCGATCCGTAATGTTTTGTCAACACTCTCCTCTCTCTCAGGACTCATGAAAGTTATCTATAGTGTTATTTTCCAACACTTTTCTTAAACACGATTCAGGAAAACGTTCCCTAATATTTTGTCAACACTTCTCTGACCTTGGGACACACTAACTGTCGAACAGATACTCACTAGAATTAGACGATATTGTCAGCTAGAGGCAATTGTGTGCATGCCTCATCTTCACCGTGATTCTATCTCCGCAAGCCACATGTCAGGCTCCCCAAATGTCCATTCATGATTCATGCTGCGAACTCATGAGCCACTTTGGGTCTGCCTCTCTATATGACTGCACCGATACACCACTTTATATGTGCATCCTAAGATACGCCTTTTTGTGGCTGCCGGGGACAGTTAATCACGTGATCCTTCCTGCCTGACCTCGGACCAACCGCGTTTTTGTTGCCATGGTTACCCCTTGTTTCCAATTCCTCGATCCATCCAAAACTGCCCTACCACTTCTTTGAACATTTCCCCATTAATAGTTCTGGATGATTTGAAACAGGTCCCTAAGATGACATCCCATGTCCACGTGTTATCCTCTAGCTAAAACTTGCTAGGACCTGTGATGGTCCCATTGTAGCCTGAGTAGCCAGCTAGGTCTGCGTGTACTGTTTCCCACACCATCCCTTCTGGGCAACGAAGAAAAACCCCTAATCACAATTTCAACTAGAGGTTTTGAAATAATTTCCCAGTTTGACACGTGATGTTGGTTTGACACGTGATGTTGGTCTGACACGTGATGTTGGTTTGACACGTGATGTTGGTTTGACACGTGATGTTGGTCTGACACGTGATGTTGGTTTGACACGTGATGTTGGTTTGACACGTGATGTTGGTTTGACACGTGATGTTGGTTTGACACGTGATGTTGGTTTGACACGTGATGTTGGTTTGACACGTGATGTTGGTTTGACACGTGATGTTGAGGTGTCCCTATTCCTTTTCTAGTTCAGAAGGTGATGACCTGATTAATAGATTACGCTAAAGTTTGCTGTGACCTTGTCCAAAGTTTGCTGTGACCTTGTCCAATGTTTGCTGTGACCTTGTCCAAAGTTTGCTGTGACCTTGTCCAAAGTTTGCTGTGACCTTGTCCAAAGTTTGATGTGACCTTGTCCAAAGTTTGCTGTGACCTTGTCCAAAGTTTGCTGTGACCTTGTCCAAAGTTTGCTGTGACCTTGTCCAAAGTTTGATGTGACCTTGTCCAAAGTTTGCTGTGACCTTGTCCAATGTTTGCTGTGACCTTGTCCAAAGTTTGCTGTGACCTTGTCCAAAGTTTGATGTGACCTTGTCCAAAGTTTGATGTGATCTTGTCCAAAGTTTGATGTGACCTTGTCCAAAGTTTGCTGTGACTTTGTTCAAAGTTTGATGTGACCTTGTCCAAAGTTTGATATGATCTTGTCCAATGTTTGCTGTGACCTTGTCCAAAGTTTGCTGTGACCTTGTCCAAAGTTTGATGTGACCTTGTCCAAAGTTTGATGTGACCTTGTCCAAAGTTTGCTGTGACCTTGTCCAATGTTTGCTGTGACCTTGTCCAAAGTTTGCTGTGACCTTGTCCAAAGTTTGATGTGACCTTGTCCAAAGTTTGATGTGATCTTGTCCAAAGTTTGATGTGACCTTGTCCAAAGTTTGCTGTGACTTTGTTCAAAGTTTGATGTGACCTTGTCCAAAGTTTGATATGATCTTGTCCAATGTTTGCTGTGACCTTGTCCAAAGTTTGCTGTGACCTTGTCCAAAGTTTGATGTGACCTTGTCCAAAGTTTGATGTGACCTTGTCCAAAGTTTGATGTGACCTTGTCCAAAGTTTGATGTGATCTTGTCCAAAGGTCTAAGAAATCAAACTTCTGATTAAAAATGTTCATTTTCTAGTGACCGGAAGTCGGAATGGAGACAGTTTTAAACTGCTTTCAGTGATCAACTGGTTAGCTGTCCCTGCTGGATGATCGACCTCGGCATTGGATTCAACATTTTACAGAACCAGTGTTGAGAGTCGCTCGCATGTGGGGATAGGGGGAGGGACCGAGTTTCTCATTCGATATTGCATCATGTACTGATGATTGTTTAGCACGCATAGAGGCTGCATTCACAGCCTGAGTGAGCCGTTGTCTGGAGGTCAGCTCTGAGATTGGATCAATCACAACCTGAGGCGTCTGGTGGTCAGCTCTGAGATTGGATCAACGAAATTGTCCATGTTATTCATCTAAGACGTGGTGCAGAAACTGAGGACAGTCTGCTGTGCTATTGTGTCTCGGTGGGACGAGGCTAGAACAAGGTCCTCTTACGGCAGCTTCAACAAAAGCACGGAAAGGACTTCGGATCAAAGAACAAGACACTACCAGATTGTAAGAAATGAAAAAGTGTTTCTTTTTTAGGACCAGCCACTTCCTGGGCGAAACAAATATCAAAGGAATCCACCTAAGCCTGGAGTATTCGCGGTTTGAACTCAGAACAAGGGAGACAGAAGGAAAGGTGGCCGGGTACTGCTCAATGAGACAGACCTAAAACAGACGTGTTGCAAACAGTCAGATCAGACGTGAGAACACAAGGTAAGCTGGGCTTGTCTTGCGCGGGAGCCGCCAATTGGTATGAGAGTAACAGACATGTCTGCTTAGACAGCCGGACCTCACATCCCTCCCGGACCTCACAACCCTCCCGGACCTCACATCCCTCCCGGACCTCACATCCCTCCCGGACCTCACATCCCTCCCGGACCTCACATCCCTCCCGGACCTCACATCCCTCCCGGACCTCACATTCATCCCTCCCGGACCTCACATTCATCCCTCCCGGACCTCACATCCCTCCCGGACCTCACATTCATCCCTCCCGGACCTCACATCCCTCCCGGACCTCACATTCATCCCTCCCAGATTTCTCATCCGTTCTATGCTGGGTCGCTTTTTAATAGTTTCCGGACAATGGTTGGCGTTGGTCGCGTGATAGTTTGGACAAACCGGTTCGGTCCAACGATGTGCCGGGAATGGAAGAAAGACCGAGATATGCCCTCACTGACCTCAGCAATGACGATGCCCAAGAGTTGATGTAAAGCCAGGTAGATCAATCTTAAACACACTGTTCCCAAACGGAAACTTCAAGAGATCTGAACATATTTGAATGGTCTGTTTGACTTGGCTGTTGTGCATTGTGGTGCCTGTCAGGAAGTCCCTTAAACGCTGTATCAATGAGGTTGCAAAGTGTCAACATTTGCTTGTTGTGGGCAATGACAAATCTATATTATCAACTTTGTTAGCTTATACGGATCCGAAGCCATCTCCCTTCCCCCCCCCCCCCCCCCCCAAACTGCCTCAGCAATGTGCCGACTAAGCCTTATGGATAATCCGACCCAGCCAATATTGACTGGTTTACTAACAAATGTCCCAAACACAGCGACTGAAGATGTTGTCAGGACGGCAATCAAGAGGATTGAGTCTCAAACACAAGTAGGTAGTTAACTGGGGGTAATCGTCGGACAACGACACGACGGTACAGCGAGGTGGTGTGGTCGTCGGGCGACCCGACGGTACAGCGAGGTGGTGTGGTCGTCGGGCGACACGACGGTTCAGCGAGGTGGTGTGGTCGTCGGGCGACACGACGGTACAGCGAGGTGGTGTGGTCGTCGGACGACTCGACGGTACAGCTAGGTGGTGTGGTCGTCGGACGACACGACGGTACAGTGAAGTGGTGTGGTCGTCGGACGACACGACGGTACAGCGAGGTGGTGTGATCGTCGGACGACACGACGGTACAGCGAGGTAGTGGTAGTGGGCTGGCAATGTCGGATGGAGTTCTAGTCAACATCTCCAGACGTGTCACAAGGTCAAGTCCAGCAGCTTCGCTAGTCCTCGTCCACAGGGAAGGGCTCGCTGTGTCAGAAACCTCGCACTAATTTTGTTGACGTCAGCCCACGTGAAAATGCCATTCAACTGATAAATGTGCACAGATTCTTTAACCGCATCTTCCTCCGGTCCCTACATTTCCAGTGCCGTCTCCCTCCGGTCCCTACACCTCCAGTGCCGTCTCCCTCCGGTCCCTACACCTCCAGTGCTGTCTCCACGAGGTCCCTACACCTCCAGTGCTGTCTCCACGAGGTCCCTACACCTCCAGTGTTGTCTCTATGTGGTCCCTACATCTCCAGTGCTGTCTCCACGAGGTCCCTACACCTCCAGTGCTGTCTCTATGTGGTCCCTACATCTCCAGTGCTGTCTCCACGCGGTCCCTACACCTCCAGTGCTGTCTCCACGAGGTCCCTACACCTCCAGTGCTGTCTCTATGCGGTCCCTACATCTCCAGTGCTGTCTCCACGCGGTCCCTACATCTCCAGTGCTGTCTCTATGCGGTCCCTACATCTCCGGTAATGCAGTGACCACGTGTCTGTGTGGTTTTTCTAGCCACCGACGCTCCGGTGAATCCCTTTCTATGGGACTGGTGTCAGCAGTGAGACTAGTGGTGCCTGCAGACAGCGTTGACCTGTTTAACGTGAGCTCTATTAAAATTCTTCACCGAAGCCCCTACCACTCTATAATTACCCAAGGTGTAAAGGTGACTGTTGTCTGCACATCAGCATGCTTGCTGCTTGTCTCCCAGGTCACAGACAGGATCTATCATCTCCACAGAGTCCGATAGTCGGGTTCCTGTTTCTCTTGCCCTATTTACCCCCTGTTCTTAGTGTCCAGTTGTTCATCTCTATGTATTGGCTAATGTCCTTCATCTTCTTCGCATTTTGCGGCGAGGCCACGATGTCTGCGCTGTTCAGTCCGATACATCCGGTTGTTGTTAGATTAGTGAGTTTTGCCTCTGCGATCCCCATTCTCTTGGCCAGACTACACTAGCGCAGACTGCTCCCAGGGTCGCTGCTTGGAGACGGAATACTAACTCGGTCAGCTGTGGTTTGTTGACCGCGATAAGGCATTCAGTTTTGACTTCTGTCAGCTTGTTCACTGTCTGACATCTTCGGCCCTGTCAAATGTCCATGTTAGGCTGCCATAAACCAGTTCAGGTATAACGACAGTATTGAGATCGGTCAAGAAACGCTTAGATGATGGCGTGAAATGAACACGTCCTGTCAAAACTGGATACACCAGAACATGTCACTGGGGCTCGTTTGTCACGTCACTGTGGGGCTCGTGTGTCACGTCACTGGGGGCTGATGTGTCACGTCACTGGGGAGCTCGTGTGTCACGTCACTGGGGGGCTCGTGTGTCCTGTCACTGGGGGCTCATGTGTCATGTCACTGGGGGCTCATGTGTCACGTCACTGGTGGCTCGTGTGTCACGTCATTGGGGGCTCGTGTGTCACATCGCTGGGGGCTCGTGTGTCACATCGCTGGGGGCTCGTGTGTCACGTCATTTGGGGGCTCATATGTCACGTCATTGGGGCGCGTGTGTCACGTCATTGGGGCGTGTGTGTCACGTCATTGGGGCTCTGTGTCACGTCACTGGGGGGCTCGTGTGTCACGTCAATGGGGACTCGTGTGTCATGTCGCTGGTGGCTCGTGTGTTGCACCACTTCGATTCGTGTCACGTCACTGGGGCTGGTATGTCGCGACACTGGGAGCTCGTGTGTCACGTCACTGGGAGCTCGTGTCACGTCACTGGGAGCTCGTGTGTCGCGACACTGGCGGCTCGTGTGTCACGTCGCGGCTGTGCCTCATGTGTCACGTCGCTGAAGCTCGTGTGTCACGGCACCATGGGCTCGTGTGTCACGCCGCTGGGGGCTCGTCTGTCACGTCACTTGGGATCGTGTGTCACGTCACTTGGGCTCGTGTGTCACGTCACTTGGGCTCGTGTGTCACTGAGGCGTGTGTGTCACGACACTGAGGCTCGTGTGGCACGTCACTTGGGCTCGTGTGGCAATGGTGCTTATGTGTCACGTCATTTTGGGCTCGTGTGGCAATGGGACTATTGTGTGTCACTGGGGGCTCGTGTGTCACGTCACTGGGGCTTTGTGTCACGCCACTGGTGCTAATGTGTCACCTCACTGGGGCTCGTGTCACGTCACTGGGACTCGTGTGTCGCGTCACTGGGACTCGTGTCACGTCACTGGGGCTCGTGTATCACGTCACTGTGGGCTCGTGTGTCACGTCACTGTGGGCTCGTGTGTCACGACACTGTGGGTTGGTGTATCGCTGGGGCTCGTGTGTCACGTCACTGTGGGTTCATATGTCACTGTTGGCTCGTGTGTCACTGTGAGCTCGTGTGTCACTGTGGGCTCGTGTGTTACTGTGGGCTCGTGTGTCACTAGGGCTCGTGTGTCACGTCACTGTGGGTTCGTGTGTCGCTGGAGCTCGTGTATCACGTCACTGTTGGCTCATGTGTCACTAGGGCTCGTGTGTCCCGTCACTGTGGGCTCGTGTGTCACGTCACTGTGGGTTCGTGTGTCACTGGGGCTCATGTGTCACTGGGCTCGTGTGTCACGTCACTGTGGGCTCGTGTGTCACTTAAAATCGTGTGTCACGTCACTGTGGGCTTATGTGTCACTGGGGCTCGTTTGTCACGTCACTGTGGGCTCGTGTGTCACTGGGGCTCGTGTGTCACGTCACTGTGGGCTCGTGTGTCACTTAAGATCGTGTGTCACGTCACTGTGTGCTCGTGTGTCACTGGGGCTCGTGTGTCACTGGAGCTCGGGTGTCACGTCACTGTGGACTCGTGTCACTGGGGCTCGTGTGTCACGTCACTGTGGGCTCGTGTGTCACTGTGGGCTGTGACTCGTGTCTGCACGAGTCAGTGTCACCCCAAAGATAGCGCAAATAATAGGCACACTAAAACTTGCCAGACATGTCATAAATGGTCATAAAGACGGGTTGGGGCATGGGGCAGGCTATGGGCTCCACTAGAAATTATAAGTGACATGAAGAATACAAGAACACCTCTACAGCCAAGGAACAGTGAATAACACGAATCTTTTCTTTCATGTACGGAGCGTGTCGGTGAACTGTGTACGGGGCGTGTCGGTGAACTGTGTACGGGGCGTGTCGGTGAACTGTGTACGAGACGTATCGGTGAGCTGTGTACGGGACGTGTCGGTGAGCTGTGTACGGGGCGTGTCGGTGAACTGTGTACGGGGCGTGTCGGTGAGCTTAACTTAACATCTTTATACTGGTTTAGAAGACTCTGGAGTCTGTATACAACCAGTTTCATTTACATTACCTTGCTCTAAAAGCTATGCGCATCCAATTTATTCTTAAACGCATTAATTGTACCTGCCTTCACTACTTCCTGTAGCAATGCATTTCAAACATTCACCACTCTCTGATTAAAAAATATTTTCTAATATCTAATCTGGACCTCTCTTTACTCAACTTGTAGCTATGCCCTCTTTATCTTGTGGGTGACTGTATTTTGTTAAAACTTGTTATAGTCTAATTTATCCATTCCTCTGATCATCTTATAAACCTGTATTAAGTCACCACGAATTCTTCTCTCTTCTAGACACTGTAGGTCGGTTTTTCTTTACTCGTAACTGTAATTCTTCAATCCTACTATCAGCTTTTTCGCTTTTCTAAAAAATCTTTTCCAGCTTTTCCTCTATGATAAGGACTGTACACAGTACTCCACATCTGTACACAGTACTCCACATCTGTACACAGTACTCCAATCTAGGTCTAAATAATGCATTATACAGTTTGACTATCACTTACTTGCTTCAATGTTTAATATTTCTTTTTATTATACTTAACATTGTATTTGCTTTTTTCACTGCTACCTGGACTTGCTCACTCACCTTTCCTGTATGATCTATTATAACCCCTAGGTCCCTTTCCTATTGTTCTCGCCCATTCTGTAATTATGTTCCATATTGGATCTACCCATGTGGATGACTGTACATTTATCTACATTAAACTCCATTTGCCAGCTTACATACCATTCTTTAATTTTATCTAAACTCGACCTCAATATATCCACTTCCGCTTTAGATGAGACACTACTGCATTTGTCCAAATCATTTATATATATATCAAGAACAAAATTGGTCCCAAAACCAAGCCCTATGGCACTCCACACCACTCAGAGTACTCCTTATTTATGCCCACCCTCTGCCTTCTTCCGGTTTCAACTTTCAATCCATTTGGCAACTTCTCACCTATTCCATGTGACTTTAACTTTCTAAATAATCTATGACAATGTACTCTTTGTAAGGCCTTTGTAAAATCTAGAAAAATAACATCCACTGGCTCCCCTTTATCTATCATTTTAGTAACCTCCTCCATGAATTCTTTGTTGTTGTTTGTGAATGCACACAATGAGTAGGTTTACTCTTGTGTGCGCCCTGAAAAGGAGGTCAAGTGGCGGGTTGCAGTAGCTTTCCTCACATCCCGAGCGTGCTGATGAAGGTGGACCGGGGTCCTCTATGTGGTTTTGCTTTGCTCGGCTTCATCTGTGTGTCGCTTACTATTACGGGGATCACGTCGATCCTTCACCTTGTTAGCCAGGCCGACATGAAAACAACCCGTTTCCAAGAAGGGCTGCGAGGAAGCCAAGGTGAGGGTCTTGGCCAGTATGTTTTGCCTAACCAGAGGTTAGTCGTCTTTCCTCCATGAATTCTAATAGATTTGTTAAGCATGATCTCCCTCTAGTAAACCCATGTTACTATTTCTAATTAGATTATTTATCTAAATGCATTACAATGTTTTCTTTGATTATTGACTCTTAACAATTTACAGACTATGCTCGTTAAACTCACCGGTCTATAATTTGCTGGAACTTAATGTTTCCCCTTTTTTGAATAAGGGAATCACTCCTGCAACTTTCTAATCCCGTGGAACAATCCCTTTTGTAAGTGATTGAGAACATAATATAGCCAATGGTTTTCTAGTTGGTCTCTAATTTCAAACAGCAATTTTGGATGAATACCATCTCGACCTGGACATTTATCCACTTTCAACTCCTCCAATTTTTTTAAAACAAATTCCTCTGTAATACAGATTGATCCTAATCCCGCTGTATCCATGTCTCTTTAGAAAATAGCTATAGGCTCTGGGATCTCGGAGCAGTCCTCCTTTGTGAAGACTGTGCCAAAGTACTGATTGAGCAGATTAGCTGCCTCCCTATTCTCACTTATTATTTTCCCTGTACTGTCTATGAGAGGGCCTACTTTGTCTTTCGTTCTTTGTTTATTTCTAACATAAGAAAAGACGCTTTTACTGTCAGTCTTGATCTATGAGCAAGATTATTTTTTAAGTCTATTTTTGCTGTTTTATTTACTCTCTGAGCTATTCTTAAATTTACTTTTTGAGCTTGTCCAAATATTTTAAATATGTTTCTTTTGATTTACCTGCCTCTATATATTTTTTCCATGCTTTATTTTTAGCTCTTCTACATTTCATTACAAATCTAGTTATCCACTTTTTACGCTTGGGGTTTACCTCCCTACATGGAACACATTCCTCTTTTAGCTTTTCTAGAACTGTTTTAAAACTCTCCCACTCTTGTTCAACATCTGTTCCTCTGACAATATCTTTCCAGATTATGTGGCTCGCTGCCTCTTTAATCTTCTTAACATCTGCCTTAGAGTAGCTGAGAGTTGTGTACATGGTGTGTAGGCGAGCTGAGAGTTGTGTACATGGTGTGTATGTGAGCTGAGAGTTGTGTACATAGTGTGTAGGCGAGCTGAGAGTTGTGTACATGGTATGTAGGTGAGCTGAGAGTTGTGTACATGGTATGTAGGCGAGATGAGAGTTGTGTACATGGTGTGTAGGTGAGCTGAGAGTTGTGTACATGGTGTGTAGGCTGTGTAGGTGAGCTGAAAGTTGTGTACATGGTATGTAGGCTGTGTAGGTGAGCTGAGAGTTGTGTACATGGTATGTAGGCGAGCTGAGAGTTGTGTACATGGTGTGTACGCTTGTGGCTGAGAGGTGTGTACTAGCGTATGTATAAAAAGATCAATGCAGCCTCATAGAAGACACTGCTAACGGAGATCAAGTGTTGGGGGATTTGGTTGGCACCACATCCCTGACCGTCAAGCAGACACCCAACTTCCCGCTAGATAAACTAGAGCGTGTCGTTATTGGAAAACGGACCATGTACGTTTACAGCGGTAAGCAGGTGCTCTATATATTTGTGGCGTCTTCCCACTCCACCTAAAACAGCCTCTGTTTGGGCTGACTGGCGGTTCTGCTGTTGGTTCAGTCCCAGGGCGCCTGCTCGGCCTTATTGGGGCGGAATGGCAGGGGGCGCCTGCTCAGTCTAATTGGGGCGGGATGGCAGGGGGCGCCTGCTCGGCCTAATTGAGGCGGGATGGCAGGGGGCGCCTGCTCGGCCTAATTGGGGCGGGACGGCCGGGGGCGCCATACAACATGATTATCTAGAGCAGCAGGCAAACTAGCGCAAGTGCTGTCCTCTTCCAGCGGTTACAAAACCGACAGACGGATCGTATCGATCGGACAGGTGTTGCTTGTAATAACAAAATCAATAATTCGTGGCGCGTGGCTAGGACGGACTGCAGTCCAGATATTGTCTCTCCTTCTTCACGTTCTGTCGCTGTGTTTGTTTACGTCCACGGAAAGCGTTCTGTAGCTTGTGGTGGCGGGGGAGACTAACATAGAATGAACGTAAGAGAAACATATTAACTGAATGGCTAATTTAACCACCAGTAGTCGACTTGATAGATGGTTAAAACAGAACCACCTTCAAGGACAATTCCACTCCCAGACAACGACTCGTGACGCCTCAACCTCGCGCGCTACCAACACTGTCTTGTTCTTGCCGTCTTCATGTCGGGCCATATCTTCCTAGCGTCCTCAATTACGTTGGTGCCATTTATTAAAGTGGCATGGATCTATCCTTCGGCACAATGTTTCCATCAACTTTCCCTTCTATAAAAGTATTCTTAACTTTGACCGGGCCCATAGTTCTACGTTGTTGGCGATACATTTAATGTCATGTACAGAAGACTGGACTGCGCATAACTGTCAGCTAATAGTGTACGGACAGTTAGACTCTGGTAAGTATGGTCTCGGTCAACCACCGCACTGTGACCAGTTACCAATAAATAGAAATGTTTGATTTAACAACCTACTAGATCTGGAAAGGTTTGATTTAACAACCTACTAGAGCTGGAAAGGTTTGAGACAGATTTGGCTGCAATTTCTGACATGGAGAGATTAGGCGAGAGTTCTACAGGGAAAGCCCTATTTACATCTGGGCCAGTATTCTACAAGGTAAGCTCTATTTACACATGGCCAGTATTCTACAGGGTAGGCTATATTTACACCTGGCCAGTATTATACAAGATGCGCTCTATTTACACCTGGTCAGTATTATACAAGATAAGCTCTATTTACACGTGGCTAGTATTATACAAGGTAAGCTCTATTTACACCTGGCGATCTAGGTGAATTTTATAGTGAAAACGTGACAACTCAAAGCTCCCTACAAAGAACGACTGCATATTCCAAGAAGTGATTTGGTGAGAACAAGACTAATAGAGAGGCAGACTGGACTAACGTGGTTTCTGGGCAAACTGACGCGGACGTAGAAATCCTGTAGAAACATGGGTGGAGCATGGACTGACACGGATGTAAAAATCTTGTAGAAACATGGGTGGAGCCTGGACTGACACGGACGTAGAAATCTTGTAGAAACATGGGTGGAGCATGGACTGACACGGACGTAGAAATCATGTAGAAACATGGGTGGAGCATGGACTGACACGGACGTAGAAATCATGTAGAAACATGGGTGGAGCCTGGACTGACACGGACGTAGAAATCATGTAGAAACATGGGTGGAGCCTGGACTCAACAAAGAAACTCTTCTGCTCTCCGCAGACGACAAGGCATGGCGGGAGACACCACAAGCCTCCTTTAATGGTAATAACAAGACATGGCTACAGGACACAACCAACATGACATGGCTACAGGACACAGCCAACTTGGCTACAGGACACAACCAACATGACATGGCTACAGGACACAACCAACTTGGCTACAGGATACTACCAACATGACATGGCTACAGGACACAATCAACATGACATGGTTACAGAACACAACCAACTTGGCTACAGGACACAACCAACTTGGCATGGCTACAGGACACAACCAACATAACTACAGGACATAAACAACATAACTACAGGAAACAACCAAAATGGCTACAGAACACAACCAACATGGCTACAGGACACAACCAACATGGCTACAGGACACAACCAACATGGGCACAGGACACAACCTCCCTGATATGGCTACAGGACACAACTTTTCTGACATGGCTACAGGACACAACCTCACTGACATGGCTACAGAACACAACCAACATGGCTACAAGGCGCAACCAACATGGCTACAGGACACAACCAACATGGATTCAGGACATAAACAACATGTATACAGGAAACAACCAACATGGCTACAGAATACAACCAACATGGCTACAGAACACAACCAACATGGCTACAGGACACAACCAACATGGCTACAGGACACAACCAACATGGCCACAACCTCCCTGACATGGCTACAGGACACAACTTTCCTGACATGGCTACAGGACACAACCTCACTGACATGGCTACAACACAACCATCCTGACATGGCTACAGGACACAACCTCCCTGACATGGCTACAGAACACAACCAACATGACTACAGAACACAACCAACATGGCTACAAGACACAACCAACATGGCTACAAGGCACAATCAACAAGGCTTCAGGAAACAACCAACATGGCTTCAGAACACAACCAACATGGCTTCAGGAAACAACCAACATGGCTTCAGGAAACAACTTACATGACTACAGAACACAACCAACATGGCTACAAGACACAACCAACATGGCTACAGGACACAACCAACATGGCTACAGGACACAACCTCCCTGACATGGCTACAGGACACAACCTCCCTGGCATGGCTACAGAACACAAAACAGAGTAAGACTATGTATTCACCTGGTGAATGCCTCACAGAAAGGTTGCCTACAAGACCTCTATCACCATGGCCTGGGATGCTCCGTCTAGCCCCCTGAGAAGATATGATGTCACACAACAACAAAAGCTGTGGTCCCAATAATCTATGTTAGATGCACATCCTTGATGCGCCCTGTGGGGTATAGCACATACATCCAGTGGAGTAGAGCACATCCATCCAGTGGGGTAGACCAGATCCATCCAGTGGAGTAGAGCACATACATCCAGTGGAGTAGAGCACATCCATCCAGTGGGGTAGACCAGATCCATCCAGTGGAGTAGAGCATATCCATCCAGTGGAGTAGAGCACATCCATCCAGTGGAATAGAGCACATCCATCCAGTAGAGTAGAGCACATCCATCCAGTGGGGTAGACCAGATCCATCCAGTGGAGTAGAGCACATCCATCCAGTGGAGTAGAGCACATCCATCCAGTGGAGTAGAGCACATCCATCCAGTGGAGTAGAGCACATCCATCCAGTGGGGTAGACCAGATCCATCCAGTGGAGTAGAGCACATCCATCCAGTGGAGTAGAGCACATCCATCCAGTGGAGTAGAGCACATCCATCCAGTGGAGTAGAGCACATCCATCCAGTGGGGTAGACCAGATCCATCCAGTGGAGTAGAGCACATACATCCAGTGGAGTAGAGCACATCCATCCAGTGGAGTAGACCAGATCCATCCAGTGGAGTAGAGCACATCCATCCAGTGGAGTAGAGCACATCCATCCAGTGGAGTAGAGCACATACATCCAGTGGAGTAGAGCACATCCATCCAGTGGGGTAGACCAGATCCATCCAGTGGAGTAGAGCACATCCATCCAGTGGAGTAGAGCACATCCATCCAGTGGAGTAGAGCACATCCATCTAGTGGAGCACATCTATCCAGTGGAGCACATCCATCCAGTGGAGTAGAGCACATCCATCAAGTAGAGCACATCCATCTAGTGGAGCACATCCATCCAGTGGAGCACATCCATCTAGTGGAGCACATCCATCTAGTGGAGCACATCCATCCAGTGGAGCACATCCATCCAGTGGAGCACATCCATCTAGTGGAGCACATCCATCCAGTGGAGCACATCCATCCAGTGGAGTAGAGCACATCCATCCAGTGGAGTAGAGCACATTCATCTAGTGGAGTAGAGCACATCCATCCAGTGGAGTAGAGCACATCCATCCAGTGGAGCACATCCATGAAGTAGAGCACATCCATCCAGTGGAGTAGAGCACATCCATTCATGACTGATTGCACTATATTAACATCCATGTCGGACCTAGAGAGATGCGACTCCTTCCATTGATATCTAACACTAAAAGTTGTGACAACATGTAAATTTGTCCCAAACATAAGATGGTCATAACAAAGTTACATGACACACATGACAAGAAGCAAAAATACATTATATGACCCTCTCATGGCAGCCCCAGGCTGTCTCCGCTACTGTTTAGGTGTGAATATGACTTCAAACATTTAACCAGCAAACACTCCATCCTTATATCAACAGCAGACCGAGCTAGCCAAACGTGAGGCCTCACGCTAATAACAGGAGTTCTTTCTTAGAGAAACAATCATACATCCCCTCCTCCTAGGTACCCATAACCTGGTGGCATGTGATCAAATATTCAGTGACAAGATGAACCCCACCTGATGTGTACACAATCCATGCAGGGGTTATGGCCGACCTTATTCAGGTCACTATGTTACTTCTGAGTTGCATTTTTATATGAAAAACTTGTATGTCAGTCTGAGACCACATTGAGAGGAAATAACATGAAACAAAGATTTGTTTGAGGTGGAAACTGAAACACTGAAAAATAAAACAATATATTCAACAAAAACAGAACATTATATGTCAATGTGGGAGAGATGCCATGTTGGAATATACAAATAAGATTAACAGTCAGTTTGACATGAGAACCGTAACAGATTCCAACCAATGTTTGTACCTCAACGAAGGGCTGGACAAATAAGTAAAACACAGACAACAAGCACAGCACAGGCAAACACTAAAGTGAAACTAATATCATTATAAAGTAGACAGCAAAAACTTTGAAAAAATCAAATCATGGGGTCAGCAATGATTGTGTACATCCTCTGGTAGTTAGAGAATCTTCTAGAGAGTACACATGGACACATGGCAAGCAAACAGCAGCACAATGTGTGAGACAGAAAGAGATGAAGAAGGTGCAAGCAACAAACATCTTGTAAGTTTCATGTCCTACTGCACCTGCTCACAAATGATAAGATGTTGAGGGACTTGCAAGTAAAGCCATAATTGATTTGAAATGTAGCTTGCAGGGAGGGTGTGGCATGGGTCTCAACAACAAGTGTAACATTTACTTTTATAACAACATTGTGGGGGTGGGGGTGACGTGTGTGAGGGGGTGATTTGTGTGTGAGGGTGACGTGTGTGGGGGTGACTTGTGTGTGGGGGTGATGTGTGTGTGAGGGTGACGTGTGTGTGGGGTGACTGCTGCAGATTCTCTCCAGAAGGTTCTTCAAGTTCCTAATCCACTTATAGAACACCAAAGATCTATCTATGAAAACAGCAAGTTTCCAAATCTGAATAGCAGAGAAAGATTACTAAACAAACAAATCCTATGGACCTTTTAACTGTCAGGGTGAAAAGTTAAGACCAGTTGAACTTCAAGGTTGTTTGGGGTTTTTTTGTGAAGCCATCACGGTGAGAGATGTCAACACAATGCAGAGCAAGTACAAACATCCATTGGATAGATCTCTGCATGAAACAAAGTGATTGCTTCATAGGTCTGGCATAGATGTCTGAGTAAATGGCAAGGAAACCCAAGAATCCATGGAAATGGGGAGATGTGTTTAGTGAAGTGATGAGAGGAAGTGATGAAACCAGACTCAAGAATGACCAATGTGAAAGTAATATGAAGAAAGTCAACAAAAGAGGTAGACTATCTTAACTTCTTTATACTAGTTTAGAAGACTCTGTAGAGTCTGTATACAACCAGTTTCCTTTACATTTACTTGATCTAAAAATAACTATGTGCATACAATCTGTTCTTGAATGCATTAATCGACCCTGCCTCCACTGTTTCATGTGACAATGCAAGTCCAAGAATTCACCACTCTCTGACTAAAAAAATATTTCCTAGTATCTAATCTGGACCTTTCTTTGGTTAATTTGTATCTTATGCCCTCTTGTTCTTGTGGGTGGTTGTCTTTTGAACAACTTGTTATTGTCTTATTTATCTTTTCATTTGATTATCTTATAAACTGCTATTGTGATCTCTAATTCTTCTCTTTTCTAGACACTGTGGGCCGGTTTTTCTGTAATTTCTCATAACTGTAATTTTTGAATTATATCAGCTTTGTCGCTCCTCTTTGTATCGTTTCCTTCCAGCATGTTGATATCCCCTCTACGATCAGGACCCCACACCTGTACTACTAACTGTAAACTAGCTACGCTCCTGATCATATCAACAACAAAAACCTTTCTCATCACAAACGTTCAAACGAAATAAAAGTAAAAACAAAGTGAGCAGGACGACTTCTGACAGCTTACCTGCCAATATCTTCACCGACTTCATAATTATCTTCTAAAAGCTCTTTCTTGAAGGCGAAGCCATCCATGATGAAAATTGTAATCACAGAATAGGAGCATCATTATTATCACAGGTGGTCAGATAGCGCTTCTGTCACTCAGACTGTCAACACACATCAATCAATTAATCCATCGAAACTATACTTTTGACGAACCACTGATGACAAGAAACGAAAGCAACTAACAGTAACAGGAGCGACCAGTTCGTGCGCGACAAACTGCCTGGCTGACGGTGCCGGGGAGGTGGCTGCTGCAAACTAGAGATTGATGTTGAAACCGAGATGGTGTCTGTCTTGTACAGTGCTGCTGTCGCTGAGATGGTTGCTGCCTGGTTGAGTGCTGCTGATGCTGAGCTCGTTGCCGTGTTGCTGCCGAGACTGTGGCTGCTTGTGATAGAGCTGCTGCCTGTTCACTGTTAGTGTTTGCTGCTGCTGCTGCTAGCGACGACGGACTGATTGTCTCCGTGTTTCGCCGAGCTCTCCCGTCCAGGTTTTCGCTGTTCCCACGCCGGAAGTTTGCAGACTCACAGCTGACGGACCGAGTCGATTCTCACAATAATCGAGACAATTTCCCAACCAAATATCTGGTATTGAATATTATAATAATGTTAGGGCTGCCGGGTCCGAAAGAGTACCACATAACTGTAACGCTGTAACCTGACAAAATATGTCGTTGGAGTCGACTAGGAAGGATTGGACATTGAGCCAGCTGCTCTTTAATATAGAAAATATAAGCTACAAGAGAAATAATAGAAGACATCTACCCCAAATGGTAGAAGAGGAACAATAAAGTTTTGTCTACTTGACCTAGGAACTCCACTAACACTGGTCTGAAATCGTATTTCCCTTTGCGTAACTTGTAGGGACGACCTGATCATTGTCACAGTACCTTAGAACGGTCACTTCACAATGTTCCTATACAATTTACAACCCAAATACACGCAAAGAGACATACCTATGCGTAGTGGGCACGGCTAAAAGAACCACGATCTGTTATCAAAAATAGCTGCACATAAATAAGAGAATAAAATAAAATAATTGTTTGCAGTAATCTTTACTTTGACAGACACCAGCCTACCTGCAATGGATCAGGTAGCGTCCGCTCAGATGTATCTATCTCCTAGATTAGTTATACTAAATAGATTACATAATGCATGTATCCTGAATAGTATACTTATGTTAGTTTGTGCCAGAGACATGTATCCTGAATAGTATACTTATGTTAGTTTGTGCCAGAGACATGTATCCTGAATAGTATACTTATGTTAGTTTGTGCCAGAGACATGTATCCTGAATAGTATACTTATGTTAGATTGGGCCAGAGATATGTATCCTGAATAGTATACTTATGTTAGATTGGGCCAGAGATATGTATCCTGAATAGTATACTTATGTTAGATTGTGCCAGAGACATGTGTCCCGCATATTATTCTGATTTTATGTCGCGCCAGGGACATTACTGGGAGCAGTTCTTCAGAGAGAAGACCATGAACATGTTAAATGCCATCAGCGCATTTTATGTCACATGCTCTAGGCATGTATTTTGTCACGGGCTCAGGAAACCACCGTGTCAGATAGCTTTGGGACCAATTGCGTTCTCGATATATATAAAGGAATTGGACATTGATATCGGATCCATGATTGCAAAATTTGCGGATCACACAAAACTATGCAGTAGTGTCTCATCTAAAGCAGAAGTGGATATATTGAGGTCGGATTTAGATAAAATTCAAGAGTGGTCTGTAAGCTGGCAAACGGAGTTTAATGTTGATAAATGTACAGGGTAGATCAAATTTGGAACATAATTACAGGATAGGCGAGAACAATACTAGAAAGAAAGAAAAGGTAAGGTACCTAGGGGTTATAATAGATCATACAGGTAAGGTGAGTGAACAAGTTAAGGTAGCAGTGAAAAAGGCAAATGCAATGGTAGGTATGATAAAAAGAAATATTAAACATAGTAGCAAGGAAGTGATCGTCAAACTGTATAAAGCATTATACCTAGATTGGAGTACTGTGTACAGGTGTGGAGTCCTTATCATAGAGGGGATATAAGCATGCTGGAAAGGATACAAAAATGATAGTGGGATTCCAGAATTACAGTTATGAGGAAGGACTTAAGTAATCTGGTTTTCGGTGTCTTGGACAGAGAAGAATTCGAGATGACTTAAAACAAGTTAATAAATTAATTATTGGAAAGGATAAATTAGAGCACCTTGAGGCATCTTTCTCGCAATGACCTTTCTGTTCTCAGGTTTGTTAGTCCCGGGTCAAGGGTTATTTCTAGATATGTTAAACACGTCTAGGGGGAGAACTTTGTGGGGGGGGGGGGGTCAGGGAGAAGATGATGTGGGTGGTTCTGGTCGATTTCCATAAATGTGTTTAAAACATACAGTTACAGGGTAGGCATGAAACAAAAGAATAAAACAAATCCATTAGAAAATAGTTATTAATTGACGAAATTTAATTAAACTTCGTACTTCTTCTTCTTATTCTTCGTACGCAATCAGACAGTAACCATTATTTTTTCGAAAAAAGCAGCGATCATCCTGAGGCTGTCGACACTGCCATAGAGCTTGTCTAGTGTTGCCACTGGTGATGGCCACATCTGCTCTCTCTGATCCTCGTATGTCGGGCAGTTTTGCAGCAAATGTTCAGCGATCATTTTCTCGGTACCACACGGGCATTCGTCGGTGCCACCTATCTTTATCTTCAATTTGTTGAATAGGTGGTACCTCAGTCTATTGTGGCCAGTGCGAAGTCTGAAGACCACGACCTGCTCTTTTCTGTTCAACTGGTAATAGGCATCGTTTTTGGTGTAGCCAGTATGTTCTGTTTCCCATTTGGTCATGTATCTGGCTCTAATAAGCCGTTTTGACTCTTCGTATGTCATACTAGTATCTGGTTGTGGTAGTCTTGCACCTTCTTTTGCCAGTCTGTCTGCCTCCTCGTTGCCTTGGATGTTGCAGTGTGATGGGACCCACTGTACCCCTACCTTTTTTGGTCCTGACTAAACTTCGTACAATAGTAGTTGTTGCCTTTCTTTTTTGAACAGCAGTGATTCTGGTTATTTTTGTATTGTTTTTATGGCGTCATTGTTAGATCCGTCTGTTCTAAAATGCGTTCATTCCAGAGAAAGACATTTGATAAGTTTGGGTTATTTTCCATGCACAAACTGAAAATAACAGATCGATATGACTTGGCTTGGCTTCGTTCATTCTCAATCTCCCGCTACCAAACACTGAAAGGGCTTAAGTAGCAGAATGTAGTCCAGAGAACGGAATGCGTTGTGTCGTAGTTTACAGCTTGACTGCGATATTTGCACCTTTCGGTCCAACACATCCGACTTCAGCAAGCATTTTTTGAGTACAGGGTTAGCATTCCCTCTTCTATCCCTTCTCCTTAGCCAGTCTGCTTTGTTGCAGCCTGTTATCCAGGATCACCACGTGGAGGTGTAGAATGGTCTTGGCAGCTCTGGTTCGCTGGCCCTGACGCTAGCAGTCAGCTATGAGTCACTGACCACTGCAGCTCATGCGCTGCTCAGCATCTTGATCCCACAGTTCGATGTGATTTTAAGAACAGTTTTTACATCAGTTGGTGGCGTAGTGGATTGGACATACTTTTGTGTAAGGTGGATGGGGTTGGTTTTGTCAAATGATGCTGTCGGAAGTGGAAGACCGAGATGTGTACGGACTGACGAGAGCATCACCGATGTCCAACAGTTAAGTGCAAACGTTCCAACAATTTTAAGATTTTATCATTTCGGTTATCGATCTGAGATATCAAGTTCTGTCTGAGACTGAACGGGGAGCCACTGAACTAACGGAGGTTAGTGAAGGGGCAAGACTGACTGGACGGAGAGCCAGTGAACTAACGGAAGCGGCAAGACTGACTGGACGGAGAGCCAGTGAACTAACGGAGGTAAGTGAAGGGGCAAGACTGACTGGACGGAGAGCCAGTGAACTAACGGAAGCGGCAAGACTGACTGAACGGAGAGCCAGTGAACTAACGGAGGTTAGTGAAGGGGCAAGACTGAATGGACGGAGAGCCAGTGAACTAACGGAAGCGGCAAGACTGACTGGACGGAGAGCCAGTGAACTAACGGAAGCGGCAAGACTGACTGGACGGAGAGCCAGTGAACTAACGGAGGTTAGTGAAGGGGCAAGACTGACTGGACGGAGAGCCAGTGAACTAACGGAAGCGGCAAGACTGACTGGACGGAGAGCCAGTGAACTAACGGAAGCGGCAAGACTGAAGCGATCGCCCCTAAACAGTTATTCAGGGCACATGTCAGCTGGTTTACAGGTGACAAAAGGACATCGATGAATGAAGACTGCTTCCAACCAACTCTCAGCAGTTCGGTCCGAGTCTGCTCGTCTAAGATGGGATAAACTTTTATTGACCTCGTCGAGCCAGGTATAAACAACAAACAGTGCCTACTATCTCTATCTTCTAGTTGATGTTCGAGCTGTTTGTTTATCTGTCAACAAGACGGTGGACAAGCTAGTCCTGCTAGAGCACGTCTTCCATTTCTCCAGCCGGAGACTTGTACTGGCATGCACCACCGAACAGCTCTGACCTAAATCACTTTGCAATGCGGGGGTTTATGGTTACAAAAATGGTATCGCTCGCCGATGAGAGAGGTCATTGAGTTTAAACTTCGAGTATTGGACGCTTGAAATGGACGCAATCAAACCACAAGCCAGTCAACCAATAGGGGAAATCGTATGAGGACTTGTGTTTCAGCAACAAGAGGATACTTCCAACACAAAATGAAATAGCCAGCAATGTTTCTTGGCTAATTATGTGCAAACTATCTGTAGGAATTTTCATCAAATTTCGTCAACTGATAATAATGTTATGATCAATTTGTTAGCTGTGGCGACCCAAAGCTGCCTGTTACTGTTAGCGTCAGTGCCAGCGACCCAGAGCTGCCCATACCCTTCTACACTTCCACGCGGTGATCCTGGATACCAAGCTGCAAACAGAGCAATCTCCCTAATGAGAAAGGATCAAAGAAAAAGAAGAAACAAAAACAGAAGGAGAATTAATTGTTACATTATATTGATTACTTCATTGGTTTTTTGTTTAGTTTTTCCACCTTTAAATGTAAATTTGATTTAGTTTGCTAGTTTTGGCCTGCGCTGTTTAGGTTGGAACAGTCCTTGAGAAGTAATTTATTGGTCTAAACGTAGGTACTTGTCTGTGTCTGTTGACCAAGTGCACCCGAGCCTTGCATGTGTTTGTTGCTATTGGTGTCCAGTTGAGACTGCAGGCCTTCCTAATGTCAATACTAGAGAAAGTATCGATTATTATTAGCCCCTGAACTGTAACCTTCGACCTGATGGGGTCAGGTCAAACATCGTATTTTGCCGGCTGTTGCAGGTACTCAAACGAATTTGCTGACGGACATTTGTCACTCACGTTCCTGGTGGAGAACACCTATTCAAGTAAATGGCTTTCTTCTTCTTCATCCATATCAGTGGCTCTAACAAAGGCAGCTGTCAGCTCAGTACTCCCGACAATGCCGTCCAGCTTCTCAAAGTTGGGTAAACTTACTAGACTGTGTTCCAGACCAGCAGGGCTTGTCTCTCGGGCCTGGCCGCACCTCATAGCTCGAGTTTTGTCTGTAATTAATTAACTTAATAAAAGTCAGACGTATGACCAGATAGGTAACAAAAACCCGCATCCATGAAATAATCAGAGTGCACCTGACATTTGAAGATATGCCAGGAGGGCATGACCCGAATATACGGCGATCTTGAAATAAGACTAACATGCATCCTCCTGTGGTGGACCGTACGGAGCTAGTTTAATCAGCCACACGGACAGATAGACAATAGTAACAGGCAGACACAACAGGGGGTCTCTGTGCCCAAGCCGTTTGCCTCTTGTCCAGACGGTCAGGGTTCGAATTCAAGCTGTGGTGGTCGGTTCATGATGTCAATTTTTCGGAGATCCCTGGGATTCATCGCTGGAGATCCCTGGGTTCATCGCTGGAGATACCTGGGTTCATCGCTGGAGATCTCTGGGTTCATCGCTGGAGATACCTGGGTTCATCGCTGGAGATCTCTGGAGATACCTGGGTTCATCGCTGGAGATACCTGGGTTCATCGCTGGAGATCCCTGGGTTCATCGCTGGAGATCCCTGGGATTCATCGCTGGAGATCCCTGGGTTCATCACTGGAGATACCTGGGTTCATCGCTGGAGATCCCTGGGTTCATCGCTGGAGATCCCTGGGATTCATCGCTGGAGATACCTGGGTTCATCGCTGGAGATCCCTGGGATTCATCGCTGGAGATCCCTGGGATTCATCGCTGGAGATCCCTGGGTTCATCGCTGGAGATACCTGGGTTCATCGCTAGAGCTACGGAGATCCATAGGTTTATAGCTGGAGCTACACCAGTTAGGAATACTATGTTTTCTTGGTGGATATCTTTATCTTGGATTACAAGCTCAGCTGTGGCCTTCAGTGCCTCTGCTTCTGCACGGAAGTTATTGGAGTATGTTCCCGTTAATACTCGAGTTTTTTCTACTCCATTTCTTAGTCTGTAATAGACCTCTCCACTTCCATTGGATGTGGCTTTGTTAGATGAGCCATCTGTATATACGTGTATCCATGTTTCTGGTGGGTATACTCTCCTAAAATATTTTTCTGTAATAAATTTCCTTTCTAAATCTGTCCTGAATGAGTTCCCTTTTTCCCTATTCCCTCTATCGTTTCTACCATCTCATGGAACATGGCTTTTTTTCCATGTTCGGATTTGGGATATTTGTTTCAGACCTCTAACCACTGCCTGACTTATGATTTGGTCTGCTCTTGGCAAGTTCTTTTGTTTTTAATATGAAGTGGTTTCTCTTTAATCTCCCTCTTCCCATGCGATCTATCCTGTCATATATTGGGTGATCGATCAGGCATTCGTTTGAACTTCTTCCCCTGCTGGAGTGTTTTTTGGTCTCTGCGCGTTTCCATACTTTCGATTCGTGTGATGTTCTCATAGCTCCAGTGATTCATATACCTTGATTTTGGGTTGTATTTATTTTGTGAAAGTTATTCTTTGTTGATGTGGACCAAGCTGCTATCCCGTATTCTAGCACTGGTCTCACATAACCTGTGTACAGTTTTTTTAGGGTGCCCGTGTCCGCTCCCCATGTTGAGCCTGATATCTTCCTCATTATCGCCATTCTGGTCTTAGCTTTGTTGGTGGCTTTTTTAAATCTGGTTTTTCCATGTCAATCTTGGGTCCATTGTTATTCCCAGATAAGTTGGACTTATGTCAAGGGGGAGAGCCTGGCCATTTACTTTCAGGATCACTTCTTGGAGCTTGGGAGATAGAGAGAAGATTGTGTACGTGGTTTTGGTTTTGTTTATAGCGATTTGACATTTTTTCGTGCATGTCTCTATTGTATTTAGGGCCTCTTGCATTTGGTTTCTAGCTACAGGTGTAGACTCTTCGGATGTCCATAGTTCCGGGTCATCTGCATAAAGTGCAATGTGTACTCTTTTATGGGTTTCTGGGATTATATCATTGATGTACGCGAGGAACAGCTTGGGTGAGAGTATTCCACCTTGTGGAACTCCTTGTTCAAAACAGAACAGCCAGAGTTCAAGTACAAGGGCAGATGAGCAAAACGGTGACACTTGAGCAGGGAGTACCCCAAGGAGGAGAACTGTCACCCACTCTCTTCCTGGTGTATATAAATAACATAACAGAGAATATACCACGAAGAGTCCATAGCTCAATGTTTGCAGACGATCTGGCTATGTGGACCTCTGAAAAGAATCTCACCATAGCAAGAAATCTGATGCAGCAGGCCCTAACATCGTTGGAAGAGTGGGCGAACTCATGGCTGGTCAAAATAAAGGAGGAAAAAACAACATGTACGATATTCTCGCTGTCAAACAAACCACAAAACACCAAATTAAGTCTTAACGGCAAATACTTGCAGCCAAACGACAACCCAAACTACCTGGGAGTCACATTTTATCGGTGCATGACAAGGAAAAGTCAGATCGAGAGAAACCGAATGAGAGCCAGACAAAGAATGGCAATCATGAGGAAACTTGCTGGCACAAGCTGGGGAGCAGACGAAAGTATACTAAAGAAACTGTACACTGGAAGAGTGAGACCAGTTCTCGAGTATGGCATTGCAGCATGGACAACAGCAGCAAAGGCGAACTTCGATAAAATTAGCAAACTCCAAAACCAAGCCATGAGAGTTATAACAGGAGGCATGAAGTCAACGCCAATTGTAGAACTTGAAAAGGTTACAAGACTGCAATCCATGACCGACAGAAGAGACTGCAAAGCCCAGCTGCAGTCAGAGAAACTCCGAAGACTGACTGACCATCCAATGCACCAGAGACTAAACAATTTTGGAAATGGGAAACTAAAGCGGAGAAACTTTGCAGAAATAGCCAAAGCATAATTGCACGAAGGCCCCATGAACGCACTTATAACACCAAAGTCCATCACTACTGTACGAAAACCTACCTGGAGGCAGGATATATTTCCAGAGGTAGTAGAAAATATACCAGGTATTGGAAACAAAAACTGCCAGACTGAAAAAGAAAGAAGAGATACTACCCTGAGCTACATAACGAAAAACTACCCAAGCATGGACTGGACCCATGCATACACCGACGGTTCTGTAACAAACACAGAACGGAGGGGCAGGAGCATTTCTGAACCTACCAAATGGCAGAAAAATAACACTGTCAGTGGCAATTGGAAAATACACAAGCAATTTCAGAGCGGAGGCAGAGGCACTGAGGGCGGCAGTGGAAGAAATGGGGACAGGTAAAAGGAATGAAAGCCACATAGTCCTGCTTACAGATGCACTGGCCGTAGTCACAGCACTGAAAATCCAGAAAAATACTGAACTTAATGATTTAAGAGCAGTACTCTGTCAACTATGCCAGCAGTCCGCACCAAAAAGGGTAGTGGTACAGTGGGTTCCATTCCACTGCAACATCCACGGCAACGAGGAGGCAGACAGACTGGCAAAAGAAGGTGCAAGACTACCACAACCAGATACTAGTATGACATACGAAGAGTCAAAACGGCTTATTAGAGCTAGATACATGACCAAATGGGAAACCGAACATACTGGCTACACAAAAAACGATGCCTATTACCAGTTGAACAGAAGAGAGCAGGTCGTTGTCTTCAGACTTCGCACTGGCCACAATAGACTGAGGTACCACCTATTCAACAAATTGAAGATAGGTGGTACCGGGAAAATGACCGCTGAGCATTTGCTGCAAAACTGCCTGATATACGAGGACCAGAGAGAAATGATGTGGCCATCACCAGTGGCAACACTAGACAAGCTCTATGGCAGTGTCGACAGCCTCAGGATGACCGCTGCTTTTTTTCGAAAAAATAAAGGTTGATGTTTGACTGCGTACGATGAAGAAGAAGAAGAACTGCTTGTTCCATTTTCATCCTTTTTGCTGAGGTGTCCTCGGAGGTGTCCTCTTGCTGTCCTGTTTTCTAGGTAATCACTGATCCACTTGTACATGTTGTTGGTTACACCCAGTTGGAGTACTTGAGTTTTAACCCGCTTTTCCACATTTTATGAAATGCTTTTCTAGATATATCCAGACTGCCAGTGTTTTCTTTTTTTCTTGAAATGCATCTTCTATCTCCTGCGAGATATATGTCACCTGATCTTCGGTCGATCTGTTTCTACGAAAAACCTGCTTGCTGGGGGATAAGTAAATTCTTTGATTCCATATGCCAGGTTATTCTAGTGTTAACTATTCGTTCCATTAATTTCCTCACACATCTGAGTCATGGCTGAGTAGACTAATAGGTCTGTAACTGCCTGGCTTCATGTTGTCTTTCCCATATTTTAAGGATGGGGATAGTCCTTGCCTCCTTCCACACTGTGGCCACAGTTCCTTGTTTCCAGCTTGTGTTAAAGATGTGTAGCAGTTTGTTCTTTGCTACTTCTCCCATGTTGGAGAGCATTTCATTAGTGATGCCATCCTTTCCTGGGGCTTTTCTCTTCTTGAGTTTACAAATGGCTGACTCCAGTTCTGTTTTGGTGATATTTACTATCAGATGTTCCTCAGGTTCTCGCATTGAGTGCTCCATCTGGTTTATTTCTTTCATAATATACCTTTTCATGTCTGTTGGGATTTTGTTTGTACTAGTTTCTGCATAATTTTGGATTAGAACATCTGTTGCTTTTTTCCCCAGTTAGTACCTTTCCTTTATTTTCAATCGCAATTGTTGGTTTGTAGCTGTTTTCGTCACTCAAGGCCTTTGCTAGCTTCCAGAGTTTCTTGCTATCTCTATCAAAGTTGAGGGTTTCTGTCTGCTCGTGTCAGCCTTTGCTAGCTTCCAGAGTTTCTTGCTCTTTCTATCAAAGTTGAGGGTTTCTGTCTGCTCGTGTCAGCCTTTGCTAGCTTCCAGAGTTTCTTGCTCTTTCTATCAAAGTTGAGGGTTTCTGTCTGCTCGTGTCAGCCTTTGCTAGCTTCCAGAGTTTCTTGCTCTTTCTATCAAAGTTGAGGGTTTCTGTCTGCTCGTGTCAGCCTTTGCTAGCTTCCAGAGTTTCTTGCTCTCTCTATCAAAGTTGAGGGTTTCTGTATGCTCGTGCCAGCTTTTCCTGCATGCTTGGTTGACTGTTTTCCTATATCTTGCAGCAGCTGCCTTGAGTGCGATGATGCTTTCTTGATTTTGGCGGATACCTTTCTGAGAGAGATTTAGCCATATCGGGAAACCCTCGGCAATGAAGCCGAGTCCTCGCCTTTAACAGAGTAGAGTAGAAGAAATAGAAGTACAGAGTGGATCAGTAGGTTGGGGGAACAAGTGAAACTGAACCGACACACAACATTTGCTACTTGCAAGTAGGTCAGCCAATCATCAACCGTGCAGTCTTGTGAGACCGCAGCGCTGCTCACTGAGGTCAAGGGACTGGTTTATCACCCTGATTTGCCGCCTTCTGCGTTCAGATTTTTTGATCGTGCTAGATCTGCAATCCTGTCAGTCGAAGTCCACAGTCCTCTCCACATTCGGGTGGTAGACCCACAGCTTCTCCGTCACCTAGGCTCCTTCTGGCCAGGTCTGGCATCATAGGGTCCTGTAGGGTGTGTTCATGGAGTTGGACTCCGGTTCCACATGGGCACTCACTTGTGTGTGATATCTTGAGCCGATGTAGATGACCCAATAGTCTGCAGTGGTCTGTTCGCGGACAAAAGATCGGTTTTTGTTGTTGTCTGTGGAGGTGGTGGATTGGGTCAGGTCTATTGTTGGAGCTGGTGGATTGGGTCAGGTCTATTGTTGGAGCTGGTGGATTACATCAGGTCTATTGTTGGAGCTGGTGGATTGGGTCAGGTCTATCGTTGGAGCTGGTGGATTGGGTCAGGTCTATCATTGGAGCTGGTGGATTGGGTCAGGTCTATCGTTGGAGCTGTTGGATTGGGTCAGGTCTATTGTTAGAACTGGTCGATTGGCTCAGGTCTATTGCTCCCGTCAAAGTCTTTCGTCCATTTTGAGTTGTACTGACTGATTGTGGATGATTTGTGCTTCTCGGCAAGACACTGTTTGGGAAAATTGCTCCATCCTGTCACCTGCCTTAGACTGGGCATTAGCTCTCTCATTCCCTGTGGTTCCACAATGGGAAGGAAGCCACTGTCGAGGTTCTATGCATTTTGTTCTGATCTGATTTTCCACAGCATTTGTTCACCTCTGGTGTATTGCTTCCAGTAATGATCTGCAATCTGTAAAGAATAGTCTGAGTTGGCGGGTGTTCGTCTGGTGAACCTTCCTAGTGTCTGGATGAGCACACTAGAGACTGTCCTAACATTGGAAGATGTGGGAAGGCCCTATATGTTATTTTTACCATTGTTGTATCTTATAAAGATGCCTCCTCCATCAACCTTTACTGCACTCTCTGTGTATACTCGAATCCAGTCCTTAGGGCTGCATCCTCCATTAATCATTACCAGAACTTCTAGGTGGACAGCCTGGCAACATTTATTTGTTATCCCTGGTATCTCGGTGGTTATGTTCACGGCAATTGTTTGGGTCCCCATAGTCAGTCATTATCCCCATTCGTGTGTTTGGCTCACCGACCGTATAGTTAGTTAGTATTGTCATTTCTGTGAATAGCTTTGGGAGGTTATCATGGCTGTGATGCAGAGGTTTTGATTTGTGTAGGAGGCTGGTTCTCTCCAGTCGGTGTCTGAAGTTTGTCTTCTGACTGTGCACAAGTATCTTCTCCTGTCGGCTGTTGTCAAGGAAGTGAAGTTTAGTCCTAGAATGTGGTGGCCATCTCTCCTATGATTAATACTAAGTCATTTATTGATCTAAACGACGGCCCTTGTATGTTTCTGCTAAACAAGTGTCAGCTGCTATTGGTGCCCAGTTGAAACTGCTCGTCCTCCTAATGTACATGCCTGAGAAAGTATCAATTACTGTTAGGTCCTTCACTAACCTTCGACCTCAAGGGTCAGCTCAAATATTGCACCATAAACAGGCAAGACTGCATTTCATAATCAGCTGGACATCTTGTTAGAAATCGATGTCTGTAGGTGGCTGGACATCTTGTTAGAAATCGATGTCTGTAGGTGGCTGGACATCTTGTTAGAAATCGATGTCTGTAGGTGGCTGGACATCTTGTTAGAAATCGATGTCTGTAGGTGGCTGGACATCTTGTTAGAAATCGATGTCTGTAGGTGGCTGGACATCCTCGCTGCAGGCAAGTCTCCTTCAGTGCCCCAACAAACTGCCAACACTCCGCTGAGTCCGCTGTAGCCATGCTACCTACAGTATTCCAGCTCTGGTTCGCAGACAATAATTATTTTTGAACAGTTTCACTGCAGCAGCCCAGACTGCAGATGGTGCCACTGATGTACATGTGAACACACAAACAGATTTTCAGACTGTAATAACAGCACCACCAATCATCACAAAACAAACACCGCTCGTTTACTGTTAGAACAAGCAGATTTTATTGTGTCCGTGGAGCATTGATAAACTAGGAGGCAACACTTGAACCATGATTAGACAACAACTCAAATATAACCCCTTTTCTCTTCCTCAGTCACGCCAGTCTGTCTGCTCATCTGATCATAAAAGTCAAATCATTTGATGGAAAGAAAAAATAAAACGTGAGAAAAGTCAAACATGAAAACGGCAAATGATATAACAGTGAAAGTTCCCCGCCAAGCCATGCCGTCTGTGGGACATCTGGTGTCAAGCCTATAGTTTGGTGACCTACAGCACATAATGGCTAGTGTGAACAGTATCATGCCGGCTACCTTTACTTCTCACATTATTCTGCTACCCAATCTCTGAGGCTGGGTTGACTCCAGCAGCTGGTTTGTGATCAGAAAAAAATCCAGCACCAACTGGGGATTGAACACTGATCGATTGTGCTGAGATGTCGGTGCATCAACAACTGCGCTACCACAGTATAGAACAAACATAACATCAAACTCATATGTCCTATATCAGGTCTGGCTGATATCACCATTAGGTCTGGCTGATATCACCATTAGGTCTGGCTGATATCATCATCAGGTCTGGCTGATATCACCGTCAGGTCTGACTGATATCATTATGTCTGGCTGATATCACCATTAGGTCTGGCTGATATCACCATTAGGTCTGGCTGATATCACCATTAGGTCTGGCTGATATCACCATCAGGTCTGGCTGATATCACCATTAGGTCTGGCTAGTGATCATCAGTGGGGCCATGTTTTATATGTTCTATAATTGTGATTGTTGATCTGATACAAGGGGGCCTAGACTGGCTCCAGGCTCAGGTGAAATAAACTGATAACGACACCCATCTCACATCCTCACTGTGAATCCTGGAAACGAGCAGTCTGGCGTACAATATGGTGATCCGAATAGTGGTGAGCCATCTAATGAGCCTCCAATCAAGTACACCTCAGGATGTAAGAAGTGCCACTGTAACCTGCTACCACACCAACGCTGTCAGGAGTAGCTGCCACCAAGATCAGACACTCTCTTCTTGTAAGTGGGGTCATGTTTGACTAGGGTGTCACCTCTGTGTGTGTCTGCCATCAGTTCAGGTACAGATTGCACACCTCCAACTAGGTCAGGAGTGTGACATCAGAGCTGTTCATGTTTACATAATGAAGACAACGATGACAATAAGAAACATGAAAAGATAACATGAATACACAAGCTACTGTCAATAATAATCTGATTCTGACATAGCGGCACATGAGAACTGTCACAATCATTTAGCTGACAAGAAAGAAAAAAATGACCATTATTATTTACAAATCAGAGCTTCTGCTAACCCTGACTGCCTACACAATATTCATGAGCTGACTGTGTAAGATGTGACAGAATGGAGAACTGCTAACCCTGACTGCCTACACAATATTCATGAGCTGACTGTGTAAGATGTGACAGAATAGAGAACTGCTAACCCTGACTGCCTACACAATATTCATGAGCTGACTGTGTAAGATGTGACAGAATAGAGAACTTTGTCCGCTAACCCCGACTGCCTACACAATATTCATGAGCTGACTGTGTAAGATGTGACAGAATGGAGAACCTTGTCACTTTGCTCCAACATTCCAATACGCCTCAACCTGGCAGATGTACTTTCACATATTGTGAAGCAGAAAGTAAGTTCTTTCAAACGATGTAGCTAATACACACACACAGTTATACAAGATGATGCTGTCAGAAACTATGGCCTTGCACACATTCATTCTGGCAAACATTAAAAACACAGCCAACGATGAGAAGAAATCCTACAGAACATAGTCCAGCTCGTATCGCACATACTGGTTCTTGGCATCATTGGGAATCCGTGGATATGCTGGGATCAGTCCATCCTGTGCTCCAATGTATACAGTGTTATATACCTTCCAGTACACATCACGTACTTTCCTTGCTGGATGAAACAGGCCCTGTCACCAGAACAGAATGATTGATTAGTCGGACGAAACAGGCGTGACCAGGACATAATGATTGATTAGTCGGATGAAACAGACGTGACCAGAACAGAATGATTGATTAGTCGGACGAAACAGGCGTGACCAGAACATAATGATTGATTAGTCGGACGAAACAGGCGTGACCAGAACAGAATGATTGATTAGTCGGACGAAACAGGCGTGACCAGAACAGAATGATTGATTAGTCGGACGAAACAGACGTGACCAGAACATAATGATTGATTAGTCATGCAAATTCAGGCTCAATGTCAGGTAGCTATAAAAGTGCCAGAAGGCCATATCTATGACCTGGATGCCTAACTATTGACAGCTGGATTTGGCCAGTGCTGATCACCCGCAAGATCTCAAATTGCGCTCAAGTTGACCGAGGTTGAGTTCTAAAACACGCATTAATTCCTATTATTTGGTTTCCACAACTTCAGTTGTTCAAGAAACCTATGGGAAAGTTTAACTGTAGAGTTATTTCAGGGAGGCAGACATTTGAGAGCATCAAAGTTGACACATTCGACACTAAGAAAGTTGGACTTGAGAAAGAAATGAGACATAATTTATTATTTGATCAGACCAAAGATCACACATCTGGATTACAAATAGATATTTTAAATATTTTGTTTGCATTCTCCGTATTTCTCTATTCCTGAAGGCGGTGTGCGTTGCACTTTGGTTTTTATTTTGCGCCTGTCGGTCCAGTACATCTGACTTTGGCATGCATTTTATGTAAGGGTTTGCTTCCTCCTGCATTTTCTAAGGGTTTGCTTCCCCGGGGTAACATCCGATGCTGTGATGGGGGTCGAAGCCAGCACCTTCGGATTGTGTGCCGTGTCACTTAACCACTAGCCCATGCTGTCCCCAAATGGACTCAGACTCAGACTGGGACACAGAAGAAAGAGACTTTGGCAAAGGTATGGGAGAAACTCAAGAAATCAGGACATTTCTTGATGTTTGTGACCCTTACCCTCTTAGATTTTAGCCCTTGTTTCATCCCTAGCCAACTTATTTCAGCTGATGGTAAATGTGAAATGGAGATCACTAAAAGGATTGCAAACACCAACAATACATTTATCAGCATGAGAGATACAGATATCTCAGATCTTAAAAATGAGATTCATTAATTACTGTGACTTGTTTTATTGTATGGAGTAGACACGTGGATCCTGACAAAGAAAATGGAGAAGCGTATTGAAGCCTTTGAGATGTGGGTATTCAAAAAGACTTGGACGAGATTCTTGGAAAGATTTGAAAACCAATAATGAGGTTCTGGAACAACTTCAGGTGGAACAGACACTTTTGAAGGAAATAAAAAGCAGAAAAGTCAAATATTTTGGTCATGTCAAAGAGCCAGGACAGTCTGCTAAAGGTTATTTTGGAGGGCAGAGTAGAGGGCAACAGACAACATCACGATGTGGTAGAGACGCCAGCCTGGCACTTGATTTTACTTAAAACTTATTGACATAGATGGTCGTAAGAGGCGACTGGGTGACATGGCATAACACAGGCCATGGTTAGGTGGTTTGTTTAGAGCAGTACGGATGGCGCCTAACAGGCTGCGGGTCTACTTAGCTCGAGTGTTTGAGTCTATTAAGATGGACTCGTACATTGGTTAACCACCCTCCGCAAGCGCTTGTCCCAACGCAGCGGAGTATTAAGTTGCTCAAGCCTAAACCGCTAAGCAGGAAACCCTCTCCCAGCTACATCCAGCTCATACCAGAGCTGGGACCTGCACAGGGACATCTGTCCCTGTAGAAGTACAGGTCGACTAAGAACTAAGACATAGATTTGTGGCACTTGTCCCAGACTAAAAAAGGTTGAACTTTCACCGCCCGAGTCAACTCCCAGACTAGAAAAGGTTGAACTTTCACCACCCGAGTCAACTCCCAGACTAGAAAAGGTTGAACTTTCACCACCCGAGTCAACTCCCAGACTAGAAAAGGTTGAACTTTCACCACCCGAGTCAACTCCCAGACTAGAAAAGGTTGAACTTTCACCACCCGAGTCAACTCCCAGACTAGAAAAGGTTGAACTTTCACCACCCGAGTCAACTCCCAGACTAGAAAAGGTTGAACTTTCACCACCCGAGTCAACTCCCAGACTAGAAAAGGTTGAACTTTCACCACCCGAGTCAACTCCCAGACTAGAAAAGGTTAAACTTTCACCGCCCGAGTCAATTGCCAGAATGGAAAGGGTGCTGTACCTCGGAGTTTATGAGATAAAGGAATGCTTGAAACTTGTGGGATTCGAACCACCAACCTGTTTGCACGTTCTTAACTCTATTGAGAGGTCAGCGCCTTACCTGTCAGAAAGTGACCTTCGCTAATATATACTTTTATCATAAACAATTCACACAATAGATAATCCAATTCTGTGATTTCAAATCAAATAATTATTTGAACGGAATTAGAGTTTTGTGTGTGTGCTTTTGTCCCTAATATACAGCGCATTGTCATTTGTTTTGTGCATTACTGCCAGTGCAACCAACCAGCATGATGTTCTGTTTCTTAATGCCCACGTACATTTACTCTTTTGTGCACATTGAAAAGGACGTTAAGTGGCGGGTTGTAGTAGATATCCTCACATCCCGATGAAGGTGGTCGCAGTCCTCCAGGCAGTTGTGCTATGCTTGTTTTTTTTCTGCAAGGCGCTCACTACTATGAGGACCACATTGATCCACATCTCACCTGCCAGGCTGTCTTGAAAACAGCCTGTTTCAATGGAACACTACATGGAAGAGAGATTGTGGTCTTGGTCAGTGTATGTGCCTGACGTGATGTCCTGGTCAGTATGTTGTGCTGACTGGACTAGCGTCTGCCCCCCCCCTCCCCCCGTCAGTATGTTGTGCTGACTGGACTAGCGTCTGCCCCCCCCCTCCCCCCGTCAGTATGTTGTGCTGACTGGACTAGCGTCTGTCCCCTCCCCCCCTCCAGTATGTTGTGCTGACTGGACTAGCGTCTGCCCCCCCCCCAGTATGTTGTGCTGACTGGACTAGCGTCTGTCCCCCCACCCCCCCCCCCCGTCAGTATGATGTGCTGACTGGACTAGCGTCTGCCCCCCCTCCCCCCGTCAGTATGTTGTGCTGACTGGACTAGCGTCTGTCCCCCCCCTCCAGTATGTTGTGCTAACTGGACTAGCGTCTGCCCCCCCTCCCCCCGTCAGTATGTTGTGCTGACTGGACTAGCGTCTGCCCCCCCTCCCCCCGTCAGTATGTTGTGCTGACTGGACTAGCGTCTGTCCCCCCCCTCCAGTATGTTGTGCTAACTGGACTAGCGTCTGCCCCCCCCCCAGTCATTATGATGTGCTGACTGGGCTAGCGTCTCATTTCTCCAGCACAATGTTTTGTTTTGTTTGTATTATTTCTCCATTTCCCAAGCCGGTGTGCACTGCAGTACGGTTTTGATTTTGCACCTGTTTGCCCGGTGCATCCGACTTCGGCATGCAGTTTATGTAAGGGTCTGCTTCCTCCTGCATTTTCTAAGGGTTTGCTTCCCCGGGGTAACGGTCGGTGCTGATTCATGGGGAGCGAACCCAGCACCTTTGGGTTGTGAGCAGTGTCATTTAACCACTAGCCCACACCGTTCCCCCATCACGATGTTTTAAACATGGGTTCATTTGTTCCAAGACAAAAATCGAATCAATTATTTTGAACAATGGCTCTCCACCAAACATTTTACATTTACACAACAGCCAGGACGGTGCCTGGTACAGCAAGACAAGACATAGCTATACGTCTGATGGGGTTCAAGCATTTACCTGCATGCCATACTGGAAGATTTTGGCGGGACCGATGGCTACCCTCAGTCCTTCCATAGCTCCCATGAAAGCCTGGACAACGTGCGGAGAATTCTCAAAAACATTTGGCCACACATAGTTCAAAAGGTGGATGAGCGCATCTTCACATCCAAAACCACACACTCCTAATGCCATGTGCTGAATGGCAGCCATTGCTGTCTGTCGATGGACCAGGTCTCTGAAATAACGTGACAAAACAATTCAACAGTAACTGTGTTACTGGAGCTTCAAAGGCAGAGCAACTCACATATCGTCACATTCTCATGTGACATATTGACACATTGTCCCATATATTCTCATGTAACACATTCCTCCATGTGACATATTGTCACAGTCTCATGCGACATGACTGACACATTTTCCCATATATTCTTGAGTCACACATTCTCGTTTTCACATGACATACATTCTTGTGTTACTGGAGTTCAAGTCACATAACATATTCTTGTGTCACATATAGTAACATTCTTGTGCCACATGTCTTCGAGTTGCTGGAGGAGCAAACACAATAATCACTGCAGCGAATGTGATGAGATTCAAATAAGAAAGGTTTGGCATGGGGCAGATTAGCCAATCCTGTGGAAACTATAAGCCACAAGAAGATATTTAGAGGCAGAGGACCAGTACATCTTGCTGAATGGCCACAGAAGAGTATGTTTATTTTTGTGTGCGCCCTGAAAAAGGTGTGTGGCGGGCTGCAGTAGTTTACTTTACATCCCAAGTGTGCTGATGAAGGTGGACCAGGGTCATTCAGGCGGTTGTGATTCGCTTGGCTGCATTTACGTGTCATTCACTGCTATGAGAATCACTTCGACCCCCCACCTGACTGCCCTGAAACAGTCTGCGTCCAGGGAGAACTCTGTGGAAGTGAGGTGGGGGCATTGGTCATTTTCCGATCAGTATGATTTGCCTGCCCAGACAGTCTCCTAGCAGTAGAAGGGGAGACATCTACACACCAAGACATGTAGAGGAGGAGTGACCAAATCAGTCCCTCTATACCTCGTGGTAGAGGAGGAGTGAACAAGTCAGTCCCTCTATACCTCGTGGTAGAGGAGGAGTGAACAAGTCAGTCCCTCTATACCTCGTGGTAGACGAGGAGTGACCAAGTCAGTCCCTCTATACCTCGTGGTAGACGAGGAGTGACCAAGTCAGTCCCTCTATACCTCGTGGTAGACGAGGAGTGACCAAGTCAGTCCCTCTATACCTCGTGGTAGACGAGGAGTGACCAAGTCAGTCCCTCTATACCTCGTGGTAGACGAGGAGTGACCAAGTCAGTCCCTCTATACCTCGTGGTAGACGAGGAGTGACCAAGTCAGTCCCTCTATACCTCGTGGTAGACGAGGAGTGACCAAGTCAGTCCCTCTATACCTCGTGGTAGACGAGGAGTGAACAAGTCAGTCCCTCTATACCTCGTGGTAGACGAGGAGTGACCAAGTCAGTCCCTCTATACCTCGTGGTAGACGAGGAGTGACCAAGTCAGTCCCTCTATACCTCGTGGTAGACGAGGAGTGACCAAGTCAGTCCCTCTATACCTCGTGGTAGACGAGGAGTGACCAAGTCAGTCCCTCTATACCTCGTGGTAGACGAGGAGTGACCAAGTCAGTCCCTCTATACCTCGTGGTAGACGAGGAGTGACCAAGTCAGTCCCTCTATACCTCGTGGTAGACGAGGAGTGACCAAGTCAGTCCCTCTATACCTCGTGGTAGACGAGGAGTGAACAAGTCAGTCCCTCTATACCTCGTGGTAGACGAGGAGTGACCAAGTCAGTCCCTCTATACCTCGTGGTAGACGAGGAGTGACCAAGTCAGTCCCTCTATACCTCGTGGTAGACGAGGAGTGACCAAGTCAGTCCCTCTATACCTCGTGGTAGACGAGGAGTGACCAAGTCAGTCCCTCTATACCTCGTGGTAGACGAGGAGTGACCAAGTCAGTCCCTCTATACCTCGTGGTAGACGAGGAGTGACCAAGTCAGTCCCTCTATACCTCGTGGTAGACGAGGAGTGAACAAGTCAGTCCCTCTATACCTCGTGGTAGACGAGGAGTGACCAAGTCAGTCCCTCTATACCTCGTGGTAGACGAGGAGTGACCAAGTCAGTCCCTCTATACCTCGTGGTAGACGAGGAGTGACCAAGTCAGTCCCTCTATACCTCGTGGTAGACGAGGAGTGACCAAGTCAGTCCCTCTATACCTCGTGGTAGACGAGGAGTGACCAAGTCAGTCCCTCTATACCTCGTGGTAGACGAGGAGTGACCAAGTCAGTCCCTCTATACCTCGTGGTAGACGAGGAGTGACCAAGTCAGTCCCTCTATACCTCGTGGTAGACGAGGAGTGACCAAGTCAGTCCCTCTATACCTCGTGGTAGACGAGGAGTGACCAAGTCAGTCCCTCTATACCTCGTGGTAGACGAGGAGTGACCAAGTCAGTCCCTCTATACCTCGTGGTAGACGAGGAGTGACCAAGTCAGTCCCTCTATACCTCGTGGTAGACGAGGAGTGACCAAGTCAGTCCCTCTATAGCTCGTGGTAGACGAGGAGTGACCAAGTCAGTCCCTCTATACCTCGTGGTAGACGAGGAGTGACCAAGTCAGTCCCTCTATACCTCGTGGTAGACGAGGAGTGACCAAGTCAGTCCCTCTATACCTCGTGGTAGACGAGGAGTGAACAAGTCAGTCCCTCTATACCTCGTGGTAGACGAGGAGTGACCAAGTCAGTCCCTCTATACCTCGTGGTAGACGAGGAGTGACCAAGTCAGTCCCTCTATACCTCGTGGTAGACGAGGAGTGACCAAGTCAGTCCCTCTATACCTCGTGGTAGACGAGGAGTGACCAAGTCAGTCCCTCTATACCTCGTGGTAGACGAGGAGTGACCAAGTCAGTCCCTCTATACCTCGTGGTAGACGAGGAGTGACCAAGTCAGTCCCTCTATACCTCGTGGTAGACGAGGAGTGACCAAGTCAGTCCCTCTATACCTCGTGGTAGACGAGGAGTGACCAAGTCAGTCCCTCTATACCTCGTGGTAGACGAGGAGTGACCAAGTCAGTCAATATCTCAAGTAAAATCTTATTCTCCTAACAACAGCAAACATGTAAGGTCCGACCAAGTCAACCAAATAAATCACATACCTGTCCATCAAAGCATCTTCCAACAATGGTGCCACAGGGTAGATGTAGTCCTTGCCCATTTCTCCAATGTATTCAAACATGAAGGAAAGAGATTTGAGAACACCGTTTTGGACGTTCAGTTCTGGAACTCTGTACTCGTTCATGAGTGCCGGCAACACGGTGAACGGAGAGCAGGTCTCTGCAACAATAGCAATAGCCACGGTGGTACACACACGATTCTGACGCTCCTGGACCTTCAAGTTGTTGAGCAGAGTGGCCAGAACATCGTGAGGGCTGCAACAATCATTGGTTTTCTTTAGTTATGACAAACAAACTGCAATCAGAAATACATGCATCAAAGAAATGATTGATGACAATCAGAAATAAACGCTTCAAACAAATGATTGACTGCAATCAGAACTACATACTTGAAAAGAGATTGCCCAACACTGCAGCTACACCACAATAACTTGCACTAACCAAAGATGGAGATCATCTTTACTCACCCAATAGCCTTTGCGATGTAGCCAAATGTGTTGACTGTTGCTCTGCGAATGGCTTTCTTGTGGGCCTTCAGGAGTTCCAGCAGTTCGAAGCAAATCCTCATCCATTCTCTGGCAGAGACAAACTCTGGACCACGGTCAGCAATACGACCCACCAGGTCAATACAGTTCTCCTGTACTTTCTCATGTCTGTCACGGATAACAATGTGGGTTAGCACAGAAGATACATATGTACAATGTCATGAAGGATATGTACATGTCGTCGTAGCACTGTCAGTTCAGGGAATCTATCTACAAGATGGCTTTACAAACTCTGATGGAGTGTACGAGATGGCCCTGTGTGATGGAGTGTACAAGATGGCCCTGTGTGATGGAGTGTACAAGTTGGCCCTGTGTGATGCAGTGTACAAGATGGCTCTGTGTGATGGAGTGTACAAGATGGCCCTGTGTGATGGAGTGTACGAGATGGCCCTGTGTGATGGAGTGTACAAGATGGCCCTGTGTGATGGAGTGTACAAGATGGCCCTGTGTGATGAAGTGTACAAGATGGCCCTGTGTGATGGAGTGTACAAATCCCAGCCATGTCGTAGCCTCCCATCACAGTGGTGCTGAGATTTAGGGCGGGATTCTGGCTTAGAGGCGTTCGGCCGTAGTCCCTCAGATGGTAGCTTATCAGCCAAGCACGTGGACCAAATGTCAGCGACTTGTGATTCCTCTCGAAATAGTGCATTTGACCAGGGGACAAGTCTGGTCATTGCACAGAGATGTTGTTCGCCTGGTGCGGACATATCTCATGGTCAAGGGTTGAGTCTCAGCAGTTCGCAGTGAGGTAGCTGATCTACTGCTTAGGGCACCCCGACCGAGAACTAAGTCTTCTACAAATGGTTTCATACCTCATCGCCGTATGGGGTGAATATCGAGCAGCTTCCCACCTGCTTTGATCGGCGGACGGCAGAGACCTCATTCTGCGGCTCGACCGGGCGGGGCTGGAGCCCCAGGTCCCCACCATGTCGGAGCCTCCCCTTGCAATCGTGCTGAGCTTTTGCGCGGGATTTTGGCTTAGAGGCGTTCGGCCGTAATCCCTCACCTTGTAGCCTCGCGCCGTTGGCTTATCAGCCTAGTATGTGAACCAAATGTCTGCGGCTCCTCTCGAGTTAAGCAGGATTACCGTAGCAACGCCCTGTCATTAGTAGGGTAAAACTGACCTGTCTTCCGAGGGTCTATTTCCAGCACCCGTTCAATATTAGACCGGACGTATGAATAGAGGGCTTTTTTGTTTTGTCAATGAGTGTACAAGTTGGCCCTGTATGATGGAGTGTACAAGATGGCCCTGTGTGATGGAGTGTACGAGATGGCCCTGTGTGATGGAGTGTACAAGATGGCCCTGTGTGATGGAGTATACAAGATGGCCCTGTGTGGAGTATACAAAATGGCCCTGTGTGATGAGTGTACAAGATGGCCCTGTGTGATGGAGTGTACAAGATGGCCCTGTATGATGGAGTATACAAGATGGCCCTGTGTGATGAGTGTACAAGATGGCCCTGTGTGACGGAGTGTACAAGATGGCCCTGTGTGACGGAGTGTACAAGATGGCCCTGTGTGATGGAGTGTACACGATGGCCCTGTGTGATGGAGTGTACACGATGGCCCTGTGTGATGGAGTGTACAAGATGGCCCTGTGTGATGGAGTGTACAAGATGGCCCTATGTGATGGAGTGTACAAGATGGCCCTGTGTGATGGAGTGTACAAGATGGCCCTATGTGATGGAGTGTACAAGATGGCCCTATGCGATGAGTATACAAGATGGCCCTGTGTGATGGAAACCAAAATGGACATTTCTTCTTTTGGGAAGACAACACCAATCATCTGTGGACATCAGCAACGTCAACCAACATCACAGGGATGGTCAGATAATGAGAGTTAAACATATAACCCCCAACCAGCTTTTACCCATCAACCAATGTAAACATACTACTTCTTCTTCTTCTTCTTCATCGTACGCAGTCAGACAGTAACCATTATTTTTTCGAAAAAAGCGGCGGTCATCCTGAGGCTGTCGCCACTACCATAGAGCTTGTCTTGCAGTTCCACTGGTGATGGCCACATCTGCTCTCTCTGATCCTCGTATGTCGGGCAGTTCTGCAGCAGATGTTCAGCGGTCATTTTACCGGTACCACATGGGCATTCGTCGGTACCACCTATCTTCAATTTGTTGAATAGGTGGTATCCGAGTCTATTGTGGCCAGTGCGAAGTCTGAAGACAACGACCTGCTCTCTTCTGTTCAGCTGGTAATAGGCATCGTTTTTGGTGTAGCCGGTATGTTCAGTTTCCCATTTGGTCATGTATCTGGCTTTAATAAGCCGTTTTGACTCTTCGTACGTCATACTAGTATCTGGTTGTGGTAGTCTTGCGCCTTCTTTTGACAGTCTGTCTGCCTCCTCGTTGCCTTGGATGTTGCAGTGTGATGGGACCCACTGTACCACTACCCTTTTTGGTGCGGACTGCTGGCATAGTTTGCAGAGTATAAGTCATTAAGCTCAGTGTTTTTCTGGCTTTTTAGCGATGTGACTACGGCGAGAGCATCCGTAAGCAGGACTATATGGCTTTCATTTTCTTTGTGTGTCCCCATTTCTTCCACTGCCGCCCTCAGTGCCTCTGCCTCCGCTCTGAAATTGCTTGCGTACTTACCAGTAGCGAATGACAGTGTTATTTTTCTGCCATTTGGTAGGTTCAGGAATGCTCCTGCCCCTTAGTTCTGTGTAGTGTTTGTTACAGAACCGTCGGTGTATGCATGGGTCCAGTCCATGCTTGGGTAGTTTTTCGATATAAAGCTTAGAATGTAAACATACAACCAACCTGCCTTTACCCATCAACCAATGTAAACATACAACCAACCTGCCTTTACCCATCAACCCATGTAAACATACAACCAACCTGCCTTTACCCATCAACCAATGTAAACATACAACCAACCTGCCTTTACCCATCAACCCATGTAAACATACAACCAACCTGCCTTTACCCATCAACCAATGTAAACATACAACCAACCTGCCTTTACCCATCAACCCATGTAAACATACAACCAACCTGCCTTTACCCATCAACCAATGTAAACATACAACCAACCTGCCTTTACCGATCAACCCATGCAAACATACAACCCATGTAAACATACAACCAACCTGCCTTTACCCATCAACCCATGTAATCATACAACCAACCTGCCTTTACCCATCAACCCATGTAAACATACAACCAACCTGCCTTTACCCATCAACCCATGTAAACATACAACCTATGTAAACATACAACCAACCTGCCTTTACCCATCAACCCATGTAAACATACAACCAACCTGCCTTTACCCATCAACCCATGTAAACATACAACCAACCTGCCTTTACCCATCAACCCATGCAAACATACAACCAACCTGTTTTTCAAAATTGGTGTCAATCTAGGTAGGAGGTCTTTAATTGGAGGGGTCATCTTGGTCATTCCAATGACATTGACAATGGCCTTCAAGGCGCCCAAGATGGAACCCAGTACCTCAGGATACTCTTCTCCCAGGTACTCGTACAACACAATGCCCAGGTGACCCATCAGTTTTTCCTAGAAATACAAATGCAGGCCATCAGCTTAATCTTCAACAACCAACAATCACCTGGCGACGTGGCAGTTGTCAGACACAAAACCCCTTCCAACTCATAACCTGACAGATGAACCCATGGCATCCACTGCCTTGAAACAGTCAGTCCACTCCGTGTTCTATTTTCTGTTGCTCCCATAATTCCAGTCATCCGCAGCACGGTTATATGGCAATGGTTTTACACAAAAGCTGACAACCCGATTCACAACCTTCCTTGGTCACGTCTAACGTCATGCATGGAAGGAAGCAGAGGTCGTATTCTGTTTGCTACAAGAACAACTCTGATAATGTTCAGTTCAGATAGATAATTCTCACCCACACACATATTCCTAAAAATGAACATTTGACTATATGAATGTAATGTCAAATAACAGTGACATTTGTGTGGGATTGTGCTGTATGTGTTAGAGGGATTGTGCTGTGTGTTACAGGGATTGTGCTGTGTGTGTTAGAGGGATTGTGCTGTGTGTTACAGGGATTGTGCTGTGTGTGTTAGAGGGATTGTGCTGTGTGTGTTAGAGGGATTGTGCTGTGTGTGTTAGAGGGATTGTGCTGTGTGTTACAGGGATTGTGCTGTGTGTGTTAGAGGGATTGTGCTGTGTTTTAGAGGGATTGTGCTGTGTGTGTGTTACAGGGATTGTGCTGTATGTTAGAGGGATTGTGCTCTGTGTGTTACAGGGATTGTGCTGTGTTTTAGAGGGATTGTGCTGTGTGTGTGTGTTACAGGGATTGTGCTGTATGTTAGAGGGATTGCTCTGTGTGTGTTACAGGGATTGTGCTGTGTGTGTTACAGGGATTGTGCTGTGTGTGTTAGAGATTGTTCTGTATGTTTTAGAGGGATTGTGCTGTGTGTTACAGGGATTATGCTGTGTGTGTGTTACAGGGATTGTGCTGTATGTGTTAGAGGGATTGTGCTGTGTGTTACAGGGATTGTGCTGTGTGTTACAGGGATTGTGCTGTGTGCGTGTGTTGGAGGGATTGTGCTGTATGTGTTACAGGGATTGTGCTGTATGTGTTACAGGGATTGTGCTGTATGTGTTACAGGGATTGTGCTGTATGTGTTACAGGGATTGTGCCGTGTGTTAGAGGGACTGTGCTGTGTGTTAGAGGGATTGTGCTGTGTGTTAGAGGGATTGTGCTGTGTGTTAGAGAGACTGTGCTGTGTGTTAGAGGGATTGTGCTGTGTGTTAGAGAGATTGTGCTGTGTGTTAGAGGGATTGTGCTGTGTGTTAGAGGGATTGTGCTGTGTGTTAGCCTCTCAGATTTGATTTTCTTAGAAATCAATAACGGCCACAGAAACAGAATTAAACTTCAGCAAAAAAAGTGTTTTGTGAAGATTTGTATTTAGCCTTTGTTACAGTATTCCCAGTAGTCTCGACGGTGCTGAAGGTCGCGGGTTCAAACCACGGTGGAGATGGGGATTTTTTTCAAGTGGATCATCCAGTAAAAATTTTCCCTGATCTTAAAATAGTGAGATCAAACACCTGTGTGCAGGTGCCTGACAGGCTGCGGGTCTATCTTACTTAATCTACGTTTCCACGACCAGCAGTCCCAAAAATAGGCCACCGTATATTCCAGGAGCTAACAGATACTGAGATTGACCTGGCAAGTCACCAGTGGACTGTCACCAACCAAAAAAATATTAAACAAAGGAGGTCATACCTCCTTGAGTTCAAACGTCCTTTTCCATATGAACTTTGTGTTTCGGTCATTGGTTGAGTATCAGTGAGTCAATGTTTGCCACATCAGGCAAGTCAGATTCTATCAACATTGTCATTATTTGAGTTCAATATTCGTCCACTTGGGCCAGTGAGTGTTGCGGGGAAGATTAAGTCATCGTTCTTGGGATAAGTGTGATGCGTCGCTTCAAACCTGTCTCGCTGAAGCTTTGCTCTTGTGTCACATCTATCCATCAATCTTGAGGTCTCCCTTGTGTCCTGTAGCTGAAACCTCTTGTGTTGTAGACATGCAGTGAGAGTTGATCAGTCTGTGATCTCATGAGATGACCAAACCAATGTATTTCGGACCTTGAAATCTTTTCAACACAAGGGATAGTTACCACAATATTTCTAATGTCTTCATTCAATCTCTCCTGGTGACACCGATGGCAATTCATAAACATTTAATTTCACAAGTTATTATTATCTTCTCTTGGACCTTGGATAAGTGTGTCAAGTCTGACGCACAGGGTTAGTAGAAGTACATTGTCTATCAGATGTTGACTTCTCGTGGGTGATTTCTGACATTGTGTTTCTATTTCTCTATTTAGTCTTCCATCTTCTCAACAAATCATCCCACATATTTCAACAACATATTTCAACAACATATTTCAACAACATATTTCAACTGACTAGCTGAATTTAAACATTTTTTGTATGAGACAGTGGACCTGGTCATATCTACAGATGTTGGCCTTGTATTCCAGACATTCAGAAATCAGCCAAAGTTTATCCCTATCTACTCAATCAAAAGCTATTCTGTGTTCAAAGATTTTTGCTTACATTTATCCTATATGATTTAGTAGCAATATGCCTGAGAATGTATACATTTCTTTTATTGGCTGTCTTTCTCTCAGATAGGTGCTACTGTAGCTAGTTGTTAATCGTCTGGTACTCTTTCTTTCTTTCCATGCTTCTGTAAATATTCTCTTTAGCCACTTCAGTCGTGCTCTCCAGCAAGCTTGGACAGTAGTTATACCATCCACACCTGGCGACTTATTTCTAGGATCAACATACCAGGTTCTAAATTTATCCTTGGGATATATACCAATTATTTTCCTTCACGAACAGGGCAAATATTTAGTTCAACTGACTTATCATTACTGTTATTTTGAACACAATTTAGACTGTTAAAAGCTATGATTTTTCTTCCTACAGGCGTACAATTTGATACTTTTTTTTGGCGTGCATTTGACAACATCCATAAGAGTCTCCATCTTTGTGGTCAGGAACTTATAAAACATTGAGCAGCTCAAGAACTCGATGCCAATGGGAAAGTTTTCAGCGTGCTATGGTGTAGGCACATGAATGAATTGAGTCCAACACTAAATTATTCAGAAAAATCATGGCCACCAGTAACTGTATCCTCGTCTAGTTCATGTCGGCTTTGACACAAAACAAAGCTCGGTAACCAGGTTTTCCCTAAATATAGGTTGAAGAGCAGCATACAGACAAATATGTACAGATGTACAAACTGCTGACACACAATACAGACTAATGTGTACAGATGTACGAACTGCTGACACACAATACAGACTAATGTGTACAGATGTACGAACTGCTGACACACAATACAGACTAATATGTACAGATGTACGAACTGCTGACACACAATACAGACTAATATGTACAGATGTACGAACTGCTGACACACAATACAGACTAATATGTACAGATGTACCTCTACACCTCACGGTAGAAGAGGAGCGACTAAGTAAGTAATGTACAGATGTACGAACTGCTGACACACAATACAGAATAATGTGTACAGATGTACGAACTGCTGACACACAATACAGACTGTGTACAGATGTACGAACTGCTGACACACAATACAGAAAAATGTGCAGAGATGTACGAACTGCTGACACACAATACAGACTGTGTACAGATGTACGAACTGCTGACACACAATACAGAATAATGTGCAGAGATGTACGAACTGCTGACACACAATACAGACTAATGTGTACAGATGTACGAACTGCTGACACACAATACAGACTAATGTGTACAGATGTACGAACTGCTGACTCACAATACAGAATGTGTACAGATGTACGAACTGCTGACTCACCTCCTGGCAGGTTTTCATCACAATTGCAATACGAGAAATGAGGTCAGCGGCCTGTTGCCTGACTTTAGCAGACTTGTTGTTCAGACGCCATAAGATAGTACCGCACATCTGGGGCAGGTACGGCTTCACTCGCTTGCTCAGGGCATTCACCACCGTGCCAAAGCCATTTAACATGACCACATCCTGGAGGGAGGATTCAATGTAAATGTAACACTATGGAGTAAGATAAAGGTACAGGGAAGTGGTCACAGCAAGATTAGCTGGAGTAAGATGAAGGTACAGGGAAGTGGTCACAGCAAGATTGGCTAGAGTAAGATGAAGGTACAGGGAAGTGGTCACAGCAAGATTAGCTGGAGTAAGATGAAGGTACAGGGAAGTGGTCACAGCAAGATTGGCTAGAGTAAGATGAAGGTACAGGGAAGTGGTCACAGCAAGATTGGCTAGAGTAAGATGAAGGTACAGGGAAGTGGTCACAGCAAGATTGGCTGGAGTAAGATGAAGGTACAGGGAAGTGGTCACAGCAAGATTAGCTGGAGTAAGATGAAGGTACAGGGAAGTGGTCACAGCAAGATTGGCTGGAGTAAGATGAAGGTACAGGGAAGTGGTCACATGGTCACAGGAAGATCGTAGTCATAATCCAGTAAACTGATAATAAATTGGTCCATCGTCGTGGATGAAGGCCATTGACATCATCCTATCATACTGTATCCTTGAGTGTGTGTGTGCTTGTAAACAGATGCAAAAATAATCCACAGCTGTCAAAGATGACCCCTCTGCTCTAGATCACATATCTATCCAATGCTGACTGAAAACAAAGGTACTCAGTGATTGCAACGTGATTTTTTTTTAAACACACCTTTCTAGGCTGACTAATTTTGAGCCAGTTTTTCCCAGGTGTTAGTGTCTATTTGACAGCACTCAAGGGACATCTTGTAACAATTGCTTAGGACATCCCTATGATTGTCACCCTACACTATACAGAAGCCACATTGGGAGTATATACAGGAATACCTGGCATATTGACTCTGAATAGCACTTCATTATTTGTCATATGGCGCTGCCAGTGGATACCTTCCAGCGGAAATGTAGTTTGTATTTCAGATATTTCATGTGAAAATGATTTAGCCTCCTGGCATCATGAGCTTAGACAATCCAGCTCTCACGTGCACAGAGTAGGGTGGGGACAATGGAGATACAGTAGATCAGTTTAGCCATTATTCTGATTACTCGATGTTCCCCCAGTGTTGAGAGCATTCGACCAAAGGCTGCTCTCACCTTTGCTCATCAGCAAGTCACTGATCTCAACTGTGTGCTTCCGAGGTAGACAAACTATTGTAGCCATAATACCAGCAGACTATTGTAGCCATAATACCAGCAGACTATTGTAGCCATAATACCACCAGACTTGTAGCCATAATACCGCCAGACTTGTAGCCATAATACCACCAGACTATTGTAGCCATAATACCACCAGACTTGTAGCCATAATACCACCAGACTTGTAGCGATAATACCACCAGACTTGTAGCCCTAATACCACCAGACTTGTAGCCATAATACCGCCAGACTTGTAGCCATTATACCACCAGACTATTGTAGCCATAATACCACCAGACTTGTAGCCATAATACCACCAGACTTGTAGCGATAATACCACCAGACTTGTAGCCCTAATACCACCAGACTTGTAGCCATAATTCCACCAGACTTGTAGCCATACCAGCAGACTTGTAGCCATAATACCAGCAGACTATTTTAGCCATAATACCACTAGACTTGTAGCCATAATACCAGCAGACTATTTTAGCCATAATACCACCAGACTTGTAGCCATAATACCAGCAGACTATTGTAGCCATAATACCAGCAAACTATTAATATTTCCTATTCACTTTTATGGAGCATAGTGGGTCCACTGATACAGCAAAGCATGCCTTGTGATGAAGCATAGTGTGACTGCTATATCATCCAAACAAGCAGTCCTCAGCTGCCTTGTTACAAACTGCTTGGCCAGGCACACCAATTTGTCCCAGGAACCCATACTGTCACAGCATGAACATGTGATGTAACATCATAACTGATGTAGCTCTATCTGTCTGTTCATATCAGCAGTCAACTGTATTGAAGGACCATCAACTGTATTGACAGTTATCAAATGTATTAAAGAGCCATCAAGAAGATGTCTGACTAAAATGTGCGGCCAACATATCTGGTTCATTGAACACACAACTTGTAACTTTAGTCAAACGCGCTTATAGTTGATGACAACTTCATTCAATAATAGAAATAAACATGAGCAATAGTAGAAACAAAGTAGCATACATTAAGGAAACTAGCTGACAGCATTACAAAACATTCTCTATTTGTGGAATCCCCTTGGTAGAGAAATAGAAAACTCAGAAAGACACGGAGAAGAGAACTTCAGGACAAAAATAAAGGAAACAGGAAAGATGTGGAAATAGTGGATTGATTGACTCAAGACAGGGACATAGTGGATTGATTGACTGAGGACAGGGACATAGTGGATTGATTGACTGAGGACAGAGACATAGTGGATTGATTGACTGAGGACAGGGACATAGTGGATTGATTGACTGAGGACAGGGACATAGTGGATTGATTGACTGAGGACAGGGACATAGTGGATTGATTGACTGAGCAGAAAAACACTGAGCTTAATGACTTAAGAGCAGCACTCTGCAAACTGTGCCAGCTGTCCGCACCAAAAAGGGTAGTGGTACAGTGGGTTCCGTCACACTGCAACATCCAAGGCAACGAGGAGGCAGACAGACTGGCAAAAGAAGGTGCAAGGCTACCACAAACAGATACCAGTATGACGTACGAAGAGTCAAAACGGCTTATCAAAGCCAGGTACATGACCAAATGGGAAACCGAACATACTGGTTACACCAAAAACGATGCCTATTACCAGTTGAACCGAAGAGAGCAGGTCGTTGTCTTCAGACTTCGCACTGGCCACAATAGACTGAGGTACCACCTATTCAACAAATTGAAGATAGGGTGTACCGACGAATGCCCGTGCGGTACTGGTAAAATGACCACTGAACATCTGCTGCAGAACTGCCCGACATACGGGGATCAGAGAGAGCAGATGTGGCCATTGCCAGTAGAACTGCAAGACAAGCTCTATGGTAGTTGCGAGAGTCTCAGGATGACCGCCGCTTTTTTCGAAAAAATAATGGTTACTGTCTGACTGTGTACGCAGAAGAAGAAGAAGAAGATTGACTGCGGACAGGGACATAGTGGATTGATTGACTGAGGACAGGGACATAGTGGATTGATTGACTGAGGACAGGGACATAGTGGATTGGTTGACTGAGGACAGGGATATAGTGGATTGGTTGACTGAGGACAGGGACATAGTGGATTGATTGACTGAGGACAGGGACATAGTGGATTGATTGACTGAGGACAGGGACATAGTGGATTGATTGACTGAGGACAGGGACATAGTGGATTGATTGACTGAGGACAGGGACATATCTGACAGTATCATAGCAACATTGAATGAGCTGTGAGAAGAGGCCAGGTGAGGAAGCAACTCCCACCTGTATGACAGAAAACATGCACCGAAACAAGCTGTCACATACTTCTAATATAATACGTGTAACTAGAAGTTATGTTTTGGACACGTCCATATATTGGCCAGCTAGCACATACATACAGGAACTAAGAAAACACGTTCTGCACTGTTAAAGTCAATGCTATTACCTGTACTCTAACAAACTGACTTCTAAGACTCGCACCTCCCATTACCTGTGCCCTAACAAGGTGCCTTCTAAGACTCACCTCACCTCAAGACTCAAATCACCTCAACTCACCTCAAGACTCAACTCCTCACCTCAACTCAACTCAAGACTCAACTCACCTCAAGACTCAACTCTACTCACCTCAAGACTCAACTCACCTCAAGACTCATCTCACCTCAAGACTCAACTCAACTCACCTCAAGACTCAACTCACCTCACCTAAAGACTCAACTCACCTCCAGACTCAACTCACCTCCAGACTCAACTCACCTCAAGACTCAACTCACCTCCAGACTCAACTCACTTCAAGACTCAACTCACTTCAAGACTCAACTCAACTCACCTCCAGACTCAACTCACCTCCAGACTCAACTCACCTCAAGACTCAACTCACCTCCAGACTCAACTCACCTCCAGACTCAACTCACTTCAAGACTCAACTCAACTCACCTCAAGACTCAACTCACCTCCAGACTAAACTCACTTCAAGACTCAACTCACCTCAAGACTCAACTCACCTCAAGACTCAACTCACCTCCAGACTCAATTCACTTCAAGACAACTCAACTCACCTCAAGACTCAACTCACCTCAAGACTCAACTCACCTCCAGACTCAACTCACCTCAAGACTCAACTCACCTCCAGACTCAACTCACCTCAAGACTCAACTCACCTCAAGACTCAACTCACCTCCAGACTCAACTCACTTCAAGACTCAACTCACCTCAAGACTCAACTCACCTCCAGACTCAATTCACTTCAAGACAACTCAACTCACTTCAAGACTCAACTCACCTCAAGACTCAACTCACCTCAAGACTCAACTCACCTCAAGACTCAACTCACCTCCGACTCAACTCACCTCAAGACTCAACTCACCTCAAGACTCAACTCACCTCCAGACTCAACTCACTTCAAGACTCAACTCACTTCAAGACTCAACTCAACTCACCTCAAAACTCAACTCACCTCCAGACTCAACTCACCTCAAGACTCAACTCACCTCCAGACTCAACTCACCTCCAGACTCAACTCACTTCAAGACTCAACTCAACTCACCTCAAGACTCAACTCACCTCCAGACTCAACTCACCTCCAGACTCAACTCACTTCAAGACTCAACTCACCTCAAGACTCAACTCACCTCCAGACTCAATTCACTTCAAGACAACTCAACTCACCTCAAGACTCAACTCACCTCAAGACTCAACTCACCTCCAGACTCAACTCACCTCAAGACTCAACTCACCTCCAGACTCAACTCACTTCAAGACTCAACTCACCTCAAGACTCAACTCACCTCCAGACTCAATTCACTTCAAGACAACTCAACTCACCTCAAGACTCAACTCACCTCAAGACTCAACTCACCTCCAGACTCAACTCACCTCCAGACTCAACTCACCTCAAGACTCAACTCACCTCAACTCACCTCAAGACTCAACTCACCTCCAGACTCAACTCACCTCCAGACTCAACTCACCTCAAGACTCAACTCACCTCCAGACTCAACTCACCTCAAGACTCAACTCACCTCAAGACTCAACTCACCTCAAGACTCAACTCACCTCAAGACTCAACTCACCTCCAGACTCAACTCACCTCAACTCACCTCAAGACTCAACTCACCTCCAGACTCAACTCACCTCAAGACTCAACTCACCTCCAGACTCAACTCACCTCAAGACTCAACTCACCTCCAGACTCAACTCACCTCCAGACTCAACTCACCCCAAGACTCAACTCACCTCAACTCACCCCAAGACTCAACTCACCTCAACTCACCCCAAGACTCAACTCACCTCAAGACTCACCTCCAGACTCAACTCACCTCAAGACTCACCTCAAGACTCAACTCACCTCCAGACTCAACTCACCTCCAGACTCAACTCACCTCCAGACTCAACTCACCTCAAGACTCAACTCACCTCAAGACTCAACTCACCTCAAGACTCAACTCACCTCCAGACTCAACTCACCTCTGTGGTCTGTTCCTGGAAAGCATAGAGAATACCATCAATAAGTTGCTCTTCAAGACGAGAGTCGATGTCGGATGCTCCTAGGTTAGACATGATCTTCTCTATGGTCTCCATCACCATCTTGCGGTACTGCTCTGCCTCATCTTTCAGGTCGTCCACCACACGGCCGATGATCTCAGCGGCACCTACTTTATTGGCTATCTCCACAGTTGTGTCCACAAGCTAGGGTAGGGGGGGGGAGAGAATAAGTAAATATATAGGCTAATGGGAATACAAATCATCAGCAACTATTTGATGAGAATCTCATCAACTCACTGTACATTCAGTTGTTCTCCTGGTAGCACCAGTAGTCAAGTCCAGGGAGGGCCTGTCATCGACTGTTTGACGTTAACTCTTAATTTGGTTATAGTTGCACACACAAAATTAGAGAAAAAAACCTGATGAGTTTGAAAGAAGACGTCCATCACACAGATTTACACCTTTATAAAACTGCATATTATGTTCAATACTCTTAAGACAGTGGTCTCATTCGGTGCACACCAACTTTACCGAAGACACATGGGAGAAAAAAAGTTTTATCAATGGAGAATTTTAATCAACAGGGAAACTGAGACGCTAGTCCAGTCAAGCTCAACATACTGACCAGGGTGTTGTGTCAGAGACAATATACTGACCAGGGTGTTGTGTCAGGGACAATATACTGACCAGGGTGTTGTGTCAGGGACAATATACTGACCAGGGTGTTCTGTCAGAGACAACATACTGACCAGGGTGTTGTGTCAGGGACAATATACTGACCAGGGCGTCGTTTCAGGGACAATATACTGACCAGGGTGTTGTGTCAGGGACAATATACTGACCTCAGTGTTGTGTCAGGGACAATAAACTGACCTGGGTGTTGTGTCAGGGACAATATTCTGACCTGGGTATTGTGTCAGGGACAATATACTGACCTGGGTATTGTGTCAGGGACAATATACTGACCATCGAAATTGGTATTTGTTCAGGTCATATAAATTCAAGGCACTCACAGCCAAACTGGTATGATTTCAAGGCCAAGTTCACAGCTTGACTATTTTTCAATGTTAATTTCCTTCTTTATTTGCAAAAGAAATCGATGACTTGTGGAAACAATTTCAGGAACTACTTTCTAATCTTCATGCAGGAGCAGATGAAATGAAACATTCACTGACTGCACTAGAAGAAATGAAACATTCACTGACTGCACTAGAAGAAATGAAACATTCACTGACTGCACTAGAAGAAATGAAACATTCACTGACTGCACTAGAAGAAATGAAACATTCACTGACTGCACTAGAAGAAATGAAACATTCACTGACTGCATTAGAAGAAATGAAACATTCACTGACTGCACTAGAAGAAATGAAACATTCACTGACTGCACTAGAAGAAATGAAACATTCACTAACTGCACTAGAAGAAATGAAACATTCACTGACTGCATTAGAAGAAATGAAACATTCACTGACTGCATTAGAAGAAATGAAACATTCACTGACTGCACTAGAAGAAATGAAACATTCACTGACTGCACTAGAAGAAATGAAACATTCACTGACTGCACTAGAAGAAATGAAACATTCACTGACTGCAGTAGAAGAAATGAAACATTCACTGACTGCACTAGAAGAAATGAAACATTCACTGACTGCACTAGAAGAAATGAAACATTCACTGACTGCACTAGAAGAAATGAAACATTCACTGACTGCAGTAGAAGAAATGAAACATTCACTGACTGCACTAGAAGAAATGAAACATTCACTGACTGCACTAGAAGAAATGAAACATTCACTGACTGCACTAGAAGAAATGAAACATTCACTGACTGCACTAGAAGAAATGAAACATTCACTGACTGCAGTAGAAGAAATGAAACATTCACTGACTGCACTAGAAGAAATGAAACATTCACTGACTGCACTAGAAGAAATGAAACATTCACTGACTGCACTAGAAGAAATGAAACATTCACTGACTGCACTATTGTAAAGCTCTCAACATTGGAAATAGCCATAGCCTTGACCTCTGGTATAGAAGTGTGTGGAGGACAGGGGTAGAACCAGGTACAAATAATGGTCATCCTTTAACCAGTCTTCACCAGCAAACCAGAACACAGATGTTCAAACCTACAAGTGAAATTAATAATGGCGTACAACAGAGACATGCACTCATATGGCATACAACAGAGGTATGTACTCATAATGGTGTACAACAGAGACATGTACGCATATGGACACATTTATATCACATAAACTCAGAGAAATATATCGGCTCAACACACATTTCAAGTACATCTTGCTTACCTGTCTGTAGTTGCGTCTGTCAAGGGCCATTCTTTGATTCCAGAAGTTCTTGAAAAATGGTGGCAAGATCTCATCCTTGATGTACTGCGACTCCACACCATCAGTGGCACAGCATTGTTTGACGACCTAGTAACATAAGAGTTGAGCTGAGTGACATCTGATAAAACAAAGAAATATTGTGCTACAATATTGGTCATTTCTCCCACCAAACATGGAAAATCTGTGTAATACTGGTCATCTGGTTTAGCATTAATATTCAAAGATTGTGTGAGATGCAATCCTTGTTAGAAAGGCAAGAGTGGCCATTGAAGGGTTATTTCATGTTACTGGGCATGTCACAATGTGCAGGTTAGACAAAACACAACTTGCCAGCACATGGGAGGACATTAGGAGAATGTAGTTGTCTCATAATTCATCCAATATCTGACATTGAGAGGTAGTTCTACATTGTGCGCCACACTGCAAGAGTTAATCTGACCATCAGATGAGGTTCTGCTGAACAATTCTTTTACAGGGAGGTAGGTCCACAAACATTTCTCTTGGAGGTCCACGTGGGATCCACATATTACCCTCTACCTGGATGCACATATCTTTTAGAGCAAGGTAATGTAAATGAAACTGGTTGTATACAGACTCTGTAGACTGTAGGCTGGACAGTAAAGTGGACGTATAGGCTGGACAGTAAAGTGGACATATGGGCTGGACAGTAAAGTGGACGTATAGGCTGGGCAGTAAAGTGGACGTATAGGCTGGGCAGTAAAGTGGACGTATGGGCTGGACAGTAAAGTGGACGTATAGGCTGGACAGTAAAGTGGACATATGGGCTGGGCAGTAAAGTGGACATATCTAGCATTTCAAGTTGTGGAATATGTCTCACTAACAGGTTAGCATTTTGTCTGGCTGAATGGTTGACGAATTTAAACCAAAGCGTATTGTACAACTGACCATGGACCAGACTTTCACAGTGACAGGACTATATATATAATAATAATCTATTACGCACTTTCAATACAATCTTTTTCATTTCCTCGTCAGGGGAAGGGAACTCTCGGATGAGAATCAACATGACTTCCCTTGTGTAGTAGTTGGCGTACTCGGCATCCATCAGTGGGATCAGGTAACCAATGGCCTTCAGGAAGGCAGCCAGACCCTGAGCAAGGAAGGACAAATTGTTTCAGCATTCATGGAACAAAAGCTGACATGCTCTCATGCTCTCTCCTCATTCACAGAACAAAAACAGACATGCTCTCATGCTCTCTCCTCATTCACGGAACAAAAACAGACATGTTCTCATGCTCTCTCCTCATTCACAGAACAAAAACAGACATGCTCTCATGCTCTCTCCTCATTCACAGAACAAAAACAGACATGCTCTCATGCTCTCTCCTCATTCACGGAACAAAAGCTGACATGTTCTCATGCTCTCTCCTCATTCACGGAACAAAAACTGACATGTTCCTGTTGTCTTCACACAACAGCTGGGGAACTGAAGTTCTAGAACAATTGAGACACTGATCAAAAACTCGAGCTAGAATACCCACATATAATTTAATAAGTTGAATGAAAGTGTTCATGGATCAGAGGGTAACAGCACACACACAAACTGTATGGACATAAAAAACATGAGAGGGCTTATAGACAAAACATGAGTGGGCGTATAGACTAAATATGAGAGGGCTTATACTCAGACTAAACATAAGAGGGCTTATACTCAGACTAAACACGAGAGGGCTTATACTCAGACTAAACACGAGAGGGCTTATACTCAGACTAAACACGAGAGGGCTTAGGAAAGGTGAAACATGACGAGTGTAGGCTACATCTGAGAGATCTGACCTTTCCTCTGTGCTGACGGATACCCTTCCAAAGTGGTTTGAGGACACTGTCAAATGACTCAATGCCATATGGTGTAGCAGCTTCTGCCAGAGCAGCCAAGGCTAAGGCAGTGATAGTCCTGACTTTCTGCTGTTCGTCCACTAAACCTGTTCACAAGAAAGAATCAAGAACATAAAGTCTATGCTCAGACTGACAAAAGCTGCTGTTTTGTTAACACATCTACAAAATGACAGTTTCTATTTACATACATTGTAGACCTCAAACATGATCCTAGTTAGCATCCTCTCCAACAAATATAACTTAGTGTGAATGGCTCTACTGTATTTATATTACTCCGTACATCCAGACACAAACATCTTCTGCCCATGTTCAAGCACACCAAACAAATAAATGTATTGACACATTCACGGCCGACTGTCAAGGCGAAAAATGCAAAGATCAATATTGCTTGTGTGTGTCAAAAAAAAATATTGTTTGAAAATGTTTACATAACGGAGTCCCTGACACCTAGATGGTAACAATGCAGATATATTGTGTATAACTAACATGTTTTCAGACCAACAAGTGCAGCTACCTCTACTGTGTGTCAAATTGATTTCCATAGCTGTTGTTTGATATATCAAAGCAGAGAATGTCGTTTGTTTGTCTTTGCTACATTTGAAGAATCATGTGTGGTCTGGTCATGAGTAGAATAACCTGTTGCTTGTGAGACAACAATTGAGTGCCTTTGTGAGTGGCAAGACACCTGGCATTGGTCTACAGTCTGGCTAAATTGTGTGTCCAGTCCCCGCCAAGTATCGCAACTCAGAATGTCAAATTGTGATTTTCCAAATAAAATAAATGAATAAAGAAAAAAATCTACCTAGAGAACAGGAAAGTAAAACACATACACCATTTTAAAGAAAAGAAATAACTTGACATATATTTTTTTTTTAAATGACATGTTAATTAATATAGAAAAATGAATATCTTTCAGAAAAAATGAAATCAATTTCTTAGTTGTGATATATAATGGACATTTTTATTTAAAATTTGAAATACGGAGAAATTTGTTTTTTTTAAAGAATATTTAGTACATATGTTTAAAACCAATTTTTCCCATGTCTCTTCTACAACCTTTACAAGTCTGAATAAAATCAGTTTGTCATTTGCTTGTACAGAAATCAATAAACATAGAGACATTACTTCTGGAACACCTCACGAGGTCAGGTGTATTTCTGCACCCCTCTAACATTACCAACGCCTTTATCATCTATGTTCCAGTCTTCGCCTGAATTAGACATTTGTGGTCTGATCAAATGATAAAATAATTTCTCAGATCTCAGGGTCCAAATTTTATCGGACAGAAAGGTTGATGGCACATGTGCAATTATGCACGGAATGTTACGAATTATACATAAAACAATGCTAAACATGCACAGAATTTCTTGTAATAATTTAGGGTCTCCGAACCAATGAAAGTTCATGGCTATGTAATAATGGCCATAGTTAGTGTTCTGATGCCGATTTTGGTCCAATGGAATAGAAGTTTGAAGTGGTGCAGGCGAGGGTTAAACAAGCTGGAAAGGGTTGACTCTTTTCTGCCTGATTATATAGGCAACAGTGACATGAAGGCAACAGTGACATGAAGGCAACAGTGACGTGAAGGCAACAGTGACGTGAAGGCAACAGTGACATGAAGGCAACAGTGACATGAAGGCAACAGTGACATGACGGCAACAGTGACATGAAGACACTGATTCTGCAACACTCAGTTTCTAACACTGATGTTCCCAGTTTCGTTTACAGCAAACATTTACGTACTTAGATTGACCAATCGATGACAGAATATCTGGCAACTTTTGTGAATGTAGAAGTCTATATTCCTGTTTTCGGAGAACTTCTAAAAGTGATAGTGCTGTGCGTGATGGGATTAAGGGCACATGAGCTGAGAAATGACATTTGATTAGGCCAATGATCGTGTACCTGAGTTACACATGGATATTCAAATTCAGACTGAAACAGATGACAGAGATTAAAATGTCAATGACGTAAAGCAACAATTTCGACAGGTGTCGCGAGTAAAAATTATTGTTCAAAATGTGGTGGTATCCTCACCTCAGCATTCATGACATGTGATACTTCCACCGTTACTATAAATACATCATGTCAGAAATATATGCCTTAAGGTCAACATTTTAGCTCCACCTGTTGGACACAGATCTAAACAAAATAGGCCATGCTGGAAAGGGTTAAATGTGTGACCACGGCAGACACACCCGACATTAACTGTGACAAGATAATGTCAACATGGTGTGCGCCCCCAGAACTGCTTCTCTCACCGACCAAAATTATTTGATGGTTCTACCATTGTGAGAAAATATTTACTCCCCCCAGCAAATGGTACACACAGGTGGGATGGGTCATCTCAGCAAACAGTACACACAGGTGGGTGATCTCAGCAAACAGTACATACGGGTGGGGTGGGTCATCACAGCAAACAGTACATACAGGTGGGGTGGGTCATCTCAGCAAACAGTACATACAGGTGGGTGGGTCATCTCAGCAAACAGTACATACGGGTGGGATGGGTTATCTCAGCAAATAGTACATACGGGTGGGGTGGGTCATCTCAGCAAACAGTACTTACGGGTGGGGTGGGTCATCTCAGCAAACAGTACATATGGGTGGGGTGGGTCATCTCAGCAAACAGTACATACGGGTGGGGTGGGTCATCTCAGCAAACAGTACATACGGGTGGGGTGGGTCATCTCAGCAAACAGTACAAACGGGTGGGGTGGGTGATCACAGCAAACAGTACATACGGGTGGGGTGGGTCATCACAGCAAACAGTACATACGGGTGGGGTGGGTCATCTCAGCAAACAGTACATACGGGTGGTGTTATCAGGGCAGGTATAGTCAGACTTTCAAGTTTGGGTAAACATGCAATAGTTATCTATCGTTTGCTAGGTACATAGACAACCCTACCAACATGACATGTGAGGACACTTACCGTGCTCAATGATCTCAACCAAACTCTTCAAGTGGGGCAGGATAGCACATCCCATCAGGATGGAGATCTGCTGCACAATCTTTATACCAGTGTGCCTGGCCTGCCAGGATTTCTTGCTCTTGCAGACGGCCTTCAAGAAGGGCAGCAGGGACGGGATCCCAAGAGCAGATGCTACAACGGCGAATGCACGAGCTGTGGTGTTACGCACGTACTCATCCATGTTGTCGATATCAGGACGCATTGTAGCAATCATTGTAGCCAGACCGGCAGCCTGGGTGAGCCAAGGACAAATCATTCATTGAGAAATCATGCCAGGAATTAGAACAGACATGGCGTACAACATTCACAGCCTCCCTCAGCAAACAAGTACACCCCAAACAACAGAACAGTTACACAACCAAATATTGGGTACTAGACTTGTCTTGACTTTCCATGAACTCATTCACTCCAGAATATGTTGGACATCTAAACAATGTTTTTCTTATGGTGGTGGTGTTTAATGCCCGCAGCCAGTAAGTTTACTCTTTTGTTCGCCCTGAAAAGGGCATGAAGTGACTGCTTGTAGGTTTCCTCACTTTCCATCTCAGTTGCCTTTTTCTTATCTAAAACTCAATCACTTAGTTATCTATTTATCTTCAATAAATGTTCACTAACATAGTACACAATATATAAACTGCTCCTAACCGAGTCCAGAATACAATGGAATACATATATTTGACAAATGGATGTGAACATTTATTAGTGTACGAGGGATTATAGTGGCATAATCTTTTAAAATTATGAAAAAATGAGTTCCCGTCAACAGATTATTCAGCTAAAAACCAATGCACAAATAACGTAATGGTTTTCTATTGACGGTAATCCACAACGGAAGATGATCAAAATGTTTCACCTAATGTGGTGCACTTGGTTTCATAATATTCACATTTGACTGAGGGCACATAAAGTGCTCAAAAATGAAAGAACCACTCTTCTTCTTCTTCTTCGTACGCTGTTTACAGCGATATTTACGTTGCACTGTTTTAATTTGTTAGCCAGTGGCTCAGTGCATCCGATTTCAACAGGCGTTTCTGTAGGGTTGCCCTCCTTAGCCTTTGGCTGTCCCCAGCCTAACTGCAAGGCAGCAGTTGTTTTTGGTCAGAGTTGTCTCTCTTGGGAAGTTGTCTTGCAGGACTATCGAGTCTTCCCTACTCGTGTCTATAGGGTTTGGCAATGATATGATGGACTATGTACTAGTTTGTACTATCCCGGAAGAGAGGCAGTCCAGTGTGACTTTTTCCCAGGATCGTCACGTCCTGCCAGAAACGTAGCATATGCATATGAGTGAGGTATCGTTTGCTCGCTTTATTTTCTCGGCTCATCTGCAGTGATGGTACGCCTAGCATTCCCCGCCACCCGGGAGCTTGTCACCATAGGGCAGGAGGTGCAGTGTCCGCTGGACTGCATCTTTTCTGCGTCCATTGGAATGACTGAAGAGGACAGAGGCAAAGAGCGAGGAAGGAGTGCATTTTACCAGGTGCATTCCTGCGGCTCGATCGGGCCGGGACACAAGCCCCAGCCATGTCGTAGCCTCCCATCTCAGCGGTGCTGAGATTTTGGGCGGGATTCTGGATTAGAGGCGTTCGGCCGTAATCCCTCAGATGGTAGCTTATCAGCCAAGCACGTGGACCAAATGTCAGCGACCTGTGATTCCTCTCGAAATAGTGCATTTGACCAGGTGACAAGCCTAGTCTTGCACGGAGATGTTCGCCTGGGGAGCGGACATATCTCATGGTCAAGGGTTGAGTCTCAGCAGTTCGCAGTGAGGTAGCTGATCTACTGCTTAGGGCACCCCGACCGAGAACTAAGTCTTCTACAAATGATTTCATACCTCATCGCCGTATGGGGTGAAAATCGAGCAGCTTCCCGCCCGCTTTGATCAGCGGACGGCAGAGACCTCATTCTGCGGCTTGACCGGGATGGGGCTGGAGCGTGGGCCCCAGGTCCCCACCATGTCGAAGCCTCCCTTTGCATTCGTGCTGAGCTGCTTTTGGGCGGGATTTTTAGCTTAGAGGCGTTCGGCCCCCTCACCTCGCACCGTTGGCTTATCAGCCTAGTTCGTGAACCAAATGTCTGCGGCTCCTCTCGAGTTTAGCAGGATTACCGTAGCAACGCCCTGTCATTAGTAGGGTAAAACTGACCTGTCTTCTGAGGGTCTATTTCCAGCACCCGTTCAATATTAGCCAGAACGTATCAATAGAGGGCTTTTAGTTTGTCAATGGCCAAGTTTCTGGAGCCTGCGATTTCTGCAGGGTGAAGACCAGATTACCGTAGCAGGCGCTCTTTCATTTGGGGGTTTGGAGACTGACCTGTCTTCCGTGGGTCTAATACCAGCACATGTTCACTATTAAACCCCACGAAGGTGCTCTCTTTTGACAGTCATTCTACAGTATTGGCATGTTAAGTCAATTTAAGCCTCAGGTTCCACTCCTGATAGTGCTGTTCCATCAATTCCTTTATCAAACACTGAATGCAGACCAACCGAGCCACAGAGGGCATAACCCCAGATTTCTTAGGGTCTAAATACAGCACCAGTTCCATATTAGACCCAAGGAAAGTGGTCTCGGCATGTCAGTCATTTCAGTGTTGGCCGTGTTGAGTCAAATTAAGCTGCAGGCTCCACTCCTGGTGGTGCCCTTCCGTCAATTCCTTTAAGTTTCAGCTTTACAACCATACTTCCCCCGGAACCCAAACACTTTGGTTTCCCGGAAGGTGCCCGCAGAGTCATCGAAGCAACTCCTGCGGATTGCTAGTCGGCATCGTTTATGGTCAGAACTACGACGGTATCTGATCGTCTTCGCGCCTCTGACTTTCGTTCTTGATTAATGAAAACATTCTTGACAAATGCTTTCGCAGTAGCTCGTCTTGCGGCGATCCAAGAATTTCACCTCTAACGCCGCAATACGAATGCCCCCGTTTGTCCCTGTTAATCATTACCTCCAGTTCCAAAAACCAACAAAATAGAACCGAGGTCCTATTCCATTATTCCATGCACCATTATTCAGGCAGCCGAGGCCTGCTTTGAACACTCTAATTTTTCAAAGTAAACGCGCCGGCCACCCAGGACGCTCGGCGAAGAGCACCCGTAGGAGAGAGCCGGCAGGGCAGGAGACAACGGGCAGTGAACCGGCGCGAGCCGGACCGCCCGCCCGCGATCCAACTACGAGCTTTTTAACTGCAACAACTTTAATATACGCTATTGGAGCTAGAATTACCGCGGCTGCTGGCACCAGACTTGCCCTCCAATAGATCCTCGTTAAAGGGTTTAAAGTGTACTCATTCCAATTACGGGGCCTTGAAAGAGTCCTGTATTGTTATTTTTCGTCACTACCTCCCCGTGCCGGGAGTGGGTAAGTTGCGCGCCTGCTGCCTTCCTTGGATGTGGTGGCCGTTTCTCATGCTCCCTCTCCGGAATCAAACCGATTCCCCGTTACAAACATGGTAGGCATGTCACGTACCATCGACATTTGATAGGGCAGACATTTGAAAGATGCGTCGCCGGCACATGAGGCCATGCGATCAGCACAAAGTTATCCAGAGTCACCAGTGGGGACGCCGCAACCCCGCGAGGGGAAACGACGATTGGTTTTGAACTAATAAAAGCGCTCTTTCCGCGAGGGTCGGAGCTTGGTAAGCATGTATTAGCTCTAGAATTGCCACAGTTATCCAAGTAGGATCGTGTCATCTAAGAAACCTCGACTGATTTAATGAGCCATTCGCGGTTTCACCGTGAGACAGTGTGAACTTAGACATGCATGGCTTAATCTTTGAGACAAGCATATGACTACTGGCAGGATCAACCAGATATCTTTCGGAGACGTACGTACAGCACACACCGGTCGGCGGAGGAAGGGTGTGTAAAAAGCCTCACTGGGACGGCCGCAGGAACCGACTGACGGGACGGTTGTTCCACCCGTCCATCACTCCGTCGACCTAGGACCGCCTGACAGGGGCCTCCCACACGCACCAGACGACCGACCGACCGGGCTCGCTCGAGGAGGGATGGCAGCGCTCTGTGCAGAACGGATCCCAACGACCTTGGCGATGAATTTCACTGGGACTAGAGACAATTTGGCCTGCCTGCCCTTCTCCCTAGGGTTGGTCCCCGGGAGAAAACAGGGCCTTGAGGCACAATTCCTGCTTTCCATTTGCCGGTCACAAGCTCTTTGCGAGAGTCTGACCACCAGCGAGACGAACTGTCGAGCTCTGCTATAAGCCTTAGCTAAATCACCACGGACGGACAACGTTTCCTGATACGGACCAGAGAAGCGCACCTCGGTGGAGGAGACGCCAAAACAAACCGCACCCCAATAGCTCTACGGGGAAAGGCAGGCGTGCGTTTTCCGCAAGCCCGCGCTATCGCTCCGCCTGGCGGGACTGAGATCGATTTACGAACACTGGTTGAAATTGAATCCCGGCGGCGAGACAACTACCCCAAATGAAAGAACCACTCAACACCAGCGTGTCAGCCTTGACAATTTACGCACATCCAGAAAGAATGCTCCTGCTGTATTCAAGATGTATAGACACACATTTATATTATACACACTAGTCATTGTGACACAGTCCTTCCTGAGACAAAACAGGGCTCCGCCACCCTCGGCAGTAGATTTAGTTTGACTTTAATCATCGCTCGACTTAGAATTAAGATTAGATCAAGAAATAGAAATGTCACTATCTTCATCATCATCACTACCATTATCAATAATATCATCTAACCATTACCGAGCTTGTACTGTAGAGACAGTATTTAGTCTGACTGAAGAGGCGTGTGCTAGATTCATGACTGCCCAGAAATATTCTCTTAAATCCAAGTACAGAAATACATTTTCTAAGAAATCATGCTGTGTGTAGTGACTCTTCCGGAAGTGACATATACGGACTACGTCAAGAATCAAAATAAAACATTTTGGAGAACTAGGAATGGAAAAATATGCCATTTTGTGAATAGTTGCAAAAAGCCCATACATCGGCATGTGGAAGTGAATGAGATAAACCAGAGGCCTTCATATCATCATCATGTGTCATGCTGACCGGCATGTGGGTCATGGGTCTTCCAGGATGTTGTGTGAACCACAAACAGGCCATTGTTCACGACACAAAACAATAATTGCTTGACTTCTAGCGACACAAACAGATGCAGAGCTTTAAGAAAACTATTCTAGAGCATTGTCGTGTATTTACACCTGATGAGCACGTGATTATTTGAATCTAAACAAGATGTAAACAAGAAACATGGCCGGTTTAGTTTGAAAAATAATTTTCAAACGATTTATTCTCATGTTCCCACTGACAGTAAGATTATCCCATTATTGAGGGTGATCAAGTTGCTGCAACAGATTTTTCTCAGGTAGATCTGTTTAATTTGTTTACTTAGAAGTAATAAATACATTTGTAAGAGAAACTAACAGATATGACGATCATGTAAGAAACACTGTCAGTGTTCTGTGACTTTTGTTTTTTTGCGTTCGCCTTATTTTTCTAATCCCCAAGGCGGTGTGCGTTGCACTGTGGTGTTTATTTTGCGCCTGTCGGCCCAGTACATCCGACTTCAGCATGCATTTTATGTAAGGGTCTGCTTCCTCCTGCATTTTTTAAGTGCTTGCTTCCCCGGGGTAACGGTCGGTGCTGTGATGGGGATCGTACCTAGCACCTTCCGGTTGTGAGCCGTGCCACTTAACCTCTAGGCCACGCCGTCCCCTGACAATATTTAAATTACAAAAGTTGGTCCAGATTTACCCTCGAAATGGGTAGGTCTAAATATTAGTGCTGTTTTTCATTTTCAATTTCTTATATCTCAGAAACTTACACACACAACAAAAACAATAACACCAACACATTCTTTATTCATTTATGTCTCTAAACCCAAATAAATCATATCTATATATCCATTAAAATTAATTCTGGCTCCCAAAATCAACAATCTAGAAAAAAGTGAATCACTGAAAAACATTCAGTGACAGGGGAAATTGTGAACTTTTTATTGTTGAGTGGTAATGGTTAATATTCTTCTGTAAATATCTCTGTTGCTATCTTGACATATGACGCAGAAATAAGACAAGAAAATAAACAACCAAGCACAAGGCAGAAATAAGACAAAGAGACCGGGTACAAAGTCAGAAATAAGACAAAGAGACAAGGTCAGAAATAAGACAAAGAGGCCAGGTACAAGGCAGAAATAAGACAAGAAAGAGACCGGGTAAGAGGTCAGAAATAAGACAGAAGCCAGGCACGAGACAGACATAAGAAAAAGAGACCAGGTACAAGGCAGAAATAAGACAAGAAAGAGGCCAGGCACGAGACAGATTTGACTGGATAGTTAACACTGACCACACATGGTGAACACAGTTAAGCTAATGAAATGTTATGATTGTACCTTTGCCAGATTTGAGATGATTTCTCTGCCTTCCACTCTGGCGTAGTAGTCTTCATCAATGAGCAAGGGCTCTATCACAACGAGAATCTTGTGGACATATGGCCGGACAAGGTCATCCAGCTTATATAGAATTCTGTCAATGACTTTGACCAATAGATGTCGCTCCTGATCTTCCAGTGTTGGGGACATGAGCAGTGGAAGAATCTGGTTAAACAGAGGACCGGCCCCAAACTCACGTGCCTTGTCTGTGATCTGGCGCAGTGCAGCCTATCAAATGGAAGACAACGTGGTAATCACTGATAAGTCAACCAAGATTATAGCAGTGATAAAACTAAGCAGCACGGCTAAAGAACAACATGAACAATCTCCCATGAAATTAGTTCCACTATTATCCCCATAGCTTCTACATCCCGCCGGATGTGTCGGACCTAAAGGTGCAAATATTGCAGCCAAGCTGTAAACTGGCGACACAACGCATTCCGTTCTCCAGACTACATCCTGCTACTTGCGAAGACCTGTACAGGGCTTGGTTGCGGGAGATTAAGAAGGAACGCAGAAGAAGAAGAGCCAGTGTCAAAGTTAGAACTGTGCCACAATCTGCTGGTTTCATAGGTCGGACATCAGCAACAGGCAAACTCTTCTTGTTATCCCACTGAGCAAGTCAAGCCTGTTCTTGACAGCCCAATGCCCTTCTTCTTTCGTTCGCTTGGAGTATGTCTACATCTGTAAAGTTGTCTCTTGTATGAACCTCACTGTCTTCTGTCGCTTGGAGTATGTCTACATCTGTAAAGTTGTCTCTTGTATGAACCTCACTGTCTTCTGTCGCTTGGAGTATGTCTACATCTGTAAAGTTGTCTCTTGTATGAACCTCACTGTCTTCTGTCGCTTGGAGTATGTCTACATCTGTAAAGTTGTCTCTTGTATGAACCTCACTGTCTTCTGTCGCTTGGAGTATGTCTACATCTGTAAAGTTGTCTCTTGTATGAACCTCACTGTCTTCTGTCGCTTGGAGTATGTCTACATCTGTAAAGTTGTCTCTTGTATGAACCTCACTGTCTTCTGTCGCTTGGAGTATGTCTACATCTGTAAAGTTGTCTCTTGTATGAACCTCACTGTCTTCTGTCGCTTGGAGTATGTCTACATCTGTAAAGTTGTCTCTTGTTTGAACCTCACTGTCTTCTGTCGCTTGGAGTATGTCTACATCTGTAAAGTTGTCTCTTGTATGAACCTCACTGTCTTCTGCAGTTCAAACATGGGCCCATATAGTTTCCCATCCAGTGTTATTTCTGCCATTCTTATATAAACACAGGTCTTCTTCAGTTGTTCCACTGTGCTGTACAGTAGATTGGTGATTGTTGGCAGCACTTGTAAGTAAGAACCTTTTCCTCGTGTCCGCAAGTAGGTGTCTGTTTCATCAGGATGAGAGCAATGCCCGCACAAGGGGGAATGATGCGGTTTAAGTGGCTATTGAATCCGGTATGTCCTGTTCGGAACTGAAAGATGAGACTTTGATCTCTTCTATTTATGCCATCGTTACTTTTTGGCTGTGACATTTCGCTTAATAAATTGTGACCTGTCGTTTCCGTCGCCCACCTATTCATACAGATTTCCTTGGTATTATTATTAATAATTGATTTGACTGTATGGTTACTGCAGGGTCTATCCAATTGCTTGACGGCTCCTGTTGTTACTAGTCTGTCAGCCATCTTGTATCATGGTAATCCATATTGTTCAGGGATCCATTTCAGGGTGACATTAATTACATAGGATATGATTACGTTGGTGATTGCCTTTCCCATCAAAAATATTGATTGTATGGAAGCCTCCAGAACTCGGAGTAACTAGAGATCACAACGTCTAGCTGCACCAATTTCCCTAGGTCAAGTTGCTGGTACAAAATCTCAACCAGTTTTCATCGCATGAATCACTTCTAAGGATTCACCTGGGTATTTAATATAGATACTATAGCCTGCAAACATGGGAAAATTTGAATGTGTCTCCGTCCGTATACAACAGGATTGCCGACTCTGAGTAGTTACAGACTGTCCCCAAGGCACATGTTTTCAGGATGGTACAATGAGGTGTGTTTTAATGACTGACAAGGCAAAAACTGTGGGTGGTCCAAAAGACCAGTTTCCCCATTTCTCCCTCCTCTGGTAGATGGTGAGAATGGCTTTCCTCCTCTGCTACATTCAATGAAGACACTTTGCTTCAGTCTTCGCATGTGTTTCCAAGAGTCTGTATCTTGTTGCGAGCTAAAATACAAGCACCTACAAGAACAAAAGGGCATAGCTACAAAATACAAGCACCTACAAGAACAAAAGGGCATAGCTACAAAATACAAGCACCTACAAGAACAAAAGGGCATAGCTACAAAATACAAGCACCTACAAGAACAAAAGGGCATAGCTACAAAATACAAGCACCTACAAGAACAAAAGGGCATAGCTACAAAATACAAGCACCTACAAGAACAAAAGGGCATAGCTACAAAATACAAGCACCTACAAGAACAAAAGGGCATAGCTACAAAATACAAGCACCTACAAGAACAAAAGGGCATAGCTACAAAATACAAGCACCTACAAGAACAAAAGGGCATAGCTACAAAATACAACCACCAACAAGAACAAAAAGGGCACAGCTACAGGTCCAGATTAGACATGAGCAAATATTTGTTTAGTCAGATAGTAGTGAACGCTTGGAAAGTAGTGCAGGCAGGGACAATTAATGCATTTTAGAACAGAAACTGGTTGTATACAGACTCTGCAGAGTTTTCTAAACCAGTGTAAAGAAGTTAAGTTAAAATGATTTCTCTTACCAAAACCTTTGAATTCATACTCATCACATCTGTCCAATAAATGTGGGCTATTTGTATGCAAGCAATACTATCAGTAACTGTAGAAAAGTCAGGTGTGCCTGCAACGACTGATGTAACATGCAGTGCAAAACAAACGAAAAGAAAACATGACAAAGTTGGAGTGTCAGTGCTAGGGTTTACCAGAAGATGGAGATCAAACGAAAAGAAAACATGACAAAGTTGGAGTGTCAGTGCTAGGGTTTACCAGAAGATGGAGATCAAACGAAAAGAAAACATGACAAAGTTGGAGTGTCAGTGCTAGGGTTTACCAGAAGATGGAGATCAAACAACAAGAAAACATGACAAAGTTGGAGTGTCAGTGCTAGGGTTTACCAGAAGATGGAGATCAAACAACAAGAAAACATGACAAAGTTGGAGTGTCAGTGCTAGGGTTTACCAGAAGATGGAGATCAAATAATGAATATAGGAGTACAATATTAATGGCAAGATGTTGAATGTCAATATATGTTGGACACACTTTGACTTATGTAGTAGAACCATTTTGAATGTCAATATATGTTGGACACACTTTGACTTATGTAGTAGAACCATTTTGAATGTCAATATATGTTGGACACACTTTGACTTATGTAGTAGAACCATTTTGAATGTCAATATATGTTGGACACACTTTGACTTATGTAGTAGAACCATTTTGAATGTCAATATATGTTGGACACACTTTGACTTATGTAGTAGAACCATTTTGAATGTCAATATATGTTGGACACACTTTGACTTATGTAGTAGAACCATTTTGAATGTCAATATATGTTGGACACACTTTGACTTATGTAGTAGAACCATTTTGAATGTCAATATATGTTGGACACACTTTGACTTATGTAGTAGAACCATTTTGAATGTCAATATATGTTGGACACACTTTGACTTATGTAGTAGAACCATTTTGAATGTCAATATATGTTGGACACACTTTGACTTATGTAGTAGAACCATTTTGAATGTCAATATATGTTGGACACACTTTGACTTATGTAGTAGAACCATTTTGAATGTCAATATATGTTGGACACACTTTGACTTATGTAGTAGAACCATTTTGAATGTCAATATATGTTGGACACACTTTGACTTATGTAGTAGAACCATTTTGAATGTCAATATATGTTGGACACACTTTGACTTATGTAGTAGAACCATTTTGAATGTCAATATATGTTGGACACACTTTGACTTATGTAGTAGAACCATTTTGAATGTCAATATATGTTGGACACACTTTGACTTATGTAGTAGAACCATTTTGAATGTCAATATATGTTGGACACACTTTGACTTATGTAGTAGAACCATTTTGAATGTCAATATATGTTGGACACACTTTGACTTATGTAGTAGAACCATTTTGAATGTCAATATATGTTGGACACACTTTGACTTATGTAGTAGAACCATTTTGAATGTCAATATATGTTGGACACACTTTGACTTATGTAGTAGAACCATTTTGAATGTCAATATATGTTGGACACACTTTGACTTATGTAGTAGAACCATTTTGAATGTCAATATATGTTGGACACACTTTGACTTATGTAGTAGAACCATTTTGAATGTCAATATATGTTGGACACACTTTGACTTATGTAGTAGAACCATTTTGAATGTCAATATATGTTGGACACACTTTGACTTATGTAGTAGAACCATTTTGAATGTCAATATATGTTGGACACACTTTGACTTATGTAGTAGAACCATTTTGAATGTCAATATATGTTGGACACACTTTGACTTATGTAGTAGAACCATTTTGAATGTCAATATATGTTGGACACACTTTGACTTATGTAGTAGAACCATTTTGAATGTCAATATATGTTGGACACACTTTGACTTATGTAGTAGAACCATTTTGAATGTCAATATATGTTGGACACACTTTGACTTATGTAGTAGAACCATTTTGAATGTCAATATATGTTGGACACACTTTGACTTATGTAGTAGAACCATTTTGAATGTCAATATATGTTGGACACACTTTGACTTATGTAGTAGAACCATTTTGAATGTCAATATATGTTGGACACACTTTGACTTATGTAGTAGAACCATTTTGAATGTCAATATATGTTGGACACACTTTGACTTATGTAGTAGAACCATTTTGAATGTCAATATATGTTGGACACACTTTGACTTATGTAGTAGAACCATTTTGAATGTCAATATATGTTGGACACACTTTGACTTATGTAGTAGAACCATTTTGAATGTCAATATATGTTGGACACACTTTGACTTATGTAGTAGAACCATTTTGAATGTCAATATATGTTGGACACACTTTGACTTATGTAGTAGAACCATTTTGAATGTCAATATATGTTGGACACACTTTGACTTATGTAGTAGAACCATTTTGAATGTCAATATATGTTGGACACACTTTGACTTATGTAGTAGAACCATTTTGAATGTCAATATATGTTGGACACACTTTGACTTATGTAGTAGAACCATTTTGAATGTCAATATATGTTGGACACACTTTGACTTATGTAGTAGAACCATTTTGAATGTCAATATATGTTGGACACACTTTGACTTATGTAGTAGAACCATTTTGAATGTCAATATATGTTGGACACACTTTGACTTATGTAGTAGAACCATTTTGAATGTCAATATATGTTGGACACACTTTGACTTATGTAGTAGAACCATTTTGAATGTCAATATATGTTGGACACACTTTGACTTATGTAGTAGAACCATTTTGAATGTCAATATATGTTGGACACACTTTGACTTATGTAGTAGAACCATTTTGAATGTCAATATATGTTGGACACACTTTGACTTATGTAGTAGAACCATTTTGAATGTCAATATATGTTGGACACACTTTGACTTATGTAGTAGAACCATTTTGAATGTCAATATATGTTGGACACACTTTGACTTATGTAGTAGAACCATTTTGAATGTCAATATATGTTGGACACACTTTGACTTATGTAGTAGAACCATTTTGAATGTCAATATATGTTGGACACACTTTGACTTATGTAGTAGAACCATTTTGAATGTCAATATATGTTGGACACACTTTGACTTATGTAGTAGAACCATTTTGAATGTCAATATATGTTGGACACACTTTGACTTATGTAGTAGAACCATTTTGAATGTCAATATATGTTGGACACACTTTGACTTATGTAGTAGAACCATTTTGAATGTCAATATATGTTGGACACACTTTGACTTATGTAGTAGAACCATTTTGAATGTCAATATATGTTGGACACACTTTGACTTATGTAGTAGAACCATTTTGAATGTCAATATATGTTGGACACACTTTGACTTATGTAGTAGAACCATTTTGAATGTCAATATATGTTGGACACACTTTGACTTATGTAGTAGAACCATTTTGAATGTCAATATATGTTGGACACACTTTGACTTATGTAGTAGAACCATTTTGAATGTCAATATATGTTGGACACACTTTGACTTATGTAGTAGAACCATTTTGAATGTCAATATATGTTGGACACACTTTGACTTATGTAGTAGAACCATTTTGAATGTCAATATATGTTGGACACACTTTGACTTATGTAGTAGAACCATTTTGAATGTCAATATATGTTGGACACACTTTGACTTATGTAGTAGAACCATTTTGAATGTCAATATATGTTGGACACACTTTGACTTATGTAGTAGAACCATTTTGAATGTCAATATATGTTGGACACACTTTGACTTATGTAGTAGAACCATTTTGAATGTCAATATATGTTGGACACACTTTGACTTATGTAGTAGAACCATTTTGAATGTCAATATATGTTGGACACACTTTGACTTATGTAGTAGAACCATTTTGAATGTCAATATATGTTGGACACACTTTGACTTATGTAGTAGAACCATTTTGAATGTCAATATATGTTGGACACACTTTGACTTATGTAGTAGAACCATTTTGAATGTCAATATATGTTGGACACACTTTGACTTATGTAGTAGAACCATTTTGAATGTCAATATATGTTGGACACACTTTGACTTATGTAGTAGAACCATTTTGAATGTCAATATATGTTGGACACACTTTGACTTATGTAGTAGAACCATTTTGAATGTCAATATATGTTGGACACACTTTGACTTATGTAGTAGAACCATTTTGAATGTCAATATATGTTGGACACACTTTGACTTATGTAGTAGAACCATTTTGAATGTCAATATATGTTGGACACACTTTGACTAATGTAGTAGAACCATTTTGAATGTCAATATATGTTGGACACACTTTGACTAATGTAGTAGAACCATGTTGGGTACAAGCCACACACCTTTCTCATGGGTGGAGTTCCATTCTTGATCTTCAGGAGAAGCTTCATAATCTTCCTTTCCTTCTGTTCTTCAGGTGACAGTGTGTCCTCATCGACATCTACCTGCAAGAGATCAACAGGTCAGTGTTACAGGCATGAGGCAACAACTGGTCAGTGTTACAGGCATGAGGCAACAATAGGTCAGTGTTACAGACATGAGGCAACAATAGGTCAGTGTTACAAACTAGAATCCAAGCATTCTCAACTGATACTCGACCCACACAACTTTCAGCATGTTAATCAACTCGTATTCTATACCCACACAACTTTCAGCATGTTAATCAACTTAGACAGAAGTGCGTGTCTCAGCAAACATGGCATAAGTTTTCCAACAATCAGGACATGGGTTCAAACCCCATTTTTTTTTCTACCAGAAGTTAAACAAACCTAACTTGTACACTGAGTGGTGATTGTGGGGACTATAAACAGAGGTAGTGCACTGGCAACCCAACCTGAGCGATATGGGTTCAGTCCCAAGTTCGTGACTACCACAGCAATCTTGGCAGCTAGCATGATGCTGACCCCATTACCTCTAGTGTGCCATTGGTCAAGATAATGGATGCCTAATATCATATTCCCTATATTCCACACAGGTGTGCAAACAACTATACACATCCCCATGAATCCAGGCAATATAAATAAACAGAACAATAGTTTTAATCTGTTGTCTCTTAAATTTCCATTGGTGAGAAAATGTGTGAGAGGTGATGTGAAGTGTACGAACCAGAAGCTTGTCAAAGTACTGCATGTCGTCGGGCTTCATCATGGGTAGGTTCCCCTTGGGCTGCATGTCCACTATCATGTCTTTGCTGCTCTTGTTGTCGGGCGTCTGCATGCGAAAGCCCATCGGTGTGCCTGCTATGGGAGTTGGAGTAGCCAGAAGCTTGCGGGCAGGTGTACGGATAGGTACATATCCAGCTGGTGGTGGCAGCACCTGTTAGAGTGTTGAAATCAACGTTAATATGTGTTGTATGGAATTCATGTACAACAGGAATGTCACATGACAGACAGAATGTACGTTAAACAATTACAGCAATACCACCCTTCAGGCCAGGACTAATACTACAAGCATACCTAGGGTCCTTCAGTTCAGGGCTAATACTACAAGCATACCTAGGGTCCTTCAGTTCAGGGCTAATACTACAAGCATACCTAGGGTCCTTCAGTTCAGGGCTAATACTACAAGCATACTTAAGGTCCTTCAGTTCAGGATTACTGACTTGACACAAGGGAAAATATTGGCTTGACACAAAGGGACCTACAGACAAATTCCTTACCCAACCAAAACCATACCACGGCCTATTCCAATCTAATAAACTAGCCAGTGACTCCATTTCTCTAATCTCATATTCAATAGCAAAGACTGACCATGATGATGATGGTAATAATTGGTGAGCAAGCTTATGCATAGAATGTACTGTCTCTCTAACATAAGCAGCAGAGAACCAACTGAGAACAGCACACACATCGCTTGAAAGACGCCTGGTGGGCATAACTCTCAGACAACAGCGGCAGAGCGAACTACACAATAGCGGCATCCAGAGAATGTCACACATCAAGGATGTCCTACAGTACGTCAACCATTCAAAATACCGCTGGGCTGGTCATATATCCAGAAGACAGGATGAAAGATGGAGTACCATAACCACCATGTGATACCCGTGCGACAAAAGAGACCTTGGGGACGGCCCCCAACTCGCTGGCGAGATTCACTTGAAAAATACAACATTCATGACCCCACAGACAGACTACTACCACACTGGACGACGCGCGCGACAGAAACGACTGGATCCTGATTTGGGACCGATCAAGGGTGACCACCTATTGACAAAGAACGGGTCGAACTAAGAACTGTTTTAACATCCATGTGATCCATCCAAAATGTTCTAACATCCACTTGATTCATCCAAAATGTTTTAACATCCACGTGATCCATCCAAAATGTTCTAACATCCACGTGAATCACAATAGTGACAGATCAGTTGGTTCAGTCTATGTTTTGTTTCCTATTAGATGGTGAACCAAAAACCTAGCTTGCAGCACATACAGACTGCTGTTAGTCCTTGGTTCTTCCATCTCCAGAAATGAGAAAGGTGACAAGCCAATAGTTTTGTTCACCTCCTCTTGATGTTATTGAGAAATGTGAAAACAAACAGATAATGTTTACAGCAGATAAAATGTAAAAGAAAGTGAGTAAAATAATGATTGATTCTTGTAAGATGACATAATGGCACTCCAATATTGATACTATAAGAAAATTCATGTGTCTGTCCGTCTTGATTAAAAGCTAAAAGCAATAGTAAAGCTGTAGTGACGTGACATTTTCACATATTCTGGACCATAAATGTGAGAAGATCTTCCCATGCAAATTTTGATTCTTTCCAGGACCTGTTGTGCCACTCAGAGAGACAAGAGTTATGGACATAATATAGGTGCACAAAGAATATTGTTTACCAAGGAACATGACTCAATTTGCTTGGTCAAATTGTGCATTCATGCGTAAGCTTTACATTTGTGCTGGGAGCCAAATCCGAATTGGTACACGAACCATTCTTCAACTATAAAATGGTAAGTTTTTGGTTGTTTGTTCAAAATACAATTTTAATTTAAAGAACTGCAGATTTATGATGGATATGGGCAGGTTGATTGTGGAAGAGGGGTGGGTGTTGAGAGGGCTGCGACATGATTGCAGTGCCTTAGACTGCTCGGATATCGTGACAACAGTTCAATTAGTAACATATTTTCAAAACGACATTACATTCATTTAATACACTTATGCTTCTGGAATTAGCAAACTGAATTGTTCTTCGACCATAAAATGTAAGTTATTCGGCAAGACACATTATTAATTTATTATGGCAGGTTGAGTGTGGAAGAGAGTTAGGGTGTAGGCGAGGAGAGAAGGGGACTGCTACCTGGACGCAGGACCTTAGACCGCTCAGCCTTCCTGACCATAGCTCATTTAGTAATGTATTTGTAAAAAGGAGACGACTTTCTTCCATTTATTGAATGAACATTGTTGGCTCCATCTATATTTACTACTGAATCGTACGTATTAAAAGACTGCTTATTTAGGAAGCGTAATGTAAGGTGAGTGTAGTTTACCTTGTAGCCAGGTGGGAACATACTCTCCAACTCATCGTCAGCTAGGGGCCTGTTCCTCTCATCAATCTCCTTCTGCCAAGACCAGGCCTGACGTTGTTCTGGTGTCATGTGCAACAGGTGACCAGGACTGGGTGTGGCCATGCCCATGGCCTTGGCACCTATTGGGGTCACACCACTAGGAGTCATCCCTCCTGGCGTCATCCCACTTGGAGTCAGTTGAGGAGTCATTCCACCAGGTGTTGCACTGGGTGTCATCTGACCAGGTGTCATACTGGGGGTCATAGCTGAAGGTGTGGCGGCAGGGGTCTCATCCCACCTGGACCGTCGCTTGCTAGCACCTGGTGTGGGTGTGCTCTCAATCAGGTCCCCACCACGATCTGTTTTTGGTGTTTCTGCCCATCCACTTCCATGGCCAGGTGTTTCTGTATCAACAATAACAACAATCAAGTTCTAGGTGAGAGGTCTAGGGAGACTAGGTAAGAGGTCTAGGAAGACTAGGTGAGAGGTCTAGGAAGACTAGGTGAGAGGTCTAGGAAGACTAGGTGAGGTATAGGGAGACTAGGTGAGAGGTCTAGGAAGACTAGGTGAGAGGTCTAGGAAGACTAGGTGAGAGGTCTAGGGAGACTAGGTGAGGTATAGGGAGACTAGGTGAGAGGTCTAGGGAGACTAGGTGAGAGGTCTAGGAAAACTAGGTGAGAGGTCTAGGGAGACTAGGTGAGAGGTCTAGGGAGACTAGGTGAGAGGTATAGGGAGACTAGGTGAGAGGTCTAGGGAGACTAGGTGAGGTCTAGGGAGACTAGGTGAGGTCTAGGGAGACTAGGTGAGGTCTAGGGAGACTAGGTGAGAGGTCTAGGAAGACTAGGCGAGAGGTCTAGGGAGACTAGGTGAGAGGTCTAGGGAGACTAGGTGAGGTCTAGGGAGACTAGGTGAGAGGTCTAGGGAGACTAGGTGAGAGGTCTAGGGAGACTAGGTGAGAGGTCTAGGGAGACTAGGTGAGAGGTCTAGGGAGACTAGGTGAGGTCTAAGGAGACTTGGTGAGATGTCTAGGAAGACTAGGTGAGAGGTCTAGGGAGACTGGGTGAGGTCTAGGGAGACTAGGTGAGAGGTCTAGAGAGACTAGGTAGAGGTCTAGGGAGTAGGTGAGAGGTCTAGGGAGACTAGGTGAGAGGTCTAGGGAGACGTCTAGGAAGACTAGGTGAGAGGTCTAGGGAGACTAGGTGAGGTCTAGGGAGACTAGGTGAGAGGTCTAGGAAAACTAGGTGAGAGGTCTAGGGAGACTAGGTGAGGTCTAGGGAGACTATGTGAGAGGTCTAGAGAGACTAGGTGAGAGGTCTAGGGAGACTAGGTGAGAGGTCTAGGGAGACTAGGTGAGATGTCTAGGAAGACTAGGTGAGAGGTCTAGGGAGACTAGGTGAGAGGTCATGGGAGACTAGGTGAGAGGTCTAGGGAGACTAGGTGAGGTCTAGGGAGACTAGGTGAGGTCTAGGGAGACTAGGTGAGAAGTCTAGGGAGACTAGGTAAGAGGTCTAGGGAGACTAGGTAAGAGTTCTAGGGAGACTAGGTAAGAGGTCTAGGGAGACTAGGTGAGAGGTCTAGGGAGACTAGGTAAGAGGTCTAGGGAGACTATGTGAGAGGTCTAGGGAGACTAGGTGAGAGGTCTAGGGAGACTAGGTGAGACGTCTACGGAGACTCGCTGAGGTCTTATGAGACTAAGTGAGAGGTCTAGGGAGACTAGGTAAGAGGAGGTCTAGGGAGACGAGGTCTAGAGAGACTAGGTAAGAGGAGGTCTAGGGAGACTAGGTAAGAGAAGCTCTAAGGACACTAGAAATATATCATGCAAAATAACATTCAGTATCATGTTTGTGTCACAAAAGGCTTGCCACAACAATGAGATGGGGTGTCCTCACTGAATGTAAATAACACAATCATACTTGTGTGACAGTTTACATGGACTTAAGGACAACATCCACCTACCTGTTGACAAGAATGCTTTCATTAGAGACAACATGACAATATAAACGGCTAATATGATGATTGATAGAGAAATTGCACATCATGTGGAACATCCATCTAGGATAAGACCACAGAAATGCTGGATATGCTCAAAGATGGACATGTCAAGGATATTATAGAATTCATTACAGACCCACCAGACTAGGAGAACAAGGCTGAAATTGACTACGTGCTCAGTAGCAATGTGACGCTATCAGCGCTGAAACACCGCACCCTCTGGGACCAATGATGACCTGAACACTACTCCCTCAAACAACACTGGACAACCAGGTAATGTGTGGAGGCTCTAGCCTGCTGCCACCTAGCAAACTGGACGCTGTCAAGTTCAAGTCCAGGTAATGTGTGGAGGCTCTTGCCTGCCACCTAGCAAACTGGACGCTGTCAAGTTCTAAACCAGGTAATGTGTGGAGGCTCTTGCCTGCCACCTAGCAAACTGGACGCTGTCAAGTTCAAAACCAGGTAATGTGTGGAGGCTCTTGCCTGCCACCTAGCAAACTGGACGCTGTCAAGTTCTAAACCAGGTAATGTGTGGAGGCTCTTGCCTGCCACCTAACAAACTGGACGCTGTCAAGTTCTAAACCAGGTAATGTGTGGAGGCTCTAGCCTGCTGCCACCTAGCAAACTGATAAACATTCTGAAGTTACACCACCTAGCAAACTGATAAACATTCTGAAGTTACACCACCTAGCAAACTGATAAACATTCTGAAGTTACACCACTTAACAAACTGATAAACATTCTGAAGTTACACCACCTAACAAACTGATAAACATTCTGAAGTTACACCACCTAACAAACTGATAAACATTCTGAAGTTACACCACTTAACAAACTGATAAACATTCTGAAGTTACACCACCTAACAAACTGATAAACATTCTGAAGTTACACCACCTAACAAACTGATAAACATTCTGAAGTTACACCACCTAACAAACTGATAAACATTCTGAAGTTAAACCACTTAAACTGATAAACATTCTGAAGTTACACCACTTAAACTGATAAACATTCTGAAGTTACACCACTTAACAAACTGATAAACATTCTGAAGTTACACCATATAACAAACTGATGAACATTCTGAAATTACACCACCTAACAAACTGATAAACATTCTGAAGTTACACCACCTAGCAAACTGATAAACATTCTGAAGTTACACCACCTAGCAAACTGATAAACATTCTGAAGTTACACCACTTAACAAACTGATAAACATTCTGAAGTTACACCACCTAACAAACTGATAAACATTCTGAAGTTACACCACCTAACAAACTGATAAACATTCTGAAGTTACACCACCTAACAAACTGATGAACATTCTGAAGTTACACCACCTAACAAACTGATAAACATTCTGAAGTTACACCACCTAGCAAACCAGATCAATGTGGGCACACAGAAACTTCTTGCAACTAGAAAAATGCTCAAGATCAGAGGTGGGCTAGACAGGATCACCCTGTGAGAACTAAACAAGATCAGACACATGCTCAAAGAAGATTACGAGCAGTATAAATTACAGCGTCTGATAAACTAAACAAGATCAGACACCACAAGGTCAAAGAAGATTACGAGCAGTATTAATTACAGCGTCTGATAAAGGCTACTGAGACCAGAACGATGTAAAGTAAAATGTAGGAAGACACTACAACACAAGAAGAGCCTCATGACAGCTCTAGAGAAAGAAGTACAACATTGACAGATTGAGGAAGAAATCACAAAGTTCTACACGGGCATCAGGAACAGTGGTGGCCAACAAACCACTAAATACAGATTACGAGAAAACACCTGATGTGGGAAGCGACGAGCTCCTGCATGTGACGGAACACATAAAGTCAGATAAATAGCCTGGTCTAGAAGAAAATACAGCACAAGTATTCTAGGCTGGCAGAAATACTTGCTTGCCAACTGATCATACTTTTAAAAGTAGGCCTTTGTACACAGACAAATTCCAGACCAGAGGAAGAATTCCAAGACAATCCTGGTCCACAAAAAGGGGACAGAAAAATCTGGCAAACTGCCGCCCAATTTGCATGTCGTTAACTATTTATAAACTGTTCATAAAAGTCATTACCAAGATTAGAAAGGCAAACCAATGAGAACCAGCCGTGAGAACAAGCAGATTTCAGGAAAGGTTACTTAACCACTGACCATCTCCACACAATCGATGAGTTGATGGAGAGTGTCTGTAACCCCACCAAAAATATCAATGCATTTATCTACCTAGGCTGAGAAGAAATAAACAGCCACAACTTTGACAAGAGATCTGATGCAGGAGAGAGCGGTGGGTTGGCTCAGCTTAAACAGATACTCCAGAAGGGCTCACACATTTAACAGCATGGTTAGCCCAGCAATCGTATCTGGGAATGTGATTTGTGGTCTACACAAATCGGACGCCAGAAGCTCTACTGAAAGAGCGAAGTCCTAAATATCTCCCTGAGAGGCCGACATCTGCCACCAAACAGTTCCAAGATGTCGTCGGCTCTGCATCAATACAGAAGTACAGGCCATGTGGTCATCATTACTGACAATAGATGGATGAAGAGGGTGTCTTTCTGGTACCCATACAACCACAACTGGCAGCAAACGAGATGGAGAAATGATCTGCATCACGTCCCTGGACCATCATGGCACCACAGGGGGAGGACAGACGTGAACTCAAGCAGTTTTGGCTACCTGCCATGATTACCAGGATTCAAGTACAAGAGATTACAGATAAACAAAGCAATTTCTTCAGCCCATGCTGTAACCAAATATATCAAATTGAATGTTTGCATAAAATACCTCTGTCTGTCTTAGGAGTTTCATCCCATCTGTTCTTTCTGGCACTTGGAGTAGCTTTGTGCCCTGGGGTCTCATCTCCTCCCCCCCTTCCTGGGGTTACTGCCCCTGGTGTGGCATGTCCAGGGGTGGTGTCCCAGGCTCGAGTGCTGGGGGTGGCTCCTGGCGTTTCTGCACCTGCAAAGACACCAAATTATTTCATGGCTATACCCCATGTTTAACAAACGACACAGTAACTATGACAACAGGATTCAACATCAATCATGCACAAGTGTCATCACAGCACATGGATAAAGACATCACAGCACAAGTATCCAGACATCACAGCACAAGTATCCAGACATCACAGCACATGGATAAAGACATCACAGCACAAGAATCCAGACATCACAGCACATGGATAAAGACAACAAAGAAATCTATATTCACATCAATGGAACACAAGCAAAGTGCATGGTCACAAGTAGTCCACCTAAATGTGTCAGGATTTCAAGTATCTTCCTCATAGAGTCATGACTTGAAAGTATAATATGACATATCAGACAGCCAGTTTGTGGTCATGATGAAAACTTCATTTGGAGACATATGAAATCTAAAATCGTAATAATCGGAACACTGCGAGCTGCCTACATTTGTGTTTCATGCAGAAAAATGTTGTCAAAAACATGGTAACCCACAATAGAAAACTGTCAAGAAGATAAATAGGTCATTTGATAATGAATCTATGAGGCACACAGCGGCTACTATCTCTTCGTCTACGAACATTAATTGCCACAATTAATCTGATCAGCGTGTATGCTCCTACACTTGGCTCCACTAGTGACTCCATCAGCGTGTATGCTCCAACACCTGGCGGCACTAGTGACTCCGTCAGCGAGTATGGTCCTACACCTGGCGCCACTAGTGACTCCATCAGTGTGTCTGCTCCTACACCTGGTGCCACTATTGACTCCATCAGCGTGTACGCTCCTACACCTGGCACCACTAGTGACTCCATCAGCGTGTATGCTCCTACACCTGGTGCCACTAGTGACCCCAAGGATGAGTTATATCAGCAGCTCAACTCACTCACCACAAGGATCCCTAGTGAGCAACACCTGATTGTACTTGGGGACTTCAGTGCAAGGGTGGGCGCTGATCACGACTCGTGGCCTGTTCCCTCACTAAATCCTTCAATAATGATATTACTCCGTTGCTTGGACCATTCTCTGTCACGGACCTGTTCCCTCACTAAATCCTTCAATAATGATATTACTCCGTTGCTTGGACCATTCTCTGTCACGGACCTGTTCCCTCACTAAATCCTTCAATAATGATATTACTCCGTTGCTTGGACCATTCTCTGTCACGGACCTGTTCCCTCACTAAATCCTTCAATAATGATATTACTCCGTTGCTTGGACCATTCTCTGTCACGGACCTGTTCCCTCACTAAATCCTTCAATAATGATATTACTCCGTTGCTTTGAACATTCTCTATCACCACTAGGGCCTGCCTGTGGGACAGGTCACGCTGTCACCGTCTTCTACCGATAATTCGTCATCACTACCGAGGCCAGTGTCGCTACTTTCATCTTCTAAGTCCTGAACTTATTCCTCATCAGCGTCAAATTCGTTCTCATTCTCTTTAACTCCATCAACAAATTCGCAACCACTATCGTCTGACTCATAAGTATCTTCAGTCCGCACCAAGTTTTGAAGAAAATTGAAGGTCATTTTCAAAAAATCACGCCTTGATAGAAACGATCTGTAAACTGCAATGGGAGCCGCCATTACCGGTAGTCACGTGAAGGCTAAGATGAGAGATTATTCAATCTAAACTAGACTGCGAACAAAAAGAGAAGGGAGACTGTCCTTCGGGATTTGCTCTTCGCAGACGATGCTGCTTTGGTTGCCCACACGGAAACTGAATTACAGATCCTCATAAATAGATTGGCTAAATCCTGTGATCTGTTTGGACTCACCATCAGCGTACAAAAGTGATGGGTCAGGGTGCAGATCCTCCAGACATTGTCTTAAACAATAAAAATCTGGAAGTAGTACATCACTACCTCGGATCTATCATCACCGACAAACTTAGGAATGGTCTCATCAGCACTTGTCAGGCTCTCATACAGACAACATGCTGACCATCTGTGTACATATCTTGTGTGGTTAGTACCTTGCTCTATTATGCCAGTGAAACATGGACACAGCCTCACACGAAAAAAGGCTAAATGCTTTCCATATGCGCGAGGCTCATAGTTTCATGGAGCGACAGAGTGACAATGACGTGTTGCACAGTGCAAAGATTTCCAGTTTGGTCACGATCCTCCGCCAGCGCCACCTGGTCACATGTGCAGAATGGCGGATGGGAGAATGCCAAACGATATCTTATACGGAGAGCTGAACACGGTCAAGCGAAACAAAGGTAGACACTTCCTTCACTACAAAGACGTTTGCAAGCATGACCTGAAAGTGTTGGATATGAACACCTGCAGCTGGGAGGAACTTGCCAAAGACAGACCCGACTGGAGGCAGACTTTGTGTGTTGGGCTGCAGAAAAGGGAAGACAATAGAAGCGCCAAGATGCAGACTCCAGACATGTGCTGCGAAAGCAAGGGCAACAACTGACTGCCCCTTCTGTAGCGTGAAGTCTATTGGTTCTCGAGACTGACAGGATGTCAATCAACATATAAGGCCTACACAGATTAAAGAGTGGCATCTTTGTATCAAAGATGGCTGCAAATCAATTAAGAGTGACAAACAATCAGGAAGCCTGATCACCAGGAAAACGAGCAAAAATCCAGAGACAAATCGAGAAAGTGTGGTGGTTAGTGATGAAAGATCATCGATTAACAATTAGAGAGGTTGTGGTTGTAAAATGGCAATTTCGTATGGTTCAGTGAAATAGATTCTTACGACCTTGGTAAGCACCATATCATGGCAAAATTCATTCCATGACTCCTCGCTCACTAACAGAGGGTAAACCGTCTGCAGCTAAGTTGGACATTTTGAAATGCACCAACATTTACGCTGATTTCAAGAAAAAATAATCATAACCAGAGAGGAGTCATTGGTCTACGATTACAACCATGAGATACAAGCAGTCACCTTAATGGAAGACGCCAGAGCCTCCGTGGCCATGGTAGACAATCACAAACAAATATGAAGGTCATGCTGAGTTTCGTTTTCAGCCATCAGGGCACAGTTCATCACAAGTACGCTCTTCTGGAACATTTCGGGGCACAGTTCATCACAAGTACACTCTTCTGGAACATATCAGGGCACAGCTCATCACATGTACGCTCTTCTGGAACATTTCGGGGCACAGTTCATCACAAGTACACTCTTCTGGAACATATCAGGGCACAGCTCATCACATGTACACTCCTCTTGGAAATATTTTCAACAAGGGCTACTACCTAACTGTCATGTATTGCATAGGAGAGGCAGACTCAAGAGTGGCGACTGGCAAATCCATCACGGCAATGCTCTGCCCCAGGCATCATACAAAAGATTTGTTGCTAAAACACAGCACTGGACAATTTCAGTAATGCCTAGACATGTCCTGGCTCTGTCCAAGACTGCCCCTCACAAGGGCCAGATTTTAGGACACGAGCAATCAATGAAATGGAGATACCTCCCAAAATGCTTGGAGCAATGGGAGTACCACTGAGAGAAGTGGGTCAACTCAGAAGAGTCCTATTTTAAAGGCATTAGCTTTTTCCAAGGAAAAGGTCGGATAATGTTCTTTCTCAGCCCTCGTACAACTTAGTATCCTACATTCCATTTTGGTCGTTCAGCTGATTCTGTAAGTTCTCTCATTGCTCGTTCTTGATTGTCCTATAAGGTCAAATTGCTTCAACAGGCTGTAAACAGCTGCAGCCACGAAAACCTCTTTTACAGCTGAAGTCAAGTCGTCTCTGAGACACATTAATGACATTCAGGTATGTCCCACTCTCTGGTAAATCCACTGCTAGTTATTGGCACACGCCAGGACAGTTGACAAGGTGAGGTTAGTTGGTTTGAGTGCTGATTTATCTGCTCTGATGAAGTCAGTGTTTGATATTTTGAGGCCAGTTTGACTATTAGCCTTCAGTCTCTTCTTCATCTTCATTGTACGCAGCCTTCAGTCTCAACCTGTTAGCTGTGCAGGTAGCCAATGAAATACTGTGTTGTTGACACTAGTGTCTTGTCCTGGTGACATCTTGCACAATAAACAGCGTGCTCTAGGGGTTCCTTCCATTTGCTCAGCGAACACTTAATAATCACTTAACTTTGCCCATTTAACAAGAAATATTACCCTGTATCTCATTCCAACACATGACCACCTGTTAAGTTCCATCCCATTTAGCCCACTGACGTTACAACACATGACCACCTGTTAAGTTCCATCCTATCTAGCCCACTGACATTACAACACATGACCACCTGTTAAGTTCCATCCTATCTAGCCCACTGACATTACAACACATGACCACCTGTTAAGTTCCATCCCATCTAGCCCACTGACATTACAACACATGACCACCTGTTAAGTTCCATCCCATCTAGCCCACTGACGTTACAACACATGACCACCTGTTAAGTTCCATCCCATCTAGCCCACTGACGTTACAATACATGACCACCTGTTAAGTTCCATCCCATCTAGCCCACTGACATTACAACACATGACCACCTGTTAAGTTCCATCCCATCTAGCCCACTGATGTTACAACACATGACCACCTGTTAAGTTCCATCCCATCTAGCCCACTGATGTTACAACACATGACCACCTGTTAAGTTCCATCCCATCTAGCCCACTGACGTTACAACACATGACCACCTGTTAAGTTCCATCCCATCTAGCCCACTGACGTTACAACACATGACCACCTGTTAAGTTCCATCCCATCTAGCCCACTGACGTTACACGCCCAGGACTACATTTTTAGGATACTTTCAACATCCGACATCTCTCAGATTTGGTTCCATTTCCCTTCCGATCCTTCTTTGATGCTTTCAATAACCATAATCAAATCTCTGACCTATTTATAGCCCCACTCATTGGAACAGTGACTCAGACATAAGGAATGGGCAAGAACAACTTGCAGATATTTTCAAAGAGCTGGCACAAGAATTCTGACCATAACATGGCACTAAAGTCAAATTTAAGCATGTTTACACATTAGACTCATGCCAATGAAGTGTTAAGTAGGTGGTGCGGCATTATATTATTGTGGCGTTGGGAAGTGAATTCTAGCAGGTCAATGTCCAGTTCTAGAAACAGCATTAGTTATTTATCTGAGCAGTAATTTTCCCGTGGAAACTGTCAACATTACCCCAAGCTGACACATGACAGCACTAGCCAGGAGTAAACACTCTCATTTAAAAAGAACTGACCTTTTGCCCTCCCAGGTGTTTCATCCCATCGGCTCACTGAAGGTGTAGAAGCTTCTGCAGCATCCCATGAAGATTTCTTTTTGGCAGGCTGATCTTCTCCCCCCGCCTGGTCCCAACGACGACGTTTGGCTGGTTGTTTCTGAGCGTCTGACCCATTCACAACTCTCAGCTCACCTGCACTAGCCTTTTCCTGCATTTGTTGCCGCAGGGCAGCCTAGAACATAAAATAGAAGACCCAGGTAAACAGGCGCCCCCCCCAAAACGGTTTCAGTCTACAAGTGTTCCAAACATGGATGCTCACTAACCTCAACAAGGTGGAGATTTTTAAATAAAATAAAGTGTACATTTGTATGGAGTTAAGAGACATCATCTTCTTTGTTCTCAAGCGTCCACTACCGAGCCTTTGTAAGTAGCAGGATGTCAGGAGAATGGAATGTGTCGTAGTGCACAGCTTGACTGCAATATTTGCACCTGTTGGTCCGATACATCCGATTTCAGCAGGCAGTTAAGGAGATGAAAGAACACCAAAAATAAGCAAACAAACTAATGACATCATCATCGAGTGCCACCTCCACAACGGAGGTTGACCTTAACACAATAAGTCCCAGGCGCCGAATGATCGGACAGTTGTGCGGTCACGTTTTCTCTTTGGGCCGATTATTCAGAGCTTACATTTTGTTTCGTTTCTATCGCTATACTGTCACTTTTAAAGATATTGAAGCTTAGACACCAAGAGATGAAGTGGTTTTTGGACTCAGTGGACAAAACATTATGCGTTGCCTGGAAGAATAAAAAGGCAAAGAAGCCCTGCATACTTTTTCAACAAAAGCCACAGTATCAACTGTTGAGAAGAGTACCTGGAATAAGACAACAAAGCCGAAAGTGGTTGATGACTACAATATGAGCATGAATGGCTGTGATCGGATGGATCAAATGGTTGGCTATTATGGCATGCACAACCGTAAAAGCCGAAAATGGTGGAAAAAAATTGACCATTGGGTTTTTGAGATAACCCAGATCAATGCCCACATTATTTACAGTTTGTGCCAGGAAGGTGATGGAAAAAAGAAGCTCTTACTTCAAGAATTCAAACAGCGGCTAATTAATGATCTGGTCATTGAAGCTGCGAAGCTGACACCCGATGGACTGATAAATTGTCCATCAAAAAACTTCAAACATTCCATGACAGGAACAGAAGTGGAGAGGACAGCTGTCGCTAGACATCTTGTGGAATTTGTTGGGAAGGACAGAGATTGTGTTCACTGCAGCCAAGGCCGCGGTAAAGGGCGTCGAAGATCTAGCTATGTGTGTTCAGGCTGCACAGGCAGACCTCACCTTTGCCCTAAACTGGCTTTCCATAAACAAAACAGCTAGCTTGATCTGATTAGTTTCAATGAAATAGCATGTAGTATTGATAGCTAGTTGAGTTGTGGACTTTAGATTATTATTGTGTGCATCTTTTACTTGGATCATCATTGTATGCAGCTTTGTGATATTTGTTCTGGATATGGATATAGTAGTTTAACAACAAGGTAAGACACTTTGTACTACTGTCTCATCATCATCTTCTTTGAGTATCAATTTTATAATACATAAACATACATGAAAACATGTTTACACTGTCAATTTTATATGCCAAACAATTAATTTTTCACTGAAATCATTTATACATAAACATAATCAAGTTATGTAGCATAACTAACATTTTTTAAATTGAAAACATATATACATTATAAACAACAGCTATCTACACCCATTTGTCATCATTTTCATATCTAACAAGATATGGATTTTTGCACACAAACATCACAAATATATGTTCCTTCTACTGTCTTGATATGTTAAAAATGTCTTGGTTATTTTTAGCCTAATGACCTACTTTTGTATTCTGAGAAAATTCTTATTTTCCATTGATTTTATAGCAACAAATTAATTATATGTTATGAGAATATAGTTGTTTGTGAAATTTTTGCAGTTTTTACAAGAATAGTGTCATTGGAAGCAGTTTCAGAACCAAAAAAAATGTAATTTTATATAACAAACTTTTATCACATCCTTCTTTCTGCCTACATTTTACTTAGCATAACTATTTTTTTAATGAAATCATGTTTACATTATGCATACCTGTAATCTACAACCATTTATCTTTATTTTCTTATATAACAACACATGTCTTTATATACATGAGCATCACAAGCATTAATTTATAAAGGCTAACTATCAACACACTCAGTGGTAGCCATTTTTGCTTGGGTCAAACCTGCTTTTTTGTTTGGGACTGAAAGTGATAAGGGATCTCCAGCTGCTTGGGTCAAGTGCCAGGTCGAAACACTGAGTCAGATTGTGCTGCAACATATTGACATCTGTCCATCTGACTTTCTTGACCTCCACTCTTTCCCCCAATACATCCTTCAGCAAAATATTTTATTTCATTCAGAAGCATCTTCTCCGCCTTGATTTGTTCCAGGACCTAACTATTTGTTACCTTTCCAAAAAACCCATTCAAGTCTTCTGAAGACACTAATTTTAAAGGCTTCAATCCTCTTCTCCATTTTCTTTGCAGGGTCCAGGTTTCTACTCCATACAAATAAAACTGAATGACGTATATTAGAAAATGATGTATCTGCCAATCAAAACATATAAACATTTTCTTTCTAAAGAAATATCAAGTTTTCACACGGCCTCGAGTGTTTCATTCCATACTGACCTGCTGTTTGTTAAGATCTCTCTCTGTCATAACATCTTGATAGGTTCTTCCAACACGAGAGAGGTCTGGTGTTTTTGCTCCTACAACGAGAAAGCAGAGAAGTCACGACAGTGCCGTGACCCAGATCAGATTAGTCATGATGATTTTAATGGACTCTACTTATAACTAATACTGGCCCCCTGGAAGAAATGGATCTGACTGTATGGACACACTCAGATCATGTCCATACCGCAATTATAAAAAAAACTGTTATTTACAAACAACAAAAAAGACTATTTCTGTAAAGTTATTTTCATTTGAGGCCTTCCATACGACAAGGATCAGCAAGCCATGAGGTTAAAGATTTGTTTTTACAAACATTGTAATCAACGGGTTCCTCCGATATATGTCAGAAGTTCGTCTCTTTGGGTGTCAGGCTTGTCCTTAACATCTCAACTTTGATTGCAGCCTGGTCTTTCTTGTATTTAAATTTAAACACCACAATAAGCTGTGATGGGATGGCAGGCTGGTCGTCGTATGAAAGGTCTCATTTAATCAGATCCATCTCAATTCTAGGAAATATGTGCCCAATGCTGCAGAGACACTGTCACAAGAGAGTAAGAAGACAGTGTTGTTCGGGATTAGACCAGTATATGTGAATAGAGCAACAGGCTGGGACATAGCAAATGGTTTAGTTGCTGTCAAAGCCTCTCACGAAATGTCTATCCATGATACCACACTTCACCAGCACCCTCAGTCTGTTCATTATATCAAACTAGTGACACGTGTACTGCTGAATGATACAAGTTGGGTTGCCCTAGAAACCATATTCCCAGCTTGGCATTAAAAGGTTCATTTTTCTGTTAATGTTTCCCTAGTTTCTTGCTCCCTCACAATTGCTTTTCTATTTTCAATAAGCTCTTGTCACATGCCCTCTAGTCACTCTTCAATAAGTTCTTGTGAATTGACAAGCCCTCTAGTCACTCTTCAATAAGCTCTTGTGACATTGACAAGCCCTCTGGTCACTCTTCAATTAGTTCTTGTTATAACTCTTGTGACATTGACAAGCCCTCTGGTCACTCTTCAATTAGTTCTTGTTATAACTCTTGTGACATTGACAAGCCCTCTGGTCACTCTTCAATAAGCTCTTGTGATATTGACAAGCCCTCTAGTAACTCTTCAATAAGCTCTTGTGACATTGACAAGCCCTCTCGTCACTCTTCAATAAGCTCTTGTGACATTGACAAGCCCTCTGGTCACTCTTCCAAATCCTCGTGACAGCAACACGTATAGATACTTCAAAGTTTGAAATTGATTTGAAATGTCCCATGATTACCTATCAACACTGATATTATCCAGCCCTGCTAGCTTTGTTATATAGTTGTCATGTGGTCAGTTTCTGATATACCCCCGTCATGTGGTCAGTTTCTGATATACCCCCGTCATGTGGTCAGTTTCTGATATACCCCCGTCACGTGTCCAGTCCCTGATATACCCGCCATGTGAAAATCTGCAAACCCCTGTCCTATGTACGAAGTGTAAACCCTCATCCTATGTGTGAAGTGATAACCCTCATCCTATGTGTGAAGTGATAACCCTCATCCTATGTGTGAGAGTGATAACCCTCATCCTATGTGTGAGAGTGATAACCCTCATCCTATGTGTGAGAGTGATAACCCTCATCCTATGTGTGAGAGTGATAACCCTCATCCTATGTGTGAGAGTGATAACCCTCATCCTATGTGTGAAGTGATAACCCTCATCCTATGTGTGAAGTGATAACCCTCATCCTATGTGTGAGAGTGATAACCCTCATCCTATGTGTGAGTGATAACCCTCATCCTATGTGTGAGAGTGATAACCCTCATCCTATGTGTGAGAGTGATAACCCTCATCCTATGTGTGAAGTGATAACCCTCATCCTATGTGTGAGAGTGATAACCCTCATCCGATGTGTGAAGTGATAACCCTCATCATATGTGTGAGAGTGATAACCCTCATCCTATGTGTGAGAGTGATAATCCTCATCCTATGTGTGAAGTGATAACCCTCATCCTATGTGTGAAGTGATAACCCTCATCCTATGTGTGAGAGTGATAACCCTCATCCTATGTGTGAGAGTGATAACCCTCATCCTATATGTGAGAGTGATAACCCTTGTCCTATGTGTGAAGTGATAACCCTCACCCTATGTGTGAAGTGATAACCCTCGTCCTATGTGTGAGAGTGATAACCCTCATCCTATGTGTGAAGTGATAACCCTCATCCTATGTGTGAGAGTGATAACCCTCATCCTATGTGTGAGAGTGATAACCCTTGTCCTATGTGTGAGAGTGATAACCCTCGTCCTATGTGGAGATGTAGGAATAAGCCTGTCGCTGCACTAACATCAAACTTTTTTGTTTTTTTGTTGCTATCAAAGATGAGGACATAAAACCAATTTGATGCCTATGAAATGTAAATGGCACCAATGCTATTTGACTAACGGTAATGTCTACAGATAGACATAAGAAATAGAGAAGTAGGCACATATTTCCTAGACACCATGAGAGCTATTAGCCCCTGGTGGTACAGACTCTCACAGGTAAAAGCTTTGGCAGACATTATTCTGGTGCAACCCTGACGACTGAGCGAACAGAAAGGTAAAAAGTCTAGCACGTCTATATCTAAATGATGCCGATGACAAGGAACAATTTAATAGATACATTCCAAAATGTTTGCCAAAGCTAAAGAAACCATCAGCTATTTGTCTTACTCATACGTACGCTTTCTGTCTGTGGAACTCTGCGACTGACAGGGCTGTAAACATATGAGCCAGCATCCCTAGAATTAGTCTTTCATTAGTTGAGTGCTGATAGGACTTGTACAAGGGAACACACAACACACGCATACAACGTAAACCAATCAAACCCTAAATTGAAAATTTGTCTGAATGTACTTGTGATTGAGCGTACGATGAAGAAGAAGAAGTACTTGTGATTGAAGTATCAATGTCATTGTAATCTTTTAGCCTTATAAATGTTGCGTGTCATGGTTGAGAATCAGAGATGTATCAATTAATTTGTCTGAGTCACACCCTCACAATTAGCATACAACAAATGACAATGAAGCTGAGTTGATCTAAACCCATGAACCACGAAGTTATGGTGAGCTTTGTGCCGATCACTTGGTCGTCATCAGCATTTGAACACAGCTAGGAAGGAAAGGTTTGCACTTGTATTAGAGTCTGGTTTTGTTCTTCTGGAAGTCAATGCGATATTTCATATGAAAACAAAAGGTGACGGACAACAACATTAGAATTGGGAAAGACTGAACCAACAACATAAAAGGCAGATGCATTTCAACATCAACAGTATATAGCAGTCAAGTTGATATAACAAAGCATGTTCCAAACAATGGGTATGTGGCTTATAGAAGCAGCTAGTCCATGTTGGAACTTCTTTAGTTTGGTTGACCTCAACAAATCAGAAATAGATCTTGTATTTGCTTTCTTCTTTTAACTTGCTTTTCTCTTCAAGTATTTCACCACAACAGATATTCAGCTGCCTAGCGTACAACTATCAAGTGCCAACTTCACCTCTTGCTTCAAGCCCCTACAGTATCCAAGTGTTCACCTCTTGCTACAAGCTCCTACAGTATCCAAGTGTTCACCTCTTGCTACAAGCTCCTACAGTATCCAAGTGTTCACCTCTTGCTACAAGCCCCTACAGTATCCAAGTGTTCACCTCTTGCTACAAGCCCCTACAGTATCCAAGTGTTCACCTCTTGCTACAAGCTCCTACAGTATCCAAGTGTTCACCTTTTGCTTCAAGCCCCTACAGTATCCAAGTGTTCACCTCTTGCTACAAGCCTCTACAGTATCCAAGTGTTCACCTCTTGCTACAAGCTCCTACAGTATCCAAGTGTTCACCACTTGCTACAAGCTCCTACAGTATCCAAGTGTTCACCTCTTGCTACAAGCTCCTACAGTATCCAAGTGTTCACCTCTTGCTACAAGCTCCTACAGTATCCAAGTGTTCACCTCTTGCTACAAGCTCCTACAGTATCCAAGTGTTCACCTCTTGCTACAAGCCCCTACAGTATCCAAGTGTTCACCTCTTGCTACAAGCCCCTTTGTATCCAACCATTCACCTCTTCCTACAAGCCCCTATCATATATATCAATCAACCATTCACCTCTTGCTACAAGCCCCTATTGTATCCAGACACACCTTGGCCATCGTTTGCACAATTCTATGGTACACCTTATTCTCCCCTCAGATCTGAGAATAGATCACCCATAAAACACAATGCATTTTCTCATCTAGTTTCAGGACTTCTGCTCTACATAGGACAATCTCTGTTGCTTTTCTAGATTTTAGAAATGGGGCCTCCATAAATGACATCATATCCTGCTGTGTTGATTTCAACTGATCAATGGCATGTCCCCATTACCACAACCCTGCTGTTAAGCAGTTACAACTTGTTACAAATTGAATTCTAACTGACAAATTAAATTAACTTGGTATACCAAATGAGAAACAATTTAGACTGCCCAGAAAATGCGATTGTATTGTCAAGTCTGAGACAGCAGCAGTATCTTCATGATGTAACATTTCCTTACAACGACATGGTCTGACCAATGCTATTTCTCTCAGCAGGCTACCACTTAGCTAACATCTGAACAAGATGATAGATCTATTATAAGACCACTGACCTAACTTACAATATTCTCAAGTAATTTCCAAAACAAAGCAAACTTAAGTGATTTAAAGATGACATTACCTAGAGCAAAAGGATCATATCTTTCTGGAGAAATAATCATCTGTCTTCGTATGGCTCTGTACTCATCCTCTCTGTCAGCAATTTTAGGAATCCTGTGTTCGGCCATAGGATCATAGTCCTGAAAGTGCATGATGATATTCACACAATGAAATATTTCCCTGACAATAATCTATAATCAGGTACTTCTAACATCAGCTGTTTCTGTGCCTCAGTAATTTCTCTATAAACTCATCACACACAATCCATCAACACATGTACGTCATCTCATATGTACATCAACACACGTACAGGATTATTTAACAACCTGCTTCATTCTTGTTTAATGCTCATTTGATGTATGAATAAATAAAACAGGATTAACCTTTAACACTCCACATTTTTTAATTACGAAAATTTGACCTAATTAATTAACTTAATTTTTCTTAAATTCTTTCAGAATTTGTAACTTTTCTGTTTGTCAATAAATATGATTTTCTTGTGTGTAGAGACACAATTGAATAAAGAACTTGTGGGTGTTATTGTTTTTGTTGTGTGTTTGTTAGTTTCTGAGATACAAAAAGATGAAGTTGAAAATTTATGAAAATCTCGGGGGGGGGGGGGGGGGGGGGGGGGGGGGGGGATTTGGACGACCGCTAGGCCTAGTCGCTCCGATAGAAAACCATGGAAACCACAACAATGTATCGATACTGTTTTTACAATATCGACACAACTGTTAGTTTCCAATTCAAACATAGTTCTTTCATATAAACAAACAAAATAAACAGATCTACTCGATAAAGATCTTTCCCAACAACCTACTTCACCTTTTGCAAAAAGTCGGCTTGCTCCAAACGGCGTATACAAAATTAAAACTGCTCAAAAGCCATTTGTAATCTAACATACGATACTTTTAGCTGCAAAATATTGTGTACATATGGTGACGTATTCAGCATAAAGAAAATGGCTGTCGGGAGTGTCTCCGTTATAAATTTTTTTTTCAGAACACTGTTTTTGTAGGCCCAGTTGGTCGGCTAGTTATTGACCGGAGTGCGCTAAAGGTAAAGGTTAATGAATGCACAATTTTAACTACATGCATGAATGTTCTACGTCTTTCTGTGACTCTGACGTACCTGGTCATGTGATGTCTCATGAAGGAGGTTAAGGGGTGCTGTGTAGCTGGACTTTTTCTGATAAACTTGTGTAACATCATCATCATCCTGAATTTCAGAAATAATTTTGTTACAATTTTAACATGGTTTAATCAAAGACAAAAATCAATATTTTGTATATATTGTGGAGTGCTAGGATATCACCAGCAAAACCAACAAACTATAGGTAAGTGTAGGATGGGCAATGTAAGACAACTAGACAGTAAACCATAGAAGTCAACATGATAATCATAAACCATACCAGCTGAAGGATGGCTCAGACACCACATGAAGAATAATGGTTAAGTAGAGGGAATTTCCTGCTATCACAAAAGCCGCAATCAGACGTGTTGGTTAGAGATTGCTCTGTCAGACATTGACCAAGAACCCCAGAAGAGAAGACTAATAAGAGATAACAGCTACATGTCAAACACACAAGTTTTGATTACATTGTTAAAAAATATTCTGGTTCTATAATATGAGCAATATTTTACTAAATATATAGTCTAAACATATATCATATCGATCACACATCTATTTCCTTAGATATCAGACATAAGTAATTAACCAACTAGATTAAAAATCTGTGACAAATATAAACTATGAGTTACTTACATCTGGCTCGTCATTGGCTGCAATGGATGTGACATAACCACCGTCATAACGGCTGCTCCCATAAATGTCTCTGTCAAAATGCCCTTCCGCACCAAGTCCAACTCGGTCATCTTCAGAATCTTTGTTTAGAAGTTTCTGTTTCTTAGCTTGCAGATTTCTAACCGTTTCTTCAATTTCTAAATGGAATAGAAGAATACTATTTGGTAAACTAGGTTATTCGAGTTCGTTTTATTATTAGATCTCTGTGTTGATGTATAATAATTACTGTCATTATATTATAATATTACACGTGAAATCACTTTGAGAGATAGTTTCATAGTTTAGTTAGAACTTCCAAGTGTTCATATTAGTCTAAATCGTATCTGGTAAGGCAAGAAGTCAATTCTAACAGTGAGGACAGACTCACTAACTCTACTCACCATTGGTGTAACGGCTATACTTACTGCCTTAACCTAGATATAAACTAAACGACAATTTTTTTCCGTTTGTCAATTTAGTATGAGCATGATAATCAGATTATGAATATGAAGGAATACAAGAAAAATAAATTAGACCTAGTCACTAGTACACTTAGTCTAATTACTAGTAGAAAGTGGTAGCGAAACTGTAGGTGTAAGTAAGGCTTCGTTTGCAGCTTGCTGAAATTATTGCCAATTTATTGCAGGATAACGTTCGTCGTTATTTAAGATACTGAAACTTTGATTTGAACTGTATTTGAGAAGCGAGTTGTCCGACGACTTCAGTTGTCATTGAGTGACTAGTACTATAGTACTCTCAGAATAATAATAAGCATTATTAATTTATAAATAGTAATAGTAGTCTATTAGTAGTGTAGTGAGGGTTTTGAATTGTGTTCCAGACATGACGATTCACTTCTGTGTTTCACTACTGTTGAAAATTTGGTTTACTGAAACTGATAAATTGGCTAATATTCACATGTATTAAAAACTATGCATTATTAAATACAAATAGCAAGACACAATAAATACGAAATGACTCAATATTGTTGGTGACCACCACTAAGTTGTCGTGTTACCTTCGTGGGTTGTGGCCGCCATTTTAGCAATTATTCATGACGTCACTCCCACAATCCAACGCCGTGGTTCTAGTCATTGCCAGGTCCTAGTCGAGAATGGTAATACTTCTTCGTTCATCTTCAGATCAAGGTCTCTCTTACATCCTCAGATCAAGGCCCCTGTCTCTCTTACATCCTCAGATCAAGGCCCCTGTCTCTCTTACATCCTCAGATCAAGGCCCCTGTCTCTCTTACATCCTCAGATCAAGGCCCCTGTCTCTCTTACATCCTCAGATCAAGGCCCCTGTCTCTCTTACATCCTCAGATCAAGGTCCCTGTCTCTCTTACATCCTCAGATCAAGGCCCCTGTCTCTCTTACATCCTCAGATCAAGGCCCCTGTCTCTCTTACATCCTCAGATCAAGGCCCCTGCCTCTCTTACATCCTCAGATCAAGGCCCCTGTCTCTCTTACATCCTCAGATCAAGGCCCCTGTCTCTCTTACATCCTCAGATCAAGGTCCCTGTCTCTCTTACATCCTCAGATCAAGGTCCCTGTCTCTCTTACATCCTCAGATCAAGGTCCCTGTCTCTCTTACATCCTCAGATCAAGGTCCCTGTCTCTCTTACATCCTCAGATCAAGGTCCCTGTCTCTCTTACATCCTCAGATCAAGGCCCCTGTCTCTCTTAACTCTTCTGATCAAGGTCCTGGTTTCTCTTAATTCCTCTAATCAAGGTATCGGTTTCTCTTACATCTTCAGATCAAGGTCCCGGTTTCTCTTACATTCTCAGATCAAAGTCCCGGTTTCTCTTACATCTTCAGATCAAGGTCCCGGTTTCTCTTACATCCTCAGATCAAAGTCCCTGTTTCTCTTACATCCTCAGATCAAGGTACCGGTTTCTCTTTCATCCTCAGATCAAGGTATCGGTTTCTCTTACAAAGGACACCGTTGTTTGTAAGGCTGTTTTATATCCATATAACTTTTGTCTCATATCTGTCTCGCGAGGCCAATATTGTTCTCTCTTTTCCTAAATGAGCGTGCAGCTTTGCAGGACGGGTTCTACAGTCGTGGTATGCTCTCCACATTGACACTTCTTTCTCCTTGCCGCGTTGTCATTTCCATTCTCTGTGTTCTGGGTACATCTCCAGTCTTTATAACGGTTTAGATGACTCTGCAGAGTCTGTATACAACGTGTTTCTTGGAGGGTGGCTTAACCGATGTGCGAGTCCATCTTAACTTAACATATTTATACTGATTAAGAAGACTCTGCAGAGTTTGTATACAACCAGTTTCATTTTCATTACCTTGCTCTAAAAACGATGCGCATCCAATCTATTCTTAATTACATTTATTGTTCCTGCCTACACTACCTCCTGTGGCAATGCATTCCAAGCCTTCCCCACTCTCTCACTAAAAAAATATTTCCTGATATCCAATCTGGACTTCTCTTTAGTTAATTTGTAGCTGTGCCCTCTTGTTCTTGTGGGTGGTTGTATTGTGACAACAACTTGTTACAGTCTAATTTATCCGTTCCTCTGATCATCTCATACACCTGTATTTTCACCTTGAATTCTTTTCTTTTCTAGACACTGTAGGCCGGTTTTTCTGAGTCTTTTCTCATAACTGTAATTCTGTAATCCCACTATCAGCTTTGTCGCTCTTTTTTGTATTCTTTCCAGCATGTTTATATCCCCTCTATGATAAGGACTCCACACCTGTACACAGTACTCCAATCTAGGTCTAACTAATGCTTTATACGGTTTGACTATCACTTCCTTGCTCCTATATCTTAATAGACTCAAACACTAGAGCTAACTAGACCCGCAGGAAGGTACAAATAACTTGGGTAGATTTTTAACTTGAATTTTGTCCTATTTCCAACTGCCACATACATTTTTTAACGTGCTCGACACTGAATACGGGAGTCCTATCTCGCTACCCATAGATCAGGGAAGTCCCATCTCGCTATCCATAGATCAGGGAAGTCCTATCTCGCTACCCATAGATCAGGGAAGTCCCATCTCGCTACCCATAGATAAGGAAAGTCCCATCTCGCTACCCATAGATCAGGGAAATCCCATCTCGCTACCCATAGATCAGGGAAGTCCCATCTCGCTACCCATAGATCAGGGAAGTCCCATCTCGCTACCCATAGATAAAGGAAGTCCTATCTCGCTATCCATAGATCAGTCCTATCTCGCTACCCATAGATCAGTCCTATCTCGCTACCCATAGATCAGGGAAGTCCCATCTCGCTACCCATAGATCAGGAAAGTCCCGTCTCGCTACCCCTAGATCAGTCCTATCTCGTTACCCATAGATCAGGGAAGTCCCATCTCGCTACCCATAGATCAGGGAAGTCTCATCTCGCTACCCATAGATCAGTCCTATCTCGCTACCCATAGATCAGGGAAGTCCCATCTCGCTACCCATAGATCAGTCCTATCGTTACCCATAGATCAGGGAAGTCCCATCTCGCTACCCATAGATCAGTCCTATCTCGCCACCCATAGATCAGTCCCATCTCGCTACCCATAGATCAGGGAAGTCCCATCTCGCTACCCATAGATCAGGGAAGTCCCATCTCGCTACCCATAGATCAGTCCTATCTCGTTACCCATAGATCAGGGAAGTCCTATCTCGCTACCCATAGATCAGGGAAGTCATATCTCGCTACCCATAGATCAGGGAAGTCCCACCTCGCTACCCATAGATCGGGGAAGTCCCATCTCGCTATCCATAGATCAGGGAAGTCCCATCTCGCTACCCATAGATCAGTCCTATCTCGCTAACCATAGATCAGGGAAGTCCCACCTCGCTACCCATAGATCAGGGAAGTCCCATCTCGCTACCCATAGATCAGGGAAGTCCCATCTCGCTACCCATAGATCAGGGGAGTCCCATCTCGCTACCCATAGATCAGGGAAGTCATATCTCGTGACCCATAAATCAGGGAAGTCATATCTTGCTACCCATTGATCAGGAAAGTCCCATCTCGCTACCCATAGATCAGGGAAGTCCCATCTTGCTACCCATAGATCAGGGAAGTCTCATCTCGCTACCCATAGATCATTCCCATCTCGCTACCCATAGATCAGGGAAGTCCCATCTCGCTACCCATAGATCAGTCCCATCTCGCTACCCATAGATCAGAGAAGTCCCATCTTGCTACCCATAGATCAGAGAATTCCGATCTCGCTACCCATAGATCAGTCCCATCTCGCTACCCATAGATCACGGAAGTCCCATCTCGCTACCCATAGATCAGGGAAGTCCCATCTCGCTACCAATAGATCAGTCCTATCTCGCTACCCATAGATCAGGGAAGTCCCATCTCGCTACCCATAGATCAGGGAAGTCCCATCTCGCTACCCATAGATCAGAGAAGTCCCATCTCGCTACCCATAGATCAGGGAAGTCCCATCTCGCTACCCATAGATCAGTCCCATCTCGCTACCCATAGATCAGAGAAGTCCCATCTCGCTACCCATAGATCAGGGAAGTCCCATCTCGCTACCCATAGATCAGTCCTATCTCGCTACCCATAGATCAGTCCTATCTCGCTACCCATAGATCAGGGAAGTCCCATCTCGCTACCCATAGATCAGGGAAGTCCCATCTCGCTACCCCTAGATCAGTCCCATCTCGCTACCAATAGATCAGTCCCATCTCGCTACCTATAGATCAGGAAAGTCCCATCCTGCTACCCATAGATCAGTCCCATCTCGCTACCAATAGATCAGTCCCATCTCGCTACCTATAGATCAGGGAAGTCCCATCTCGCTACCCATAGATCAGAGAAGTCCCATCTCGCTACCCATAGATCAGGGAAGTCCCATCTCGCTACCCATAGATCAGTCCCATCTCGCTACCCATAGATCAGAGAAGTCCCATCTCGCTACCCATAGATCAGGGAAGTCCCATCTCGCTACCCATAGATCAGTCCTATCTCGCTACCCATAGATCAGTCCTATCTCGCTACCCATAGATCAGGGAAGTCCCATCTCGCTATCCATAGATCAGGGAAGTCCCATCTCGCTACCCATAGATCAGTCCCATCTCGCTACCAATAGATCAGTCCCATCTCGCTACCTATAGATCAGGAAAGTCCCATCCTGCTACCCATAGACGAGAGGAACTTGTACCAGAAGAACCCGATCCTCCCACACCCATGGCCGACACCTCGAGACTACTTCCTGTTGTTCTGTTGAGACCTTGTGAGACCAACATCTTTGCAAGCCTAGGAGGAGCGATCTATCAGGCTCTGAAGTTCCTGCTGCATGTGGATGACAAATGCAGCAGCATCCTCAGCGAAAAGCAGACCCACCAATGGTGATCTCTCTTATCTTCGTTTTGGCCTTGAACCTTGCAAGGTTAAACAGCCGACCATCTGGCCTAGTGTGACGGCAGATTCCTTCCCTTGCGTCACCAAATGCATGCTTCAGTAACAGAGCAAAGAAGATTCCGAACAGTGTCAGGGCCAGAATTCAGCCCTGCTTAACACCACTTAGAATGCCACATTTTTTGTGATATGCCACCATCAAAATGGACTGTTCCTGTCATGCCCTCATAGAACGATATTATCAGTCACAGCAGTTTGTTAGGGTAGCCTATTTTAGAGAGGATCTTGAATAGGCCATCTCTACTAACCAAATCAAATGCCTTTGTTAGGTCAATGAAGGCAACATAAGCGGGCTGGTTCCTGACGTTGTCGAAGAGAGAAAATCATGTGGATCGTTGATCTTCCAGACCTGAATCCCCCCACTGTGACTGGGCATACACACGATCCAGACCTGAATCCCCCCACTGTGACTGGGCATACACACGATCCAGACCTGAATCCCCCCACTGTGACTGGGCATACACACGATCCAGACCGGAATCCCCCCACTGTGACTGGGCATACACACGATCCAGACCTGAATCCCCCCACTGTGACTGGGCATACACACGATCCAGACCGGAATCCCCCCACTGTGACTGGGCATACACACGATCCAGACCTGAATCCCTCCACTGTGACTGGGCATACACACGATCCAGACCTGAATCCCCGCACTGTGACTGGGCATACACACGATCCAGACCTGAATCCCTCCACTGTGACTGGGCATACACACGATCCAGACCTGAATCCCCCCACTATGACTGGGCATACACACGGTCCAGACCTGAATCCCCCCACTGTGACTGGGCATACACACGGTCCAGACCTGAATCCCCCCACTGTGACTGGGCATACACACGCTGCGTCAAGTTGTATAGCCTTAGCAAGATTAATCTGACAAAGAGTTTCCATAGAACACTGAGCCGAGAGACAACTCGATAGTTATTATAGTCACTTCTATCACCTTTATTTTTGTGCAATATTACAATCTCTCACATCTGGAGGTATTGTGACCTCTTTCCAGCGCTGAAATAACACAATATACAGTTAAAAGAGTTCGCCCTTATATAGCTTGATCAAATCAGGGGTGGGGTGGGTGCCGTCGCTGAAGTTTGCTTTGCCCAGGGTCAAGTTGTCAGTAGCTTTATTCAGATCTTCTATAGCTGGTTCACTGTTCAGCTCGTCCAACCTGGGATAACTTTTGACAGCGTCAAGGGCTGTGTGAATGACTATATTGTCCCACGAGTAGATGTGCCAGTTCCAGTTCCCCGTGGAGCATATGCGTATAGGGCAGGAGAGATTGTGTTGGCGACTGTATTGTTTGAGAATCAAAAGTGGCCTAACTCTTGGGGACATGAGCCGAAGTTCCTCCAGGGTCAATCGCCGCTGTTGCCACTAGGTCGACAAGAATGCGAGAGGTCAATATTCACGATAGGAGGGAAACGGCTAATTTTGAGGGGTGGGTATCAGTTTGACCATTCTGGTATCAGACTTGTGGTAGGGGCGAGATTGACAATAGGAACTCACACGGCAGGGTGTCACATTTAAAGTCACATTGACCTATAGATATTGCAACCAATGAAATGCTGGACTGAGTGGGACCAAATTAGAGTGATGGCTAACCAGCCAACGCGGGAGGACAATCGACAGTTATGTGTATTTCTAGAGCTAAGAAAAGAGTAGATAAAAGACAATTCTGAGAGAAATTCTGGAGATTCTGAGAGAGAGAGTTTAGGGGTGGAAATCCCATTATACACACAGAGCATTGCACACACGTTTAAAGGTGCGAATGGGGGACACCCTGTCAACCATAAGAGATAGAGATCTGAGCACATGCGAGTGTGCAAATTCGTTTGTGTGCGAATTGAGATTTATCTAGAAGGCAGTCCAACTGTTGTCCAGAACCATTGGTGCCTGTTGGAAGAACGGTAGCACTTCTACGATCAAAGTGGCTCGATTAAGGGTTCTGTGAATCCTAGGGTCTGCCTTCCCAGTGGCTCGATTAAGGATTCTATGAATCCTAGGGACTGCCTTCCCAGTGGCTCGATTAAGGGTTCTATGAATCCTAGGGTCTGCCTTCCCAGTGGCTCGATTAAGGGTTCTATGAATCCTAGGGACTGCCTTCCCAGTGGCTCGATTAAGGGTTCTATGAATCCTAGGGACTGCCTTCCCAGTGGCTCGATTAAGGATTCTGTGAATCCTAGGGACTGCCTTCCCAGTGACCTGATTAAAGGTTCTATGAATCCTAGGGACTGCCTTGCCAGTGGCTCGATTAAAGGCTTTATGAATCCTAGGGTCTGCCTTGCCAGTGGCTAGATTAAAGGCTCTATGAATCCTAGGGTCTGCCTTGCCAGTGGCTTGATTAAAGGTTCTATGAATCCCAGTGACTGCCTTGCCAGTGACCTGATTAAAAGTTCTATGAATCCCAGTGACTGCCTTGCCAGTGACCTGATTAAAGGTTCTATGAATCCCAGTGACTGCCTTGCCAGTGACCTGATTAAAGGTTCTATGAATCACAGTGACTGCCTTGCCAGTGACCTGATTAAAGGTTCTATGAATCCCAGTGACTGCCTTGCCAGTGACATGATTAAAGGTTCTATGAATCCCAGTGACTGCCTTGCCAGTGACCTGATTAAAGGTTCTATGAATCCCAGTGACTGCCTTGCCAGTGACCTGATTAAAGGTTCTATGAATCCCAGTGACTGCCTTGCCAGTGACCTGATTAAAGGTTCTATGAATCCCAGTGACTGCGATCCCAAAGGCACGTGAACTCGGAAAAAGGGGCGCATCACACGAGCCCACGGAGAGGTACATCTCATGACCCCTCAGAGAACGACATTGTTGGATACATGTGTAACACGGACACCAAATGGGCAGGTCACAAACACATGAGAACTGCCGACGGTTGTAAGTGAAACCTAGCTCATTGTTAACGCAGGCCTGTACACCTGACAGCCTAAAGCAGTCAACCCTGGCAGAGAGCGGCAGATCATCACCAAGGTAGACAACCCCGAGGACGGCAGGAGACAACGACTGAGATAGTTAACCACTGATTTGTAATATGATAGAATTAGATTCAGTTAGGGTTTACGTTATTTCAATTGAGACTTAGAACATTGGTGTAAATAGTTTGAGAGGCACCATCAAAAGCTAGTGCTTGAATCCTCTGTTAGTTTGTTTAATCCTCTTGTTAGTTTAAGATATATTATTATTTAGTTTAGAAGTTCTTTTCTTTTGCTGATATTATGCAACAATTATTCATTCAAATAAAAGATATTATTTTGTCTTAACGAATCACCATAGTTTGAGTGTTTTCTGTGATTTAAATTAAGTATAACGTCTTACAGTCTTACAGTCTTTTTCTTTGTTTTTGTTTTGTTTGTTCGTGCGCCGTATTTCTCCATTCCCCAAGACGGCTGCTTCCCTGGAGTAACGGCTGGTGTTGTGATGGGGAGCGAACCCAGCATATTCGGATTGTGAGCCGTGCCACTTAACCCCTAGCCCACGCCGTCCCCACTGCTGTCTTGTTTATATTCAACAATGAAACTGCCCCCCCCCCCCTTCCGCACACTGGTGTGCCGTCTGGTTTACCCGAATCAAGATGTCCTGCCTAAAGTCCGCTGACTGAACGTGTCGCATCACACCGCCAGAAGATGGACAGAGTTATCAAGGACTTCTATACAAACCTCTGTAAGTCATCCTTTTCCGCCCCCCTCCAATCTACCCATGTGGATGACTGTACATTTATCTACGGGAAACTCCCAAGGGGGTCAGAGACGGCTGCATTCTTTCACCATACGAGTTCAACATATATGCGGAAAACATCATCAGGAATGTAAAGGCAGACCCAGTTTCTACAGACTTCGATCTTTTCACAAAAGGAGGAAAGGAGATATCAGAAATACGATATGCCGACGACACAGTTTTGATCTCGAGCAGCGCCAAGGGCCTAGAACAGATAATGACATCAGTCCAGAAACATAGTGAAGCCCAGAATCTCTACCTGAATACAATGAAAAGAAAGGTAATGACAACTGATAAGACAAAAGTCCAGCCTAAAATCGAGATAGGTTGCGAAGAGGTTGAAAATGTTTCACATTTTGAATATCTGGGATCAATACTGAACAACACTGGAGACTAGAAAACAAGTAAGAAGACGACTGACTATGGTAATGCAGAAGTTAAGGAGTATGCAGAACCTATGGCATAATACAAACAAGGAACTAAAACTAAAGATCTTCAGAACATACATGTTTCCCGTGGCAACCTATGGATGTGAAACATGGACGATTACAAAAGCAATAAGAGCGAAGGTTGGTGCTTTTGAAACACAGTGCCACAGAAGAGTCCTGAAAATCCAGTGGACAAAGAAAGAAAGAAACAAATCTATCCAGCAAGAACTGAATGTAGAGGAGAATTGGCTAATAAAGGACGTAATCACCAGAAAACTGAGGTTGTTCGGACACGTCAAACGACACAACGGACTGGGGAAAGTGGTTATGGAAGGCATGGTCACTGGGAGGAGAGGCAGGGGCCGACTGAGAAGACGTTAGACCCAGGACATCAAGGAGACGCTGGATTTGATCTTGGGGTAGGCCAGAAGACTGGCGAAAGATAGTTTCCTACAGACTGGCTGTCATGAGAGCGACGTTCTGCAAAGGACATGCTACATGATGCTGATGATGAAACTCTATTTAGCAGCTCTGAGACCATTCCCTAATTTGATCTAAATCCAACCTCAATCTATAAATACTCCACTGATTTAGATGAAACACTTCAGCAAAGTTTTGTGTCTTCTGTGAATTTGACAATCTGACCCAGATGGGATCCCTGGAGAAACGTTGAAGGCTGGTGTCAATACTTCCCCCGTTTGCTTTCTACTGTGGTTATCTGGACAAGAAAACGCATTCCAAGTCAGTCAGAGGGAAATCTATCTCCGCCGACGCTTGCCGTGGAACAAAGCACTATCCAACAATCAATGTTTATAAATATGTGGTGTGGGTGGACGTCTGTGTGTGTGGGTGTGTGTGTGTGCGCGAGCGGGCGCGTGCTAAATCTGGAGTTAAAATAGTCACGCTGCGAAAATAAACAAAAGGGATGTAACAACACTCAAAACCAATGAATTTTCCACTGCGAATTGGGTAGACTCCCTTGGCATGAAATCCAAACTAGAAAAATACACACATGGATATAGGAATAGCTACAGCATGTCGCTACAACATGTCGCTACAACATGTCGCTACAAGATAACATTCAAGTGTAAATAACCAGCACGTGCAGCTTCCAACACCAACATTAATACCAACAACAGCCGCAGCAGTAAATGACTAAGAAGACAGGCCGCTGTCGTCTATATAAGAAGAATAGTCCAGAGTCTGCGAAGGAAGATACAAAACGTGTCGCCCAACAAATAAGCAGATGAGATATTTGCAGATACGACTGATTCAAAGCGGTTCTATGGTGCAAATAACTGACTCAAAGCGGTTCTATGGTGCAGATCACTGACTCAAAGCGGTTCTATGGTGCAGATAACTGACTCAAAGCGGTTCTATGATGCAGATACGACTGACTCAAAGCGGTTCTATGGTGCAGATACGACTGACTCAAAGTGGTTCTATGCTGCAGTTCACTGACTCAAAGTGGTTCTATGCTGCAGATCACTGACTCAAAGCGGTTCTATGGTGCAGATAACTGACTCAAAGCGGTTCTATGATGCAGATACGACTGACTCAAAGCGGTTCTATGGTGCAGATACGACTGACTCAAAGTGGTTCTATGCTGCAGATCACTGACTCAAAGCGGTTCTATGGTGCAGATAACTGACTCAAAGTGGTTCTATGGTGCAGATACGACTGATTCAAAGCGGTTTTATGGTGCAGATAACTGACTCAAAGCGGTTCTATGGTGCAGATAACTGACTCAAAGCGGTTCTATGGTGCAGATACGACTGATTCAAAGCGGTTCTATGGTGCAGATAACTGACTCAAAGCGGTTCTATGGTGCAGATAACTGACTCAAAGCGGTTCTATGGTGCAGATACGACTGACTCAAAGTGGTTCTATGCTGCAGATCACTGACTCAAAGCGGTTCTATGATGCAGATATGACTGACTCAAAGCGGTTCTATGGTGCAGATACGACTGACTCAAAGGAGTTCTATGGTACAGATACAACTGACTCAAAGCAGTTCTATGATGCAGATAACTGACTCAAAGCGGTTCTATGGTGCAGATACGACTGACTCAAAGCGGTTCTATGGTGCAGATACAACTGACTCAAAGCGGTTCTATGGTGCAGATACGACTGACACAAAGCGGTTCTATGGTGCAGATACAACTGTCTCAAAGTTGTTCTATGGTGTAGATACGACTGACTCAAAGTGGTTCTATGCTGCAGATCACTGACTCAAAGCGGTTCTATGGTGCAGATATGACTGACTCAAAGCGGTTCTATGGTGCAGATACAACTGACTCAAAGTGGTTCTATGCTGCAGATCACTGACTCAAAGCGGTTCTATGGTGCAGATATGACTGACTCAAAGCGGTTCTATGGTGCAGATACGACTGACTCAAAGGGGTTCTATGGTGCAGATACGACTGACTCAAAGCGGTTCTATGGTGCAGATACGACTGACTCAAAGCGGTTCTATGGTGCAGATACGACTGACACAAAGCGGTTCTATGGTGCAGATACAACTGTCTCAAAGTTGTTCTATGGTGTAGATACGACTGACTCAAAGTGGTTCTATGCTGCAGATCACTGACTCAAAGCGGTTCTATGGTGCAGATATGACTGACTCAAAGCGGTTCTATGGTGCAGATACAACTGACTCAAAGTGGTTCTATGCTGCAGATCACTGACTCAAAGCGGTTCTATGGTGCATATATGACTGACTCAAAGCGGTTCTATGGTGCAGATACGACTGACTCAAAGGGGTTCTATGGTGCAGATACGACTGACTCAAAGCGGTTCTATGGTACAGATATGACTGACTCAGAGCGGTTCTATGGTGCAGATACGACTGACTCAAAGCGGTTCTATGGTGCAGATACAACTGTCTCAAAGTTGTTCTATGGTGCAGATAAGACTGACTCAAAGCGGTTCTATGCTGCAGATCACTGACTCAAAGCGGTTCTATGATGCAGATACGACTGACTCAAAGTGGTTCTATGCTGCAGATCACTGACTCAAAGCGGTTCTATGGTGCAGATATGACTGACTCAAAGCGGTTCTATGGTGCAGATACGACAGACTCAAAGCGGTTCTATGGTGCAGATACGACTGACTCAGAGCGGTTCTGTGGTGCAGATATGACTGACTCAGAGCGGTTCTATGGTGCAGATACGACTGACTCAAAGCGGTTCTATGGTGCAGATACGACTGACTTAAAGCGGTTCTATGATGCAGATACGACTGACTCAAAGCGGTTATATGATGCAGATAACTGACTCAAAGCGGTTCTATGGTGCAGATAACTGACTCAAAGCGGTTCTATGCTGCAGATATGACTGACTCAAAGCGGTTCTATGGTGCAGATACGACTGACTCAAAGCGGTTCTATGGTGCAGATATGACTGACTCATAGCGGTTCTATGGTGCAGATACGACTGACTCAAAGCGGTTCTATGGTGCAGATAACTGACTCAAAGCGATTCTAGGATGCAGATACGACTGACTCAAAGCGGTTCTATGATGCAGATAACTGACTCAAAGCGGTTCTATGGTGCAGATAACTGACTCAAAGCGGTTCTATGGTGCAGATATGACTGACTCAGAACGGTTCTATGGTGCAGATATGACTGACTCAAAGCGGTTCTATGGTGCAGATATGACTGACTCATAGCGGTTCTATGGTGCAGATGTGACTGACTCAAAGCGGTTCTATGGTGCAGATATGACTGACTCAAAGCGGTTCTATGGTGCAGATACGACTGACTCAAAACGGTTCTATGGTGCAGATATGACTGACTCAAAACGGTTCTATGGTTCAGATATGACTGACTCAAAGCGGTTCTATGGTGCAGATATGACTGACTCATAGCGGTTCTATGGTGCAGATACGACTGACTCAAATCGGTTCTATGGTGCAGATACGACTGACTAAAGCGGTTCTATGATGCAGATAACTGACTCAAAGCGGTTCTATGGTGCAGATAACTGACTCAAAGCGGTTCTATGGTGCAGATATGACTGACTCAGAACGGTTCTATGGTGCAGATATGACTGACTCAAAGCGGTTCTATGGTGCAGATATGACTGACTCAAATCGATTCTATGGTGCAGATACGACTGACTCAAAACGGTTCTATGGTGCAGATACGACTGACTCAGAACGGTTCTATGGTGCAGATATGACTGACTCAAAGCGGTTCTATAGGGCACTGAAGGCAGTCTATCGTACCCAATCACACATCTTATGTCCACAATACTGATGAAAAGGTGCCCATTGAAAGCAAATATGGCAACAGCATTCGATTTGTACTGCGACATGTGACTGTAAAGACCAATCCCGGCAAAACAGGCCCTGCCCCATTTGGAGAACGCATGTGAGGAGTCTGCTATGGTGTCGTCATGCATTCTCTTCTTTCTGGTGGCACGCTTACACTGGCACGCTTACACTGGCACACTTACACTGGCACGCTTACACTGGCACACTTACACTGGCACGCTTACACTGGCACACTTACACTGGCACGCTTACACTGGCACGCTTACACTGGCACGCTTACACTGGCACGCTTACACTGGCACACTTACACTGGCACGCTTACACTGGCACGCTTTTACTGGCACGCTTACACTGGCACACTTGCACTGGCACACTTACACTGACTGGCACGCTTACACTGGCACGCTTATACTGGCACACTTACACTGGCACACTTACACTGGCACGGTTACACTGGCACGCTTACACTGACTGGCACGCTTACACTGGCCCACTTACACTGGCACACGTACAGTGGCACGCTTACACTGGCACACTTACACTGGCACGGTTACACTGGCACGCTTACACTGGCACACTTACACTGGCACGCTTACACTGGCACACTTACACTGGCACGGTTACACTGGCACGCTTACACTGACTGGCACGCTTACACTGGCCCACTTACACTGGCACACTTACAGTGGCACGCTTACACTGGCACACTTACACTGGCACGGTTACACTGGCACGCTTACACTGGCACACTTGCACTGGCACGCTTACACTGGCACACTTACACTGGCACGGTTACACTGGCACACTTACACTGACTGGCACGCTTACACTGGCCCACTTACACTGGCACACTTACAGTGGCACGCTTACACTGGCACACTTACACTGGCACGCTTACACTGGCACGCTTACACTGGCTCGCTTACACTGACACTGAAACCAAGAAAGTTTACTCACACAAACACTGACACCAAGAAAGTTCATTCAAACAAACACTGACACTAAGAAAGTTCACTCACACAAACATTGACACTGAAACCAAGAAAGTTTACTCACACAAACACTGACACCAAGAAAGTTCATTCAAACAAACACTGACACTAAGAAAGTTTACCCACACAAACACTGACATCAAGAAAGTTTACTCACACAAACACTAAGAAAGTTTACTCGCACAAACACTGACACTAAGAAAGTTTACTCACACACACACTGACACTAAGAAAGTTTACTCACGCAAGTACTGACACTGACATCAAGAAAGTTCACTCACAATAACACTGACACTGACACCAATAAAGTTTACTCACACAAACACTGACATCCAGAAAGTTTACTCAAACAAACCCTGACATCCAGAAAGTTTACTCACACAAACACTGACATCCAGAAAGTTTACTCACACAAACCCTGACATCCAGAAAGTTTACTCACACAAACCCTGACATCCAGAAAGTTTACTCACACAAACCCTGACATCCAGAAAGTTTGCTCACACAAACACTGACATCCAGAAAGTTTGCTCACACAAACCCTGACATCCAGAAAGTTTACTCACACAAACCCTGACATCCAGAAAGTTTACTCACACAAACCCTGACATTCAGAAAGTTTACTCACACAAACCCTGACATCCAGAAAGTTTACTCACACAAACACTGACATCCAGAAAGTTTACTCACACAAACACTGACATCCAGAAAGTTTACTCACACAAACCCTGACATCCAGACAGTTTACTCACACAAACCCTGACATCCAGAAAGTTTACTCAAACAAACCCTGACATCCAGAAAATTTACTCACACAAACCCTGACATCCAGAAAGTTTACTCACACAAACCCTGACATCCAGAAAGTTTACTCACACAAACCCTGACATCCAGAAAATTTACTCACACAAACCCTGACATCCAGAAAGTTTACTCACACAAACACTGACATTCAGAAAGTTTACTCACACAAACACTGACATCCAGAAAGTTTACTCACACAAACCCTGACATCCAGAAAGTTTACTCACACAAACCCTGACATCCAGAAAGTTTACTCACACAAACCCTGACATCCAGAAAATTTACTCACACAAACCCTGACATCCAGAAAGTTTACTCACACAAACCCTGACATCCAGAAAGTTTACTCACACAAACCCTGACATTCAGAAAATTTACTCACACAAACCCTGACATCCAGAAAGTTTACTCACACAAACACTGACATTCAGAAAGTTTACTCACACAAACACTGACATCCAGAAAGTTTACTCACACAAACCCTGACATCCAGAAAGTTTACTCACACAAACCCTGACATACAGAAAGTTTACTCAAACAAACCCTGACATCCAGAAAATTTACTCACACAAACCCTGACATCCAGAAAGTTTACTCACACAAACCCTGACATCCAGAAAGTTTACTCACACAAACCCTGACATCCAGAAAATTTACTCACACAAACCCTGACATCCAGAAAGTTTACTCACACAAACACTGACATTCAGAAAGTTTACTCACACAAACACTGACATCCAGAAAGTTTACTCACACAAACCCTGACATCCAGAAAGTTTACTCACACAAACCCTGACATCCAGAAAGTTTACTCACACAAACCCTGACATCCAGAAAATTTACTCACACAAACCCTGACATCCAGAAAGTTTACTCACACAAACCCTGACATCCAGAAAGTTTACTCACACAAACCCTGACATCCAGAAAATTTACTCACACAAACCCTGACATCCAGAAAGTTTACTCACACAAACCCTGACATCCAGAAAGTTTACTCACACAAACCCTGACATCCAGAAAGTTTACTCACACAAACCCTGACATCCAGAAAGTTTACTCACACAAACCCTGACATCCAGAAAGTTTACTCACACAAACCCTGACATCCAGAAAGTTTCAGAGTGATAGAACAATGACCTTAATGACAAGAGTGTGGACGAGGTCAGACGATGAACATCTCCCATACAATACCTTCTGTCCATCACTTAAAATCTCCTATATAATACCTTCTGTCCATCACTTAAAATCTCCCATACAATACCTTCCGTCCATCACTTAAAATCTCCCATACAATACCTTCTGTCCATCACTTAAAATCTCCCATACAATACCTTCTGTCCATCACTTAAAATCTCACATACAATACCTTCTGTCCATCACTTAAAATCTCACATTCAATACCTTCTGTCCATCACTTAAAATCTCCCATACAATACCTTCTGTCCATCACTTAAAATCTCACATACAATACCTTCTGTCCATCACTTAAAATCTCCCATACAATACCTTCTGTCCATCACTTAAAATCTCCCATACAATACCTTATGTCCATCACTTAAAATCTCCCATACAATACCTTCTGTCCATCACTTAAAATCTCCCATACAATACCTTCTGTCCATCACTTAAAATCTCACATACAATACCTTCTGTCCATCACTTAAAATCTCCCATACAATACCTTCTGTCCATCACTTAAAATCTCACATACAATACCTTCTGTCCATCACTTAAAATCTCCCATACAATACCTTCTGTCCATCACTTAAAATCTCCCATACAATACCTTCGGTCCATCACTTGACTCTATTATTGATACAAGAAACTATTTTGTGTTTACAACTGGCAAAAGTGCATTATTTAAGTGTCTATTACACATTCTAATTCTGTCATTTGATTTATAATGCCCTTGCTCTATAGTGAAGAAAGCCTGTTCAATTGACTTGAATAAGTCATGGGTGAAGTTGACTTTGGTGACATTTAAATATTTTATTTTGGCTGTTCTAGCAATTTTCCAAAGAGTCCTTTCGGACACTTCAGTACAGCAGTCGGAAGGCGATGGCAACGACTGGTCTGCCGAGATCTTTGTGTAGGATACAGACAAGAACAGCACCACTGCCCAACAGACATCATGTCGTAGGCGACAGAGAGGCGATTAACTGTGTGACATGACATAACACCAGCCATGATTAGAAGGTTTGTTAAGAGCAGCATAGATGGTACCTAAGACGCTGTGGATCTACATTGCTCTAGTGCTTGAGTCTTTTAAGATGAACTCGCACATTGGTTAACCAACCTCCTCTGCACTTGTCCCAAAGTAGCGGGGTAATAAGCTGCTCGAGCCTAGCCAGCTAAGCAGGAAATAATCATTCCGGCTACATCCAGCTCTCGCTGGGACCTGCACAGGGTAATCAACAACTGTAGAAGTACAGGTCGGCTAGGTGGGACCTGTACAGGGTCATCAACAGCTGTAGAAGTACAGGTCGGCTAGGTGGGACCTGTACAGGGTCATTAACCACTGTAGAAGTACAGTTCGGCTAGGACTATTTGGTTACACGCTGTCACGGTGAGATTGACAAGGAGGCAAGATAGTCAGGGACGCAGGACTGACCAACCGGTGAGGGACACAGGACTCACCAACCGGTGAGGGACGCAGGCCTGGCCAACCGGATAGTGACGCAGGACTGGCCAGCCGGTGAGGGACGCAGGACTGACCAACCAATGAGGGACGCAGGACTGACCAACCGATAAGGGACACAGGACTGACCAACCGGTGAGGGACACAGGACTGACCAACCGGTCAGGGACGCAGGCCTGGCACACCGGTCAGGGACGCAGGACTGGCCAACCGGTGAGGGACGCAGGACTGACCAACCGGTGAGGGACGCAGGACTGGCCAACCGGTGAGGGACGCAGGACTGGCCAACCGGTGAGGGACGCAGGACTGGCCAACCGGTGAGGGACGCAGGACTTGCCAACCGGTGACACGAGCTACTAGCTAGGCAACAGGGGTACGACAAATGTACTTTGTGATAGGCGGCCATATTGAAAATGGAGGAGTAAATGATGGGACGTAGAGAAAATAGTGAAACCTTGAGCAAGAGGGAGTTCAGACAGAGCTGGCCGCGAGGTTATACGTCGTGAATTCTTGGGCATCACACGACAAAGGCCAAATGGAAGCGACTGTGAACCAACTATAGCGAATGAGAGAGAAAATGCATCATTTCGAGGGAGACAGTTTCAAATATGTAGGTTTCCCATTTCTTGACTGGAAGGAACAGCAAGATGAGTCGGTAAACTTAGCAGTGAGAGAACTTGTCAGAGTCTGTGAGGTGAACTATAGGCTCACCAGAGAGCTCACTCACAAAGCTCCTTTGCAAAACTTTTAACTCAACAGCGGAAAGCAGCAAATCAGACCACGAGGAAGGATCGCATGACTCAAGGGATTATATATCTGATTAGTTCGTATTGTTAGTTAGTGATTGAAGGCAGAACTTTCTGGCTAAGGCTGGTCTCTGTGACACTGTGGTCATCTCGGTCTGGCTAAGGCTGGTCTCTGCTCTGGTCATCTCGGTCTGGCTAGGGCTGGTCTCTGTGGTCATCTCGGTCTGGCTAGGGCTGGTCTCTGTGGTCATCTTGGTCTGGCTAGTGCTGGTCTTTGTGACACTCTGGTCATCTCGGTCTCAGCTAGGTCTGACCTCACTGTGTCGTGTTACATAGACTAACAGCTAGGTCTGACCTCACTGTGTCGTGTAACATAGACTAACAGCTAGGTCTGACCTCACTGTATCGTAGTCTCTGTTCAATGTTCCATTTAGATTAAGTTCTCCCCTGAAAGAGAATGAAGAAGAAAAAAACCAAACAAACAAATTTAGAGTTTTAGAATTGTGTTTCTACTATAACAGACAAAAACATGGCGGCTAACTGGCTGAGGCACCAGCAGCTTGACACATACAGCGCGTGACAGCACTTCCAAACAGTTCTGGCTGATATTCACGCTCTCTTCATTGCCGCCTGGGTTTCGAGATGTCAGATTCGTCATCTTTTGAGCGGGAAATGGTTTTTTGCTGTTCTCTTTTAATGTGGTAAACGAAACTCATTAACGTTTTGTGAAATCAGTTCTAAAGTTAGCTGTGAGGTTCAGCCAGTGTATTTCAGATGTACGTCAAGAGATTTATCTGTTAAAGGTACGATAAGTTTCCTAGAGCCGTTCACAAACTGTGTTATCTTGCAACATGAAACCTCTCGCATTCATCTACTAGATAGACCCCTGTAGCTATCGCTATTGTCTTGTTGGTTGCCCTCTGTCGCAGTGCGTGCTTTCATTTCAAGCTGTTGTGAGTGTTGTTCGTTAAGTTTGCACTGAGACCGGATGCTGAACACTTGTCTGACATTATACTGTTTCCATAACTGAATTAAGTTGCTTGTTTGGTGTAGAATTCTAGGCCAAGTTGTACATCTAAATTTATGTTCTGTTTTTATTGTTTACCTGTTTAACATTAGCGACATCACTGCACAACGGATAGATCAAAAGGTACTACATCTCTCCAGGAGATAGCGAAGAGCAACAGATTCCTTAACAAACTGGCTACACGTTTCATTGACAACATCGGACGCTTGTCTTGAGCTAGGTGGTGTCTGCCTTCCATCTTGGGGTGAATGGGATGACGGTTGATGACCCTCCGGGTCTCTTGTGAGGTCCAGTTGACATTCGCTGCACTTGAAGTAGTACAACATGATTACATCCATTGGCCAGAATATCGACCTAACAAGCGGTCTGACCCCGCTGGACCGTCATAACTAGCGGTCTGACCCAGCTGGACCGTCATAACTAGCGGTCTCACCCCGCTGGACCGTCATAACTAGCGGTCTGACCCAGCTGGACCGTCATAACTAGCGGTCTGACCCAGCTGGACCGTCCTAACTAGCGGTCTGACCCAGCTGGACCGTCCTAACTAGCGGTCTGACCCCACTGGACCGTCCTAACTAGCGGCCTGGCACCGCTGGACCGTTCTAACTAGCGGCATGGCACCGCTGGACCGTCTTAACTAGCGGTCTGGCACCGCTGGACCGTCCTAACTAGCGGTCTTCTTCTTCTTCGTACGCTGTCAGACGTCAACCTTTATTTTTTCGAAAAAAGCAGCGGTCATCCTAAGGCTGTCGACACTGCCATAGAGCTTGTCTAGTGTTGCCACTGGTGATGTCCACATCTGCTTTCTCTGATCCTCGTATGTCGGGCAGTTTTGCAGCAGATGTTCAGCGGTCATTTTCCCAGTACCGCACATGCATTCGTCAGTGCCACCTATCTTCAATTTATTGAATAGGTGGTACCTCAGTCTATTGTGGCCAGTGCGAAATCTGAAGACCACGACCTGCTCTCTTCTGTTCAACTGGTAATAGGCATCGTTTTTTGTGTAGCCAGTATGTTCTGTTTCCCACTTGGTCATGTATCTAGCTCTAATAAGCCTTTTTGACTCTTCGTATGTCACATTAGTATCTGGTTGTGGTAGTCTTGCACCTTCTTTTGCCAGTCTGTCTGCCTCTCGTTGCCTTGGATGTTGCAGTGAGATGGAACCCACTGTACCACTACTCTTTTTGGTGCGGACTGCTGGCATAGTTGACAGAGTACTGCTCTTAAATCATTGAGTTCAGTATTTTTCTGGCTTTTTAGTGCTGTGACTACGGCCAGGGCATTTGTAAACAGGACTATATGGCTTTCATTTCTTTTGCCTGTCACCATTTCTTCTACTGCAGCCCTCGGTGCCTCTGCCTCCGCTCTGAAATTGCTTGTGTATCTTCCAGTAGCGAATGACAGTGTTATTTTTCTGCCCTTTGGTAGGTTCAGAAATGCTCCTGCCCCTCCGTTCTGTGTTGTGTTTGTTACAGAGCCGTCGGTGTATGCATGGGTCCAGTCCATGCTTGGGTAGTTTTTCGTTATGTACCTCATGGTTATGTCTCTTCTTTCTTTTTCAGTCTGGCTGTTCTTGTTTCCAATACCTGGTATATTTTCTACCACCTCTGGAAATATATGCTGCCTCCAGGTAGGTTTGCGTACAGTAGGGATGGGCTTTGGTGTTGTTAATGCGTTCATAGGGTCTTCGTTCATTTTTGCTTTGGCTATTTCTGCAAAGTTTCTCCGCTTTAGTTTCCCATTTCCAAATCTATTTAGTCTGTGGTGCATTGGATGGTCTGTCAGTCTTCTTAATTTCTCTGACTGCAGCTGGGCTCTGCAGTGTCTTCTGTCGGTCATGGATTGCAGATTTGTAATCTTTTCAAGTTCTACAATTGGCGTTGACTTCATGCCTCCTGTTATAACTCTGATGGCTTGGTTTTGGAGTTTGCTAATTTTGTCAAAGTTCGCCTTTGCTGCTGTTGTCCATGCCGCAATGCCATACTCGAGAACTGGTCTCACTCTTCCAGTGTACACTTTCTTTAGTATACTTTCGTCTGCTCCCCAGCTTGTGCCAGCAAGTTTCCTCATGATTGCCATTCTTTGTCTGGCTCTCATTCGGTTTCTCTCGATCTGACTTTTCCATGTCATGCGCCGATCAAATGTGACTCCCAGATAGTTTGGGTTGTCGTTTGGTCGCAGGTATTTGCCGTTAAGACTTATTTTGGTGTTTTGTGGTTTATTTGAAAGTGAGAATATCGTACATGTTGTTTTTTCCTCTTTTATTTTGACCAGCCATGAGTTCGCCCACTCCTCCAGCGATGTTAGGCCTGCTGCATCCGATTACTTGCTATGGTGAGATTTGTTTCAGAGGTCCACATAGCCAGACCGTCTGCAAACATGGAGCTGTGGATTCTTCTTGGTATATTTTCTGTAATGTTATTTATATACACCAGGAAGAGTGTGGGTGACAGTACTCCTCCTTGGGGTACTACCTGCTCAAGTGTCACCTTTTTGCTCATCTGCCTTTGCACTTGAACTCTGGCTGTTCTGTTTTTGAGGTAGTGGCTGATCAATCTGTACATTTTCCCACAAACTTCATTTCTTCGTAGCTCGACTTTAAGTCCCTCTTTCCAGACCTTGTCAAATGCCTTTTCTTGGTCCACCCAAACCGCTACTGTGTGTTTTTTCTCCTGGAAAGCATCCTCTATTTCCTGTGCAATGAGAGTGATTTGATCCTCAGTGGATCTGTGCTGTCTAAAGTCTGTTTGCTGTGGAATTAGTATGTGTTTTTCTTCCAGATGCCACATCAGTCTGGTGTTTATCATACGCTCCATCAGTTTTCCTACACAGCTCAGTAGACTGTTATGCCTGTATCCATTTGGATCAGTTCTATCTTTTTCTTTCTTTGGTACTAATGTAAGTACATCGTCTTTCCATGCCTGCGGTACAATTCCCTTTCCCAGCTTTGGTTCAGGACTGATAGTAACTTTCTCTTTGCTGTTTGGCCCAGCCCCATCAGCATTCCGTTTGTTACGCCATCTTTTCCGGGCGATTTCTTTTTCTTTAGAGTTCTCATGGCCTCTTCCATTTCATTCATTTAACTAGCGGTCTGACACCGCTCATGTTAAGCTTACAAGGAGCGAGGGACACTGTTCGACCGTAATTCAGAGACCGCCTCGTTATGGGATATCGTTCATTAAAACATAACAGGCAGACACGTTTGAACTCTTGAGCATCGCTAACATGCACATATTTCCGAGAGGGGAAGAATTCCAATTGTAGAAATATGAACTCTTTTTCTTTTTTAAATGGTATTATCGCAGTAAATGTCGGTAAAGGCCTTACTGGCATGTCGTTGACCGAGCCAATGAAACTGGAGTCAAAACTCATTTCCCGAACCAACACTTTCTGGGACACGAGGCGAACTAGTAGCAGCGAACAAATGTCACGGGAAGACATGTCCTCATCACTGACCTCCAGTAACATCGTGCTGCACTCAATGCCCTACATGGAAGTCTGATACATCATCCACCTTCAATCCTACCAGAATGTCAGTCTCCATTTTCTATGGTGGCTTGTGCGCGTGAATATTTTCTCTGGTGTTATTACACTACTTATATGCTACATGCCAACGGGGAGAGGGGAGAGGGGAGAGGGGGGGAGGGTAGAGAGGAGAGGGGAGAGGGGAGAGGGAGGAGGGGAGAGGGGAGGGGGAAGAGGGAAGAGGGGAGGGGAGAGGGGAGAGGGAGAGGGAAGAGGGGAGAGGGGAGGAGAGAGGGGAGAGGGGAGAGGGGAGGGGGAAGAGGGAAGAGAGGAGGGGAGAGAGGAGAGAGGAGAGGGAGAGGGAGAGGAGAGGGGAGAGGGAGAGGGGAGGGGGGAGGGTAGAGAGGAGAGGGGAGAGGGGAGGGGGAAGAGGGAAGAGGGGAGGGGAGAGAGGAGAGGGGAGAGGAGAGGGGAGAGGGAAGAGGGGAGGGGGAAGAGGGAAGAGAGGAGGGGAGAGAGGAGAGGGAGAGGGAGAGGGGAGGGGGAAGAGGGGAGGGGAGAGAGGAGAGGGAAGAGGGAAGAGAGGAGGGGAGAGAGGAGAGAGGAGAGGGGAGAGGGAGAGGAGAGGGGAGAGGGAGAGGGGAGGGGGGAGGGTAGAGAGGAGAGGGGAGAGGGAAGGGGAAGAGGGAAGAGGGGAGGAGAGAGGGAAGAGGGTAGAGGAGAGGGGAGAGGTTCGTGAGTTTGACAGGCTGGTCCTCAGATTTGTTCATGCTATAACCCATTCTCCTTGTCGACCCAGCTGCAAATGACATTTCCCATTTATTTTTTTAGAGTGCGACAATAACACCAACATTCTCCCACAATAACACTAACATTCTCCCACAATAACACTAACATTCTCCCACAATAACACTAACATTCTCCCACAATAACACTAACATTCTCCACAATAACACCAACATTCTCCTACAATAACACTAACATTCTCCACAATAACACTAACATTCTCCCACAATAACACCAACATTCTCCTACAATAACACTAACATTCTCCCACAATAACACCAACATTCTCCCACAATAACACTAACATTCTCCCACAATAACACTAACATTCTCCCACAATAACACTAACATTCTCCCACAATAACACTAACATTCTCCCACAATAACACTAACATTCTCCCACAATAACACTAACATTCTCCCACAATAACACCAACATTCTCCTACAATAACACTAACATTCTCCACAAAAACACTAACATTCTCCCACAATAACACCAACATTCTCCTACAATAACACTACCATTCTCCCACAATAACACCAACATTCTCCTACAATAACACTAACATTCTCCCACAATAACACTAACATTCTCCCACAATAACACCAACATTCTCCTACAATAACACTAACATTCTCCCACAATAACACTAACATTCTCCCAAAATAACACCAACATTCTCCTACAATAACACTAACATTCTCCCACAATAACACTAACATTCTCCCACAATAACACCAACATTCTCCCACAATAACACCAACATTCTCCCACAATAACACTAACATTCTCCCACAATAACACTAACATTCTCCCACAATAACACCAACATTCTCCCACAATAACACCAACATTCTCCTACAATAACACTAACATTCTCCCACAATAACACCAACATTCTCCACAATAACACCAACATTCTCCTACAATAACACTAACATTCTCCCACAATAACACCAACATTCTCCCACAATAACACCAACATTCTCCCACAATAACACTAACATTCTCCCACAATAACACTAACATTCTCCCACAATAACACCAACATTCTCCCACAATAACACCAACATTCTCCCACAATAACACCAACATTCTCCCACAATAACACCAACATTCTCCTACAATAACACCAACATTCTCCCACAATAACACCAACATTCTCCCACAATA